>CM060928.1:686405682-687633599 GCA_030765085.1 Allium cepa
ACTAGTCTCTGGTGGCAGAGGAATAGATTTTAGTTTGGTTGGATTTTGCGATTCCAACTATGCCGGTGATAGAGATTGAAGAAAGTCAACCTATGGATATGTGTTCACCATTGGTGGGACAGCGATCGGTTGGAGAGAGAGGTTGTAGACGATTGTGGCTTTGTCCACTACAGAGGCAGAGCTCAAAGCTGCGGTTGAAGCAACTAAGGAGGCGCTTTATTAGAGGCGATTGTTGTGTGATTTAGGCTTCGAATATGAAGGTGTTGATGTGGAGTGCGAAAGTCAGAGTGCAATTCACTTAGTTGAAAATCTAGCATTCAGCTCGAGGATGAAGCACATCGAGGTGAGAGAGTCATTCCTTGTCTCGATGAGTGAAGAGAACGTAGTTCATCTTCAGAACATTCACACAAAGGAGAATGCAGCAGACTTGTTTACCAAGTCATTGCCTATTGCTAAGTTCGAGCATTGCTCGGACTTGACTCGCTTAATGAAGTGCTAAGTGCCACGGGGTGGCATAGGGGCAGAGTTGAGATAATTCATGGAGACATTTTTTTCATGGTGGAGACTGATAGGTTCTACACGGATTGGGTACTTCCAAAACTTTGTTGATGGACGGTGGCTTTGTTGGAGTTCGTTGACGGAGTGTAATGAGTGATGGCATTGACGAAGCTCATTGGGTAAGTATCCGCTGCTTGGAGCATGAAGGTGTAGATGAAGTTGGAAGGCCCATTTGGAATTCTATATCAAGGTGGAGATTGTTGAAATTGATACCTTAATCTGTCGGAGGAGGAGCAAGACGAGGAACAAGTGTGGAGGAGGAAGTCACGAAGTCGCGATGCTTAGGCTTTGTCATGATTTCATGTGGTGAAGTGAAGCTATGGCTTCGTTCGGTAACAAAGAGAAGTGAAAGTGCCGAACGAGTAATCTCGTCCGGTATTGCAAGGTTTTGCCGCTCCATATTTATGAAGCGGTAGCGTTTCGTTCGGTGGAATGGTTTTGCCGAACGAGTTTTTTGGTTCGATGATTTGGTGAAGGAGATGCCGAACGAAATATCTCGTTTCGTATTTGGGCATGCCAGTCCAAACTGAAGTGGTGATGCCGATCCGAATGTTGTGTGCCGAACCAAGTAGTGCCGCTCCAGATGAGTGGTGGTCCAGATGCAAATGCCAAACCAGAAGGATATCGGGCCAAATGTGTGCCGGATCAGATTTCGGTGTTTGCCAAATCAAAACCCTGAGCTACTATATAGCAACTACTTCTCCTCATTTCTTCACTCTATAGATAGTGGAGCTTTTGGACGACAATGGCAGCCATCTTAGAGAGCTGAAACTCCTCAGAATTTTATCAGTATTGTTAATTCTTCTTATGCATAGTCTCCAAAAGTGAGTCAATCTTATAACTTTAATCTTTCAATGATTAATAAAATTTTCTCTCCCCAAGTGGACGTACACTGCCTTGCAGTAGTGGAAGCACTATAAATACTGGTGTTATTTATTTTTTTGCATTGCATAGATATATGACTGTCTGTTCTAGTGTTTATCTTTGTTTGTTTCGTCTCACTGCAATCATGATCCAGTTGTTCTCCGCTGCATTGGGTTTTTTCCCTTAGACTGATCATCTGAAGGGATTTTCCCCACTATACAGAAACAGAGTGGAATTAAGTCTACTTTAAGTAAAAAGTTACATATTTATTTTTCTCCGATCTTTTGGCTTTAATTTAGAAAGCAAAAGGTTTTATGTGTGCATTATTGTCGCTTATACAAAAATAATAGCATAAAATTATCAACAAATAAAGTTAATAATTACCTAGTGGATGAAGAAGGAAATATAAACTTGAACAATAAAATTCAACCGAAATGACACAATGTTGATAGAATTAGAGTTTTAGGCAACATAAATTCATCATCTTCGTACCGATGACACATGGAAAAAAAGTGGAATTGAGTCTATTTTGAAGGAAAAGTTGCATATTTATTTTTCTCTGCCCTTTTAGCTTCAATTTAGAAAGCAAAGAGTTTTATGTGTTCATTATTTTTACTCAGACAAAATTAATAGCACAAAAATATCAACAAATAAAGTAACTAATTACCTAGTGGATCAAGAAGGAAATATAAACTTCTACAATAGATATTCAACCAAAATGACATTGTTGTGAGAATTAAAGTTTCAGGCAACATGTATTCATCATCGTGGTATTGATGACACCAAAATGTAGCAAGAGTTGTTAAGTACCAGCGTTAGTAATATGCATTTTCTACCCAAAATATGTATCATAGTCTCATAGATACATGAGTATCTTACAATTTTGTAAATGCATGGGCGCCTTTGACATATTTACCCACATCGATGTCTAGACGAATGTTGAATAATTAAATAACTCTTTGAATAAGAATATGGTGCTTGGTGATATTTGACAAATTTTGATACATATGTGTCATATTTTGCATCTTATCTTTCAAACACATTGATCAAAAATATAACAGACAACCCGAAAATGAAAAAAGGAAAAACTTTTGAGGACTACTTCAAGCCAATACAATAATAATAAGACACTACGACAAATAAAAACTACAGAATTATAGTGAGCAAAGAAATTGGCTGTAGAGAAATTTATGACAAATAGAGAGAAAATGGGTCCATTGTTTACTTGATTGTGAAGAGAAATCCCAAAATAAATACATAAATTAATTTAATATTAGATGTAGTGGGTAAAAGACTATAAAATATTGAACATTACACTAAATTCTTACTAATGAAAGTAGCAAAGATAAAAGACAAAAAAATCTTACCATTCCTTATATAACCTCTACGCACATGGGAGTTTTTGGTGAAAATTAACTGTAATTTAGAGGTAGATCCTACAATCATCGTTTTAGATAGAAAATTGGATTGTAAATAGTGAAGTTGGTGAATGAGCATGTATTATGGAAAGTAGACAAGATGATAAAATTGAATTTTTTTTGTAATTCAATCATCCATAACCTAAAGTTTCAACATGTTGATATGTGCTGAAAGCCATGACAGTAGGGTTCCAATTGTCATCATGTATGGTCAAAGAAAGTGGCTTATATGTCAGTATCATAACAACATTACTACGCCATTTGATAATAATAAATGGTAGAATATAATAGTAGAGTGAATTAAGAAAAGATCAAATATACCTCAGAACGGAGTAAAAGCACTGTTTACTGTAATATTAAGTGGCACTTAAATTTTGTTGACTGAAGTATCAATTCAGCCTGTACAGTGTAGAAAAAGTAGCACATATTTATAAAAATGGAATTATACTATAGAATAGGTTACAAATCGAGTTAGAATATTCGTATATAACTGACAACCCAAAACATGATAACTTGTGAAACAAATGTAATGCAGGTTATTAATAAACGATCCAGCGTCATCGGTTATAACTATAAAACAGAATATCTCACATAAATTTTAAAATACTGATGAGCATGCATAATGATGTGGTACATCATATGAACAATGGCCAGACGTTTGTAGATATATATTAGTTTACTATATGACAAAGCGGGAGACAAGTTGAAGAACGAACCAAAATGTGTCTATGGGTGATATTCGTATAGTGAGGAGTTGTGCAAACCTCCTCTTTGTTGTTATCCTCTCTCATAATATTATCCGTACTTAAGAAAAGCAAGCAACATCAATATTGGGACCTGTTTGCAGCAGTACTTAACATACAGGAGAAATGAATATTAGTGTGCTTATAACAGTAAGCTGAATATGTAAGTTGAATATGGTATAACCAAAATTAAAGGACAATAGTAGTATATTTTCATTAAATAAGAAGTAAATGTATATACTGAATACTGATTTTGAAAACAAAAAACGAAAAGGGGACGGAGCATAAAGTAGGAAACTTCGAGGCATGTAATGTAATAGAGCTATTGTGGGGAAAAAAGAGAAAAAACCGATCTTCGGTAAGCAAGCAGACTTAGTGCTACAAATCTTAAGTTCACCTTTTGTCTCGTGCCATGTTAAAAACAAAAGATTAGTTGACATACATCTAAGCACACACCGTTAAGTAATGAAAATTCAAAGTTAGAGTTAGTCAATGCTAGTGTTGATAGAGTAAGATATATATCATTCTCATGGTATTTATTAAGTTAAATGATAGGAAGAAATATAATGTTGAATATTTTGGAGAAAGAGGGAGAGAATATAAGAAAGAGGAGTTTTTATTTTATTTTGTTGTAGAAAACTTTTCTTTATTGATGATTTATTTCTTGCTTTATTGATTGCTTGATTACAAAATGAGGGGAGAGCTCCTCTATTTATATGACTCAATGGAACATTCTAGAAATAGAATATTCTAGAAACATGACTCATTTGACAACTCTAGAACTTTCTCTTTAGACAACTCTAGAAACATAACTTTTATATAATTCTTATTTCTAGCAACTAATAAACAATTCTAGAGCTCTCTCCAAATTCTATTAAATACAAGAAGATTCTAGAAACTTTAATAATAAGAAACTTCTAGAAATTAACAAATCAAGTTTAATATTTCAACACCCCCTTTTAAACTTGATTTGTGACTCTAAGCAGTACTTGTGATCTTTGTATTTCACGTGCTTTGGTAGGAATAGAGATATCATCAAAACTTTCTTCATTGCATCGACCTTCTTACCAAACATCGAGATCTTCAATACAATTTCACAGATTCTTGCTTTATCTCTTTCATATCGTCCTTCTTCGTTACAGTAGGATTTTCCATAAACTAAGCGTTCCAACATCCGCCTTGTTTCGGTACCATAAATTTTAATCGAGTCGTATATTCTATCTTTTAATTCTTTCATAACTTTGCACTTACGGTTTTTTATCAATCCAATTTCTATGTATGCTTTCCAAATTTCACTTTCGTCCGTCATTTCTGAAAACATTACTTCAAAATTTGGTTTGTTCAAAATTATATAAGCTTTGCTCACTTTCTTATTTTCATGATGAAAATAATCGCTTTCCACTTTGGCTTCATTCTCCTTTTCCATATCTTTAGATTCTTGCTCGTACATTAAATTTCCTCTTTGCTTTTGAATTTTATCTTCTTGATTCGGGCCTTCTTCATTGTCATCTCCTTTACTTTCATACTTTTCAACATCGGTGTCATCTTTGCTTTCTTTATTTTCTTCATCTTCTTCTTTTTCGTCATTTACACGTTTCCCTTCTTCTTCCAATTTATCATTCTCTAACTTCTCAAATTCCAATAATTTTTCAACATCTTTCTCAATGTCACTATTCTTTGTTTTCTCTTTTTCATGAATCAGATTGTTTTCTTCTGTTATTTTTGCATCATTCTTTCCATATACTTCTTTCAATAAATTCAACGATTCTTTTGTGGAATCTTCTCCAAGTATATGATCATAAGCTACTTCATCAACGTTCTCACTGATCACAACATGAGAACGATGGTCATTCCATCGTAATTTCGCAAATGCTTTCTTGTCAATTTGCGACACGTTCTCCAAATCATTCGACCATTCATAATCATTCTCGACAATCTTTGATAATCCTTTGTAGATTAACTCTTCTTTCTTTTCCTCATAAGCCAGCAGCAAAGTACCGTCTTTTTGGCTTTTTTCTTCAACGTAATTGGTCTTCTGTTCAATTTTATTATGCTTTGAAGCTCTACATTCAGAAGCATAATGTCCAAATTTCTCACAATTGTAGCATTTAGCACGTGACTTGTCATGCCTTGAATTTCCTCTTCCACGACCTCTTGTTGAGCTTTCTCCTCTTTTGTTGTTGTTGTTATTGTTTTCATAGTTGGGCCTCCAACCTCGTCCATGTCCATATGCACGGCCTCTTCCTCTTTCTTGGCCACCACCCCATCTTTGTTGGCTTCGATTACTTTCTTCCTTTTTTGAATCAATCCTTGTCTTAAGGACTTGCTCCACAGTCTCTTCCTTCTTTCTTTTCTTTTCTTCATAAGCTTGCAATGAGCCTAGAAGTTCCTCTATTGACATGGTCTCCAAGTTTTTTGTTTCTTCAATGATGGCGACAATATGTTCGAACTTCGGATCTAATGATCTAAGAATCTTCTTCATAATTCTTACATCATCTAACTTCTCACCATTTCTTTTAAGATTATTACTAACCACTAGAACTCTAGAGAAGTAATCAGAAACAAGTTCACCTTCTTTTATATGCAAAGTTTCAAACTCTCTTCTTAAAGTTTGAAGACGTACCTTTTTGACTTGATCATCTCCCTTGTAAGACGTTCGAATCTTCTCCCACGCTTCTTTGGCCGACTTGATTCAGAAATTTTTTCAAATGTATCATCATCCAATGCTTGATAAATTAGACAAAGAGCCTTCTTGTCCCTTGTCCGTGATTTTCTCAAACCGTCTCTTTGAATTTGAGATAAACCATCTTCATTCTCCTGTTCGGTATAGCCATTTTCAACTATCTCCCACACGTCGTATGCTCCAAGGAGAGCCGTCATCCTTAAACTCCAATTATCATAATTGTTCTTGGTAAGCATTGGAACTTGTAGGAGAACGCCATTATTCGCCATCTTTATCTTCTAGAAGATCCTTGCTCTAATACCACTTTGTTGAATATTTTGGAGAAAGAGGGGGAGAATATAAGAAAGAGGAGTTTTTATTTTATTTTGTTGTAGAAAACTTTTCTTTATTGATGATTTATTTCTTGCTTTATTGATTGCTTGATTACAAAATGAGGGGAGAGCTCCTCTATTTATATGACTCAATGGAACATTCTAGAAATAGAATATTCTAGAAACATGACTCATTTGACAACTCTAGAACTTTCTCTTTAGACAACTCTAGAAACATAATTTTTATATAATTCTTATTTCTAGCAACTAATAAACAATTCTAGAGCTCTCTCCAAATTCTATTAAATACAAGAAGATTCTAGAAACTTTAATAATAAGAAACTTCTAGAAATTAACAAATCAAGTTTAATATTTCAACATATAATAGTCACAACCGATAGATGTATATATAATTATGCGCACACAGGATTGCAATGAAACAGCGAGTATAACTTAAGTTATATTTCTTTATGAAACAACACATTTGTAGTTTAAGTCATATTATTATTCATGTCATAATTCTGAAATAAGTTATCATAATGAAAACAGAGTAATATGACTTAAGTTATATAATTTTTATATATATACGTAATCATAATGAATATAAGTTAATGAAATAAAAGTATAGTTATATATTCTCTCTGAATATAAGTTAATAAATACAGAGTAAAATGCCACACAGTTTGGATTCAATGAATATAAAAGTAACCACGGACAGTTGAGTTTCAAGCCACTATATGTAACCGGTAACTTCGCAATGTGCTCAAAATTACAGTGTGATAACATACAGATTGAATTGTGTCACAGTGTAGATCGATATAGAAGGAAAGATATATATATATATAAGGAAACATGCTAATAAGTTATTAAACTGATGGTTTTGCTGACAATGATTGGTACTAATACAAACATGCAGTGCCGTTCAAATGGGAATTAAAGTACATAAAGCAAGAGTAACAATTTTACAGCAAATGAAAGCATAAACTAAATAAAATAATGAGTTTGCAAATAAAATAAAAAATGGACAAACAACACAATGTAGATGTTGATGGATGAAGTGGTTTTCCATAACGGTCCACCGTCTATATGCCTACTTCTTCCCTTTCTAGTCTGAAAATATTGTATAGTTGAAAATAGATGGGAATCTATGCTATTATATTATTATTGAGTTTCATTTCTAGGGCGCAGAAGCAACCTCAGTATTTTGTGAAACCAAGCGTCGTATTTTTTTCTTCTCTTCGTTTCCATCTATCCGCTTTTCCTTATATTCCAAACTTTCTTCGACTCTTCAATCGCGTCTTCCCCCTTCTTCCTTTTTCCTCCTCTTTAATATCCTCTAACCCTAAACATTCTTAATTATTTTCCCTTCTCTTTCTTCTTATCCAAACCTAAACATTCATTTCCCTCAATCGTTAACTCAATTCATATCCAAAAACCATATCCCAAGACAAACACGGATCTCCAACCATGGTCGACTTCTTAGCCCTTAAGGCGGACTTGGATTACAACAGCAAGGAAAGCGGCCCCAATGGCGCCATTCAAATCAGCAATAGTCGGGTCCAGATCTGCCAAACCGTTGCTGTTCAAAGACGTTTTCAGTTCCTCCAAAATACCAAGAAATAGATCCAGTTCTGGTATGAATTTTTGTTACTTTGAACTTTTTTAATGTTTTCGAACCCGATATGTCAGTATTGTCCTTGAAAATTGTATTGAATTTTAATATCATTTTCCTTGTATGTATAATAGTTGGCCTTTGATACGTGGCTCATCGCCTTTTAAATTTTTTGACTAGGTTTATGATTATTGTAAAATACACTCATATAGTATGTTGGTGATATTTCCCTCTTCAATTGTGTTTAGAAACCTAAATTATTCTCCTACATAATGTGATATGCTTGCATTTTTGCAAGAGAAGTTTATTTGATGCTTAAGATGATCAAACTGTTATTTTGTAAATCAAAATGCATAGTTGTACCATTCTAAAAGGGTTGCCTTTACAAAATAGTTGGTTTTTTAATTCAATCTGTCACTGTTAATGTTTGAATCTTCACCACATCCTTGTATTCTTTATGGATAGCTAATTTATCATACAATGTGTGTTAGAATTCATTTAACTTCTTCTATCTAAAGTGGAATAACCAGTGTATTTGTTATTACGTATATAAAATATTTTTGTTACACCCAATTGTGTAGACACACGAATGACCTTGGCACTTTGATATACACATTTATATTTCATGTTGATTTTGATTAAGGAGTGAAGCCAAATCTACGTAGTTTTGTTATACAATCTGAAATGTTTTTAGCCTCGCTATATTTTTTTGTTTCAAATCAGGTTCACAACTCTATATTGTTCATGTATCTAATCTTAATCGCCTACTTTACAACTGAGTTTACTAGGGTCTTTGATTCTAAAATCTATCTACGATCGTATTTTTAATAATGATGAACTAAATACTACAAGGCATTACATCAATAGTCGCCTAAACCAACGCTCGCTTATTACTCACTGTTTAATTAGGGAATGGAATATAGGGGGCTTGCTTAAAATGCATTTAAAAATTAAAATCAATGAAAATGAGCCAATCACATACAAAAGTCTTTCTATCCCGATTGATTATAATTTCTTCCTAATACTACTTGCCTTATTCGAAAAATACATTATTTTAATTGTTTTATTAAAAAGGCACATCCAGTTTTTCGTTTGACTTGAAAAATATAATAGTACATTAATTTCACTCCAATTAAATAAATCTTATCTAAAATATATGCTAATATATTTAATTTCTTTAAATAGTCCAATTGCAGTTTTTATTGTCATTAACTTTGTATTTGTCGTTTTATTTGGCAACCTACAAGTTGCAATTAATGTTTCTATAGGCTTCAAACTCCATTCAAACGTTAATCTTTTCTGTCGACATCGGAAGATATGTGACCAAATTATGTGAGTAAACTGGCTAGAGAAAGATGAATAAGACATCTTTCAAGCCGTTAAGGAAAGAAAAAAGACCCAAAAAAATATAGTTAAACGCATACCCAAGTGACATATGTGATCATTGACGTTACTGCTTATAATTGCTGAAGTGGTGACTTATAGGATTGCACTGGTTCGCAATCCCCAAACATTGTGCGGGACATCCGCATTTTATGTACTTGCTCCTTTATAATATAACTTCACCTCCTTAAACTTCATTTACTTTGCATTGACGTTCATTATTGTTACAAATACATAAAATCAATGTAGAATTCGGTATTGTATAGGTCTTCGCATTAAAAGGAGGAAATATGCCAGCTTAGCCTCTTTTGATTTAGGTAACATGGTTTAGTTGACTACTGGAGAAAGCTGATCTTGAGGTAACATTGTTTCATCTATCACACATAGTTTTCAAGTTACTATCCTTACTTACTGAACTAAAATATATAAATAAAATATTTATAAATAGTTTCTACCATAGATAATAAGTGCATAGGTTATACACATATAATACAAAGGTTATATCTGCTTAACACACAAACCTGTAACTATATGCAACTGAATATATTTTAGTAGTTTGTTATTTACGTTGTGTTTCAAAACTATAATGGAATATTTCTTTTATGTTGTACCATTTGTTCAATCACAGCAACAATAGTACAAGAAAACAATGTCTTCGCATCAGACCTATTAAGCTATGGATATTCCTTGCTTTGCTTGCAAAAGATATACAATACTCCATGTCAAACTCTTAATACTTCTAGCATTTCTATAATTCAAACACATGATTATGTACTTTTTTGTTACTCAAATGATAATATGATATGGTTTTTGATTATTTTTTTAGTTTTCTTTGTTACTCGGCACCTTGGGCCGGCTACAAAAACGACAGGTGAAGATATTATTAGCACTAGACAAGATTCTGACCAAGAAGATCCTGGAGGTATAAGAGTTTGATGCAATCGAAATGTTTCGGCATCCCTGGCACGGTGCAGACTAGAGGTGTTAGCAAGTTGTCAGTCCCACAACAAAGCAAGAGCGTTTGGCCTGCCTGGCCCGGTGCACAGAAGTCACCTACTATGGGTCGAGGTACCTTGTTCCTAAGCCCATGAGGGAAGTCTAACCCATCTTCGTCTATAAATAGAAGGGCAGAGGCACAATAAAAGGGACCTTTTTTCGAGAACACCGGGGAGACTCTGTCGCATTCAAGACTCATTCAAGACTTATCTTTTTTGCTTCGCAATTGTATTCAACATAATTAGTATATGGATTGTATCTGTAATCGATTATCGAGAAAAGCAATAAAGATTAACCTCAAAGTGGACATAAGCAATTACGCCGAACCATTATAAATATGGTGTTCGTATTTTCTGCATTTAAATCTGTGTACTGTTCTCTATTTAACTATACTTTCTTCATTAATCTCTCTACATAACTCTACTCAAGGGTGTTAGTGACCAATTCTGGTGCTAACATTTTGGTGCTTTCACTGAGAATTGAATCCTCAACTTGATTGGATCTCATCGTCTACTAGTGGATTTCCATATTCGCGAGATAGATCCAGTTGTCTACTAGAAAACTTCCTATTCTACTCAGATTTGAAAGAAATCTAAAGGAAGATGATAGTCGTAGATTGGATTCACTGATGTACGCAAGATCTAGGGATTGGACGTTGAAGTTTGCACTCGAGTTGAATAAAGCCCAACCCTCCTCTGAAGGCAATTCGGCCAATCGTTCCAAAAAAGGCATATGCCGATCGCCCTAGAAAAGGCGTATGCCGACCACTACGGAAAAGGCGTATGCCGATCGTCCCAGAAAAGGCATATGTCGATCACCCCAGAAATGCCGATCCATACCTCCAAACCGATCCATACCTCCAGGCCGAGCGACATCTGAATGCCGATCCATACCTCCAGGCCGAGCGACATCTGAATGTCGATCCATACCTCCAGGTCGATCCATACCTCCAGGCCGAGAGACATCTGAATGCCAATCCATACCTCCAGGCCGAGCGATATCTGAATGCCGATCCATACCTCCAGGACGATCCATACCTCCAGGCCGAGCGACATCCGAATGTCGATCCATACCTCCAGGCCGAGCGACATCCGAATGTCGATCCATACCTCCAGGCCGAGCGACATCTGAATGTCGGTCCATACCTCCAGGCTGATCCGTACCTCCAGGCCGAGCGACATCCAAATGTCGATCCATACCTCCAGGTCGATCCATACCTCCAGGTCGATCCATACCTCCAGGCCGAGCGACATCCGAATGTCGATCCATACCTCTATGCCAAGCGATATCAGAATGCCGATCCACACTTCTAGGCCGAGCGACACTTCCAGGCCGATCGACATCTAGGCCGACCCACACGTCTTATACGACCCCTATTTTTAAAAAAAATCGAGTACGACCCAAATTTTCAAAAAAGAGGCTAAAAAATAATTTCCGGGGGTAACCCCCCGAACCCTGGCCAGAACGCAGTGCCTCCAGACAGTGAATTCAATACTCAACTTAATAAAGGAACATTATATCTACTTCCCTAACATCCAATTATCGACCAAGGCATAGAGGATCTAACGGCAACAAGGTAATGGACAAACAAACGCTACTCAAACGATACTCTCAAAGGGATATCATATTGATCACCCTTGAGGAGAATCGACCTCTATATATATTTTGGCAGCTAGTTAGCTGGAGAGCCTCCTACGACCATGAATCGTTTCTACTACAAAAATAAATCTAAACCAAGGTGTGGAGGAGTGGAACAGACTAAGAAAATAACAACGAAGGCCCGTTGGCTAAGGATGCAGATCCCAATAGCCAAAACAAGACCTCAAAATTCGGCTCATATGCTCTTTGAAAGATTTAATTGACAACCTCTACTTGAAGACTCGCGACTCGGAGTGGTACTGGAAACCAACCTCGAGAGAGTACACCAAAGTCTAAAGAAAATCAGGGGAATGTTGTATATTTCCAAATGCTCACTGATCCTAACACGGGCGATTACAAACATCTCCGAGGTGTGATCGAAAAGCCAATCTGGAAAGGAAAGCTTCAATAGTATGTACAAGTACTGTAGAATGGCGGGCAGCGAACATCTGATGCCTATTAATAAAGGGCTATGGTTATCAATTTGACTGCTGACGGCCAACATCCCTTTGAAAGGAGCCAGGGGCAAAGTGAATAGAGAGCACACGATGCTGCTTCACTTATCAATGAGATTTATCCTAATCTTCTTTGAATTACTTCCAATCTATTTCTACTTCAATTGTTCTATGAACTACGACTAGCATGAACTAAACTACTTTCAAAACGATGCAGGTGACCAGGTACTCAGATTTGGTCGCCAACCAATCCACGCAGACCATGATCGGACGTGTGGAGTTACATCTAGACGAGCATAATTAAATCACTCATCATCAACCATATGCCTTTGATTTGGGGCTATGGACTAGATATTGAAAAGCTCATCACGATCAGAGCCTAATATAAAGTGAACACGACTGACCTCACATTCATCGACCTCCACATTTGACTTGGAGACCTAAGCAAGGCTTGGAATGAGTATGGCCCGATCATCCACTCAAATCAAGTCACAGAACAAAGTTCGACAAAATACAGATGCCCTCTTGAAGCTCAGTGACGTCGGGATCTGTCTAGAGTGGACGTGATTTGATCGTTCTACACATCAAACCCTACCTTGAACATAAAAAGTTTGTTCGAAAGCCCGACTTGGAGTAGCTGTGATAGACTACCTACTTGTCAACCATCACTCTCAATACATGGACACGACTGCACCTTGAAACAAATGCAACTTACCGTGTCTACTCAATAATCCATTGTTCTTAGTTTCTACAAAGAGATAAGAAAAAATTGTATGAGATTTGACTATCTAACCTAGCATGAATGTGAACCAACCATCTGTCATATACCTCCTTCCTTGACTCCATTGGAAGATCTATAATCACTAAGCGGACGAGAATCGACCGCCCATTCTTTAAATTTCGTCCTTCATGCTGGGGGCAGAATCCCATTACATTAGCAAACGTGGTCAGATCCTTCATTCGACAACATTAGCTTCGATACGGTAAATGAAATACAAATTAAAAGAATGGAAATACGACTGCTCTCAACCAAAATATCCAAGTCCCCGGAGTGTGGACTGGAGTAATTTGAGTCCCCAGAATGCGGACTAGAGTATAAACGACTCAAAACCTCCAAGTCCCCGGAGTGCAGACTGGAGTACTCCGAGTCCCTAGAGTGCGGATTAGAGTATAAACGACTCAAAATCTCCAAGTCCTCGGAGTACGGACTGGAGTACTCTGAGTCCCCAGAGTGCGGACCAGAGTATAAACAACTCAAAATCTCCAAGTCCCCAGAGTGCGGACCAGAGTATAAATGACTCAAAATCTCCAAGTCCCCAGAGTGCGGACCAGAGTATAAACGACTCAAAGTCTCCAAGTCCCCGGAGTGCGGACTGGAGTACTCTGAGTCCCCAGAGTGCGGACCAGAGTATAAACGACTGAAAATCTCCATGTCCCCGGAGTGCGGACTGGAGTACTCTGAGTCCCCAAAGTGCAGACCAGAGTATAAACGACTCCAAATCTCCAAGCCCCGAAGTGCGGACTGGAGTACTCTGAGTCCCCAGAGTGCGGACTAGAGTATAACCGACTTAAAAACCTCTACATCCCCAAAGTGCGAACTAGAGTACTCTAAGTCCCCAGAGTGTGGACTAGAGTGTAAATGACTTAAAAACCTCTACGTCTTCAGAGTGCGGACTGGAGTACTCTGAGTCCTCAGAGTGCAGACTAGAGTATAAACGACTTAAAAACTTCTACGTCCCCAGAGTGCGGACTGGAGTACTCTGAGTCCCCACAGTGTGGACCAAAGTATAAACGACTCAAAATCTCCAAGTCCCCGGAGTGCGGATTGGAGTACTCTGAGTCCCCAGAGTGCGGACCAGAGTATAAACGACTCAAAATCTCCAAGTCCCCGGAGTGCAGACTGGAGTACTCTGAGTCCCCAGAGTGCGGACCAGATTATAAAAGACTCAAAATCTCCAAGTCCTCGGAGTGCGGACTAGAGTATAAACGACTTAAAAACCTCTACCTCCCCAGAGTGCGGACTAGAGTACTCTAAGTCCCCAGAGTGCGGACTAGAGTATAAATGACTTAAATACCTCTAAGTCCCTGAAGCGGACTAGAGTACTCTCAGTCCATGGAATGCAGACTAGAGAATAGACGAATTGATGAAAATCTCTGCGTCCCAAACTGTGGACTAAAGCATAAACCATTCGACAAATCTTTAAGTCCCAGAGCGTGGACCGAAGCATGAACACAAATTGGGCACGAGTCGAATGAGGGGAGAATAACACTAAGTCACCAGGATGCAATGTGGTGTATAAACATCGACAAATAGACGAGTGGATTCCGACCATTCTCTATTTCGCAAACTTCAGCCTAAAATTGACAGGAGGATTATTAACTCGCTAAGGATGGAGCTCAACAATCCCACTAGTGGCCTGGCTAAATCAATGCTGGGAGCAGGGGTACGAATCACTAAAAGCTGAATACGACAGCTTACTATAGCTCTAGATTGGCATTCTTTATAACTTAAGGCAATGACTACATGGAGGCCTCAATACAGAACTAATCGAAACGGCATCCAAAGCTTCGAGCAACCGACTACATCATACCTCATATCGAGGGTCAATACCGATCCGCACTAAGCACATACGAATGTGACTGGGATGTTCCTTGAAAAACTCTAACCTCCAGAGTGTGCAAAGGAGAGTAAACCATGAAGACTTGGTCAAAAATTGTCCAACACCCTCCTTCGATCCATTAGGAGGAGTATGAAAGTGGATGGGCATGAGCCGAATGCATTTGTAGCCAACTTTACCTCGAGATCTGATTACATAACATGAACCAAAGTGCACGTGGATAACCATCTAGTGTCCAAATTACGTCCTAAAACTGATGAGGCATCGAAGTATTCCTCTTGGAATGAAAAACCATGATAAAATCCAAGATAGGCGAGACCCCGTCTCCCATCGACTGACCTGATCCCCGATTTAACGGGAAAGAGAGTAATGCTAAAGTGGGCATGGCTGACCTTCCTACTTATTGGTATATATGCCCCAGAACTGGGGGCATGAGCTAGAAGCAACATGAATGTGAACCGACTATTCATCGATCAACTCTATGTTTTCGAAGTTTAGGTGGAAATATAAACATTGCTAGGACGAGACTCAACCATCCATGTGGTACATTTATCAACCCGAGACCAGGAGCAGACACATGGTCATCCAAAGACTGGCTGTAATAGCTCAATATTGAAACTTATATATAATGTTTACAACTACTCAAGGCTACGACCGAAAGAATGCCTAGGGATAGAATGATTAAATCGATACCTAAGCTAGTGGTCAACTAACTGTCACTCCAGCCCGAGGCATGCGGATCATGAATGTTACTCGAATGTGGAAGATGGAACCCTTGCAAAACAACGACGCATGATGACAGACGATATAGTGTTTAGGAGTCGAGATGCAGACAAGGTGGACAGCTCCGTCCGCATCCAAAACACTGACAATTGGCAAGTAGTGCTCGAGCCCTGGCTCGGGCAGCATTCTCGGATCTATAGAGACATAGATCCGAGAGATGATGATGGAGGACTTAGGGAAACGAATGCGGCACCGGCTGAGCTGACAATTGATATACCAGTCAACCGGGATTACCCGTCACGAGTCCTTAAGATTGGATCGCAACTCGACCCTTCATTGGCCGAAGATCTTATTGATTTCTTCTGAGCGAACCTAGACGTTTTCGCTTGGACACATTCTGGTATGTGCGGGATTTCTCCCACTATTTCGAGTCATATGTTGAATATAGACCCGAAATACGTCCCTATAAAATAAAAAAGGAGAGGCATGGACCCGAAGAGGTCCGCTGCTCTCAGAGAGAAGGTGGACAAACTCAAAGCCAATGGGTTCGTCCGCGATGCCCTCTACCCTGAATGGATTTCTAACCCTGTGCTTGTGAGGAAAGCAAATAGGAAGTGGAGAACTTTTGTTGATTACTCTGATCTAAATAAAGCATGCCCGAAGGATAGTTTCCCTTTATCTAGAGTCGACCAGCTCGTCAACTCTACGGCCGGACACGAATTATTGTCTTTTATGGATGCATATTCGGGATACAATCAGATCCTGATGCACATTCTAGACCAAGTACACACAAGTTTTGTCACAGATGTGGGGCTATATTACTATGTAGTAATGCCTTTTGGATTGAAAAAAGCGGGAGCAACTTATCGACATCTGGTGAATTGAATGTTTAAAGACTAGATTGGCAGAATGATGGAAGTCTATGTGGATGACATGCTCATGAAGTCATGGCAATCAAACGACCACATCCGAGACCTAGCAGAGAAGTTTGATATACTCACGCATTATGGAATGAAAATCAATCCTTTGAAGTGTTCATTTGGCGTAGCATTGGGAAAGTTTTTGGGTTTCATTGTGAATGCGTGGGGAATCGAAGCTAACCCGAAGAAGATTCAAGCTATCCGAGACATACAAGTGCCCGGAACTATAAAGCAGGTACAAAGGTTGAATGGAAAGGTGGCTGCGCTGAGTCGATTCATATCCAAGCTACAGACAAGTGTATTCCTTTCTTCGATGTGATAAAGAAAGGAAGGAGGAATTTCGAGTGGACATCCGATTATGAGGAAGCATTGCAAGCTCTGGTAAGGCATTTGGAAAGTCCCCTGATGCCATCGAAACCAATAGACCATGAAATGTTGTATATGTATTTGGCAGTATCCCAGCATGCTATCAGTACGGCTTTGGTTCGCGAAGAGGACCAAGTTCAAAAGCCAGTTTACTATGTTAGTAAACGTCTGACGGGGGAAGAAAGAAATTAGCCCAAGATCAAGAAATTAGCCTATTGCTTGGTGATTGCATCACGCAAGCTTCGCCCATATTTTCAGGCACACTCAATCAGTGTTTACACTGATCAACCCTTGCGACAGGTACTCCAACGATCGAAAACTTCTGGAAGGATGTTAAAATGGAATATCGAGTTGAGTCAGTTTTATATTACCTACCTGCTATGTAGGGCCATACAAGGGAAAACACTAGCAGACTTCATTGCTGAATTCACGGTGTCAGACGACTCAAACAGCCACAATGTCATACCTCCCGTTTGATGGAAGATGTACACCGATGGGGCATTTAACGACTGTTGTTCGGGGGCTGGCGTAGTTCTTGTGACTCCTGAAAACCGATCAGTTTGTTATGCTTTGAAGCCTGAATTCCCAGCAACAAATAATGAAGCCGAGTATGAAGCATTGGTTGCTGGCTTGAGACTGATCAAAGAATTGGGAGTAAAATCGGTTGAAATCTTTGTGACTCGCAACTGGTGGTGTACCAAGTGCGGGGAGACTATCAAGCAAAGGCACAAAGACTTGCCCCATATCTTGAACGGGTTCAGGAGCTGTTAGCAAATCTGGAATATTTTGATATCTCGCATGCCCCACGTGAACAAAACAAAGAAGCTGATTCATTAGCCAAATTTGCGAGCACTAGCGATGCCCAGCAAATGGGATTGGTTCCCATTGAAACCTTACATACTCCAAGTATAAATATGATGGAGGTAGATTTCGTGTTAGAAACTGAAATCAATAAGGAATCAGGGATGACCCATTTAAGCAATACTTACTACATGGAGTCTTACCCGAAAGAGGGAGAAAAAGAAAACAAGTCATTTGTAAGGCTTCGCGATATGTAATGGAGAGCGAAATAATGTACTGAAGGGGATTCTCGACCCCCTTACTTCGGTGCATAGCCCATGATGAGATAAAATGAGTCCTGAAGGAAGTCCATGAAGGAGAGTGCGGTGACCATACTCGTGACAGACGTTAGCAAAGAAAATCCTCCACTATGGATACTATTGGCCGACTGTAAATCGAGATGCCGCAGACCACGTGAGGAGATGTGACAAATGCCAGAAATATGCAAAAGTCCCGAGACCCCCGTCGACGGAACTCACACAAATGGTTAGTCCCTGGCCATTTGCAATATGGGGGATCGACATAGTTGGTTCCTTACCCATATCCAAAGGTGGTGCGAAATACGCGATAATTGCGGTCGATTACTTTACTAAGTGGGTAGAAGCAGAGCCTTTGGCCACTATCACCACCAAAAAGGTCATTAATTTCGTTGTACGAAATACTATATGCCGTTTTGGCCTCCACGAACTATCATTACAAACAATGGAACTTAATTCGAAAGCAAGGAGTTCAAAGAATTTTGCCAAAAATATGGCATTGAGAAAAAGTTTGCAGCAGTCGCTCATCCGAAAACCAACCAACAGGTTGAACTTGTACGCAGATAGAGCATCCAGTGATCAGTATTATGGCGCAGGAGTCATGTTAATGACTCCTACAGAACGATCGATCTGCTACGTCCTGAAACTCGATTTCCTATAACAAACAACAATGCTTAGTACGAAGCCTTGACCGCTAGCCTCAAACTTGCTGAGGATTTGGAGTGGAAACTTTACATATCTTTTGTGTTTCTTGATTGGTAGTATGCAAAATTAAGGAAGTTGATCTTGCTAGGAGGCATTGTCTTGCTCCTTATGTCGGTTAGGTCCAAGAGCTACTAACCGACTTCACGTATTACATCATTACACACATACTCAACAAACAAAATGAAAAGAGTCCAGTCACTAGCCAAGCTGGCCAGTTTTAGGGACGCGTAACGAACATACATTGTTTCGGTTGAAATATTTAATATTCCAAGCAGTGACGGATGGAGATCGACTAGGTTTTGGAGAAAGAGCCAGAAAAGGTGTCATGGTTGACTCCTATCAAAGACTATCTACGATGAGGAATTCTTACTGAACGAAGGAATGGAAAACGAAAATCCTCCTCAAAGCTTCACGCCAAATCATCCAGGAATAAGTCGTGTGTAGAAAGGAGTTTATCCATCCCCATGCCTCAGTGTATCGCCCATGATGATATCTTGAGCAAAATCTATGAAGAAGAATACAGTGATAACATCAGGGGCAAAACCATGATAAAGAAAATACTCTGCTACAAGTATTACTGGCCAACTATCAATCCAGATGCGGTTGATCATGTTAGACAATGTGACGAGTGCAAGATGTTTGCAAAAAATCCAAGAAACCCGCCGATGGAAATTACTCAAATGGCTAGTCTATAGCCGTTTGCCACTTTGGGGCATTGAAATCATCTTCTTGCTGATCCTAAATCATCTTCTTGCTGATCCTAAACGTGGTGCGAAATACACCATCATAGCAGTTGTTACTTCACCAAATGGGCAGACAAAGAACTTTTAGCCACAACAAAAAAAAATCAATCAACCTCACTGTCTGTAACGTCATCTGTCCTTATGACCTTCTATGATCTATTATTACTGCAAATGGACAGGTTGAAGATGTGAACAAAATCATAAAGCCTGTTCTGAAGAGAAGTTTGGAAAAGGCTAGAGGTAAATGAGTGGATGGACTCCCAATAACACTATGGGCTTATTGAACTACCCATGGGTCCGTGACTGGCCGTACTCCATTCACCCTTGTTTACTGCTTTGAGAAAATACAAACAAGGAATCGCAATTGAATTGTAATTAAACTAGATGGAATTGGCGACGACTTATGAGCATATAAAACGCATCCGACAGCCAATGGCAAGAACATGTACCCGAACATGCATGTGTACATCTGAAAAAAGTTCGACTTCTTGAAATCAACAGGGAATTGAATTCTCACTTAAGGTTACTAAGAAAAGACTGGATCAAATAGCCGAAGATTATTGGCCCTGTAGAATCTGACATGGATGGCCACTGATGAACTACAACCCTAGATTTATAATATTGGAATCGACCAAGCGTCATGACGACCAAAGAAGGATACGAAATCTTGGGAGGATAAAATTGAAGAATAATGACTATTTAGGAAACATGATGGATTTCTTTCTGTAAACAAGGAATACTCGCTGATTCAAAGCGTGTCATGTTGCTTCACACGACATACTTTGGAGGGCAAGTGTTACCCGGCACCTTGGGCCGGCAATAAAAACGACAGGTGAAGATATTATTATTAGCACTAGACAAGATTCTAACCAAGAAGATCCTGTAGGTATAAGGGTTTGATGCAATCGACATGTTTCGGCATCCCTGGCACGGTGCAGACTGGAGGTGTTAGAAAGTTGTCAGGCCCACAACAAAGCAAGAGCATTTGGCCTGCCTGACCCGGTGCACAGAAGTCACCTACTATGGGCCGAGGTATCTTGTTCCTAAGCCCATGAGGGAAGTCCAAACCATCTTCGTCTATAAATAGAAGGGCAGAGGCACAGTGAAAGGGACCTTTTTTCGAGAACATCGGGGAGACTCTGCCGCATTCAAGACTCATTCAAGACTTATCTTTTTTTCTTAGCTATTGTATTCAACATAATTGGTATACAGATTATATCTGTAATCGATTATCGAGAAAAGAAATAAAGATTAACCTCAAAGTGGACGTAGGCAATTACGCCGAACCACGATAAATCTGGTATTTGTATTTTCTGCATTTAAATCTGCGTACTGTTCTCTGTTTAACTTTACTTTTTTCATTAATCTCTTTACATAACTCTACTAAAAGGTGTTAGCGACCAATTCTAGTGCTAACAGTCTTTGTTCTTAGTACTTAGCAGTTGTATTGTAAATGGAAGTAACTATATAAACCGAGTGGCTTTTTGCACTATTATTACTTTGAAATTTCTTGCAGTTCCATAAAGATAGAATTTTGATCACGATTAATTCTAAAATGTAGGATGATTATACATATTAGCTATTGAATAGCCACTAACATATCGTCGTAGTATGTATTAGTTAACTACTATATATTGGACTAGAAAAATGATGAATTTAGTTTTCAATTAGATTCGACAAATGGTCTGTGATTGATATAGAATCTATATCCTGTTACGTGAAGTCAAATAGTCCAACTTCTTTAATACTTTTTGACATATACAATCATTCACCTGTATATTATCTACCACTAACAATCATTATAAATTAAGGAGTTATGTGCGCAATTGATTTCAATTTTTTTGTTTCTGTTTTTTTTCTTCAGTTCATGACCTTCAATTGATACAAAAATATGAACCAACGTACACCCATACTATAGGTTCGGTTATTCATTGCAATTTTTTCGTGTAAAAAACTTACATTCCACCTATACAAGATATTCAGAGTCACAACTCATTACATCTATACTAGATATTCAAAGTTTCATATTCATAATTAATGGTTCTATTATTGTTTACAGATAAACAACTTTTGATGATATAAAACCAAAAATGTTAAACTATAGATAATAGGTACGAATTTTTGATATATCTGTGAATTTTACTATGTTACCTTCATAGATAATGTTGGATCTAATTATTTTGCTATAGATTAACAAAACTAATGTTAGGAGATAAGAGGACAGCCTCTTCTGCTATGTGCTAGATAAATATAATTTTCTTTTTTGTTTGAACCGTCAACTAATAAATTCAGTGGAAACAATGATGTTGTAAGCGGTCTTGAAATTTTATACTTATGACTTAATTCGGTCAAAGTGTTTTCAAAAGTTAAACATAATATCAAAAATATTTCTATGCAACTTACTCAAGGTCTATGTAAAGTGGAACCCTGCACTTTAGGTTTCTACTGATTTTAAATTGTTGGTTGCTTTTATTCCAAACTGAATAGTTTTAAATAATCTTAAGGGATTACATAATGGACAACTAACTTATAATACGCTTATATTTCAACAAAATATTTTTGTGTACGTTTTCTTGGTTCGTATGCTCATATATGATAAATAAGAAAGGTAAATTTTGTTGCAATAAATGGAAACTAAATGGGCATAATTCTTAGAATTAACCAAAAGTCAATATATATTTTAACTAATTGATATGTTTACTATATAAAACTCCTATATACCCATCCAAATATACCATTTTCTCAAAAATCTATTCAACTATCTAATTAAGAATTAAGCCAAAGTTCAGCAAGTTTGGTGGGCAAGTCTAATCATGTTATCTCTACTCTATTTCAAATAGTTTCAACGATATTCTCTCATATAACATCATCATGTTAAGGAATTATGATATGGTTTCGTATTGTCTAAATAGTAGATATTATTAGAAGCAAATGTCTTCTTGAAGAAAAAGAATGGAAGAAGATGTTGTTTACACCTTGCTGGGACAATCATGGAAGACAAAAACTATAATATTTCTGATGGTGTGGATGATGAATACAAACTATTATGATGGGTGTAGCTCCCAACAAAAAAAACTGTATGTAAAAAGGAAAAAAAAGAGGGGCGAAAAGAGACTCAAAGTGCCAAAACGCTTCCCAACTCAACATGAACGATATAAGTTTTGTTTTAGTGGAGTTTATCCAACAATTTTCAGGACATTTACATGTAGTATTATTTTTAAGTTGTGGATGCATTACTCACGTTATTTTCTGAGGAGGCGTTTCATTTGGTTTGATATATAAATAATAAATAAAGGTGGGCATATTTCACAGATGAAAGTAATCTATTAGAAATACATGCATATGCAAAGTTTTTATGTTGTACCAATTAAACTTATTATAATTACACCCGTAAGAAAATCTTCCTCATTCTTAATACACCCGAATAGCTTAAATCCATTTATTATATGGCATGTGATATGCCTTCCCATGTTCTCACCCATTCCAAATACTAGCAATTTAGAATGCCAACTGAACTTTTCGTAAACCAATCTCTTTACAATGTTGATACGGTTTATTTAATTTGTACTAATTTTTTTCCACTTACAATCCATATTTAAGTTTCTTGAATTTTCATGATGAAGAATTTATATTGTTGAAGGTCCCATGCTATAGCTGTTCAAAAAATTGATAAATGCTTCTAGAAATATTTATATATTTTTTGGAAGCTGACATTCAATGCAGATGACAGCAGAAGGTTGATGATTCAAAAAGTCAATCGGCTAATACAGAGATAGAATAGGAAAGTAAAGCAATAATGTCACTACAAAAAGGAAAGTATATCATAAATTTGATTATAGACAAAAGAGATGTTATGGATTTTGAAAGCGGCAAGCATCTCTTCCTAAATCTAAGTACTATCATCTTACTTATTTGTCTTACTTATGTTGTAACTCTTAATCTAAGTTCCATACACAAGTTTTGATCGAATTTCAAATCTGTTTGTTATTTCACTTTTAGTAATTGCGATCAAGAATGATATAAATCTTTAAGTTTCCTTAGTATTAAATAAATATTTATGTCGTGTCTTACTAGATTTTTCACACCCTTTTTATTTCTTTCAATTTGATTTGGACAAAGTAATAACAGTACAATTTCTTAAATAATAAATAGAAGAGATGGTATAAACTGTCGATTCAAAGGCATAAATCAGACTTAGTCATCCAATTGAAATATGAAATATTCTTCAACCAACTATACACGTCTGCCAAATATGCTCTATTAGTTTATTATGATGAATTGGATATTAAATTCTAAATATCTAATTTTTTATTTCTCCAACTTGGTATATACGTCAATATTTTATGTTTCCCTTATAAATAGTCCTAGACATGAAAATATGAATATTTCCCTTGCCAATTTTGGTGTATTAATAGTTATTACGTCTTTGTCAATGTTTAAAGTAATGGGTATAGTGATTATGTAATTATATAGATTAAATTCAATTTTCAAAAAGTAAACACTTGCACAAGTAATTATGTGTAAAACAAAAATCATTTAATCATTACCGTGAAGCAATATTTAGCAAATTGGTTAAGTAGTTCTTTACTTTTTATCTTTATTTGACTATCGTAAAATCAATATTTTTAAACTGTAATCTTAGTTACCTGCTTATAATTATTATATTTTAAGTGGAATTTGATTTTATGAATCATATTGCTATTTTCTATTTGGTTTATATAATTTTACCCAAATGCTAATCGATTTTGATATCCACTTTTTGTTTCTAAAATTGCTCTTGAAAATTGTGGCACTTATTTCCATATCAATTTACACTGCTTCTAGATTTATCATTAATTGTTGATTCATTAACATATGGTCCTTGAAAATTAACTTAAAATTTATGCAACTAAAGATACATGTTAGTATTGCTTTATTTTGCATGTATGCTAGTTGACCTTATCATAGTTTCCATTTTTTATGCAATTATGAACATGTCTCGCCAAAATCTTCAGTAAAAGAATACCTTTCTTTTTCTAACACCGATAAAGTCAATTTTCATGCATTTATTTTATTTAAATCTATACTTTATCATTTTGAAATCTATAATTTTAAACTATTTTATTTGAACTAGTGACATAATAATTGAAGTTAGCTAGCCATTACTCTAAAAACAAATAATAAGCTATTTATTGTTTCTTCTGGCATACTGACTGCATTTGACCATGATAGCAAATAAAACCAGACCATCCAGTAAGTTGTGCTTTAGTTTTCATGTTTATTTTGGGTACTCAAATTTTTATAAGTAGCCAAGTGATTAGGTTTGGATTAGCAAATGTTTTGGAAGCTGGAGCTGGAATCCGGACGTACTATCTATCTCTTTCCGCTGTAGTGACATTTTGATGTTGTGTTTTTGAGTTGTATGGTATGGAAAACTCTTATGGATGTCCAATGTAATGAAGTCGTATTATTTTGTGTACTCTGATATGTAAACTTATGTAATGGATACGTGAAATATTATATTTTGTTCGTTTCCACTGTGAGATTCTGATGATTGTTGTTTCTTTTCTTTCTATCTTTCTGTTTCTATCTCTTTCTTTTCTTATTGATGATACGTCTTTCTGGGTGAAAGACGGGTCGTCACAGTACTCTGAAAAATAAAACTTCGCTGCAGCTTTTACATAATATTATCATTTCACTGCAAAATAATACAGCTGCCACTAAATAGCATAAAATGAAAGAGGGCTAGGGAGGTAAAAAGGCAGACATGAGATGGAAGGGTTTGAAAAGTGGAAGACAGAATGGAAGGGGTTAAGGATTAGAAGAGAACGAAGAAGTAGAAGTGAGAGATGAAGGTGGCGGTAGGAAACCTACGCCTCTGTTTTTACATAGTTTTGTACCTTCTAACCTGATTTTCTTAGCATCTTTCTACCGTACTCCGTCTTTGTTTTAGACTTCCAGCGATGCTGGAAGATTTGAGGAAGAGTGCGACAGCCTACTGGATGCATTGTCACGTGTGGGTTGAGAATTGCTTTGCTGTGATTTGCGTTGGATAGATTTTTATAGCGAGTGGGGGTTAAGCACATAGTTGGTGTTGTTGCTTTGGTTTAGGAATTTGGTTGATTTTTCAATGTTTCGCCTGAGTTTTGGTTCTAAGGAGAAGGTGGATTTTATGTACTCTTCCAATGTTGATCTATTCATCCTATCAAAAGAGTCTTCAACAATTGCTTTGCGACATAATGCTTTTTTTCTTCTGATTTTGATTGTCGAGCAACCTCCACCGGCTACTTTGGCTGGAAAATTATGTTAACTATCACAAATTTGTTCCAGCTGCCCAGTTGTTCATGTTCGACAGTAAATAAGCATTTGACCATGTAATAATTTCCAGCAAATATGTTGTATTATTTATGAAGTGAACATATTCCAACAAATTGCTTTTTAGTATAGAAATATGTTTGTATGTCATTGTAGTATGGAACTCAACAGTTTTCGCTACTAAATTCAACTTTCTTTTGTTTCATTCGCTTCTGTCAAGATTTAGTACTTTTTAATCATTCTATATGGTTGTATGTCTATGCTCTTCTTGTGAACTATTTGTAATGGAGACATTACGTAGCCATTTTATTATGCTTTGACTATTTACTGGTGAGAAAATGTTCAAGTCTTTCGTATGGTTCTGTGGTTGATAAGGGCCATTTTTTTCTAATTTCAGAATTATTTCTTCAATATTTGTTTTGCTAAAACTAACACATGTTAGTCCCACCTAATCACTTGGTTTATTTTAAACGCTTAACATAGGGATATAATTATTATTTTCAACTATTGAAATTTGCAACATTTGTAGCTCTAGGTTCTAATGTTCTCAAAGATCCTGGCATTAAAGAAGTAGTTTAATATTTGTAAGAACTAATGGTTGCATCTTCTTATTGATTTTGTACGTAACTATATATGTGTCCATTGCCAATCTTATGGCTAGGCTAATAATCAGGGAAGATCTTTGACATTATAATCTAATAATAACTAATCATTTATAAAAGATATACATGATCTTTTATAAATTAACAGAACAATTTACATATTCTACCAATATTATAGAAGCTATTATATATTTATTAATTAACATTTATTGCATGTCAACAAATTGCTAAATATTCAGAAATATTATACTATTATTTACAAAACAATCACTTAAATATGGACTCTGCATCACTTCCGTGTTTGTACTATAGTACTTTCATTTTTTTGATGGCAGATCCATTTGCATAGCACGGGTTTGCCCGACTTAGCAATTCAAACACCAAGTCATCAAATGTGTACTAAATCACTATATTAGTAACAAACACAGTAATAAGTAAAATCATAGTTAACTACAACGTATTAATAATGACAAAATATCGCACACATCAATACACGATTTTGTCGTTGTAGATCAACTTACGTGATACATAAAATCTATCATTAATCAATACTACATCCATCCCAAAACATCATATTTAACATCATTGTTTTTTAAGTATAAAATCATTATTTACTCTAAAAGTTCCTTTATTTATTTCAGAACAATAATCATTCTTCCAAAATGGTAATATACTTCAAAATACTTTATTAACATCATTACCTCAAAAAATTTAAAACATCATATTTTCCATCAAAAATAGTAATGTACAGCAAATCAGTTTTCAAAGCAATAATATCATTACTTTACGTCGGATGTAATGTACATTAAAACCTCTTTAATATTCTCCAAACTGAATTATTACTATTTATGAAATCTCACTTACTCAAAACAGGGTTATTCACACTATTAAATATAATAAGAATAACTTCCCAATTTTAGTTTAAAATATATTATCTGTTATTATTTATGAATTTCCCCTAATAGTCATAAATAAAAACCTTATTAATTTCTTCCCTTTGTGTCATTTTAATTCATTAAACCGTCGTTATTTACAAATATCATCCTTTTAATTTTATAATTTTAAAATATTAAATGCATTTCCAATGGTATCTATGGACTTACATTAAACATTTGTAGAAAGCTATAAGCTCTTCAATCTTTTCTCAGCATGGTCATTGCTTATATGTTTTTAGATGGAAAATGCTGACATAGAAAAAAATTTGAAAATATAATGAGAGTGGTTTTCCTTCAATCCATAATACTCACCTATACGAATTTTTAACTATTTTTTTGTACAATACAGCAGAAAAAATAACAGAAGAAATTAACTTTTATACTATATATTCGTAAGTTATCAAATGGCTTTTTTGGTTAAAGTTTAATGTCAACATGCCAAAATATGAAATAACAATACAATATTTATGTAATTAATCAAGGCTTATATTTTTTTCATTTGCATAGGATGGTCACAAGTCCTTCAGTTTGTATAAACAGATTCTACATCCATAGGTCTAAGCTGGTAGCAAATATTTCAATTATGATATGATGTCAAATATATAAAATGATATATCATATACAGATGTTTATATCTATGTATTCCACATACATCCAAATAGGATTAGTATTTTGACGAATTGGTCTTGATTTCATTACTACTTGCTATTGCAAAATTATTATCTCCTCAAAATTCGGCATATTACTATTATACGTTGCGCACATAAGTGTGGATAATAATGTATATCTATTATTATAGCGATCATTTAACTTATATCAATCTTCGATCATGTCTACTGTACAAAATTTATTTTCGCTTCAATCCTGTTAAAAAACTGATCCCAATTTTAGTTATTACTTTTCCATAACAAAAGCTCTAAGTATCTAGGCAATAAACCGACGGTTCTAAGTATAACACGTCTCCATGCATGTTCTGGCCATAGTGATTTTCCTATTAGTGAATATCAACTTATAAAGTTTATAGTGCCATTTTTAGCAAATTTTCCAACTATCCCTTGCAAGAATAAGACAAGGACAAGGAGATGAATAAAAAGTTTGGATTCGTTGTCAGCAAAAAAAGTGAAGAATATTGCAAACTACCCAACATAATCAACAGATTACATGCACTGTTAAAGAAGATCAGCTTCAACTTTTAACTTCCATTTTTAACCATCTTTATTCATTTCTTTTTTTTTCCACTTTTCATTCGGTAAAATGCCAGGTGTAAATTCAACAAATCTGATTCTTATGTGAACAAAATTTTTAGTCTGCTATTATGCATATATCCAGTTAGCACATTTTTAATACTTAATTTTTTAACAGTTGTCCTCTGAATAGTATAATCTCTTCGGATTTTTTTTACCTTTGCATGAAATGAATTTTATCTTAAGTTCAATTGAAAATACGCTTATTGCCACAATTTTATAAGTATGCTATTCATATGAATGCATGCAGTATCGTAGAAACACACTGTAGTCCAGTTTTTCTTCACCAATTATATACATATCAAAAAATTATGTTGGTTGGAGCTGCTTTTATACATAAAGAATGACGTAGGGGGTCTTTGCAGCGGGGCTCTAACTACAACATCAACTAATACATTTCAGGGTTCTGATTATTCATAGAATAATTATAAGCTCCATGGTCCATTAAAGGAACCATATTATACAAAAAATCCATTTTTAATCATGTTATCATTACACTAGAATGATAATGCAACGTGCATTAATTGTTTGAGAATAGTCCGTGTGCGAAGCATGGTTCGCACTAGTTTCAATGAAAAGTGATGTTCATAATCTGAAATTTAGAAATACAAATCTCGATGGTCGGAACATTACATAAATATCAATTCCCCAATGGTCATGAAATATTGGTAAGTGTAGAAATTTCACCTTATCGGTATGGAAAACAATGTAAGTTTAAACTGTGCTAACATATTGCAAACTTTCAATCAGTATCTACGTCGCTAAATATTAACTGGAAATGGGTAATGCATAGTTTATGTTTCAATATACAATCAAAGGTTTGTTTTGATGGTCAATATGGGCTGAAGATAAACATGCAGTGCTTTTCTGATAGTCATATATAGTTCAGTATACATTTGTTTCAATCTAAACGTACAGATCAACTAATAAGACATTAAAATGATGTATTAAAATATTACATCCTAAAGCTAACCCATCAATACACAGAAAACCTCCACAATCCAAAACAAACCCTCAAAAACTCAGTAATGGTCTGGTGTTAATAGCCACTTTTCTATTGAAACCCACAGTAGTAATGATGCTTGGTTCATTACTGTGCCTAAATACATGTCTTACTATTAGAAAGATTAATTGCTGCTACATTCAAAACTCATTTTCCTTAGCTGTGAATTCTTAATGCGCATATAAAATAATTCCACAGATAAATTTTACTGGAAATTAATAGATGTATATATATTATAATTTATATATATTATCCATTTTGTTATATCCACAATTTATAATAAGTTGTTATCGTCTCTATATATGAAATGTTTAGAATTCAAACGAAAAGTTAGCATTTTGAAGTAGTTCTAGAAGGTATGAGCATGGACATATAAAGAAATAGCGTTGAGCATGAATAAAAGTTACCTAAACCTCTTCATACAACTTCTTTTCTCAAGCAAATATCTTATTAAGAATCACATCATAAATTTATGATTGATCAGTATTAATATCCTCGTTTGTTTTTATATTTTAGGTGCTTGATTGACCAATTCATATGACAGTAGATATGATAGAATAATCAAGCTGCCCTGTAAAATAATAAAATTTTACAACATCAATGCATGCAAACAACACTCAAAATATTTAGCCTAAACAAAAGTTGAACCAATAATTACTGTTAGTACCTAGAGAATTTGAAAACCAATTTCAGCAGACAGTAGTGTCACTTATATTGTCAAGTGTAAAACTTGAAAACCAAGTTCAACAGTGGTATATTAGCTAGTATATTGGCAAGTGTAAGTTGCATTCCATAAATTGACACAAAAGTGCATTTCAATACCTACGTAACCAAATGGTCCAAACCCAAACTCATCCAAAGTCCAAACCATAACCAGCTAAAATTTTCCAACCGTCGGTTCATTGACAATTACACGGTTAGACACTTTCATGTTGTTTCAAACATGTTTTCTAATAAAATACATGCAGGTAAATCTGGTTAGTTTTATTTGGATTTTCATTATGTTTGTTCTTCCAATTACTATGCTCATGTGTTTAACTTTGAATGATACATTCATAAGAGAGCATGAAGCTTAACAATACTCTAAACTCTGAATTGTAGAACAACAATTGCTTCAGTATTGCAACTTGTAAGCTTTCCAGTAAAAAATGATAGGAAGAAATCCTTTTAAGTCAGTTAAATAATTCACTTGTGTAATAATTAAGACTGATGGATTATTGCTACCGTGATATATACAAATAACTAACTGTTAGTTATTTCTTAATTTGGAAGTTGGAACTAATAGTTTTATCTCCCTATAGCAAAGACCCAACACTAATGGTAGACAACGGTATTAAAAAACATGGCATGTTATTCAGGAAACTGGAAGGCGTATTATGTTACCACCATAAAACATCAACGCCAAGGATGGAAAATTGGATCATATGCCTACATGCAGTGTTATTGTGGGGATTTTTTTTTAAATAGTTTATATGAACATTTGCTTGCTATAAGCAAATGCTTGTTGAGCAAATGCAACAACAAGCAAACAAAAGTTTTGGACAAAGATACCAAGTTTAAACTAATTTATACCTGACAACTGAATAATCTAACATTATGCTTGCCATTAACATATTTTGGCAACAGTGAGTTTATGATAGATCTCATAACCACGAATGTTAATATTGTGACTTTATGATAGATCTCATAAAAATATAGTTTTAATGGATGAACCAAATTCCAAAGAATATTATAATTTTAGAAAATTGAATACCTTAATTTGCAAAACTGGATCAGTATTTCTTCTATATTTTTCCTTTAGTTTTCTACTGCTAAGTGTATGCCAGTGCTTAGTGTATGTCATTAAACCGCTACTAATGGAAGGGTTGATTGTAGTGCAACATTTTACCATCAAGCAACTAAATATTAATAATAACTTGCCTATTTTTTCCAATTATCATAATATCAAGATAAAAATAAACACATGGCGTACATTTCTTTTACGATAGAGACTTAGAAGAATAATTCATGCAACATCAGGCATTGATTAGCCAATTATCCTCTAGCTCAAGTTAAAATGATACACGGTTTCCTCTTTAGGAATTCCTCATCCTTTCTGATAATGTCCCTCCAATCTCTTACTCTGCTTTCACTTATGTTGATGTGATTAATACCAAATTCTAAATGAGAAGCAACGAAGACATGTGGTTAGTACTTCTCAATGGCTTGACAATGTTATTTGCATGATTGAAACCATTGATGACACATCGATTGCTACTAATAAATCAAACACTGTTTATGTAAAGCACGTGATAAGTCTATGACCATTTAAGCTTATTTTAACTCTACAATAGTGCACACACATGTAAAACGAAGATAAGCAGTAAAAAAGCTAAAGTTATAAAGTAGTAAATTGACCAAAGGAAAAAATATCAATCTGCTTGATCTTTAGCAAAGGAAAAACATGAGTAACTGATGGAATACACACTAATATATTGTTCTAGATCTTGGTGAAAACATAGAAGGAAATGATCAGTTAGGAATATCATATAAAACGAAAACTTTCATGATCCACTTCCTTTGTTAATACTACCTAATCATTCTTTCATGCTTTGTACTACAATTGTTTTCTAATATCATGAGATATTTCACCAAACAAATGGAGTACAAAGCCTAAGGTTTACATTTCTTGAGGCCTCCATTATGTAAGCGGTTAGAGAAAAAAAGGTCAAAAAATAGTAAACTAACATGAACAAAAATTATGAAGATACGATGAGGGAATAGAGATTAGGATTGAAGATAATGCCAAAGTATTTTATTTTCCTAGATTGTCAAAGCCCAAATGTCTACTGGAAGCTATCGTCATCCATGTATTCTTTGCCAAAACTTTGAATTATGAGTACAACAATTCATGTAGATTTTAAAAGAGTTACAATTAGCAACCGAAATCAACAACTAAAGGAGTTATGTTTTGATATGTGCTGAAAATTAACAATATTATTTTGTTTGTTATAGTAGTTGCATCATAATATTCAAAATTAAAGAAAGTTATATATAATTATTTCATATTTACGTGATATAATCTAGTGAACAGAAAATTGGTTGAATTTTAAAAAAATAGAAAGATAAATTCAAATTATTCAATGTAATAAAAATTGGATATAGAGGAGATCAAATTTGCACATGTTAAATAAGTTAAGTATAGGTATTGTATACTACTTTCGTGTCAAATTCAAACATACTATAGTATTTTCAACCTTAATCTTAAAATTAACCATTACAATTTGAATTCATTAATAGTAGAATTAATAAATAAATTCCTACCGAATCGGTTACAGCTAAAAATGTTCTGTAGATATATTAGATGATCCAAACTTAATGAAGGAAGCATGTGAGTTACAATAACCATGTATATCCAGAAAATGAGTACAAAGGATAAATATACACATAAATTAATAATGAGCTAAAATTATGTAACAACTCACAAAAACTTATCTCATGGCAGAGAATTCATAGTACAATGGACATCCACATATATGATACAAATTAATTTGGTATAGGAATCGAAGACATATATTTTTCGAGGCAGAAATCCAAATAGGTACTTCCTCAAATAACCATGGTTATAATTCAAATTCAGAACAGTAATAAAAACTTTAGCACAATATGAACGAACTTATAGTTATAATTCAAATTCGAGGCAGCGAATTTATAGGAGTTAATTTAGTTACATAAATCTTTAACACAATAGACAAATCTGAATGAGTCAATATTTAGCAGTACCCGTATCTTAGAAATAAATAGCGGTCGTGCTATAACAATGGGGCGTTTTCAGGTGAGTGTGTTGCGTGGGTGAATCGTCTGCTTCAATCCGGTAGGAATATGATGGCAGTAAGATTTCCCTTCATGGTTTAGACTAAGTAAACAGCAGCCTTCGTATGATAACGGGGCATTTTTCGATGAGTGAGACGGCTGGTGAATCGTACACTGCAATTCGGTAGGAAGATGCTGCAATTCGGTAGGAAGATGATGACGTTTTTGTTCGATTTCAATGGTAGAGAGCCGTCGAATCGATTTATGGTATTGGAAGAATGAAGGGTGGAAAAAGGAAGGAGGGATGGCGAATGAGGTTTTGATCTGCGAATGATTTAGGGTTCAAGGAGAAGTAAGATGACTAATTTTGGCGAAGGGTATTTTTGGTAATCCCAAAACACGCTGTTGAAATTAGTTAAGGAATCCATATTGTTAGGGCATCTCCAGTCGTTCTATTACATGCTGAATTTGGCGGAAAAAACTCTAGTGGTTAAATTTAGGGGCGAAATTAAGATGAATGTTCAGGATTCGATTCAGAATCCTTAATTGGGCTTGGGCGCCCAAGCCCCACCCCCTACTCCGTCTTCCAACGGCTATAAACGGTCCGTATTTTTGAATTCCAATAGCTATAAACGGTCATATTTTGACCCCAACGGCTATAAAGGGTCATACTTAAAATTACAACGGCTATAAACGGTCATATTTAAAATTACAACGTTTATAAACGATCATATTTAAAATTACAACGGCTATAAACGGTCATATTTATAATTTCATTACATATATTAGACTATTTTTCAGATTGTAATACACACATTTCTTCTATTACAATTCTATTCTCAATTCCATAATATTGAAAGTATGTCTCATCCGTTTCAATCATATACTGAAGCGATGAATATGGATAGCTGTGATTTTGATTCTCAACCCTTTCAAAATGTTCATCCCCAAACGGCTCCACCTCTATCCTTTCATTCTTCTGCTTCATGGTCTGGCGATGAAGATAAGGATTTGTGTTATATTTACTGTCATTTTTCTAACGACTCGGTAAAAGGGAACGACCAAAGTGGGGAGGCGTTTTGGGAAAAAGTCATGACTGCGTACAATAAAAAACATGTTGAAAAGACGAGGTCGATGTCTGAAATCACGGGTCGTTTTGGGAAGATTAATCGATGAACACAATTCTACGAGTCGCAGATCCACAAAATAAGAACAACAAATCTAAGCGGAATGGGTGGCGAAGCTGAATTGGTAGCATTTTGAAAAATATGATTTTTAATTTATATTTATTTCTGATCACTTTGTTAATATATCATTTTGTGTTTCTGTATTTTTATAAGAGAATGGCGAACAATCAATTCTTGAAATTATTTCCAAGAGAAAATGGTACAAAGAAACCCCATTACTATCAGTTTGCAAACTGCTATGACTTGCTTGTTAGTCAACAAAAATGGAGCTCAAAGGCCGCAAAAAGCTTAAGCGATGTCCAGACGAAGTCGAAGGGCAAGAAAAAAACAAGTAGATCTAATTATAATTCTAGCCCAGGCAATTCTTCTCATATAGACTCTAATGCATGCCCAGATAACGAAGACAAAGAAGCATTACCCGCATTTGATGAAGACGCTAAACTGATGGGGCAACGAGCAGCTAAGAAGAAAATTGCTGTTCAATCTCAAATCGCTTCTCGTTTAGCCCTAATGCATGAAAAACATGCGAGAGAAAATGCAGAACGTCAAAGAGGGAGTGTTGAAAAGCTTGCCGTGTTAAAAGAATTGACCAAGATTGAGAAGGGCTGGTTTGAGCTAGAGCGGCAACGCCAAAAGACCTTAGTAATGGAAAAGGATGTCACTGGAATGGACCCAATTACAATGCAATATTGGATGGAATACAAACAACGCATTGTTGAGAGCAGATCTGGAACAAAACATATGTAGTTGGCATATTAATGTGATATTTTTAGTTATTGCAGTTTAAATATCCATGTACATTCAGTTTATATTTTCAATCATGTGCTATTTTCAGTTTTAAAATATTCAATGGTATATCATCTTTTCGATGCATTATGTAGATATCAATATAGATTTACTTCATCAAATATAAATGATAATACAAACATAAAAATTAAAGCATTCTACACTTCGTTACAGAAATAATAAAAAGGAAAACATATGCAATTAAACAAAGATCCACCATCCCCAACTACTGATTTCCATAAGAATTTCAAATATGCTCCATTAAATCCCTTTGGAGTCTATTATGAATAGCTGCATTACGACATACTTCATGATGATCGTCACGAATTGCGCACTGTCCTTCATTTCGTAACGTGACCGTGCGAAACAATTCATGGGGTTGTCTTGCCCCTTCATACTCGAAATCGGGATAATCCATACCGCATTCATCTTTAATGATCATGTTATGCAAAATTATACAACAGAACATAATTGTAACCATTTTTGATCTCTTCCATAATCTACATGGATTGCTGACCATTGCAAACCTTACTTGAAGGACCGCAAACGCCTTTTCTACGTCCTTCCTTTGTCCTTTCTGCATCGCAGCAAATTGTTTGTGTTTTGCCATCATTGGGTTTGCAAATGTCTTTACAATCATACTCCATTTGGGATAAATTACATCTCCTAAATAGTATCCATGCTCATATGTGTTATGACCAAGAGTAAATGATACGGGAGTTGACTTACCTTGCGTCAAATCATTAAACAAATGAGATTGTTCGACAACGTTTAAGTCGTTAAGAGAACCTGTCATTTCAAAGAAAGCATGCCAAATCCATAAATCATGAGAAGAATCTGCGTCTAAGTTGATAGTTGGGTTTTTTTCTTTGCCGTTATATGCTCCATGTAAAGCTTTTGGATAGTTCTTTCACTCCCAATGCACACAATCTAGACTTCCAAGCATTCCAGGCCAGCCTTTGCTTTCATGCATTTCATGCAAGCATGTTACATCTGCCTCGTTTGAAGAACGAAGATATTCCATCCCATATATGTCCACAACTGACTGACATAAGTGATCTAGGTTTTCCAATGTCGTACTCTCTGCAATATGATATGTGTCGTCAAGGGCATCGGTGAGTGTACCATATGCTAACATCCTCAAAGCTGCGGTCATCTTCTGATACCCACTCATACCTTGTTTTTTTGCAGCGTCCTGCTTGTAAACAAAATAATTACTAGTCTGTTGAATACTTTTGAGAATTTTTATAAATAGCGGATGACTCATTTTGAACTGTCATCTAAACATCTCTAGACCGTAAGTTGGATCACGGGCAAAGTAATCTTGCATAAGTGTTTTTTGAAATCCTTGCTGATTACGGTTGATATATTTCCGATCCATAACGGAACCGCCATGTTTTCCAGAAGTTGAATCGTATGCTTCACGGTATATCTCCATCAGTTCCTCCTCCTCTTGTTGATGAGCTAACGCATATGCTTCTTCTTCAGAGTCACTGTCGCATAGCAATATAGCTTTTAGTAAATTTTCAAACATTGTTTGATATTTGAGGATTGTTTGATGTTTGAATGTTTTGTTATACTAAATTGTGGTGAACAAGTATGAGATCCATATGGTTATATATATATGACTGAGTGGAGAGAAGGGGATCAGTGTGCGGTCAAATCACGTACTGTAGCCACGTTCATTTGCCGGTCAAGATTCTCTGCTTTGTTGAGAGGAGGGAAATGGGAGTCAGTGTGCGGTCAAATCACGTACTATAGCCACGTTCATTTTCCGGTCAAGATTCTATGCTTTGTTGAGTGGAGAGAAAGAGGGTCAGTGTGCGGTCAAATCACGTACTGTAGCCACATTCATTTGCCGGTCAAGATTCTCTGCTTTGTTGAGTGAAGAGAAGGTGTGTCAGTGTGCGGTCAAATCACATGCTGTAGCCACGTTCATTTGCCGGTCAAGATTCTCTGCTTTGTTGAGTGGAGAGAAGGAGGGTCAGTGTGCGGTCAAATCACGTACTGTAGCCATGTTCATTTGTCGGTCAAGATTCTCTGCTTTGTTGAGTGGAGAAAAGGTGTGTCAGTGTGCGGTCAAATCACTTACTGTAGCCACGTTCATTTGCCGGTCAAGATTCTCTGCTTTATTGAGTGGAGAGAAGCAACATCCACTATATAAATTCACAAATCGTTATCTGTTTAAATCATTTAAAACTTAACATTATTCAAACTACATTGTCCAACATGACATTTACGTCTCATGAATTGAAGTTGTTTATGCAGTACTACATACAAACCGATGAGATGTGCGATAATCAGGACTCAATGGTAATTCAATTTTGGGACACTCTGGCTGAACTTTACAACAACGACGTGAGCTCTCAAGTCAGATGTACGGCTCAAGAGGTCAGGACTGCATACGAAAACTTTACTAGGGCATGCACGTGTTACACAAAGATTATTAATGAGGTAATATCAGAAAATGTGTTTGAGACTACACATTTGAATTATGACGGTCGATACAATTTAAAATATCGCACTCCCTTCATTGCCCATGATGCGTACTTCATGCGCCAAAATTGGATAGAAAGATTTGGATGGCCTTAAGATAACAGTATTGCTAGTTGGTTATGTAACGTTCGTTAATGCGTCGAGAGCTTTCTGAATTGTCTTTTCAAATAATAATGTCTGTTGTAGTTGTCAGAGCTAATGCCTATGTGTAATGTTTGTTTATGTACGCTCTTGTGTATTGTTTTTTGTCAGATCAAAAAGTAGTGGTAGCACAAGTGTAATGTTTGTTTATATATGCTCATTCTGATTACTTATTCATTGTTCATAATCATCTTCTTCCTCACTCACAACAATAAATTCTTCATCATAATGCCTTCTTGGCCTTCTTCTATCGATTCAGATGCAGGTTACGTGCCTATGGAAAGTCCACATACTGATGAGGATTGGCTTATCGATTATCAATAACAACATTATGAAGATGTCCGCGGTCAGTTTCAAAACCTTGAGCAGCTGAGACTTCAAGAAGTGGTTGAACCACCATACGAACAACATGCTGTTCGTATGGCATATGAACAACCTGAGAACCAGGTTCAAGTAGTTCAACCTGCCACTGAGCAAGAAGTTGAATCGCACCTAGTTTGTTGTCAGTGCGGGTATGAAGTTGAAGTTGTAGTACGTGCGGATGGAGAAAATATTGGTCGTCGAATCCAACTATGTCAATTCTGGCTGAATGGTTGCAATTACGCGGAATGATTGGATGATCCTTTATGTCTAAGGGGCATAACCTATGCAAACGAAATAGAATAGGAGATAAGACATCTTAGACTTTCTTTGCAGGAGTTGCAGTTTAATCGCCACGTCTAGCTTCTTCATATTTGTGGTCTATTATTACTGTGTCGTTTTTTATCAGTGTTCTATGTTCGTATATCTTCAATTCTAATGTCACTAGTAGTTTTTTATGTTTATATGTAACAAGTTGGTGCTTATAAGTATACACAAACATATAGAATTCACAGTATACACAGACATATAGAATTCACAGTATACACAAACATATAGAATTCACAGTATACTCGAACATTATAATCCAAAATCCAAGAAAGTGAAAGTATATAAACATAAAGAATACACAGTATACTCAAACAATGACATAAGTACATAAGCTATAAGAACTGAAATATATAATAAAACGTCTACTATGCATAAACTAAAAGGTATACAACTAAAGGGATGCAACGTCGTCGTCAGCATCATCACCATCATCCCCATCATCATCTCCGTCGTCGTCATCATCCCCATCACCATCATCATCATCCCCATCACCGTCATCATCATCATCATCATCTCCATTATCATCATCGTCATCCCTATCACCATCCTCCCCATCGTCCTCATCATCCCCATCGTCCTCATCTAAACCACCAACGTCATACCCACTGGGACCAGCATCACCTCCGCTGTGTGATCCGAAAGGCTCATATACAGCAAGTTTAGCGGATAGCTGATCAATTTGCGTCTCTAGCATCTGTGTATGCTGCATGTACATATCATGCATGGTGTGTGTATGTGCAAGAGTCATATCGTGAAACACACCAAGTGAAACTCTGGCCTGGTCCAATCTAGCCGCATACTACATAAAGATGATATTTGACATAGTAAGAAATTAAGCATAAAATAAAGGGAAAATGACAATAATCAACAAACGTACCTCATACGGAGGATATAACCCGACTGAAGGCACATCAGGATAGTCGGGGTGATCTGGAAGGACTAAAGGATGCTCAATCAAAGTACATGTCACGTCATATGCTCTAAAAGTAGTATCAGGCTCCCACTGCATGGGAGTTTGGGAGAACTGTGATGGAATCGGGTCAAATGAAACCTACGGTACCTGAACTCTACCGGCTGCCACATGAGGTCCTATATGATCAGAGTTGACCCCACGAACATAATATGGTACGATGAATCTGCGGGGTGCTACTCTAGCCCAATAAGTATCGTAATCCTCATCGATGAAGAAAGTACTACTATCAACCCACACAGCCTGTCGTAGAGCATCTAAGTACTAATCGCCAACCACCCTATGTCTACCAAACATGTCCTCGCAAGATAAAGGATCATATAGTATACGACGATCACACGTAATCAAATAAGCACATCTCTCTTCAAATACCACATAGGCATAAATGCAGGTGCATGCAATGCAACCCTACGCCTAGATAGTGAATACGAAACCATCAAGGGATGGTCGTCCACCAGAAGACCTGCATCTGCTAGATGTGTTCAATGTGAGGCCTAAGGAATCCGAATGATGTTACCTCGACTACACATATCAAGCTGCGACCTAGCCTCCATCAAGTAATGCCGTACACCTAAGAGAACATGATGTACATACTGCATAGTCTCCCATCGTCTCATCGTAGGGAAGTACCGCTTAGCAGCCTGACTAGCCATGTCCTGGATGCGGGGATACATGTGTTGCCGTGTACTCGTAGTACCATAACAGCAAAATACACCAAAAAACATACATCTGCCTGACATCGCCAAGCACAAATGAATCTAAAGCGGTATATAAGATGCCTAATATCGCTGTGCCCCGGTCAATAGTATGCAGCGGAGCTAATCTGGTAAGAGATGTTAAATAGCCTAGTCTAACTGTACCTTTTTGGTTCGAAAAAAGGTCGAACTAAATAGGTACAACAGAAATGCTCTAGTAACTCCATCATCATATCGGCTCTAACTATATAACTGGTAATGTACTGTTGCAGGTAAGTCAACTTAATAGAACTACTAGTGACGCATGTAACATCTATCAGTGGTAAAAAAACAGTAAACAGATTGGGCGATTCGTATAAATCATCAAATGGAAAAGGTCGAAGACCATGTCGTCCAATCTCAATGCCATGAACATGTAGAAATCAACTGGGGTGATACCAAACTCAAAATTTGAAAAATGAAACGTATGCGTGATGGTCCACCACCTCTCAGCTAATGCCTAAATGAGAAGTCGATCAAAGGACTGAACATGCCTAATCGACAAAAAAAGACCAAATGGGCTAGCCTGTAGCCTCTCAATAATAGGACCGGGAAGAGAGTCGTAAAACTGAGTAATGCACTTAGCCCAACTACCCCGACAGTGAATGTAATGGTCATATAGGTAATTTATGAATTAACAATTTTTGATAGAGTAACGGTTATTTAATATGAGTATGTGATGTACATATTAAAATAATCGATTATATTAATTTGCAATTTATACTTGTACGGTCTTCAAAGCGGTTTCGGCTCTATGCCGATAACCATCTGGCAGCTCGTGTGGTACACGCAGATCGTCTGGTGAAACTCCAGGTGGTGGCGGAACGTGGAACGGTCCAGCTTGATCCGCTGTATGTCTGTGAACCGTTTTTCGGTCGATTTTGGTTGGACGCGGCGGCATTTCGTTTAGATTTTCTAATTTAATTTTTTTTTAAATGAAAATGAGAGTGGAAAGTAAGGAGGAAAAGAGAAGCGGAGGGTTAAGTAGGGAGGGAGTGCAGACGTCTATTTTATGGACGTCTGTTGTCCAGACCCCATAAAATGGACGCCTGATTCTAGACGCTCATTGGCCACTGGGAGCCCATCCCCCTTCATGGCTGAATATTAAGCTGGAGATGACCTTAGCAGTAAAGATGGGTAAAGATAAAAGATAAAAGAGCAGCAGTACAAAGATATTTGTCAAAGTTACTATTAGAACAGTTGGAATGCTATTTAATAAGCACTTGCGAGGTATAATGAATATTCCCAACATTAATCGGAAAAAGGCAAAATCGGTGGTTTGGTTTTGTTTAATTGGTTTGAGTTCCATTTGACAAGTAAACTAACGAATTTGCCGGCGCTATTTGCGAAGAAATTCGCAAATTAGGGTTTGAGGTCGAACCAATTTCTGTAATATGCCTGTTCGAGTTGCTGAGAACGCTGCTCCGTCCCAAGTTTCAGGTAATCCATTTCCGATCATAGTTCTATTCTCACTTGTAATCATCTGCACTGTTTACCGAATGAACCCTAATTTCTTTGTATCCATGTGAGGTGTGATTTATGTAAAAATAAGCTTTGTTTCTCTTATATAGTACTCATATTCTCTTGTTGTATGTAATCGATTTTTTATTTATTTTTTCCTATCAAGCATGCTTCTGTTTTAGTTGATAGCAGAAATAGAAAATTCCTAACTACATTGCAGCTCTTTACAGTCACCTCGCACTTGCATCATTTTTACTAGTGTTTGTCACAAATTAGATTCTAACTGAAAAATTAGAGCAGTTATCCTGTCAGGATGATGAATTAAAGCAAACAAGTGCACTTCAGTGGAATACTACATTTTACCAACACAATTTTGCAAGTGGGTCCTCTATTGCAAAGAATCCAACCTTCAACGTTATATATATTTTTTATACTTTTAACAATAAAAATCATGAAGTGAGACATCTTACTATCCGGTTTAATATATTTTCAGTGTTTTTTTAGATTTTTGTAAATATCCTCGATACCATCTCTTTTTGAGGTGTAGCCAATCCTGCCCCTATACACACACATAAAAGTCAAAGCCCGTGCGATGCACGGGCGCATATGTTACCAGGTGTTCTCATACCGTGTTGTTTTGAAAGATAAATTTCACATTTAAAGGTGAAGAAATTAGTGATATATGTATATGTATATATGTGTGTGTATATGTATGTATATATATACCATGAGATAAGAATAAATGAATGTTGAATAAAATATGAAGGAAAAAATTAAATAAGATGATACATTTTTTTTCTAAATAATTGTATTCTGAACTATATTGAATTGATGTACAAATATATTTTTGTAATGGTAGTAAACTTTTTCGACCATGTATGCACTATCGTTATATTTGTAAGTGTATGGTAGTTCGTCCAAAGCAATTGGGCATTACTGACAATTCAAATCTCGGTAGTCAAATGTCGATATACAATTTTCTAACTTAGCACCATTATTCTAAAACATGTAATGTTGTAAGTAATGAACATTAACATACCAAATTTTGTATCCAAAAGTTGTTCTTCTGGTATATTAAAAAGGCAGCAAAGTTAAATAACAATAAAGCCAAATACAACACATGAGTTCTCCTCTATACTAAAATCTAATTAAGCAACTCAAACTCAATAAAGTTCAGTAATAGTCACATATATGGTATTGTGCAGGAGGAAATACAACATATATGGATAACCACCAAGCATAAAAGGAAAACTTACAAAAAAATTTAGCAGAAAACACAACTCCTTGCTCCATTTTAGATGTGAGAGGACCCTCAAGCATAAAAGATGATCTAGTGGCATATACTAATATTGTCCAGCTTCAAATCCTAATCAAGGTCCCTACATCTGAACGTACTCACCTCGTATGGATCAATAGCCAACCAAGTTATCCAAAAGAATCGACGTTCACAAAGAAGTGCAATCTATAATTTGCAATCAATAATTATATAGGGAGAGGTAACAAATAGTAAGGTTCAAATGAACCATGTAGAGAACTTACGAATAGGTAAATGCATGTAATAGTGGAAAACATGATAGTGTATGATATAATAATCATGATAGTGACAGACCATACGATTTTTTATAACAGTGCATCTAATGATTCCATCCAACTTTTAATATAGTGCAAGAAATGGTAGAAAAACAAAAATAATAAATATGCATGCTTTAGATACTATTTAGAAAATGTTTTCAACTTTCGATAATCGTAAACAAATTATTTTCAGCTTCTATACTATAGTGATATTCTAAGATGGAATAATTTTTCTATTTAACTAAATAAAGGGTTGCCTCTTAACTATAAAATTTTAGATGATGACTAAGTACACGGTCTTTTGCAAAAAAAAAAAAAAAAGGATATGCAACTTATTTAGATTAACAGCACCTGAGAAAAACATGAATATTGGAAAAATGATAGTAATGCAGCAAGTATGTTTTCTAGATTGGTAGAAAGACTACTTGTTATTTCACAACCGTGATTCCAAAATTTAAGAATGACTATCATTATCTTCAGTCTTAGCATATAGTTAAGTACACGATCAACATAGAGGGATTTAAGATAAACTACTTATTATTTCACAACCGTGATTTCAAAATTTAAGAATGACTGTCATATCTTCAGTTTCAGAATATATTTGAGTACAAGGTCAGCATAGAGGGATTTAAAAATACATGTTAATGAATTTCACAATTATTACTGCAATGATAATCAATATAGTAGGAAATAATTATTTGTTGCTCTAGTTAAAATATCCATCCAAATTGTTGTCATTCACTAACTCATACATAATTGAGCTGCGTTACGCTAGATATCCATAAAGTAATTTAGTAAGATTATTTAGACGATGAATGTACAGTAAAATCAATACTACCATATCCTTCCCCATGACCTTAATAACTCATATTAAATGTCGGTTATAATACCATGGACCTCTATCGAACAAAAATTAGATCTATATGATAGGGAACCAAGAATTAACTCACTATATAACTCTATTATTGCATAGTAAATGAACCAAATAGTATAAGCTTGAAGAAGGTAAGATAGTCCACTGAGAATAATTCACCACGATGTAGATCATCAGTATAATTAAAAGCACCAGATATGGCGTGTTGTGCTACTAATTGCATCATAATATTGCTTACCATATCCAACATAGATCACATATATGTAGTTCTTCTGAATAATAATTTTATGGAGTTAGTTATCGATCATATAATTACTTTTAACATTCTTTTCATTTATGAATTAGGCTCAAATACAAATCGAGTAAAAATATCGTGGAAATTACACAAACTACCTCCAAACAATTAAAATCGTAGTATGCAAAACATGAAATAGAACCATAAAATATACAATTAAGATAAGGGAAATTGGAAATTAAGGCAAAATATGGAGCAGCTTAAAAAAATGTAACCATGAAGTAGAAACCAGTGAAATGAAAATTCAACCGAATATTATCTTGCAATCACGTAGAGAAGTCAAAATTGAAATAAACTTGTTGATACGGAAGGAAGGAGAAGTTATGTATGACACGATTTATGTTTTGATTTTGTGGAATGTATTGAAATGATACTACCCGTCTAAAATGATATTACCCGTCTAAAATTGAAAATTAAATTTGATTTTTCAAGGAGAGAATGTTCTCCCTTAACCAAAAATAATAATAATTAAGAAAACGACTTGTTCTCATTCTCTTTATCCAAATAATTAACAGTTTCGCTATTCAAATTACTAAAGGTACATTTGGAAATAAATTAATTACCATCCTAAGTTTAAATATGCATATGCATGATAATAGTTAATAATAGCTAGAAAAAAGAGTATATTAGCATTGAATAGCATTCCCATTAAATTGACTTGTATGAATTGATTAATTTAATTACCAATTTAGAAGTAGCAACGGTCTCAAAAATCAAACAATAAATGTCATCTCTATATTAGAAACTATACCAAAGATGAGACATCTCATATGTCAATAACGTTTAATCTGAATATTGGTTGTCGGTCAAATTCCTGCAGTGATTATGTATTCAACAAATAAGTTGCATTACTTTTATTCATATGAATAATTACAGGCGTTTCATTATACCCTTAAATTTCGTCTGTCAACTTTTTCCTATAAAATTGTCGTTTAAAGCAATTATTACCAGCTTCTAGAGACTTAATAGTCCAAGTTAGTCTTGTAGAAAGATAGCTATGCCTTTCTTTTAGTTCCTTTTTCAGGAACACACTTAACATTTGAAGGTTATTGCTAATTTGTATGTCCAAGCTTCTTTCACTACCAAATTTACTTTACCATTTTAATCTAAAAGTAGATTTTAAGTAATAGGTAATTTACTCTAACGACGCTCCATCCAAATTGTCCTATAATTAAGGACTAAGGAATCCGTTTGGTTTAGTGGATGTATTATTTATGAACAATTATATCAGATAATTACACAATAATTTTATCCCAAACTGGATTTCTTCTCCATCAATCAATAATTCATAAATAAATAAATAAAACTAAAATAGGAATTCAAATAAAACACACACCTATTAGGAATAGTTTCTTGCAAACTATCCATTTGTTGCAGCAGCTTAAATTCTCTCACAACGTCCTTCTCCTCTGTTGCGGTAGAGAAAAATAAGTAAAGTAATATCAGAGTAAAAAAAGGAGAAGTGACCACGAATTGAGATGAGAATACGATTTGGGGGAGATTGCTTAATGGGGGAGTCCTTTAGGAAGTTACCACGATTTGAGAATTGGTTTCCAGAGAGGCTGCTTATGGTGTGACGATAGATAATGGATGACGGGAAAATAAAATAAAATCTAACGCTGTTAATTTTAATGCGATGTTTTGATTACAGCCGTCCGGTATAAATGTTATCTTTTAATCTGTGCCGTTCTTTACCCTTTGTTTATCTTTTCCATTAAATGCAATGATATATATATATGTATGTATGTATGTATGTATGTATGTAAAAACTATTAAGAAAACGTTACCGAGCGATCAACAGAATATCGTGATCGCCCCCTCCATCGCCAATGAGATTACCAATATTTGTCATTCAACCATTGTGAAAGTTACTTTAAATACCAGGTTAGTTCTTTAAATTCTATCACGTCTTTACATCATGTGCATGCATGCACATATCGTGCGTGCCATACAGAGTAGCATGTTAACAAGTGGATAATTCACTTTTGACAACTCATTGTGAAACTGAAGTTAATACATCTGCATTTGCCAAATGATATATTCATAAGGTTGTTCAAGGGCGGAACTAAGGCTCAGCTGCGGCCCATGCCCTATCTTGATTCAAAATTGTAAACAAGTGAGGAATAAAACTATTTGATTGGCCTTGCATGAACAAGAGAAATGGCTATATGTGGCCAAGCTAGCATGATTGTTGTCAGCAAAATTGATTCACACAGTTGCTTTTTTTTTTAATAGTCAGCTAGTATAAGGTATTCCTACCCAACTTACATCTCTAGCTCTGCCGCGGAGATTGTTTGTGAACTTATAAAACATAGGGCAAGTGGTGTTATGGGAATTGTGTTTTAGAACACAGGGGACTAAACTTCAGCAATGATACACTGTGAAAGTTGTTACTAGTTTTTTAATGTCCTAAGCCTCAAGCCTTGTATAGTAAAAAGAGAATGGATGCTACTTGCTCACTTTTATGTTACTGGTCTCCTTAGGTCTTTTAATCCCAGATTACTTTGTCATTTTGGAATTCTGTTTATATATATAGTTTCATAATAGGGAAATAACATGACAATGGCAAGTAAGGAAAAAATAGTACACTTTTAGTATCATATTGGGCATCTGATGACCTTAAAGCAACAAATGCAATAGGGATCTGGGAGCACTTTTAGCTCTCATCTACTAGAAATCTTCATTTCTGACCATGCTGACTGGGTACCATCTTTGTTACTGTATACTCTCAAATATCTGGATTTGTTGTTTTAAAGTTAATGAAAAATAATTGTCTTCAGGGCAGGATGAAGCTCCTGGTAATGGTTTGCCACCTCCATGTACACTTTTAAGTGTCGGACGAGTAAGTTTCTTATCAAACCACGGGAACAATGTGAACCCACTTCTCAAAATTTAATTGCTTTCAAATAGTTATTTTGTTCAGGAAAAAAAATGGAGTATTAAACCAACAATGATTTGGGAATAAACTCTAATTCATTATGGTAGCTAAGAGTTGTAAAACCGATAGCTAACTCATAACTTTCCACACTATGAGAAACTTTCCCAACAACTACAATTCAAACATATAGGGTTTTGCTGGAACTCAAAATGTTTCAAGTTTGCATAAAGATGAAGCATGGAGAGTTAATGTCAGGATTCAAGGAGTCGACCATGATCATGGTTATTTGTGTGGTACTATGGAAGCGCTCAATGTTCCTCTTGCCGATACACCTGTAAGTTTTGTCTCTTACCTTAATTACTAGTTATTGGGATACCATTCCAGATTTTTAAAGTTGAATTATATTCCTTAGCATTAGAATTCTGTCATGATCAGCCCTGACTGCTGCATACTTTTCCAGGACTTAAATGTATTTCTGACATTATGTTGGAGACTTAATTGACAATCGTTGATTTATTGAAATTTATATTCAACATTCGTCTTTCAAGTCAAGAACCACTAGCTCAGTGGTAAGATACCTAGACAGTGGCTTTAGAGGTCTTAGGTTCAATCTCCCAAAACATCAAAATGAGTGTTCTGCTTAAATTAAGTATCACTCTTCTTATATATTAAAAAAGAAAAGAAAAGAAAAAGGTAAAAAAGAAGAGAAATTGCATAAGACGCAGCAAATGAAGGTTGATATTGGCTATTTGAAGCTCAAAATAAGATTAGAGTTTGCAAATCTCAGCCAGTTCTTACTGTATGACTGTGCAGTACTGGCTTAGTGCTCTAGCATAGCTAAATTGTCAGGATTCCTATTCATGGGTTAAACTGTGAGTTCAGTTTATGTTTCTTTTATTGCACCAAGTAGCTTACCTTCATTTTGAGGATGCTTTTTTCCCCCTTTTCCAAGTGCAAGATGGCTTCAGTTGTAACATTTAGAATTTCGTTCTATGTATAACTCATTTGTCCATTCAGTGATAGTTTATTTACTTGGCATTTAACGAAGGTGGTTACATTTTGGGAAGGAGAGATAGTAGATACAAAGAACTACACTTTTTACACTGGCAAGTGGGAAGCATCGTATGTCTCATTCTTTTCTACATGATACATGTCTGTTGTATATGCTAATTGAGTAGATTAACTAATGTTATTGATCGGTATTGATAAAACAAAATTCTGCCTCTTACACAGGCAAGAGGATGATATAAGGCATTGGTCCAAGTTCCCATCATTCACCCCTCTTCTGGTAATATAAACTGAAAATTCATTATGGCTATTCACCAAATTATGATCCAGAGAAACACCATTATATTCTGCAAGTTGCATTTTTATTTCATTTTGCAAATTGCAAGTTTTAACTTGGTTTATTGACAAACAATAACCAGCTTGTAGAATGATCCAATTTTTTAGAACTCTTTTGGCAACACTGTCATTCTTTAATACACTATCCTTATTTCACAAAGGAAGTAATTGACATAGATTTGGTATGTACATATCCTCGGGAGTTGTTCTGAATTGCAGTTGATTGCTTATACAATTACATCTCTCAAGTTGTTTACTGCACTAGTTTTGAATTGCAAATGCGCCCCCACAAAATTCTCTAGTAATTTACAGTGTAATTGTACATAAACGATTATGAGTGACATGGTATCTTGGGGTAAATGTTTAATGTTGAATTTAATGTTGTTTATTTGATACCACCAGGCCTATGGTATCAGGCTGTCATGTACAACAATGATGCCAATGTGATCTTCTGACTGATACATGATTACTACCCTTGGTTAGTTACCGTATGATTTTACATTTAATTTTCAGAGCCAGGTTCAACTTGATGGTGGAAAATCTGCGGACTTAAGTAATTATCCTTACATATTTATGGTATTTTCACTTCTATATATATCATCCTCCCTGTGTCAGTATCCTAATTGTTCTATCTATTAAGGTACTAATATCCAAAATTATGATACAGAGGTGGAAGGAGCAGTACTTTGTAAATGTTGGTATAGACTGTGGTTTGACAATTGCTGGTTTTTACTATGTTTGCTTCTCTGTCAGCGATGGTTCAATAAATGGTTTCTATTATGATCCAAATAGCAGGTATAAAATCTCAAAAATCTCACTTAATAGTTTTTCATTAAAAGTAACCGCCAACCATTACGGTATCAGTGCCTTCTTGCCTATGCAATGATGTCGGTAAAATCACCATGTTTAAAATACGACTAGCCTGATTAGTCATATACCTATATGTAATTGATGCACCATTTAACTTCATATATAGTTTTTCATCTCATTACACTATGTTGAATTAGTTTTATATAACATCCGCCTACCAATCATTTATTTTGCAAATTTTACAGCCCTTTTCAGAAGCTTGAACTAAATTGTTCAAACGAAGGTCAAGCAGGTTTCTCATTTTCATCATACCAATTGCAGTAAATTACAGGTATTATCATTTTCTAAAAGTTAATTAATGGAAAGAAACAAGTGAAAGCTTTTACTGTGCATGTGGTCGTGTAATGCAATTCAAACTGCAGCTGAAACTTGTGCAAAATATTTGAAATGAGAACTGTATACCTATGATTTTCGAGAATATGATTATTATTTATGACGGTACGCATATCATGGTTGGTGTCAGTTCAAAAACTGGTAATACGACACTGATTTTTGTCATGTTTATGTCCTATGGAGAGTGTATCAGCTAAGTTGGGTCTACTGCAACCAATGGTACTTGCAAAATTTCTTGCTGTTTCGTGCCTAACTTTTACAACCTATAAATTGTGAATTTCATTGTTCTTGATAACATATTTTATAGGAACAAGTTTCAATTTAGCCCAAATATCCACACTTATTATGCATATAAGCCAAGTTTCAAATTAATTACAAGTATATGTCAGTTTTGGCTAGCTCAGCATCATCATCAAAACATGTAACATTTTTTTTGGCCGTTTTATTTTTTTTATGTTTTTTATTTCATATATAAATAAAATTATACGGACACGATTTGAAATTGCATCTATTTTATAATGTAGACAATTCAAATGCTGTTAGCATATTTTTTTATATGTTAGATTATTCCTGTGGTGTTTCAAACTAATCTTGTTTTTTAGAATTTATCATACAGGCGCAATTTTCGTATTTTGTCCATAAAGAAACTAGCAATTTTTGTTTTTCTCATCATTTCAAACCAAAAAACCCAAAACCCTCTCTCTTGTCGTTCAGAAAACTATTTCTTCTTGCACCTAAATGTATAATTTGGTAGATTTGCTTCAAATATCTAGGACAGTTTGCAACAAGTACATTCTATTATCAAATTTTGTAAGTTTAGTGTAAAATTTTGTAATTTCTTTTATTAGTTGCTATGGAGAATTGGAAAATTGATGTTGAAACATTGGTTAATTTTTGTGGCGATTTAGAATTTGATTGTAATGTCGACGACATTGATTTTGTACTCGCAAGTCGCAACTCAGTTTGCAAAATTTCTCATCAGTATTATGTTATCCTTGAAACTCAATTCAATGCGGAGGCAATTGAACATAGATCGAGAAAAGAATTTTGTGATGATGTACAATTAGCCGTTTGTCGACTCGACAAAGGTCATAGTGATGCATATCAGGTAATCAAAAAGAGCATTGTGTTGATAGGTCTATTAAGCGGAGAAAAGAATTAACCATAAGAGAACGCCCCATGGATGTTCATGAAAGTAAATTCAAAGATTGATCATAGTTTGTTATATTCATAAGCGAATTAGGGACACAATTCCTTGAGAAATGTCAACGGTCTTCCCCATTCTAAAATCGAAGAGTGTGTTTTTGGTTATTTTGATGGAAATTTGACAAAATAAGAATGAAGGGAAAATGAAGGCGACTGCTATTTTATAGAGTTCACAATTATTGAGTCAATTTGAAATGACATCAATTTAATATACAAACTTAAAAGACGCATTCATGTAATAAATGTGAAATGTTGGGCTAAATTGATTTTTTTTTTTTTTTTTTTTTTTTTCCTATTATGTACTGACTCTCCTAGGGCAAATACCAACTGAGATTATTAGTTGCCTTTTTATGTTCACGCTAATTCATTAAAAGTTTTCGATTCCGAACATTTGTTTTTCTAAGCTGCTAGCTGAATCGAATTTGGTTTGTTACTTTTAGTTTTGGGTTTTCGTCCATATAAAAATGCACTTGACGCATGTATATTGCGTAAAACGATCAGTTTAAAAAACGAAGTTAACATACAAAATAGAAAACAAATTTATTTTATTTTTCGTGTTTTGAAAAATAACACAAGCACGTGATACAATCTATTTTTTCGTCGTCTCTATCTCATTCGTCCTTTCCTCCGGTTTTTTTTTATCCCTTCGTCATCCCTTCATTAACATACGTTGAAAAACCGAAAACATAATATATATTTTTTAAACCAAACACTATCTTAGGTTGTGTATGAGCCGAAGAATGTGAGCTGGAAAATATGTGTTACGTCCAACAAAGTTAACAAGGTCACACTATTATTACTGGCACTGATCCAGGATTTGCATTGTTGATTTGCTCCAGTTTTTATTTATTCATAGATTGAAACACGCTTTTGTGAGATTGATATGCTAAGAAAATATTGCATCATACTAAGGGTACATTGTTGTTCAAGAACACGAACGGGTTATACCGAACGAGGCACGAATGAAGAATGTTCAACTAAAGCAGAATGTGTTTGTGTTGCGATCAGAGCAACGACAGAACCATGATTATTTATAATTGCATTGTAATAACAATGATAATGTAACACCCGGTATTTTCAACCATTCGCATCTGCACATGTCGGACTTGAATTGTTCAACATACCACGTTGTAAATAAAATTTGGCAAATCTCAGAATATACAGTAAATAGATAATCACAAATGTGACGATCCGGAATTTTTAGGCATTTGAAATTGGAATATTTAATTAAATTTAAATATTTGCAAGATAGTTTAACTTGGATTTCAAATATCAGTTTGAATTTGGCGATTGAATTTACTAATTTGAATTTGGGTAAATTATTGAATTTTCAGTTTTAAATCTGTTAAAAATAATTTGAAGGCTTATAAAATGTATAATGATGATACTGAAGATAATAGAATGGTTAAGATTTAATTTAGAGATGCTTCGTTCAGTTTTAATAATATATCGTTTAAATCGATATTTTAAAATAGCCTTTCGAGGCACAGTCTCGAAATTTGACGAAATCAGTTTCATTGGATCCGTAATAGTTAGTTATTATTGGATTTCAATTTTTGTAGCAATCGGAGTTGTCCTTTGACCATGACAGCTCAAAACGCTTAGAAACTATTTTAATCGATTTAATTTAAAATTGATCATTTTCTTCTGTAACTCGCGCATATGATTGAATTAGCTTTCGAAACACGTTCCATTGTTTTCGGAATGCGGGTAAAACCTTATAAACGCCTAGCGGCACTCCTTAAGAGGAGTTCAAAATTTTAAATGGCAATTAACGAGACGTTTTGAAAGTTTTATAATATAATAAAATTGGAAGTCAACTAGTCAAAGATATTTTTATAAATAAACAAGTGTACGTAGGAAGCTATCCCCAATCGATATTTTATCTTCGTCCCCTCTTTAATCTTCAAACAGAAATCGAACTCATATAAAAAAAAGATGGCCGGAGCCTTCATTTGCAAAATGAAGTGGAAACCGAAATAAAAAGGGGGAATCACGAACCAAAATTCGTGCTTTCGTATTAACGTCGCTCGCAACCCTAGAGCTTGCGCACAAATTAGGATGGAGCTCATGAGGCAGCGAAAGGGGGAGGGGGGTGACGCGTTCTTGAATCGCGATCGACAATCCTAGGAAGCAAGGGAGCACGCCTGAGCTCTGGAGGATACGCCGATTATATCGAAATTGAATTCGATCCATGTCTCGACATCGCCGCTGTTGGAAGCTTGTGCTCAAATAGGGTTGGGTGCTGGATTGCAAGTCGCGACTGTTCGATGGAATTCGAGCTGGGAGTGGTGGCGACTCACGGTGAGGGTAGTGCGCGCGTGATGGAGGAAAGCGATGGAGATGGCGGTTGCTTTCGTTGCCGTGGAAGCGTTGTTCTTAGGGCAGCACACGAATCTAAGCAAAGGAACTCGTGGCGTCTTCGTTGTCGACAGCTTTTTGGGTGAGTAGCTTCTTGTTCCTTATTTCTTCTTGGATTTGAAATTTAAAATGTTTAACTATGGAAATTTATTTAAAATTTAAGTTACTGGTTAAAAAAAAATTAATTATTTGTTTAGGTTAAATCATTTGTTAAAATGAGGACTATTAAAAATAAAATCACTAGTTAATTTGATTTATCAAAGGAAATTTTAATTTCTCGTTTGTTCGAATATTAATAAACCAAAAATGTTTGTTTAAGGTCAAAATTGGGAAGAAACAAACTGAAATGGAAGAGGACTGCAAACAAATCAAAAGTGAGTTAATCTCACTCATTGAGATTCTATTTAAATTTAAATGGTTAAATTTAAATGATTGGTTGAATTGATTTGTTGTGCACTATGCACTGATGATCTGGTGACTTTGGTTTTGATTGGTTCTCGAGTTAATTGTTGTTTGACTCGAAGCACTTGGGTTTTAAATTGTTTTAAACTTAAATCATAAATAAGAAAATGATTCATTTTAAAGTAAATAAGGGTTTAATGATTGGTGATTCATTAAATAGGTAGGGTAATTTAAATGGATAATTAATTAATTCAATCAATTAATGATTTGAGTTAATTAATTAAGTTCAATTAATTTAAAATAATAAATGGGTGGATTGATAGGTAATTACTTAATGTAATTAATAAAATATAATTACTTTGTGAAATTGATCATGAGATTAATTAAGATAGTTAAATAAAGGAGTAATTAATTTATTTAATGAAGTAAATAAAAAAACAGTTAATTACAGGTTGAGATAAATCAAGAACGATTAATATTTGCGGTTTAATTAATGATTAATTATTTAATGTAAATAATTTAGCTTAGGATAAATTAAAATATAATTAGAAATCATTAATTTATATAATTAATGGTATAATTAAAGATTGATTAATTAAGATTGATTAATCAATAACAAGTGATTTATGAGAAATTAACTAATATAAGTAATTAAGGATTAATGTAATTAATATAGTTAAATAATTTATGAAGTAATTAAGATTACTTATTGATTTTTGGTTAAGAATAATTAATATTGTGAAACTAATTAAAGTTAATTACTTGAATGTAATTGAAGGATAATTAATCCAAGGTGATTAATTAAGATGAATAATGAAGGGATGCTTGATTAATTGATTTGAAAATTAATTAATGTTAAATGAAGAAATCTAAGTCGTTGAGGTTAATAATTCAATCATGATTAATTAGATTAAATTCGTATGTGATTAACCTTACTTATGAATGATTGAATGGTATTGGATGCTTTGAATAAGTTGATATCTCTGATATGAAATATTGTGTATTTCATTTGGATAACTTGGGTTAGGATGACATGAGACTCGAAGAGACCAGGGTCGGGTATTAGAAGATACCCGAAACCACTTCGAATTTTTATAGATTGATATGTGAAATCTATAGGCTGACATGAAGTGATTTAAAGGAATTGGACTATTTAAATCTAAATCTTGGTACTTAGAAGAGGATGTGTGGAATAAGTGATGTCTATAATAAATTATGGCTTTGTGAATTGAAACGAGTTACCCCGGGTTTTATATAAGTTGTATGCTTTGTACTCCATGTTAGATGAATTTACTCACGCTGGTTTCCAGCCTGACCCGGGTGTTACTTTGATGTAATGCTCGGGTCAGACCGAGTATTACAGATTTTCAGGTAAGGACGTTCTGGAGCTCAGGAGGCGAGCTGGATGACAAGAATGTATAGAGTGTTTCCGCTGTATTTATATTGTTGTATATCTGAGACATGATGATTGTGTATATTCAGTGTCTGTATATATGTGTAACTCTGATGTATTATAGATGTACTTTGACAGATACAGAATTCTTTGTAAACTGTTATTATTTATTATTATATTTTATCCGCTGCGAACGTGAGATGTTGATGTTTATGATATTCTTCTTCTTCTTCTTCTTCTATCTTTTTTTTATAACAATCTGGAATTTTTGGGATCGAAAATTCCGGGCCATTACAGTTGGTATCAGAGCTGAAAGGTTAAGCGAGAACCTTGGCTCTGGTGGGGATTACACATTAAATAGAGTCCGTAGTACTCTAAAATGAGTTGAGTGTGTGTGTGTGTGTATGTGTGTGTGTGTGTATGAGCGCGTACTTGTTATTTTCTTATATAAAAGGTTTTAAATGATTTTATATATAAAAATAAATTTTGATATATAAAGCAATATTTTCTTCTAATAAATATTAAGGAGATTGGTTGCTAAATTATTGGAATTAAATTAAGAAGTAATATAAAATACAACCAAACTGAAATCTTGAATTGGAATTAAATTAAGTGGTAATAGAAATACAACCAAATTAAAATTAAATTGATTGAAAATGAAATTCTAGAATTTGAGCTCAGAAATTAAATTGTTTAAAATAAAACTTTTAATAAAGGTTAATTTGGTTTAAAAGGTTAAACCAATCTTTGAGAATTTAACTCGAATTTATATAATTCAAGATGGTTTAAAATTGAGATTGAAATTGAATTAGTTCAAAATTGAATTTGATTTGAATTAATTGGGTTTGTGATTGAAGACGTATAAGTTTAAAAATTTAAATGGAAAGTTTGGATTGGATTAAATTGAAATGATTTGAAATTGAAGCGGGTTCAATTGATATTAGTCCAAATTGATTGGAATAATTTAAAATTATAATTAAAGTTGAACAGGTTTAAAATCAAATGGAATTTGATTTGAAATTTGGGTTAAGTCAATTTCAAGGGAAATTGAAGTTAGAATTGAGTTAATTTAAATGGAAGTGGAAATTTAAATTGAATTGATGGGGAAGTGAATAGTTTTGACTCTGGACTATTTTCAATATACATTGTTTTAATATAAACTTATTTTTCCAAGCTATTAAATATATACAACCTTTCTTTTTAAAGCCAAATCATTTTATATTTGTTTTACCATTGTTTTTGGAACTATTTAATCATTTTTCAACTGTTTTATAAACTAATTACTATTTTTCAACTATTTTACAAAGGAGACTCTGCTAAAATTTTCCGACAATTTTGGGTGTTAGAAAATTTTTGGGGAAAATTTTTGGTTAGCGACAAACGATTTAAAATTTGAAATTGAAATTAATTAGTGGATGAAACTAATTTAGAATAATGATGTGAATCGGTTATAAATGGAAGATAAAATTCAATATTCAGAAATAAAGATAAATTAAATTCATATGGAAATGAGAAAAACTAATTTGAATAGAAGTAGATATGAAAACTTCTGTAAGGAAATGTATGAAATGATTTTAAAAGGCTATGATTGGATATTATTGCTAGGTAAGATATGCAGGTATTATAAAGGGAAAGGAAAATTGGTTTTGATTTCAGAAAATAAATTTGAATGGCCCGACTAAAAGGTATGTCTTTAAATTTCTGTATGAAATTGGATTGGGTTTTTGATCTAGCCACTTGGCCTTTTGTTTTCTTTTGGAATTTGGGAGCCCGTAGAGGCATTTTGTAGTTGTACCGTGCTAGCCGCGCAAAAGAGACACTGGCAAAAAAATTCGGAAATTTAGGGAGTTAGAAAAATTTTGAGAAAATTTTGATAATTCAAATTTGGTTTTAAATTCAAATTTGAATTGTTAAGTAAATAATATTATTAGAACTTATGGATAAGTTTCGAAAGCTAGAAAAAGGGGTTAGTGTGTCTTTAATAAAAAGATTGTTTTGAGAATTGTTTGGTTTTGGAAAAAGTAAATGCGTATTGGACCATTCTCCCTAACTAGTAATTTCGGGGACGAAATTCTATTAAGGGGGGAGGAATGTGACGACCCGGAATTTTTAGGCGTTTGAAATTGGAATATTTAATTAATTTTAAATATTTGCAAGATAGTTTAACTTGGATTTCAAATATCAGTTTGAATTTGGCGATTGAATTTAATAATTTGAATTTGGGTAAACTATTGAATTTTCAGTTTTAAGTCTGTTAAAAATAATTTGAAGGCTTATAAAATTTATAATGATGATACTGAAGATAATAGAATGGTTAAGATTTAATTTAGAGGTGATTTGTTCAGTTTTAATAATATATCGTTTAAATCGATATTTTAAAATAGCATTTCGAGGCACAGTCTCAGAATTTGACGAAACCAGTTCCATTGGATCCGTAATAGTTAGTTATTATCGGATTTCAATTTTCGTAGCAATCGGAGTTATCGTTTGACCCTGACAGCTCAAAACGCTTAGAAACTATTTTAATCGATTTAATTTAAAATTGATCGTTTTCTTCTATAACTCGCGCATATGATTGAATTAGCTTCCGAAACACGTTCCATTGTGTTCGGAATGCGGGTAAACCTTATAAACGCCTAGCGGCACTCCTTAAGAAGAGTTCAAAATTTTAAATGGCAATTAACGAGACGTTTTGGAAGTTTTATAATATAATAAAATTGGAAGTCAACTAGTCAAAGATATTTTAAAACAAGCGTACGCAGGAAGCTATCCCCAATCGATATTTTATCTTCGTCCCCTCTCTAATCTTCAAACAGAAATCAAACTCATATAAAAAAAAGATGGCCGAAGCCTTCATTTTCAAAATCAAGTAGAAATCGAAATAAAAGGGGGAATCACGAATCAAAATTCGTGCTTTCGTATTAACCTCGCAACCCTAGAGCTTGCGCACAAATTAGGATGGAGCTTGTGAGCCAGCGAAAGGGGGGGGGGGGGTGACGCGTTCTTGAATCGCGATCGACAATCCTGGGAAGCAAGGGAGCGCGCGTGAGCTCTGGAGGATACGCCGATCATATCGAAATTGAATTCAATCCATGTCTCGACATCGCCGTTGTTGGAAGCTTGTGCTCAAATCGGGTTGGGTGCTGGATTGGAAGTCGCGACTGTTCGATGGAATTCGAGCTGGGAGTGGTGGCGACTCACAGTGAGGGTAGTGCGCGCGTGATGGAGGAAAGCGATGGAGATGCGGTTGCTTTCGTTGCCGTGGAGGCGTTGTTCTTAGGGCAGCACGCGAATCTAAGAAAAGGAACTCGTGGCGTCTTCGTTGTCGACAGCTTTTTGAGTGAGCAACTTCTTGTTCCTTATTCCTTCTTGGATTTGAAATTTAAAATGTTTAACTATGGAAATTTATTTAAAATTTAAGTTGCTGGTTAAAAAAAATTAATTATTTGTTTAGGTTAAATCATTTGTTAAAATGAGGACTATTAAAAATAAAATCACTAGTTAATTTGATTTATCAAAGGAAATTTTAATTTCTCATTTGTTCGAATATTAATAAACCAAAAATGTTTGTTCAAGGTCAAAATTGGGAGGAAACAAACTGAAATGGAAGAGGACTGCAAAAAAATCAAAAGTGAGTTAATCTCACTCATTGGGATTCTATTTAAATTTAAATGGTTAAATTTAAATGATTGGTTGAATGGTTGAATTGATTTGTTGTGCACTATGCACTGATGATCTGGTGACTTTGGTTTTGATTGGTTCTCGAGTTAATTGTTGTTTGACTCGAAGCATTTGGGTTTTAAACTGTTTTAAGCTTAAATCATAAATAAGAAAATGATTCATTTTAAAGTAAATAAAGGTTTAATGATTGGTGATTCATTAAATAGGTAGGGTAATTTAAATGGATAATTAATTAATTCAATTAATTAATGATTTGAGTTAATTAATTAAGTTTAATTAATTTAGAATAATAAATAGGTGGACTGGTAGATAATTACTTAATGTAATTAATAAAATATAATTACTTTTTGAAATTGATCAAGAGATTAATCAAGATAGTTAAATAAATGAGTAATTAATTTATTTAATGAAGTAAATAAAAAGATAGTTAATTACAGGTTGAGAGAAATCAAGAATGATTGATATTTGCGGTTTAATCAATGATTAATTATTTAATGTAAATAATTTAGCTTAGGATAAATTAAAGTATAATTAGAAATCATTAATTTATATAATTAATGATATAATTAAAGATTGATTAATTAAGATTGATTAATCAATAATAAGTGACTTATGAGAAATTAACTAATGTAAGTAATTAAGGGTTAATGTAATTAATATAGTTAAATAATTTATGAAGTAATTAAGATTACTTAATGATTTTTGGTTAATAATAATTAATAATGTGAAACTAATTAAAGTCAATTACTTGAATGTAAATGAAGGATAATTAATCCAAGGTGATTAATTAAGATGAATAATGAAGGGATGACTGATTAATTGATTTGAAAATTAATTAATGTTAAATGAAGAAATCTAAGTCGTTGAGGTTAATAATTCAATCATGATTAATTAGATTAAATTCATATGTGATTAAACCTTACTTATGAATGATTGAATGGTATTGGATGCTTTGAATAAGTTGATATCTCTGATATGAAATATTGTGTATTTCATTTGGATAACTTGGGTTAGGATGACATGAGACTCGAAGAGACCGGGGTCGGGTATTAGAAGATACCCGAAACCACTTCGAATTTTTATAGATTGATATGTGAAATCTATATGCTGGAATGAAGTGATTTAAAGGAATTGGACTATTTAAATCTAAATCTTGGTACTTAGAAAAGGATGTGGGGAATAAGTGATGTCTATAATAAATTGTGGCTTTGTGAATTGAAACGAGTTACCCTGGGTTTTATATAAGTTGTATGCTTTGTACTCCATGTTAGATGGGTTTACTCACGTTGATTTCCAGCCTGACCCGTGTGTTACTTAGATGTAATGCTCGGGTCAGACCGAGTATTATAGATTTTCAAGTAAGGACATTTTGGAGCTCAGGAGGCGAGCTGGATGGCAAGAACGTATAGAATGTTTCCGCTGTATTTATATTGGTGTATATCCGAGACATGATGATTGTGTATATTTAATGTCTGTATATATGTGTAACTCTGATGTATTATAAATGTACCTTGACAGATACAGAATCCTTTGTAAACTGTTATTATTTATTATTATATTTTATCCGCTGCGAATGTGAGATGTTGATGTTTCTGATATTCTTCTTCTTCTTCTATCTTTTTCTTCTTTTTCATAACAACCTGGAATTTTCGGGATCAAAAATTCCGGGTCGTACAACAATTCACAGGCACAGAGTATTTAGTAATGCAGCGGAAGTAAAAGAAATAGTAGTTCATGAACTTACTATGTAAATATCAGAGTTACATAAGATACAACAGAAGAAATAGAGTACAACAAAAGTCTAAATACATAGAAATCTACTAATACAAGAGCTGAAAAGGAACAACAGACTGAAAAAGATAAAACTAGACAAGTAGATAATCTCCAGCGATTCCAATCTCCAGAAAGTGGAATCCAAATCTATGAATAACTTAGGCTGACCCGAGCGTAAATAAAAGTACAAACACTCGAGTTAGGACATATATACTTATACAATGTAAACCAACTCAAGTGAACTGTAATAAAGGTACAAGTAACTTAAAGGATGCTTGGGGCCGTCCATCCTCTAAGGATCCATCAAACTATTTACTACGTAGTAATACTGCGCTATTATAATAATGTCTATAGTAAAATAAACTTACTTTAAAATAGCATCACAGGGTTACTTATACAGCCCCAGACACGTAATAGTCCCAGTAGTCCATCCAATATCTACATATCTCTTGATCGGGAGACTACAAGAAGATACACATGGAGTTAGATAATGGATGGTCGGACTCCAGCCTTAGCAAGTTTATATTCATCCTATTAGTCTCAGGTCGGAGTTTACCGAATAGCGAGTGGTCAAACCACGCTTGTCCATTTGTTTGTACTCATATTCGCACTCTAGGATAAGGGTAGGTTGCAGGTGATCGGATCACACGTAATTCATGTTTACACTTCAGTCCACATTTTGGGGACCAAGAGTTATTTCAAAAAATAGTCGGAGGCCATACTTTCCTTAATTGATTGATTTACCCCCAATTTGGGGTTTAACTTAGCAAGCGATCGGTCGTATCACGATTGCTTTTAATTCATGTATGTCCATCGCTGGGTAGGATTAATTTGGTTATTGGATGGTCAAGTCACATCCATTCCTTGTTTGGTATTCCATCAATCGGGTTATAAGCGAGAATCATCAAATGAACGGTCGGACCATACTCATTTTGTTTAGTTCAATCGTGAAATTATGTAATCTGCTAGCTTCAAACTCTGGGAACTTGCTCGAACATGTCAATATTAGTTAATTTGGTATCATAACTAATATATAATGCTACTACAGTCATAGATATGAAGGAAATTTAAAAATTTATTTTCCATATGGAAAGGAATGACATAATTTGTCTTATTACATATCTGGAAAATCAAATGCTGGAGAAAATTCAAAAATTAAATACAACTGAATGAAGAAGAATAAACTAAGTGAAATAGCATCATAAATGCTCACTATTCCATGCCCTTCGGAGTGTGACGCCATCAACGGTTGCTAGCTTGAAAGTTCCCTCTCCAAGCCTTCATTCAATGACATATGACCCTTCCCAAGCAGGATTCATGTGTGATGGGGCAGGAAAAACCTGTTTTAAGATGATATTGTCGATTTCAAAGGTTCTAGGTCATACTTTAGTGTTGTAGTATTGGGCGACCCGGTGTCGATGTGCAGCTGCCCTCAAATCAACTTTTCCGCGCTTCTCATCTACAAAGTCTGGAGATTCTAAGAAGAGATCTCTATTCGTTTTAGGATCGTAGTAGGTCACCCGATGAGAAAGGACTTCAAGTTCAACAAGAATGACAACATCAAAGCCATAAGCAAGGCGAATGGAGTATGACCAATCATGGCCTTATAGGTGGTTTAGTAAGCCTATAATGCCTTTGGAAGTTCATCCATCTACTTGCCCCTAGCCTTTTCCAAACAGTTCTTCAGAATAGACTTTATGATTTTGTTTATAGCTTAAATTTGTCCATTTACTTTAGGATGAGCAACTGCCGCAAATCTTTTTTCAATATGATGTTGATGACAAAAGTATTTGAATTCAGGGCTGTTGAATTGTGTTCCATTATCAGTTATAATTCGTGAAAGGCCAACATGACAGATGATGTTTTGGACATTGGAGTTGAGTACTTTATTTGTCGTGATCATAGATAAAGCATCCGCTTCAGCCCATTTGCTGAAGTAATCAACTGCTACGATGGCATACTTTGCATCACCTTTTGATATTGGTAAGGAACCGATAATATCTATGCCATATATTGCAAATGACCATGGACTGACCATTTGTGCGATTTCCATCAGTGGAGCTCTCGAAACTTTCGCATACGTTTATCACTTGTCACATTGCTTAGCATAATTAGCAGCATCTCAGTCGACAGTTGGCCAGTAATACACATAACGAAGTATCTTCTTTGCTAGAGTTTACCCCCTAGTGCGATCGCCGCATTTACCTTCATGAATTTCTTTAGGACTAGTTTTATTTCATCAAGAGGGATACACCGAAGTAGGGAAATGAAAAAACCCTTTCTATGCATGACTCCTTCCTGAATGATATATCGTGAGGCTTTGTGGAGAACTTGTCTCCTTTCATTCCTTCGTTTGGAAGGGCTCTCTATAGTAAATATTCTTTAATTAGAGTCATCCATAACTCCTTTTTAGGCTTCGTGTCTAGTACGTAGTCGATTTCCATCTGGTTTATGCTCGGAGCATCAAAGTATTTCGACTGGAACCAAGCCCATTTGTTGCGCATCGCCGATGCTAGCAAACCTTGCCAATGAGTCAGCCTCTTTGTTTTATCCCTTGGAATGTGCATGATGTCATAATACTCAAAGCCAGTCAATAGCTCTTGGACTTGGATAAGGTATGGGGTGAGTCATTATCCTTTAGTCTGGTAATCTACCCTTACTTGGTATACCACCAACAGAGAATCACAAAAAATTTCAAGAGATTTTATTCCCAGTTCTTTGGCAAGTTTGAGTCCAACAATCAGAGCTTCATACTCAGCTTCATTGTTCGTTGCAGGGAAGTCAAGCTTCAAAGCGTAGCAAATTGATCGATCCTCTAGATTTACAAGCACGATTTTAGCTCTAGAGCAACGATCATTTGATGTTCCATCCGTGTACATTTTCCACCAATGGTGGGGATCCATCGCTCTCTAGAAGATCATCCTGTGTACTGAATTCCGCTATAATGTCTGCTAGTTCCTGTCCCTAGACGGCTCTTCGAGGGGGATACATGATGTTGAATTGGCTCAGTTCGATGTTCCACTTGAGTAACCTTCCAGACGTCTCAGTTCACTGTAGGACCTATCATAACGGTCGACCGGTGTAAACATTTATGAGATCAGCCTGAAATAGGGGCAAAACTTTCGTGAAGCAATGAACAAGCAGTACGCCTATTTTTCTATCTTTGGGTGGTACTTTTCAACTCTTGTTAATCGCTTGCTGACATAATAGATCGGTCTTTAGATTCGATTCTCCTCGCGAAGTAGTGCAGTACTTATAGTGTGTATCGATATGGCCAAGTGGATATACAAGTCTTCGTGATCCATCGGCTTTCACAAGATGATAGGCCTCTCTAACTGATTCACCAAAGCTTGGAATACGTCTTCACAGTCCTATGTCCATTAAAGTTCCTTTTCCCTCTTCTAATCAAGTCGAAAAGAAATAAACCGGCTTAGGCCGACAACCTTCCCATTTAAGCTCTATGGTCTTTGGCCCCTGGATGTTGCGAATTGCTTGAATCTTTTCGATTTCGTGTGAATTGACGATGAAACCTAGGAACTTTCTTGATGCAACACCAAAAGAACAATTCGGAGGACTAATCTTCATTTTGTAATCTAGGAGGATGTTGAACATTTCTGCTAATTCTTTAATGTGGTCGCCTGATCGTTGTGACTTTATGAGCATATCATCCATGTATTCCTCCATTCTTTTCTTTAAACATTCGATTAACTAGGCATTGATAGGTCACTCCAGCATTAATTATTCCAAATGGCATCACCGCAGTAATATAATTCGACGTTGGTAATGAAGCTGGTATGTTCTTGGCTAGGAATGTGCATAGGGATTTGATTATATCTAGAGTGCGCATCCATTAGAGATGGAAACTCGTGTCCTATGGTTGAATCTACTAACTGGTCGATCTTGGAAGGGGAAAATTGTCTTTTGAACATGCCTTATTTATGTCCGAGTAGTTAATGCATGTCCGCCATTTTCAATTCACCTTTCTCATAAGTACAAGATTAAATACTTAATTAGAGTAGAGGGCAATACGAATAAACATATTGCTTTTGAGCATATCCACTTCCCTTTTAAAGGTGGCAAATCTCTCCAGATCCATGCCACACCTTTTCATTTTCATCGGAACATGTCTAGGGTTGATATTTAATGCATGGCTCGCAATTAGACGAGATTCCACACATGCCAGAGTGAGTCCAAGCGAACACGTCAAGATTCGCTTGGCATCGTCGAGGGGCTGAGCTGCGATCCGACCTTTAGGACCCGTGATGGGTCACCATGGCTGGCCGTGATGTCAATCGTTAGCCCAGCCAGTGGAGCCTTGGTCTCTTTAAACTCCTCCTAGTTATCCTTAAGATCTATGTCTTTATAGAACTGACCGTGGTGCCCGATCCAAAGCCCAGGCACTAGTTTCCAATCTTCAATGACATAGATGCAGAGAGACTTGTCCACACCCTTACCTTTCTCCTTCCGCTATGCGTCCCTCAACTCAGCCACATAGCAGGCATGTCCAGTCGCTTGATCTTCATGCACAACTCTAACACCATTATCAGCTGGGAACTTCAAAATAAAACACCACAGGGCAAGAGCTGCTCGAAATTCATCTAGGGCTAGTCGGCTCAGAAAAACATTGTATGGAGAGTCAATGTCCAAAAAAATGGCAACATCCTCACTCTTTCACGGTCACCTACTCCCAATTCCATGGGCAATTCGACACAACCGACAACTTTGGTCGCAGCACCGTTAAAGCCATAAATGTGAGATTTAGATAGTTTTAAGTCTATAGCTTCTATCCTCATCTGACTGTAAGTCTTTTTGAAAATTTTATTCATGGAACTACATAGTCATTTAAGTTCCTCCTCACTAATGCAGGGTCGATCATGACCGAAATGACCATTGGATCAATCATTGGTGCCTCCACCTTATCTGCATCTCTCTTCTGAATATAATGTCATATGCCATTGTATGCTGCTGTTTTGCCAGAGCCCTATCTTCTGTATTAGAACAACATTCAAAATCTACATGATTGATTGCACTACCATAGCTCACCATCTCATTCCAACTTTTATCGGATGGATACGGTCCTCCGACTATTGTATTGATTACTAATCTTCCAACAATCCATGTAGGCTCCTTAGCCCTGTACAGTGATTGTCCTTGGTTGGGGTCGGATGTCCCCTATCCACTACCCTGTGGGGCTTTAACAGACTGGTCTAGTTTTCTTTCCCGAATCAATTTCTTGATAAATCCTAGAGATGCCTACATTCATCTTGTGTTCACAACATTCATGGTACTAATAATATTTTCCAGTTTGTTTCTGCTTCTCCATCGATTCTTTTGGAAGTGACTTCCTGTACTATATGGTATTGCATTAGAAAAATGGACATTCTCTAGAGATGTATTGAGTGGTGTGTAGGTATCGTATATTGGAATTCTAGGCTTTCCTCTTTTAGAAACTCCCTTTTGCTCAGGGTTCCTATCACTGCCTTTCTTTTGCTGATTCTGTTTATTTTGGACATTTACTTAAACTTTTCTAGAACTATCCACAGACTGTTTCACTACAATGTTTCTCTACACTCCCTCTTCATTCGGTCCCAAAATTCTCTTCTTCCTATAGCATCTAGCTTCCCCTTTCCTCAAATACTGAGCTGCTTTTGCATATAAATGCTCCAACATTGTGGGTGGTTTGCCGGCTAAAGTATAGCCAAAATAAAATTCAGTATCAATCCCTCTCGTTAGCACCATCAATATTGAATGGTCATTCAGATTACGGACTTCTATGACAGTTGTATAATATCTCTCCAAGTAATTTTTCAGTGATTCTCCTAGAGCCTAGATCACGCTTAATAGAGACATTACATCTTTAGGGCAAGTTGCATGCATATAGAACTGCTCTACAAATTTTATTGCCAAATCATCAAATCTAGAGATTTACTATGGAGGTAATCCCATAAACCACATCATTGTTATGCCGGAGAGAGTAATGTGAAAACATCTTCATTTTTTTGCATCATCAGCTCATGCGGAATCCATCAGCCATTCATATCTCATGATGTGCCACCTAGGGTCGTTTCTCCCCTTATAGGTCGGCATTGATGGCATGTTGAACTTCCTTGGATACTCTACATGTTAGATATTGTCGGTAAACGGAGTATGGCTTCTTGAGATTCCCCAATCGTCGTTGGTAAAGCCTTGGCTTTCCCTTACTAGCTGTATAACCATGGCCAACATGTCTGGCATTTGGATTGTTGGAGCCAAGCGGTAGTCGTGCTCCATCTCACGTATAGGCCATTCCACACCTTCTTGGTTCAACATCCTCATAACGTATATCACGTATGTTCACTTCATCGTCATTCTAGGGAGTTAACTAGTCTGCATCCACCTGACCCCCAACATCCAAATCAACTGCGACGACTCTAGCTTGTGCTCCAACATGAAAAGGCATGCTTCCTCCTATGGAGGAGGGATCGACACCGCTCCCTATAGACGGATCAACCCCGATCGGTCACGGTAAGCCATGTTAGTTTGCCTATTGATGTCTAGAAGCTTCTGCATGATACCGATCGGTTTTGCGACATCTATGTCTGTGATAATCATCTAATGAATTAGAACTCTCTGATGTAGAATAAGGGGTTGGCTCTTTCCTAGTTTTCCTACGTTGTTGCTCCCTGAGTAGATTCATTAGATCAATATTGGCTTGAACATGCTGGCTCAACTATCAGTGGCTCTCTGCTAGCTCTTCCATCAAAATCTAAAAATAAGCACTTGTGATGTAATCAGCCGGATTCTTGACATCAACTGGATTGTTAACATTTACATCTACTGGTAGATTTCTTTGGCCTCCTTATTGAATACTAGCGTTCTCGTTTTCTTCCATGTTCTGAGAGGTAGATCCGGTGTTTGTAATCATTGTTGATAGTTTTCTTGGATTTTTGCAAATCTGAATAGAATGAATAAACTTCTTGAAGATAATTATGGATCTATTCGGGGGATTTATGCAATCTAGCAGCAACACAGGGATCTAAATAGAGCCGAAAATCTACCTTCTCAGTGAAAGCACCAAATATTTACATTAAAAATTAGCACAAACCACCAATAGAGATTTAGTAGGGAAATCAATGAAGAATAGTAAATTGAAACAGAGAGAAAATAGTAAGTAAATAAAAAAATCAAAGCAATGACAAGGAGACAATGATTTATACACTACTACAAAACATGCCATTTGCATCAGTTGTTTACCCCCCTTTTGCATCAGTTCAACAACCGATACATATGCAACCAATGCAACAGGCTTAACACTTTTGCATCAGTTCTGAAACCGATGCAAAAAGGTCCTTTTTGCATCGGTTGTTACTAACAACTGATGCAAAATATCATGGTTGGTTGCTTGAACACAGCCCCAATGTTGCATCGGTTTTCATTACAACCAATGCAACTAATCCCTCTATTGCATCAGCTATTTATACCTGATGCAAAAAAACCATTCTCAGATACCATTATTACAGTACTCAAATAGGCTATATATATATTATTGATTATAACAAACAATTATTGCATGCAATATTACTATCATTCAAAATTAAATTTGATGGCAAATACATAATCAGATTTAATAATTCTACAAAAGAATGAAAACATATTCACACTAAATTCAGACAACGGTCCTTCAAGTCGTATATAGTCATACATGAGTCCTTGGAAAGGGCTAGTACTTCTTGGTTGCGTGAGATATATAGTATTTGAACCTTGACTGATCCATTTGCTTAGATCAATGCTATATAACCAATATAAACCATGAATCCCGTGTCTTGCAATTGAATTGTCTTGTCCAATCGATCCAGTTGTAAAATGAGGAGTCTTTGCACCCAAGTCATTGACACGAACCTTTGAACAAACCAAAAACTCCTCTTTATTAAAATGTAAATATCAATCAAATATTTACTTCTTATTATGGCCTTTTTTGCTTGACAACGTAGTACGTTAAGTGGTACCAAATAAATAAATAAAATAAAGTAGGAGGAAGAAGTGTACTTGTAATTCAGCATGTGCGGATGATGCGAGTGCCACCCGTAGGATGTAAGGTTTGGTTTTGTTCACATGCTTTAGTCCAAATTCCACTTGCTACGTACCCACGTAACTCTTCTGACCAACATTTCTGCATGATTCGCGAAAACATTTGGTATGAAAAATAGATTGCTGTTACTACCACAAATTCACATTTTTATCGCAGTGCGATGCAATTTTAACTTTTGAATATGAAATTTTCATTAATCTATACCTAGTAACCTGGGCGAAGAACCAATCTATAGTGTAGTTACTTTTCCCAACAGTAAAATTAGATCTCTGTTAGGATATAATTCTTTGTACCTCTCCCACAAACCATATTTCCTAAATCTGCAATGAAAGCAAGGTTGTTATTGGTATATAACTATGAATAACATTGTTATGGAGAACAGTTTGAGAGATAATAGCATCCAAATCAACAGTAATATTCAGCCTGCTATAATTTAAGCGCATTATTGTTTAAGCTTGTTACATAAACAATTTTTATTCAAGGTTTCAAATCTTAGAATTTACTATATCCAGGTCACTGTTTATACTGATTCTACTCAATGTTGTTTCTCTAGCTCACTAAAGAAAAACTGAGATGTCATTCAAAAAGATCCTTTATGTACATTTCATACTGTTTAGTATCAAAAAAGCCAATATAATTTCAAAATATAAATTACCTTAACAGAAACCCATTGAGATAAATTTATATATATTGTATCACCATGGTCAGAACAATAGATGACCATCTAAATTAACCAGAAGAGTGTGTTTACAAAATACACTATTCTATATAAATCAATGAAGACATAAATGTACTCTTATGGCATGCCAGGCAATGATAAAAATTTAACTATATCTCAGAAAATGCAACAAATGTATGCAGTTTGAACAAAATGCTCAAGTTTGATTACCACCAACCTATGCAAACATGTGATAAGGAGGAAGGGCTGACATTATAATGTGGCGGTCATCTGGATTGTTCTTTATTTTGTCAATTACATCAAACAACTGATCAAATCCTTTCCCAAAGTGATCGGCGTGCATGTCAGTATATCTGACAATATTCTTCTGACATGAATGTACGATAGATTGATAAAATTGAACTACAGAATTTTATAAAAACGTTGTTTCGGTAGGCTTAGTTATCTTACTTGGCACCAAAGTGTCTCCACTGAAACCCATATACTGGCCCCAAATCTCCTTCTTCCATGTTAGATAAACCGATGCTACAAGAGAAAACAATTTACAAATTGATCTTGCAACAATTTTGGGTGGAGATTGTGAGTCAAAATACCGACCTGTTAAGATATTCTCTTGATGCATTGCCATCCCATATATGTATAACCTTTTCCTGTAAAACCTGACCCAAAAAAAAAACCATATATATTATCAGGTATGTTAATTGTGTGTCCACCTCCAAAAAAGCATACTATCATAAAATAAATACCTTGCCAATAGGCTTCCCATCCATATTATATGAAGAAGTCTATGATACATTAATTCTTATATTACATAATGTTTAAGACATCCGTTCAGATCATAAACGACTTTTTTAACAAAGAAACAACCGGGAACATATTAAAATTGTTAATTAACAGATAGATATGGCAATTAAAAATGAAAAATTAGCAAGACTGAGATAAGGTTCAAAATTGAAATTAAAGCATGACCTGTGATCCAAATCAAATGAAAACATTGGGAAGTGCATATCAAAATAATGCTCTAGACCTATGATAATACTAGAGTTACTATACCTTGGCATTAGTAGTCCCACTGATAAACCACAAGAGTTCTTCAGCAACTGCTCTCCAAAATACTCTCTAGAACAGAATTTATAGTCATTTTTTGGTATGCAAATGACAAAATATTAAGCAATCAAATACATGCTTTAGCCAAAGAAACTAAGTTATATTGTTCATGTGTGGCTCACTTTAACGAGTCAGACTACAAAGAAAAATAATTGAAACAGAAAATGCTTAACAACTTGTTGGCAAGGTCAGTAGCTTATAGGACCAAAACTAGTTTTTCTTCTTTAGAAAAAAAAGAGAAAGAAAGAAAGAAACAAATAATATAGTTTGGTGAAATGCAAATATTCGGATTTGAATATAAATCTCAGCATAAGAATATATAAGCTTCACTGATTTATCAGTAATCACTTTATCAGAAAACTTTATGCATTCAACTAAAGAATAGCACAGCCAATCCAACAAAGCAAGATAATCAAGTTACACTTTACCCTTTGATCATAGTGAAAGAGCACTGAAGATTTTATTGTTCAAATTAGGACAAAATAATTTGGAATTGTTAATGGTAAGGTCCTGAACCATATACTTGACTTGGGCACCCAAATATATGTTTTAACTAGGTTGGGTTCAATGCTCATGAAGCAAGTGGATTCCAAAAAAGTAGTTGGGACAAAAATGAAACAACGAATAACTAAATTATGTACCATAAAAAAGACGGCAATAAGATACTGGAATAACTCAAACTTTTAGCTATAATAACAAAAAAAGTCCCATTTCTGGCAGTTTCCTGGGAGGATGTAGGTTTGTCCACAATATGTCAGGTTCATTTTATAATCATTTGATAGATCACAACTTTTGGTCTACAATATAAGCCATTGATGCTCAAAACAACCACAGGAGAATATCGGGTGATTTTGCAAAAGCCATGCACAATAGGCAAACATAAAACTGAAGAAAGCAATATACCAAACTAACCTTGGTTGTAAGCAAAGGAAATGACCTTCTTGAATTGAAACGCATCTGAGAGAAAGCCATCAAGGTGAGAAATTTATTATTTCATAAAGTTATAGGCGTTAATTAAATATGAATCTTTAACCTGTCAACCAAACTTTGAAAATGTTCCTGTCCCAGTCCTATCATTCTTTCTAGCACCATGTACTATGATATCTTCAATAAGTCTCAGATACATGTATTCCTCATGTTTTTCAAGAACTAATTTTGGAAGAAATGAGAACTTATCCTTTTCAAACTTATCCTTCGGGGAGTTAGAATTAGCCATTTCACCATGTACAGAACACTGTACACGTACATATGTTGCGAAGGAATATCGAATATCATTCTCAACCAATGGAGAAGATGAGTACCATGGTTGAAAACAAGTTTAATCAATTGGAGGGATAAAAGTGTCACAACCAATACTCGTCTCAATGTCTGTTATATAAATAGCATCACATCCATTTGCATTCAAAGCCTCTCTACAAGAACAAAATTGTACAAACTTACAACAAATAACAGAATAGGAAAAATAGTTTACACCAAAATACAATATACTATAAATAAATTCATAAATTAAATGATTAGCAACTGTACATTTCGTCCTAGCATGTTGAATGAAGATGCAGGGAATGAATATGCAAACAAAATAAGCATGTAGATAAATAAATTGTACTCTCTGAGTCTAACAAATTTTACCAGAACCAACTATTAGCGTTCATCTACTTCGTTATAGATAACCATAACCAGTATATTATAATATGTTGTTACAAGCAAAACGAAGCGCTAAGTGCAAAAGTTCTTAAAAAATACACGGCAGCAATAACTGAAACCACTAGAAGTGAGGTGGAACATTGTAGCATCACAATGCACTAGGCGCACCAAGCCAAAAGGTGTTAAGTTTAACTCACAAAACATCACATTTCTACTCTCTTACTCTAGCAAATTTTACCAGAACCAACTATTAGCATTCATTTACTTCATTATAGATAACCATAACAAGTATATTATAATATATTGTTACAAGCAAAACGAAGCGCTAAGTGCAAAAAGTTCTTAAAAAAATACACGGCAGCAATAACTGAAACCACTGGAGGTGAGGTGGAACATTGTAGCACCACAATGCACTAGGCGCACCAAGCCAAAAAGTGTTAGGTTTAACCACATTTTCATTAAACCTGATTCTTTTTCTCTTCATCACAACATTTTAAAATGGTGATTCCTATTACAATTCTGGTATTTATATGCAAAATTCAATGTCAACATATCATTATGTTAAAGACAATTGATGTATAAAATTTAGCATTGCTAATCTTCAATCGATTTAACAAATGAAATTATGATAACAAATTAAGTAGAGCTCGCTTTTGGGTTTCAATATAGGCTAGGCTAATTTTGCAACATATGGAAAAATTAAACAGAACGACAAATCTGTCCGAGCATGATAGTTTACAACTATTTGTAATTTGTAAACCAAACAAATAGGTCTCCATATAATAAAATATTATATAAATTATCAATGATGCGCTATGCTCAGCATATTACACTTTTTAAGTGAAAACTTTTTAAGTGAAAATGACACGGTACTAAATTCTTGATGAAAAGTGGTGTTTTGAAGAACTCAAATATCCTACTGAATAAAATTTGCTGTGAACTTTGAATATGGTATACCTGCACTTTACTGCGCCCAAACTGATTGATTGCCTAGAAAGATCACATTTACTTTATTTTTCATAGATGATTAGAGATATAATGGTTATCATCCTTGTTGCTATTTATACAACATATATAAAAAGCTTAGCCAGCAATTTTTGTGAAGATGAAGAAACACCAACCCATCTTCATACATTCCATTAACAAACTATATGTTTATATAGAACTACTCCGTACATAAAGCACCAAACAAACCCAAACATCGGTCCCAAATCCAATGGCCTTGACCATATCGAATACAGGTATTTTTCATAAGATCGAAAAAAGCAAAAATCTTATATGCAATCAAATAATAAATTATGAAATTAATACTGAAATAATAAATTGTAAACAAGCAGTACACTCGATATCGGCTAACAGTACCATATTTAACAATATCAAAATTGCATTTTTAACAGCGCAGAAAGATTCAAGGTAACTTAAAAGAATTCGAAGCCAATCCATCAACCTTTACTACTTAAAGTGAAAGAGCAATCATCAAGAAACTCTTCACCTAATCAAAGCACAACGAAATTACCTGAACGATGTCGCGAACCCAACCCTTTCACCTTTAATCCAAACTCTCGAGCATCACCACAACACCATTGCACTTCCTCCAAAATCGAACACCTGAACTCGCGAATCTCACAACAATCGAGCATCGAACACGACCCAAATTCGCCACTTGATTTTCATTGATTTCGATTTAAAAAAATTGAAAGAAAAGGTAGTTACCATGTTTTTACAATTCTCAGTGAAATGTAATAATCGAAATGTCTAGGGTTTGAGATGAGAGAGAGGAGAAGAAGGAGAAGGAGAAAATGGGAGAGGAATTTGGTTGATTAAATCATGGATTTGGTTAAGGCCTAGGGGTTTTTTTATTGGGGAAGCAGGCGAAATACCGAAAACGAATGGGAAAATAAGCGGCAGGAGAAAAAATTGGGACGGAGGGAATTAACCAAAGTGCATAACGAAAGGGATGCAAATTAATTTAGTAGCATCGGTTGACTTTAAAACTGATGCAACTACAACTATTTGCATCGACGTATTTGCATCGGTTGTTGGTGACAACTGATGCAAATTTGATTTATTATTACCTATTGCTTTCTATGTACCAATTGCATCGGTTATTAAGACAGAACTGATGAAAATAGTTCTATTTGCATCAGTTTTTACTTCAACCGATTCAAATGAGGCGATGCAAATGGCCTGTTTTGTAGTACTGATAGTTGTTCGGCATTGTTTGCCTACGTCCACTTTAAATAGATAGCTTTATTAATCACTTTGTAAACTGAGTCAGTAGGGATCAGATGAAAATCCTTAATTACAATAGAGTATAAAGTAATCAGCAGCATAAATGCCCCAAAAATGAACAATCAAGCTAGTATCTGTAGAGGAAGACGGCGAAATATCTCCTTGAAAATTCGGTAGAAGTATCTCCAAAATCATATGGATCCACATGAGGGATCACATGACCCAAATCCCAAGAAATAGGGATCCGTGCCGATCCTATTTTAAAGGAATTTGGGATGCAATCATCATGGAAGCTTCTCTATGATGTATTATGCTTAGCCCCCAAGTTTCGTGCCTATTGGGTTAGTAGAACTTGAGTTATCACTTGATCTTTGCTGCAACGTGGGTTGTCACTTGATTTTGGCCGATCCCTATTGTTGAGAGTGACTGTAGCCGATCTCTCTTCTATATTAAGTTATATTCCATACTTAGAATGTTCTGCATAGAAAATCTCTTGATTCCGTTCGATTACAGATTCATATTACCATCATACTTAACTTTTGGACCCCACAATCATCGCTATGGATACTGGCCTTGACGATAGTCGAATCTAATTTGTCCAATCAGGTCGAATATGACCGGGTCAAAAATGTCGGATAACAGTTATATTATCATATGCTATAATTTCAAGTAGATTCATTAAACACTTTCTGTTTTCGCATACAATATAATCACATGAAAAAATTTCTCAGTGTCAAATTTTTCAAAAAAATTTATGGAGTCTCCTTTGTACGGAGAGACTTATAACAAATTACAATATGCATAAATAAATACGCACGATCAAAATATGATCAGATTCATAGTGTATCACACAATATCATGTATATTTCGATATATAAGCATAAACATATATTGTTTTTCAATTTTAAGTGAAGTTATTAATTTTTAAAGCAAGAAATGCGAGCTAGTGCCTAAAACTAACTCGAATAGAAATATTGTGTACCCATTCTAAACTAAATATAAACTCATAGGCTTCCATATAAAAGATTTATTAAGTATGACATTTATGTAACAAAAGCTGTATTGCATTTTACTTTTAGACGACTTTTGACCACCGTTGCATTCATTTATGTAACAAAAGCTGTAAGGCTTCACTAAAATCAATGGTTTCTTCGAGTGCTCCAACAGACTCTAAAGGTAGCTTTACGTTAACTCGTCCATTATAACTTTCCCTTTTCTTTCTTGAGGTTACCGTCGAATTTGAGATGAAAAAATTCCAACCACCGACTTTACCATTCAAGCTTTCCATTTCCCTTCTAGTGCATGGAGAAATAACTATCTTCAAAGCATCAATCTATTTTGGGTTAGCTTCAATGCCCCATGAGTTCACGATGAATCCTAAAAACTTGCCTAATGCGATTCCATCGAAACACTTAAGTGGATTCAATCTCATTACAAACTTTCAAAGCACACCAAAAACTTTTAAATAGTCACATATATGGTATGTAGTTTTCTACAACTTCACAAGCATATTGTCCGCATAGACCTTTATTATCTATCCTATTTATTCTTTAACATCTTTTTAAATGCTAGTAAGTATCTCTAGCATTTTTCAGGCTGAACGACATCATGTAGCAATATAGTCCCATTTCTATAATACAACTCATATTCTCTTGATATGGGACATACATCGCAACTTGATTATAGTTGTGGTACACATCCATGACATAGGGTAATTCACATTGGTCATTCCATCCACTAGCTAGTCTATTCAAGGCAAGGGAAAGTAGTCTTTCAGGCTTGCCTTATCCAAATTAGAATAATTAATGCATGTGCACTGTTTCTCATTCACCTTCTTGGCCAATGCATGGTATGATACATATTCCTGATATAAAGCTCATGGATAAAGTTATTTGCCTTCAGTTTATCCACCCATTCCTTTAATGTAGCAGATCACTCTGGTTCTAATTTGCATCATTTTTGTATCACTTGAGGGTAGCTTGGTTTCACATTCAGTGCGTGACACGTGACTTCAGGCGATATCCCACATAAATTGAAATACATCCAAGAAAACGTGTCCCTATTCGCCCAAAGTAACTCTACCAATTATTTCTCATCTTCAGGCTGAGCTGCAATCCGACTTTGAGAACCTTTAAAAGATCATCATCATCTATCGAGACCTCGATCACTAGCCCATCAGTTCTACCCTTACCTCTTCTAAATCCTTCCATGGATCCACAGTTTTATAGTACTCGTTAGTTTATCCAAGTCGAGGCTCACCAGTGGTTGCTACGCATCAACAGATTTGATGTAGAGAGGCTTCTCTGCAACTGTCCCTTTCTCTCATTGTCTCACCTCCCTAAGCTTAGGATGTAGCACTAATGTCCTATGTTATGGTCTCCCTGAATTTCACCATCAAGCATCACGGAGTGAGTGCAATGCTAAAATCAGCAAGGTCCACTCGACCTAGTAAAACATTATAGGTAGAAAAAACTATGTACCACCACAAACTTCTGCAACCATAACACCTTGCGATCTTCATCACCTAGTTCAATTGACAATTTAATGCAGCCGATTGGATCTTTGGTCACTCTGGTAAATCCTTGTGTTGGGTATTTACATGACTGCAGATCCATTTTGTCTAGCCAGATCATATCAAAAGTTTGTTTAAATATCGATCTCCCATAGTCAATTATGACATGATGCATTGTAGCTAGCTCTATCGCGGTCATATTTACCATTGGATCGAGAGTCGATGCTTCAACCCCATCAGCATCACAATCATGGAAGGCTATATCATCATCAATTCTTCATTGTTTTCTGGCTAAATCTCCTTCTTCTATAGTATGGAACATCTATTGAGGTTCATGCCTCAAAGAACCCCCATAACACTTTATTTCATTCAAACTTTTCTCTTCAAGATGTAGACCACTCGAAATGGTGTTAGTCTTAATTCCTTTAGTCTGTGGTATGGATCCTTCACCATTGGGTCTAGTTACATTGCCTTTAGTCTACCTTTGAGGCTGACCACTCTTTGACCACCCTCCAATGGGTTCCTAACATACTTCTGTAGCTCTTTTTTCTGACCAAATCTTCAATCACATCATGAAGATGTCTACACTTGTTCATATTATGAACGTTAGTCTCATGGAAGTAACATACTTGCCTAAGCACTTCTTTCCTATTGTAGCCTCCTTTGGGTCTAGCTTCTTATATTTCTTCGTACCTTGCATAGATTTTCTTAATGGACTTATTCAACCCCATGTAGTTCTCAATACAAGTGAACCCTGAACGATTCTTGTTATCTTGCTTTTTACCACCTATTTTATAGAAGCTCTTTTCCTTATTTATATTTTAAGCATTATTATTTCCAGCACTATTACCATCCTTCTTGACAGCCCTATTACTCTGGATTACGCTGCTTAGTCCAGCTTGACCACCAGCGCCAATTCCTTCTTTAAGTTCTGCCTCTTCCATGAGTAGAATCTGTTTTTCCTTTTGGATAAAAATCCTTTAAGAAAGTAGGGTTTCTATCCTAAGTCATTTCCCAAATTCAGTTTGAATATAGACTCATCCTAATTCCATCAGAACAATCTCTTCACTTGTATTATTCGCCTCCGTCATGGTGGTGTTGAACCTCTTCAACAAAATCTCTAAGGTTTCTTCAGACCTTTGGTCCTTCGGCTGCATAGAATTACCCCAAACTATTTTAGAATTTTTTTAACAAGTTAATCAGAGGATCATATTGATCCGGGCTCAAGCCAGTGAACCACATCGTAGCATGTCCCTCTAGAGAGGGGGGAAATACTTGCATTTTACGGTGTCGGTAGCATGTGCACCTTCCATGTGCCATCCATACTTCATTAGATGTTGTATAAGATCAGTCAAATCATTATAACTTTACATCATTGGCATACACAAACTTCTTTGGATATAAAGCTGCTCTAATCTCCTTTATGAATAGGCTCCAACTAGCCGTTGACACCCATCCATCATCTTGATCTTGTTGATTATGCTGCAATAGTCTTTTTATCATCTCAGCTAGTAATTTGTCATTGCCAGTATTTTGCCTTGAGGGGTGATAACCATGTATATCACTGCACTTTCATGTAAGTAAACACTGATGGGTTACATAATGAGATCTGGGTCTACCAGTTTCTAGGGGGTCCATTCACATAGTTGTCCATCGATGTCGATGGAGATTAGGTCCACATACTACTGGTTAGGCAAATTTCCTTCAACGTTGCCAATTTGAGGAGCAGTAGCTTGTCCATCTCTACCGGTACTAGCATCTTGTAGCTCCTCTACAAAGTCACTCAAGTGGACTCACTCGGATCCATTGGTACCGACCCACATTGGTTGGTCGATATCGATCGATATTGGTGCTGGAATTACATTTTTTGAGTACCCATCCCAATGACCCCCTTTCACATTTTTTGCTTTCCTTCTCTGTTACTCTACTCTAATGAAGACGAACTTCCCCAGTCATTATCGGAATACCATAATCATTTCTGCTTGTATTACCTCTCTGAGCCAGCTGGGACTACGAAGCGAATAGCTTCTTCATTTCTTCCATGATAGATATTTGAGTACCCATCGTCTATTTATTCATCTCAGCCATCATTCGATCCAACTCCACTTTATTCATGACTTCTTGCTGCCGAGGAGTCACTTCTGAGCCAGTTGACTAGTCAATTCTTTGTGATGGGTGCCTTCATTCTCTTCTTTGATTATTACTCTGGATCTAGTACCCTTTTATAGATCCATATCTTCTTTTAGATCTAAGTGGAGACTTTATTCAAGTCCTAATAGCAATAAAATCTGACTTTGAATCCTCTTTCTCAATGAAGGCGCCAAAAAATGTTTGCACGTAAAATGGGAAAACACCTCAAATTGATCAAAAATGAAAATTTAATAAGAAAGAAATCACAGAAAGAGGTAAAAGACACAATTTTTAGAGTGGTTCGATCAAATCTTACGCTTATGTCCACTATTTAATGTTAATACCGATTTTTGTTTGAAACCACTTTCAAACTACAATGATTATTTGTTTCAAACCGATGATTTTGGAATTTGACATCATTTTAATCGCTTAATTTTCTTGCATGTGAAAGATTAGTCAGTCGACATTCATTGGCCCGACATGGTCAAAGCAAATCCCACATGCATGCAAGAAAACGTTAATGATAAGCCAACCATCCTATTAAAGCTTAGCCCATTCCAAGTCAAACTGCATAACATTAAATGTCAATGATAAGCTGATCGCATTCAAGTCCAGCCCAATTAAGGTCGGCCAGCACTTATAAGCCCAACCTAATACAAGCCCTTCAACTTAGCAACAATCTCCCGACTCGACTCAAGATGACATACAACCAACTCTTTAGACTTGACCTGACTCTAAAGCAACTAGTATGTGACTAGGCTTTATCTAAACCCACCTACGATCGACCCTATACATCCTGCCTCATCGCCACAAGATCAGCTTGGCTAGTCCCTTTTAGCTTTTTCCTTAGCAATCTTTAATTTGTTCTTGACAATCTTCAGGAACAAGCAACTGATCGTTACTATGCATAAGAAGCTTCTCTCTAGCCTTATTTTCTACAAAAGTACGCAACAATGACATATAGAATAACCTAGTACACCCACTACCATGGCATGTCCTTCAAAAGCGCACCCACTCTTTTACCATGTTGCCTTTCTTATAAAAAAAACACATCCCTGGTATGGAGCAATAGTTGGAATGCATCTCGGCCACATGATTATACCACCTTTCCAACTATCCTTGTTCAACCCATGCGACTAGATTAGTGGCCAGGAATGGTTCCCGCTTATAAAAAATGCAGTCTCAAACATCCAATAATCAACATCATCTTTCTAAAAATACTCCTTGTCATACAACACTAAAGGGGTTGATTTTAATGCTTAAAATTTCTCTTCTAGCAAAGAAAACCCTGGTAATTCTTAAGCTACCACTATATTCTTAAGCGCTCTTACTTTCTTTCCATCCTCTTTAATTCCTTATAATTTAAGGTACCAATATAATAAGAAAGCTTCACGGTGAACATAGACTAGCTTAGCTAACCATTTTACATCTTACGTTATTTACTTTAATTTCTCATTTACACCTCAATTTTTCTTTTTAAGTCTAATGTCAGCAAGTAACCATTGTTAACACAAACGCATTAGCTTGATTTCAAGCTTGGTTAAATTTTTAGTTAACATTTTGATGCTAAAAGGAGGGCCTCTCAAAAAATCCCTCATGTTCTTTGCATTTTCTTCTCCATTAAAATAACATGATCTAGCTGCCAGCATTAATCCTACCGGCGAAAACAAAGGTAATAATTCCAATGATTGTTACACTAATGGCAACACTATCGCCCGCGTTGTTTTCATCATCTTTGGGATTTGCAACGACATGTGGAAAAATTTGCTTCAAGGCTTAACTGGTGTGGGAACTCTAGCCCATAAAGTGAGTGATCTAAGGGCAAGGTTGGATGCTCAGATGACCATAAACATCAGACCTTCATCCTCTTCATTGGATGAACTAACCCTTATCCAATCTACTACCCTTAATCGTTGCAATCTTGTTAATACCACCCAAGAGAGGGTGGTGCTTGAACCCTAATCAAAGTAGTTGGGTTCACAATAGCAAAATTCATGTTATGTGCAGACCAAGTCATGTTATTAATATTGACCTAGAATTGGTCATGCATAAAGAACTAAGGAATAAATGTTCCCTTTCAACAGGTCAGCCATTAGCTTTTGAACGCCTTTGGACAGCAGTCGAAGCTTGAGAAATATGGTTTAAGCCTCTTAGTGGTAGTGCTCATGTCATCGGCAAAGAGCATAAGGCCCCATCAGCACACTTCCAGTCCCATAAGGGTATAGCCGGGCCCAAGTCAAGACAATGATATGCTAGGCACTCACGGTGACCTCTGTGCATAGGGAGAGGAGATCCTCATCTCTAGTTCACTATCATCACCGTTGTTCTCCATCATACTATCAACTTTGGTTTCCTACTAAAAAAACATCGGTTGAACCCATTATAGATCGTAGGCCAAACACTCCTGTAGCGGGAAAATGACAGCCTTCGGGAGAAATGAATCATCTTTGCCAATCACTTAATATAACGCAAACTTGGATTAACGAGGACCAAGAGTTGTCTGATGATGAGAATGGAGAGCCATTTTTAGAGGAAATCTTGAATAATACATCCATAGAAGGTATGCCTTTCCGTGGGTCGACAAATATTATAGGAGTGCTAACCCATAAGGCAACATTACTGCTTTCAGCTCTATCACCCAAGTCGACTAACTTTCCAGCCCTATAAAATATCTTCTCTTCCCATCCACTCTTAGCGGACTAGCCTCTCACTGGTTCCAGATATGCAACCGAGAAGCATTCATTATTAGATCTGGCTATGAACATATTTCAAAATCGAGTTATTTGAGTCAAAGACCTATGTCATGATGGATAGTGAGCTAGATAACATCAAGCAGGGGCCGACCAATAATCTTCGGTTATATTTAAACCATTACAATAAGGAGTCCACCCAAGGTAGGGGTGTTGATAAGAACAGCTTGGTTTTGGCCCTCTACTCGGGGGTGAGGTACAAGTCAAGGATGTGGAAAGAATTACAAAAGCAGTTGGCCACGTCCCTAATTGATTTCTATTGATTGGCAAATGGCATCATAAGGATAAAAACACTGATCTTCAAATAATGATGATGAGGACTAGCATTCAAACAAAGCCGGTCCCTATGAGACATCTGACCAATAATGTAATGCCCTATACTTTAGTGTACCATAATATAGAGAAATTAATTAAATAATCAAGTAATCAAATTAATTTATGAAGATAAAAATGAAGACAAGTTATTTAAAACTGAATATATCAACTTGATATAGCTTAATGTCGAATGGAGACAGCTGATATCAATTGGTGATAACTGATATCAACTTGCAACAGCTGATACCAAATAAAGATATCAACTGCGATAGCTGATGTCAACTTGCGATTGTCGATATCAAGTGAAGATATCAACTTATGATAGCAGATATCAACTTGAGATATCAACTTGCGATAGCTTAATGTCAATTGGAGATAACTGATATCAATTGAAGATGGCTAATAACAACTTGCAATGGTTTTATCAACTAGAGATATCAACTTGTGATAATTTAATGGCAACCAGAGATATCAACTTGTAATAGCTAATATCAACCGAGTATCAACTTTTGATAATTTGATGTCAACTGGAGATATCAACTTGCATAGCTTAATGTCACTTGGAGATTGCTAATATCAACTGAGATTGCTGATATCAACTTGCGATAGTTGATATCAACTTGCGATAGTTGATATCAACTGGAGATAGATAATATCAAATGGAGATGGCTTAATGTCAACTTGAGATAGCTATCAAAGTTATCAACTTGCTTTAGTTTAACCTCAACCTGAGATAGCTACAAAACTTATCAACTTGCATCGGCCTTTAGCCTGCGATGGCTATGTACTGACAACCAACGATCGCTAAAGCTGCTAAGAAAATTCCAAGTAAATAAATGAACCTTTTGTAACATTTGGAAAGCCATATTTCCTAAGTGAAGATGAAATGACCATAAAGAATAATAAGATATTTAATGAATGAAAATTGAGACTGAGTTAAAATAAATTATTTGATGATACATTAGATCATAAGAAATGATGAAAATAAATATGTGGCCTTTATGGCATTAATACGTCTACACACGATATTATATTTAATGATTGGTGGCGTAAGGCCAGTATGACAATCGTTTGTTTAAACGTTACATTATAAGTGATAATTGGTGATCTAAGGCCTATGTGGCAACTGTTTTTCTAAACATTATATTTGAGGATCAGTGTTGTAAGGCTTATGTGGCAACCATTTGTCTAAACATGATATTATATTCGAAGATGAGCGGTGTAAGGCCTTAGTGGCAAACTAATAGGCTGTTCATGTTATAATTGAGGGAAAGTCAGATAAAACACTAAAGGGATAATCTTAAGTGTATAGTACCCTGGCTGATCTAATAAGAGTAAGACCTGAGGGGAAAATTTAAAAATAAACTGACTACAGAAATTAGTTAGAAATGTTATGAAGGGAATCTCACACTTATGTTGAAATTGATGATTTTTGTTTGATCATGGTTTGCTATTATTACATTATATGAAGAAATCGATAAAGTTGGAATGGTGAGGGGAAAACTCATTTCGTGCTTTGTCGATGTCCTATTATATGATTGTTTACTTAAGGTAAATTATTATTCATATAAGACTTTATCTCTGACCCATGTTTTTATTTTTTTTCCCATAAACTCATGGGTACTCATTTGAGTAGGCCGAGTTTATGGTATAGACGTGTAGCTTTCTAAAAACGTGAATAAAGACTCCGAAGACAAAGAAGGAGGCTTATTTTGCAAATAAAAGATATTTTGAAATTCTACTGTGTAAAACAAGAATTTATAACCATTTAAATGTCCATATTAGCAGCCTTATATGGCGGGCATGACACCTTATTTATATCTTATTATATGTTTAGCTCTACGTGGAAATGAGATGGGTTAATGATGATGTAATGAATTTTGTAAAACATTAGATCTAGCTGCTATGTTTACACAATATTGTGGAAAAAATTGTACTGATTTCACTTTGTTACTTGGAAATAATTTTGGTAATGACTACAACATCATCGACGTTTATTTCTGGATCTCGAAGTAGGAGACATTGCAACAGGTATCGGAGCTTAGGCTAAGGGATGTAAAACAGAGCTAAGTATAACTAAGATAACTAGAAAGCAAACACTTTGGGGAGGGTATATGCTATATATATATATATATATGTATATATGTATGTATGTATGTATGTATGTATGTATGTATAAAACGTGTGTGTGTATAACGTGTGTATTTATATAACGTACGTGTAGGTATAGGTATATAGGTGGAAATATCTATCCCTCTACTATCCTTTTCACTCTCTTTTACATTCATTTCTTACGAATGCTTACTTACGCAGAAAGAAAGAATGGACCTATGGAGTGGACGTTTGACTTTGGGTGGTGGGAGGATAAATGCTAAAAGGAGCCACTGGTGCTTAGACTAATGGCCAAAGGGGAAGTAACTATAGTATCCCTCACTTCAAAACCCAAAGATGAACGTTGATGATGTTACAGTCATCAACGGAGTTATCTTCCAGTAACGTAAGTGAGTTCAGTATATTGATTAAACACGGATAAAGTAAACAGTGCAGCTAAAAATTTGTCATTACATCAAATTTTCTTTAGCATTTTCTGTCATAATTGAACCCAAAGACGTACCCACACAGGGGTCAAATATAATACGAAATAACATGGAAAAGAGTCAAATCAACATATGATACGGCCTATACTCCTTAACGCAACGGAAACAAAAATATTTATTAGCAACAAGCTTACCGCTCGATCTTTGTACTGCAACCCTTATTTCATACATGTGTAATAGCATAAACTCGGCCTACTCTAATGAGCACCCTTGAGTTTATGGGGTAAAACAACAATTAAAACATGGGTCAAACATAAAGTTTAGGGTAAATAATACTTACCCAAACAATTATATAGTAAGATCAAACCGTATTGCACAGGTTGGGCTTTCCCCTTACTATTCAGTCATCAGAGTGGAACATTATAAATTCTGAGGCAATTGTTTCTTATCTACGTCTGCCTCTTACGCTTCCCTAAGAGGTCCCCCTTTTACTGCTACACCTCGGCGTAGTCCCCACTCAGTACCTAAATTTAATTCATTCTTTCATTTCATTACAACACTTTACTACTATGCACTCTACAGAGTCCCCACTTAGTTCCCACCTTATATTATTATTTAGTCTATTATAATGTTGGGTCCCGTGCATCTTCTTACTTTTCCTTTAATTGTTTAATACTGCACCTTACGTAGGTCTTACTTATTCTTCTTTGGCAGCTTATTATTGCATCCCACATAGGTATTGCTTTTTTTTTGAATTTATTGATTACCACATCCTATGTTGGTCTTACCGATTCTTCATTAACTATATAATAATGTGCATTGCCATCTTATTTCTCGTTAACGATTTAATACGATGCCCCACGCAGGTCATATTCATTTATCTTTTAACAAGTTAAAACTGTACCCCATGCTGTTGAATGTCTTTATTCACCTTCCCTAGGTATGCATTCGAGAATACTTCTCCTCACATTCCCAAGGTGTGCACCTACTTTAAATATCTGATTAATTCATGGAACTACCTCGCAGTCCCTGGAAGCCTTAGAAGTTGAATGCATCTCCTCACCTTCCCAAGATGTTAATTCGAGTGAGTGTCCCTACCCAGCGTCAATAAACCTTCCACCGTTATTTCTAACGTAGGATCCCTTCCCCATACTGACATGGCCTCTCTTCGAGTTTCACCTACTTATCTTTTATTAGGTTTTGGTTTACTACTTTTCTTGGCATAGCACTAACGCTAAGTGTTTCTCACTTTTCTTATTGAGTGTTCCATTCCCAATTATAATGCAACATGACCCCTTCAAGTGTGCAGTTCTTACCTATAATGTAGAGTCGTCGCACCAACGCCATTTCATACAAACCCTAACATCTCTGACAACATCTTTACATGTGTCATTAACTTATTCGTCCTTATTTTACTTTCTGTTGATTGCAACGCCCTTTGTCTTTCTTTTTAGCAAACAACTTGGATCTGGCTTCCTATTTACCTAACACCTATCAATATATTTTCCTCACATAATTTTATTTTCATGCCTCTCCTTAGAACCACCCTTCCCTAGCGAAATTCTTAGCTTATTTTGGTTTATTTTTCTTATAAAAAATCCTAAAAAATTCCTAAAAAATTTGTGAACACCTGTTCCAACATATTAAATATTTTTCTGCACTTGTAAGCCCTTATTTATTTTCTATTTGCAAACCCTTAATAAATCATATAAAATCGTATAAGCGTAGGAAATTCATAAAACGAAAAAGCGATCTCTAACATGATTAGAACATCTTATAGAACTTTCATAATATTTCAAAATTATTAAATAGAGGAAAACATTAAAGCATCCCATTTTTATCTATTCTTTCCCAAAACATTCATACTTTTAATACTTTTTAGTAAATATATGTATTATCCTACCATACTAATGCATAAATCTTAACCGAGATCATATAATAGGGATCGGTATAGAAAGGTTATGTGTTAGTCATCTACATCTTTGAGACGACTAGCTTTAGTCTTCCTAGTTCCCTTTAGCTTACTTTTCTTTATCTTCTTCCTATCTGCCTTTTTTAAGCCACAATCATTAAAGTTCTTTTCTAGCATTTTTTATTATTTTAGGTAGGACGAAATGAATGAATAGAAAGGAGTAATGTTTAGTTGTACTGATTCTATATACTAATACAGTAACCATTCATAATATTCATACATATATATGGTCTACAGCAATACAACTCAATACATAGCTCATGCGCTAATCTTAAATGAATAACTCTAGATAGGTCTTCTTAACCTTCTCCTATGTTTATTACATGTAGTCCCTTCGATCTATGATTCAGCGGACACACACTAGCTTCACTACCTTGTTTTGAAGCTGCTTCTCATCTTGATCCACTATTCGAACTGATCTGTGTACATTTGTCATATCTAGCTTTATGACCAGGTCTTCTACCGTGCTTTGACTAACTAACACACCTGTATCTCTAATGCATTTTCACAAACATGATACATGAAACACATTATGGTTTCCAACAAAAATACTAGGTAGATCCACCTTATACGCCACATTTCCAATCCTATTTATAATCAGAAATGATCCTACATATTTGGGTGCTAAATTTCCAGCTATCCCGAAGCGCATTACATCCCTTATCGAAGAAATCTTCACGGACACTGGACCTCCTTGTGTGAACTCCAGTTCCTTCTTTCTTGTATCGGCATAACTCTTCATCCTAGACTGTGTTGTCCTCATCGAAGCTCTAATCGGTTCTACCTTCTTAGCGGCATCCTTCACCACATCTGGTCTCAAACAAAATCCCATCCCTTGCCTCCTACCAACATGCAAGCGACTTACATGGCCTTCTATATAACGTCTCAAATGAAGCCATCCCAATATTGCTCTAATAGCTATTTTATTTGAGAACTCTACCAAATGTAAATAATCCTCCCAAGATCCACCGAAGTCTAAAATGCATCCTCTCAGCAAGTCTTTCGGGACCCTGTTGATCCTCTAGGTCCGCCCATCTGTCTGTGGATATTATGCAATACTCATGCATAATTCTGTACCTAATACCTCCTATAAACTTTTCCAAAACGTACTAGTGAAAAACGAATCTCGATAATTAATAATAGTACTAGACACCTCATGTAGTCTCACTATTACCTTCACATACATGTTTGCTAATTTGGTTGTAGTCTCAGCCTTCACTGGAACGAAATGAGCACACTTAGTTAGTCTTTCAACTATGACCTATATGTTTTCATCCCCTACCCTTGACCTCGACATCCCATCTATGAAGTCCATAGATTTTGAATCCCATTTCCATACTGGAACATCTAAAGGCTACGGGAGCCCACTTGACTACTGATGTTCTGCCTTCACTTGCTTGCATGTAAGATGTCTTCTCATATACTCTGCTACATCTTTCTTCATTACTTCCCAAAAGGAAATCCTCTTCATATCTTTATACATTTTCATACCTTTAGGGTGTATGGTAAACTTTGAATGATTACATTTGTTCAATAATTCCTTTTGTAGTTCGTCTGTACTTTGAACATACAACCTACCCTTCTTTTGCACTCTGCCTTCTTTATCAACACTGAATCCCTTTAGCTCTATTGCTCAGATTCCTAAGTCTAAATATCTTACTATGTCTGCGCAGAACTTGTCTCCCTTTTGCAATTCTGGTATCCTTTCTACCGACGTAGGCCTGACTTCTAAGCATGATAGCATTCTGGATGCACTTCTCGGACCTGCATTAGAACACCCATCCAAATAAGTAGGATCAATAGACTGGAATTGCACATTACATGCAAACATCGTTTCTAAAATGGTTCATTCCTCTATTATAGCCAAAACACAACTTTGATGTTTCTGGCTTAAGGCATCAGCTACTTTGTTGCCTATTCCTAGAATATACCCTACCCAATATCATATGATGCTTGGAACTCTAACAACCTCTACTGCCTCATGTTCCACACCTTCTAAGAGAATAAATATCTCAGTGACTTGTGATCAATATAAAAATCAGACCTCTTAGATAATGTCTCCAATTTAATGACAACTGCTACCAACTCCATATCATGTGTTGGATATCGAACTTCATGGGGTCGCAACTGCCTAGATGAATAAGAAATTACTCTACATTTCCATCAACACCCTGCCTAACCTCATACCCGACACATCAATATATACGGTCATACCATTACTTTCTTCATGTATTACTAATACCGATGCATTCATTAACCTACACTTAGTTCCTGGAATGTCTTCTCACACTCCCACATCAGAACGAACCACTCACCCTTCCTGGTCAGCTTCGTCATCGGTGCAGCTATATGGGGGAAGTCTTTAATAAATCTCTAGTAATAGCCAGCCAATCCAAGAAACTTCGCACTTCCATCATAGTCTCGGGTCTCTTCCACCCATTTACTACCCTCACCTTCGAAGGATCTATGGCTAATCCTTCCTTTGAAATCACATGTCCTAGGAACGGTACTTTCCTTCTCCAAAAATGATACATAGAAAATTTTGCTTTCAACTTATGTTGTCCCAACGTCTACAGCACAAGCCTTAGTTGAACCGCGTGTTATTCCTTATCCTTAGAGTACATTAAAATGTCATCTATGAACAACAACACATGTCTATCCAACTATGTCGAAAGATTATGTTCATCAAGTCTACAAAGAATGCAGACGCATTGTTTAGCCTAAATGGCATAACCAACCACTCATATGAACCATACCTTGTTCTGAATGCAGTCAAAGGAATGATTTCCTCTACAACTCTCAACTAATGGGACCATACAGCCAAGTCCAACTGTGAAAACCCTTTAGCCCCACTCAACTGATTAAACAAATCATCAATTCCCAGCAAGGGATACCTATTCTTCATCATTCATTTATTCAACTTTCGATAGCCTATGTATAGTCTTAAAACCCATCAAACTTCTTTACAACACCGATGCAGCTCCCCAGGGTGAACTGCTTGGCCTTATGATGTTCTTTCCTTCTAACTCTTCCAATTGCTTCTTCAACTCCTCCATTTCCCTTAAAGGCATTATAGTAGGAGGTCGACTAAATGGTTTAATCCCTGGTAGCAAGTCCATACGAAAATCTATCGCTCTCGAGGGTGGCAACCTAAAAACCGATTCAATCGCATCTCGAAACTTCTTCACTACACGTACTGCTCTAATATCTTCTTCTCCCAATGTTAAATAAAATAAATACGGTTGTGCAGTTCTATTCTTCCAAGACCAGATACACTCTATCTCTACGAACTGGATGACTCGGAATAATTATCCTTTCGGCGCAACGCATTCTTGCACTATACTTCTCCAACCAGTCCATCTTTAAAATAACTCTGAAGCCTATGAAGTCAAACATATAGGGATTAGAAGAAAACTTACACCCAACTAACTTGATATCAAGGTTAGTACATCTCTATCTAAGAGTGTCATGCCCTTCTATTGGATTTACTACACATATAGAAGGGGCTAAATAGGTAACTCCTAACCCAGGTCTGTCAATAAACTTTTAACTATAAATGAATGTGTAGATTTAGTAACAAATAGTTCTTTAATTGAAATGCTAGAAATCAAATCCCCACCTTCCAAGACTTTCCCCTTACCTCTTTCCTCGACAAATGGTCCTTCCTTTGATACCTCGAAAGCATAAACCTGCATTTTAAGCACTAAGCAGTCCTTCTTCAAATATCATGCCATTTCACACTTGAAGCGCTTCATCTTTCCAGATTATTTGGGCATAAGGCACCTCGAAGCATAATGCCCCTTTTGTCTGCAGTTAAACCATACAACGTATGTGTTATCAACTGCACCACCCTTCCCCTTCTATGCTCTTTTCCTGCCGTTTGTATATGGGTTAAACTTCTTCTACTCTACTTTAGGTCTCGCCTCCATCCTTCTTTGCTCTTGGTACATCCCATCATACATTCTATCCATGTAAACTGCAAATTTAAAACGAGATGCTAGATGGGCCATCACTGTATGATCAAAACCTTGTTTCAAGCCCCTGATAAACTTCTCATTCGTCTTCATCAAGGTATTGACAATCTCCATACCGTACTTGGTCAACCTTGAACTTCTAGATATACCCCTCCATTGTATGGTCACCCTGCTTTAATCAATAAATCTCTCAGCAACACACTCTGTTGAGACTCTGATATAAACTAGAAGTCGAACCTCTCTTTAAACTACTCCTAAGTGATCTCCTCCTCTAGGGTCTTGGCAATTACTATCTCCCACTAGTCCAATGCATCTTCCTACAATTTTCTTGATGCCAATCTTATCTTCTACGCATCACTCAATCTAAGTCTCTAAATATATGCTCCTAACTTCTTAGCCAACGTAGTACTTTTACTACAGGCTCTTTCTTGGTAAATTCCCTCCCTTCTAGATTTATATAATCCTTGTTCATCTTTGGAAAATCCTCCCTCATCGCTGCAGGTCTTGGTTGAATTACCTCCGGTGCAGCTTCTCTCACATCTAAGACATGAACTACCTAAATAAGACATTTATATCCATGCCTGCCTCATGTGCTAGCTATCTAGCTTCCTCCTCTATGGCCCTCAGAATTCTCTCCTCTTCCCATCATTAGTTTGTGCACTTCCATCCTCTCCTCTTATATTTTCTCCTATCGAAACCCGCCAACTTCTTAAATCCATTTTGCTTTTCTGTAAGCAAGTCCTCATTGAAAACGAAAAGATACGGATTGAAACAATATAGAAGGATACATACATACACACACACACACACACATATATATATATATCTTCATATATATCTATATAGCAACATAGAAGTACATTATATATATTAGTGCATCCCCTCCCTAGAGTGTTCAAATTATCCAAAGTTTTATTCCTATTTTTTAGCTCTATTTCACTTCAGTGTCCCTAACCTATGCTCTGATACTAGACCGTAACATTCCCTACTTTGAGACCCAAAGATATACGCCGATAATGCTACAATCATCAATGAAGTTATCTTCCAGCGACGTAAGTGGGTTTAGTATATTAACTAAACATAGATAAAGTAAATAAAGAAGCTAAATATTTGTCATTACATCAAATTTTCTTTAGCATTCCTTATATCTATCACAACTAAATCCAAAGACATACCTTCGCAGGATCAAATATAATAGAAAATAATATGGTAAAGAGTCGAGTCAACATATGATGATGTATCCCGCAATTCTTATTATAGTGGAAACAAAAATCATTATTAGCAATAAGCCTCCTACTCTATCTTTGATCTTTGTACTATGACCCTTAATTCATACTTATCTAATGTTATAAAATCGTCCTATTCAAATGAGCACCCATGGGTTTAAGGGTGTTAACCAAGTTTTTAACCAAGAAAAATTCAATCAAAAGCAGAAGGATAAGACGACCATAAAATGACTCAAGAACTTGGGAATACAATCAAAAGGATGAAAGAGTTGAAGTTTTGAGCTGAGTAAAGAGTTGGTACTGAGACGTTTCCTCCCAGTATCGAAAGGTTTTTTCTTCCCATTTGACTTCACAAACCCCATATGCTTCATGCTCTACTCCAAATTCTCGTGGTCAAGTGCTTTTATTAGAGTTTAACTAAGCAATTTTAAGGATCGATGAGAAGTAAGCAAAGAAAATAGGATAATATGAGTGTTATCAAAAGAGTCCTTGGAATTAACTCGAAATCTATGGAAATGAGCTTGAAACATATCTACTAGGAGATGAAAAAGCAAAGCAAGTAAGAAGACTATAATTGCACCAAGCAAAAGCTCTCAGTACAAAGAGGTCTTTTTGGCATGTGGGCCCATGTAATCACATGTGTGTGGTTAGGTCTTCTCCTAGGCTTCTACTCAAGTGGGCTTCTAACTCTATGCACCTGTTTCTCTACAAATACCAACCCTACTACAACTAGAAAGGATATTGGTTGATCTTGACTCTGCTTTTTCATTATCTCCTATCTTTCTTATCCAATAATAACCTAGGAAGCTACCGTTGGTAGTTCAAAGCAATAGGATTTGTCAAACCCTTGTATTAGTGAGTTCTATTCTCCGTAAAAAACAAATAGTAAAACTATTAAATGGACATAGGCCAAAGATTACTTAATCGTTACAAAAATCTTTTGTTTTCCTGTTCTATTTCTTTATTTTTCTATTATCTGCAGATCTAAATCTCACGGGTTCCTTACAACCTATCTTTGGGTGTTGATCCATGTTTGGCATCAACATTTTTATCCTTTTACTAAGAAAATTGAACCCAGACTTAGATCTAGCTCTCTATTTAGGGTTGGAAAATCTAGAAGTTAGATCCATAAAAATTACTTAAAAACTTAAAGAATTGCTAATAGAAAGTCATGACTCCAATGAGGTCCAATATATTCTTAGGAGCTGTGGCTAATGACGATGAAGGTAATGCTCACCAACTCAAAGATAATAATCAATAGGGAATTCCAAGATCGTTTACTCAATATGAGCTTGATAAGATGATATAAGAGCTTAACCAGAATATGATGGATAGCCAGAAAGCTCTAATGAATAAGATGTAAGCTTTGCAAACCTTGCAACCACAAGAGCCAGGAGAGTTAGAAGGGAAACATCACCTGCCATAAAATAAGAGAATTCCTATTTTTTTGGTCAAAACAAGAGAGACGGAAAGCAAAGACCAAAGATAGGAAACTCTAGAGCTGTTGAAGGACCTGTAGGAGGAAGTAGAAGCATTTCCCCCACATAAGAAAACATAATGTACCGAGAGAATTCATCTCGATACCGATAGGAACTTATAGGTATATGACGCTCAGGAAGATAATGCAATGGATGTCTTTGATAAGGAAATGGACTTACAACTTGATGGTGATGATTTGGAGTTGGACGTTGATGCTGATGAAGATGTAGTTCAAACCACTGCGGCTTAACCAACCATACGTCCACGGATTACCAAAGAAGTGGTTCTTTTAAATACAAGAGGACGTAAATGTCAACTGATAAACTAAGTGTGATATTTCGGAAATTTCAAGCAAAATTGAATGTGATAATCCTCTTTATAAAATTATTTTAAATTGATAAAAATTATTATTTTCAAACAATTATGATAATGGGTTGTTTTTAATTATAGATAAATAAATAGAATTATTATTTACAAATTGAATTTGGGTTTGTATTGTTAAATTGATTTTAATTGGACTTTTTAATTTTGAATTTGAATTTGGACTTAAAATTAAAATTCAAAAGAGAGATATTTTAAAATGTTTTGGATTTTGAAATATATGAACAAGATTTTATATGTATATGAATTGTTTCATTTATATTTTCCCTAAAGTAATATATATATATATATACATTTAGTATTTACGAAATAGTAAATTAAGTATAAAGCTTATTTTTAATATCTAAAATAAATGAAAATCTCTTAAATGACAAATGTAAACCTATTAAAGTTTGATAGTAACATATGTAAACTAATTAACAAATAAAATGACAAATGTCAAGTTTTTAACAAGTGGCATTATGAAATTCTTCTAATTTGAATAGATAGAAAAGAAAAACAAATTTTTTCTCAGTTTTAAACATTCAAGCCTGAAATTCACAAATTAGTAAAAAGAAAAAGAAAAAAAGAAGACAAACCTGTAAAACTTTACAAACCAAACATTAAAACATGCAAAAAATTTCAAATCAATATTAAACTGGTAATCTCTATCCTGGAAGCTAAGCATGATAATTCAAAACCCAAGACTGAAGTAACCATAGCAAGAACTGAAATCAAACTGTCTCAAGTCATCTAGTATCTTCCAGTTTAAAAGCAATCAGAGCATCATCACCTTCAGCTTTCAAAAGCAGTTTCAGGATCTCTATTTGCATAATTTAAGGTGAGTAACAGTCTTTATAAAAATTAAATATATGATTTTGGTTGCATGTTTATATCTAGAAATATGTATTGTTATGTGTATATATATAAGTGTGCAATTTTCTGTATATATAAATGTATAGGTGTATGCATGTATTTGTGTTTCCTGTTTTATTTCCAGATTCAAGATTTTATTGAAAATTCTTTTCCCCTTGATCTAATCTTTGTTAGGACTTAGATTTAAAACAAAACTTGTTTGTTAAATCATGAAGTAAAGTTTAAAATTTTAATTAAGTTAAAATAAACTTGTATGTCTCTAGAACTTAAAAAGAACAGAGTGGACTTAGGATATGTGAGAATTCAAACTTGCTAATTTCTTGTTTCAGATATATGATCTGAAACATCATTCGAAATTATGATTTTTAGAGGTAATATGATAATTTTTTGTAGTGGGATTTGGGTGCAGTTCTGGTTTGACCAGAAATTGATATTTGGAGGTTCTTTGATAATCTAAGTGCCCGGGGAGGATGTTGTTTCTTCTGGAGGTGGAAGGATGTTTGGGAAGGTCAAGAAAATGGATGATGAGTGATTAAAGGACTGTGGTGGCGGTGGTTGATCGGAGAAGTCAGTAGACCTAGTTTAGTGGGTGATCGGGAATTGGTGCATCACGAACTCCCTGGTGGATCGAGTTCCACCATGCTTGGGAGATTGGAGTTTGGATGTTGGCGAGGTTGTGACCGAAGGCTCTGGTGTTCAGGTGATCGGAGTAGGGAGCTCGAGATCGTTCCAGTTTTGGGTGTTTTTGTTCCAGGTTGTAACGAGATGCTCGAATACGATTTTGAGGGAAATTTGAAGTTCTAATGATTGGATTAAGGTGCGATGATGATCGCCGACATGGGGAAGGCGTGGTTGATGACCAAAGGTGGTCGGTGGCATGGTGCAAGTGCACGGTGCATGTTTGGAAGCTGATGATGTTGGGTTGAGTTATGGTATTGTACTCGAGTTTGTACTCGAATTGTTTAGGAAATTGCTTGAAGATTTATGAGTTTTGGCTCGGGGGTTTTGAGATGTGGCTCGGGTCAAATTGTTGGTTACAGGTTTAAAAACCTGTCTGTGTTCTAAAATTTAAAATGAAAGTAAAAATTGAAAACCAGATTCAAACAAAGTCTTAAATCAGTTTAAGTATAGATTCAAATCTAAACTGTATTCTAGTTTGAAATAAAATAAAGTTTGACTAAAATATAAAATGTTTAAAACAACTTTAACTTGTTAAAGTATATTTTAAATGGTTGGTATGATCAGTGAAGAATTCTCGAGTTTTCCCGAGTAAATTGATGTTTGGCTCGAAGTTTCGCTAAGTTTTGCTCGAAGTAATTTGTGTGTGGCTCGGGCAGTGGGTTTATGACAGGTTTTAAAACCTGTTAGTTTTTAAATTTAAAACTGAAATTCGAAATAATTAAAGTTTTTAAAATTTAAATGTTTTAAACAACCTTAAAATGTTAAAGTATATTTTATAAAGGATTTGAATTCAAAATGAATTGGTTTAAAATTCTTATAAATTTCTTTTATAAATGATAGGTGTTTCTTTATCATTTGGATTTAAAAAGGTTTTGCAAATTGATTTAGATTTTTTTAAAGTTAAACTTGTAATATATTGTAAATCTTTATTTTGAAATGAATTTAAAGGAAGATTTAAAAGTAAAAAAGTTTCAAAGGTTTTTATTAATGGTAAATAAGTCATTAAAAGGTTGATGTTTTATCTTAAAGATAATTAAGATATAATGATTTGAAATTAATTAAATTAATAAGGTAATTAGTTAATTAAAGGTTACTTACATAGTAATTAGAGATTAGTTAATTACTTAAATGATAAATTACTTATTGGAAGTAATTGAGAATTAATTACTTTGTAATTAATTAAAGTATGGATTAAATAAGATAACTTATTAAGGGTTAATAAATTATAAGTGTGGTTAATTGAAGGATAATTAACCAATGCAAGTGATTAAAGGATAATTAATTTGAGTAATTAATGAGAATGGGTGAAGGTTAATTAATTTTTGTAATAAATTAAGAGTTAATTACTTATTGTAATTAAAGTATAATTAATCAAGGATGATTAATTAAGATGGATAATTAAAAGATGATTAATTAATTTGTTTGTAATTAGTTAATGTTAAGTAAGGATAATCTAAGTGATTAAAGATTAGTAATTAATTTAATAAGAGATTAATTAAATTAATTTTGGAAGTGATCAATCTTGCTTATGGACGATTGAATGTTGTAAATGCCTTGAGTTGGTTGATATCTCTGATATGAAATGTTTGTGATATGATATGATTAGATGGACAGTGATAATGTAGTTATTTATCGATGATAAATTGTGTGTATAAGTGACATTGTATTCCAAATTGAATCTTATTTCACTTGAATAACTTGGGTTAAGATGACATTGGATTCGAAGAGACTAGAGTCGGGTATTAGTAAATACCCGAAACCACTTCGATTCTTTATAGATTGATTTGTGAAATCAATAAGCTGGAATGGAATGATTTAAGTGAATTGGACCATTTAATCTAAGATTTGGTACTTAGAAATTGATAAGTGAAATAAGTGATGTCTATAACAATTTGTGAATTTGTAATTGATACAAGTTACCCGGATTATATATAAGTTGTATACTTTTGTAATTCATGTTAGATGGGTTTACTCACGCTGATTTCCAGCCTGACCCGGGTGTTACTTTGATGTAATGCTCGGGTCAGACCGAGTTTTACAGATTTTCAGGTAAGGACGTTCTAGAGCTCAGGAGACGAGCTGGAAGGCAGGAACGTCTGGAGTGTTTCCGCTGTGAAATATTTCTGTTTATCTGAGATATGTTGATTTGTATATGTCCAGTGTTTGTGTATGTATGTAACTCTGATGTACTAAAATGTAATTGACAGATATAGTATTCTTTTGTAAACTGTTATTATTTGATATTATATTTTGATCCGCTATGAATGTGAGAATCTGTGTTGTGTTTTTGTTTCTTCTGCTTCTATCTCATTCTTCCTTTTCTAACTATCTGGAATTTTCGGGTTTGAAAATTCTGGGTCGTTACATTAAGATTATTTTCAAAGTTAAACACTCAACGCAGCCCCTGATAGTGGACCTTCGGAGTACCATGACAACAAGAAGTACATCACTGATATGGTCAAATGATTGGTGGAGGAAAGTAAGGGTAGGACGAACGAGGGTTGGGGTTCTGCAACCAAACGAACTCCATTTACTAAAAATATATTGGAAGAAGAATATTCCTAGAGTATTCATTATGTCAGCAATGCCATCATACAATGAGACTACTGATCCTAGACGGCACTTACTCAAATACGAATGGCATATGGATGGATTCAGAGCTACGAATGTTGTTCATTATAGGTGTTTCCTTATCTTCATAAATGAATTTGCCTCAATGTTGTTCGCTAGGCTCGCAAAAAAGTCCATATCTGCTTTTGATTAATTAGCTAAGAAGTTCCTAGAGTAGTTTAGGCTCTACACTGCCCGACCAAAGGACATGATGTCCCTAACTGGTTTGTGACAAGGTCCCAAGGACTCAATAATGATTTTTTTGAATCGATTCAACAGTGCTATTATGGAGGTTAGCAATTCGAAGGAGATCTAGTATTTATTGCACTCATCCGAACACAGATTTTGGTAGATGGCTGAAGATGAAAAAACTAGCTACTATGGAAGAATTTCATCGAATAGCAAACCGGTTTCTAAGATTAAAAGAATCAAGTTTGGTTGAAGGAAAAGTCGACGATGGACAATCGAAGGAGGTATTTAAAGAAATGTGGAAGTTAAACAGGATGGAGAAAACTCTATTGAATTGCAGGAAATGCTGGAAATTCAAGAAGTCGTAAAAGGAGGAACTAAAAATCTGGCGGCAGGCGTAATGAGAAAAGGATGCATCCTAGGAGTATGCAACCAGAGGATTATATGCCTCAAAATAACACGCTAGAAAATATTTATCTTGCTACTTAGTGAACTAAGCAGTAAAAGAAACCAGTCGGGAGGGAAGCGATGGAGCAGCAAAAGTGATTTGGCAAGTACTTCCACTTCCATGAAATGCATGGGCATAATACCAACGAATGCCATCACTTTAAGGATTTGATTGAGGAGCTGATATAGAAGAATAGGCTCCATTAGTACATGAAGCAAAAGAAAAACTCTAACCAAGATTTTGGACCCTAGGCCCATCAGCTCAAGGAAAATCATCTGCACCTAATGGAGGGGAGTTTAGGATTACAAATGAAGATTGGTGATTAGTAATATAATTGGAAGATTTCACCCAGCAAAGAAAAGCTAGGGTGAGATAGAAAGATATGCAAGTTCATTGAAATACACACTACCGGAAAGTTGCTACACCATAAAAGACGGAGCTCTAAGCAACAAAAGATGATAACATATGGCATTGTGTTTAGAAACCGAGATTCTGATAGAGCGAGGCACCGCCCCTTAACTTTATGGTTATAACTGTAGGAACTGGACTAGCAGTTGTGCACCAAGTTCTGGTGGATAACGAAAGCTCTTGAGAAAGACTTTCGACCAGATGAAAATCAGTATAAAGAATGTGACTACTATGAGACAAAGATCCAGCGATTTATGGGTGAAGCTAAACGACCATTTGGGACGGTCGACTTATTGGTAGAGCTTGATGAAAGAGAACTTAGGGTGGTGCACATTCAAACATTTGTTATTATCGATGAGTACTTAGTGTACAATGCTTTCTTAGGCCAACCGGCCCTAACTAATTTTAGGACTTCTTTGACTTTATGGTGCTTAACGATGAAGTTCCCAATGGAGAACGGAATTGAAGAGGTGCAAGGGGACAAAAACATAGTTAGAGAATGCTATGTTGTAGAGCTATGAGAAGCTAAACTTCGAGAGGAAGGAAAGTTCATATGGAAGACTCTCCACAATTAGGGACAGTAAGCATAACAGCTACAGAGTATCCCCTGGCTCAGGAAGCATAAACGATTCGAAAAGTTTATGGATCCATAGAAGAAGTTAGGGGAAGTATGAGCAACACTGGTGGAGCTTATGGTGAATGTCCCTGTTGATATAGATGACCCGTCTCACATATTGAAGATTAGTTCTAAGCTTGAAATTGGATTACGCAAGGAACTAGTTAATTTCCTCCAAGGAAATTTGGATGTTTTTATTTAGACGTATATCGATATGTGCAGGATATTGCAAGGGATAGCATGCCATGCACTAAATATCGATCCCAAGTCCACACCGGTGAAATAGATAAGGCGTAGCCTGGGTCCGAAGCGATCTGCTACATTAAAGGAAAAGGTGGATAAGCTATTAGCCAATGGCTTTATCCATGATTTATTGTACCCTTAATGGGTACTAAATCCGTATTGGTCAAGAAATCAAAAAAAGTAGTGAATGTGCACCGATTACTCGAATCTAAAAAAAAGCTTTCCCGAAGGATAGCTTTCCTTTGTCCAGAATTAACCAGCTCGTTGATGGGACATCGGGCATGAATTGCTCTTGTTTATGGAAGCTTACTCTAGATACAATCATATCATGATGCATGAACCAGATCTGGAGAATACTAGCTTTATCATGGATTTGGGATTATATTGCTACCGGGTAATCCCATTTGGTTTGAAAAATACAGGAGCTACATACCAGTAATTGGTGAATACAATGTTTAAGAACAAAATCAAATGGACAATGGAAGTATACGTAGATAACGTGTTTCATGGGTGTCTCGAAATTATTTAGATGACCTATCGGAGATGTTCGAAATCTTGTGGAAGAATGGAATGAAGTTAAACCCGCTGAATTGTTATTTTGGTGTTGCTTTAGGAAAATTTCTCGGTTTTGTTTTGAATGCAAGTGGCATCGAGGCCAATATGGAGCAGATTGCTGCCCAGAGGAAAGTAACCGCCCCAATCATGAAAAAACAACTTCAGAGCTTGAATAAAAAGATCATTGCATTGAGTCGATTCATCTAAAGGGCGACGAATAAGTGCATACCTTTCTTCGACGCTCGTAAGAAAGGTAAAAAGAACTTTGAAATGAATCAGGATTGTAACACTGCCTTCGAGTTATTAGGGCACATGGAAACACTACCATTATTATCCAAACCGCCCGACGTGGAAGATTTATTTGTCTATCTAGCAATGTCTACTCACGCACTAAGTATAGTATTAGTGTGTGAGGAGGCAAGGATTCAGATACTTGTGTACTACATCAGCAAGCGGTTCATTGGAGCTGAAAAGAACTATCCGAAGTTGGAGAAACTTGTATATTTCTTACTAATTACATCATGAAAGTTATAATCGTATTTTCAGGCTCTTCCAATCAAATTATTAGCAGATCAACCTCGGAAGTAGGTATTATATTGACCGAAGTCTTCGGGAAGGTTGCTAAAGTGGAATATCGAGTTGAATCAGTACATAACTTACCATCTAAGGAGTGAGAAAAGCGGGCAGGCATTGGCGGATTTCATTATTGAATTTACCACATGGGATGGTAAGGAAGAAGAGGAGGATGCTATGGTCATGGCTTCTCATAGGAAATCATTTGTTGATGGTGCTTCAAATAAATTTAGCTTAAGGGCAGGAGTACTGTTTGAAACGCCAGAAGGACAATCGATTTGCTACGCACTAAAACTAGAATTCCCTGCTACTAATAACAAAGTTGGGCACAAGGCATTGGTAGCAAAAAATAAGAAAGAACTGGCGATAAAGACGCAACATATATTCAGCAACACGCAATTGGCTGTTTGCCATATCAGAAAGGAATATCAAGCTAAGGGTGCAAGACTAGCCCCTTACCCATTAAAGGCACTGGAAGTACTTGAATATATAAAGCATTACATGATAACTAACATTTCTAAAGAGGAGAACACGAAGGTTGATTCACTAGCTAAGCTAGCTAGTTCTAAAGACGTGCAACTGATAGGATTTGCTCCGATGGAGATTCTAACGGCTTTAAGCGTCAATCAAAGGGACATCGATTGGATTTTGAAGACAACGAAGGAAGGAGAATCATGGATAACTCGTATCAAGGGCTATTTTCTCAAGCAATTACTCCCCACAGATAGGAACGAGCGAAATAAATTACTTTAAAAAACACCGCAATTTGTGATACAGGATGGAATACTGTACGAGAGAGGATTCTCTATACCCTTGCTCCAATGTGAAACCAAGGATGAAGCTAGGAAAATCCTTAGGAATTCCATGAAGGCGGATGTGGTGATCACACCGAGGGAAAACTCTAGCAAAGTAAGTACTTCGATATGAGTATTTCTAATCGACAATGAACCAAGATGCTACCAACTACACCAAAAGGTATGACCGACGTCAGAGCTTACAAGGTAGTCATCCTGTGGACAATTATGATTTGGGGAATTGAGCTCATCGGTGTGCTACCAATAGCAAAAGAAGGAGCCAATATGCTATCATTGCAATGGATTACTTCATGAAAGGGGCTGAATCAGAACCACTTGCCACAATTACAACTAAAAAGGTAATCGGTTTTATAACAAAGAATATTGTTTGCAAATTCGGAGTAATTCAGAAGATTATTACGGATAATGGAACTCGGTTTGAAAACGCTAAGTTCAAGAATGTATCCTCAAGCAAATAGACAAGTGGAATTCGTGAACAAAATAATCAAATCCCCCTTAAAGAAGCGACTGATTGAAGCTAAGGGCAATTAGGTTAATGAGCTTTTGCTAGCACTATGGGCTTACGTGACAACACACAAATCAACGACTGACACTCATCATTCTCCTTGGCTTATGGTTCAAAAGCTACGATCCCAATTGAAATAGACGTCCCATCTCATCTTAGGAGACAGTTTAACCAGAGAGAAAACGAGGAACTACTATTCGAACCCCTTGACCTCGTCGATGGAAAGTGAGAAGAAGATGAATTAAGGGTTTATTCTTACCAGAAAAGAGTAGCACAACACTTTAATGCCAAGGTTCGCAACCATACTTTTAAAGTAGGGGATCTTGTTTTGAAATGATTTCTCTCAAGTACATGAGCACTTGGCCCGAACTAGAAAGGGCCCTATGCGGTCGACCAGGAGCTTGGAAATGGAACATTCAAGCTGCCAATCATTGATGGAGTCTCAATACTGTTTGTAAACTTTGACATGCTTCAGCACTATTGCGTTTAGCTTTCCTTTTTTATCTCCAGCCAATAAGTCATTCGAAGATTTTGGAGGCACGGTAAATAGGCAGGACTTGCCGTGTCTTCTACTTATCAATAAAGTTAGCTTCATAAAAAATGGAACCATGTTCTTGTAAGTGAAACTCTTGTGCCATGTTACTAGTAGCTCTAACCTTCTATGAACTGGTGTTGCCCGGAGATAGGCGATACTCGAAAGGTCAAAACTGCTTGGTCGAGGGGAAAATCGACCCACTACCTTCTAAGAACCGGTATAACCCGAAGACAGGTGATACTGGGCATAGGATCTATTTCACCCTAGAGGAGAGTGAATAGGGTGATATTAATAATTATAAAAATTAATGCGGAAATATATAAAATAATTGCAGCATAGATAATAGCAGAATAATAAAAGCAGTAATAGAACAACATAAATTTATCCAGCTTCGGCAAAACCCTGCCTACATGCTGCCTCCAAGGTTTCTACTAGAAATTAAGCAGTCATACGCTTACACGCGTAAACTTGCGACACCCGCTATTGACTAACCTGACTCTATGCTCAAAACCCTGTCACAACTCAGCCACTGAGTTGTGAATTCTCGAGGTACACCACCGTAGTTCATCCCCTAGTTACACGACTAGAATTTTATAAATGTTTAAAAGAAAAATACAAATTAAAAAAAACACAAAACCCTATATTAAATTAAAGCTCAAAATATTATTTAGGACCAGCCCAATTTAAAATTAAAAGAAAATCCCCTTTTTCTTGTTTATGTCTTCGGCCCGTATCCTTTATTTCGTGTCTGCTTCTTTTTCCTTTGCTCGAGAACGTTCGATCCTCTTTCGAAAATTTAGGGCTTCCGTAAATTGAAGTAGCCAATTCCAATTGATCGATCAAATTGATATTTTCGCGTCGATTACATTGTTGATCGATCATCTTGCTTTGACTACACTGGCTGCTTCAATTCGTCAAGTTCGATTTGAATAAATGTGGTATGTGATTTCCTTTGTTAAATCTCATTAATATGCTTGAACTTGATGCCTTTTATTTCCTATGATGTTGATGCGGTATTTATAGGGTTTAATTCCCTAAATTTTCGTTCGTATTTTTTTTTGAATTCGTCTGTTACTTTAGCTCGGTTGTTCGTTTTTGATTGGTTGCTTATAATTGATCCTGACCGATTCAGTTTCGAATATTTCTTTCCTTTGTCACCACAGCTTCATGAATTTACTTTATATTTTGTTCCATTCTTTTTTGGAATTTGACTTCGGCCATTTGAAATTTGTGTTAATCTGATTTTATCTTGGCCACCACGGCTTCACGAAAAATGCATTATCTGCTTCGAGTCTATTCATGTTGAATAGTTGCCTTTTTTCTGGTTTGAATTTTTGACTTGAGATAAAAATCGAGTTAGACTTGTTCAACTCCTTTCTGCTATGACTTGTTCGATGTGTGTGTTCATGCCTGGAATATTTATGACCTGATGCTTGTAGTTGTTGTGTGATATTGGTCATGTGATAACCCAGAATTTCAAGCAATTTGAATGTGATAATTTTAAATAGATTTTTTTTAAATAAAATGATTATCTTTACAAATTTAATTTGGTTGATTTATAAATAGACCTTTAAGTAAATTTATTATTTTCAAATTTAATAATGTGTTTGTTAAATTAATATATGTGTTTAAGTTGATTTTAAATTGGATTTTTTTTTTAAATTTGAATCTAAATTTAGTATTTGGATTTAAAGGATAATTATTTTGAAATAATTTGGATATAAAAATATTCATTAATTCTAGGAAATTACACTTGTAAGTTAAGTGTATACAATTTAGCAAATGTAAGTTTAACAAACAAAATTTAAACAAGATTTAAAAAAAGGACTTGATGTTCTCCTTTTGTAAATTTAATAATTTATATAGAATATATGTGATAATATATATAAAGATAAAACATAAATATAATTTGTAACATTTTAACATGGGTAGTAAATAAGTAAGACAAGGATTTAAATACAAAATACATAAAGGATTACAAGTGTTAGCTTGATTTTGTTATACAATTACAAGTGTCATATTTTTTTTAAAAAAGATAAATGAGATATGTACATCTTCACCCTTTCTCATCTCTCTTTTATCTTTCTTACAAAAAGGAACAAAGTATAACAAAGCTAGAAAAAAAATTAAAGCAGTAACAACTTTATTATCCACCTTAAATCTGTAGCCAAGCAAGATCAAGGGGAAAATTGAAGTAAAACAAAAGATCAACTCAGTTAAAAGCAGCAGTTTTAAAACAAGAACAGGAAGCAATTCAAATTTCCAGAGAAGACCAGGTTTCTTTGATTTTTTTCCAGAATGGTGATTTGACTCTACTCGTTAAATTTAATCTGGATGCATGAATATAAGTTAATAGTTTGATGAAATTTGTTTGCATGCTGTTGTACTGAATATATTTGAATATAAATCTATGAGCTGGTGTTGATCTATCAAAGTTCACCTCTATTTGAAAAACACAGGGTACAGATTTAAGAAAAGTTTCAATTTCTCTTATTCTAATTTTTGTTAGGCTAAGGTATTTTAACAAACATGTTTGTTTAAGGTTAAACTAAGATTTAAAAATATTTTTAAGTTTAATTAATAAAAAATATTGCCTGAAAAAAATATAAAGAATAGAGGAACTTAAGTTTCTTTTAAAATCAAGTACATTGATTTGTTAATTCACATATATAGTCCGAATCCTCTTAACAAAATATGATTTTTAAAACGAAAATCACGATTTATAGTTTGGGATTGCGTGAGCATTTCGATGATGATCAGAATTCGGGTATTTGCCGATTTCCGACGATCGGCATGTTAAGGCTCATGGAGCTTGAGGGTGAAGGTTGTTGGAAGGGGGATGATTACTGGAAAAATAGTGTTGGATTTTTATATGGGCCGTGGTGGCCGGAGAGGTAAGGAGTAGGGTTTTGTTCCTGTTTGTGTCATTGAGTTTCAAAAGGGTCTCGAGATTTCGTGACGAGGTCGAAGGCCATCGCAAGGCATGCCGTGGTAGTTGAAGGTCGAGTATGAGCTATGGTGAGTATGGCGAAGATTCTTGATAACGGGATCGTCGGCGTTTTGGATTTTCGATGATGGTGAAGTTTCCAAATTTCGACCTGGAAGTTAATTTTTAATTTTCGATTCGATTTTCGTTTCTGAGTGGTTGAAGGAGTTATCGAGTTCAACGTTGACTTGCTGAAGGTCTGAACGATGATTGGAGGGAGGCTAAGTTGCCGTGCACATGCACGGTGACATTTGCGTGTATTTGGAATCGAAGGTTTGGGAAAGAAGGTCTGACCGGAGCAATTTCGTGTTTTTCTTCGTGTTTAACTCGAAGATGCGATAGTGGATTGTTTGTTTTCGTTCGTTGCAGATGTGCGCGAGTACTGTCTCGAGTATAACTCGAGAAGGTGGATCTTGGGCTCGGAAATATTTTATTTCCAGCACTTTATCTCGCTCTGTCTTAAACTTAAATGATTTTGAAAATTTAAAAAGTAAACTTAAAGTTTAAGCAAAGCTTTAACTTGTTTTAAATAAAATATGAAATGTTAAAGTTAGGAAATAATGTTTAAATGAATTTAAACTTTAAAGGTATGGATTTTTATAGTTTTAAATCTTATTTTAAAGATAGTTTCGATTTATATAAATATTTCATTAGTAATTAGTTTTTAAACGTCTCAACTTAAATATAATTGTTGAAATTGAAGTGCGAATAAGGTAAAAAGTATTTAACTTTAATAAGCTAAAGAATGATGATTTTAAATAAATCAAATTCAAGTTTTTAAATTTAATCTATTTAAAATGGAAGTTAAGAGCTAATGTAATAAATGTTTTATTTCAACTTAATCATGTTTTATCAACCAAAGAAATTAAAGTATATTTACTTAATTATCTAAGATGTTTATTTGGAAAATTAAATAAAGATAAATTAATTTGTGTAATTAATTAAGTGTAATTAATTAAGTGTAATTAATTAATTAATTAATATTTAATTAATCAAGGTTAATCAACTAAGGAATAATTAAGTAATAAGTAATTAAGGGGTTAATCACTTAATGTTAAGAAGATTATTAAGGAAATTACTTAATGAAGTAATTAAAGTAGTTAATTACTTGGTGTAATTAATTTAATGTGGTTAATTTTAATTAATTAATTAAGTTTAATTAATTTAAAAGTAATCATTTGATGTTGGGTTAAGTATAATTATTTAAGGCAATTAATGAGGAGTAATTACTTAGTGAAGTAATTAATGGATAATTACTGGACGTAATTAATTAAAAAGGGAATTACTTGATGAGAAGTAATTAAAGAATAATTATTTGGTGGAAGAAATTAAGTGATAACCACTCGGTGTAATTAAAAGATTAATTAATATAATTAATCCAGAAGTTGATTTATTTGATGGAGTAATTAAGGAAAGTTAATTTCTGATTTGTGGTTAATCAAAGCTGACTAATGAATGTAATAAAGGGTTAATTATTAAATAAAAATTAAAAATAATTAACTAATGAAAGTAATTGGAAGATCGTTAATTAATGAAATTAATGGAAGAGATAAATCTTGCTTCTGAATGATCGAATGATGATAAGTGCTTTAGATTGGTTGATATCTCTGATATGAATGGCTTTGTAATATGATATGTTGAATGGGCAGTGATTATGAGATTATCTATTAATTATGAATGGCTGTGTAAAAGTGTTATCCGGTAATTAAAGTTGAACAGTATTTAATTGAAGAACTTGGGTTTAGATGTCATTGGATTCAAAGAGACCGGAGTCGGGTACTAGTAAATCCCCGAACCCACTTCGATTCTTTATAAACTGATTTGTGAAATCAATAAACCGATATGGAATGATTTAAGTGAATTGGACCATATAATCTAAGTTCTGACACTTAGAAATTTGATGAGTGTAATAAGTGTTGTCTATACCAAACCTGTGAATTTGTAAAATTGTTATGAGTTACTCGGGTTTTGTAACGACCCGTATTTTACGGGTCGATATACCATAGAATTCTAGGTCGTCAGTGTTGATAAGTCGTCCATAACCTAAGTCGTAGGGAAAGATAACCCGTATGTTGTTTGAGTCGCAAGGAAGTTAGGTTGAAAAGTTAACTCGAGTTAGTATTAAAACGAGTTAACGAGTTAGTGTCTTTGCGAGTTACGGGTTAGTGTTTAGATAGCGACTTAGGGGATGGACGAGTTAGTGGTTATCGAGTTAGTGGGGTTGGCGACCTAGGGGGTTAGGTCGTTTGGAGGTTAGGTCGTGAGTAGGGGTAAGCGACCTAAGGGTTAGCAAGTTGTATGACCTTAGGAGCTAACGAGCTTAGGGTTACGAGTTAACTCGTATGGAACGACCTAACGAGTTAGCGAGTTAGTAAGAACAGTGGGTTAGCGACTTAGTGATAAGTCGCTCGAGCGACTTAGTGGTAGTAGCTGGTGTTTATAACTCGCAAGGTCTTGTGAGCTAGGTCATATGAGTCGTAGCATGATAAGTCGGCAGCGACTTAAGTTAGGTCGGGGAAGATTTTAAGTCGGCACTAGGCTAAGCCGCGTGGGATGTTAAGGTGTTAGGCCGTGAAGGGGCTTAAGTCGCTAGGCTGCATGCAGTTAAGTCGGTAGGTCGCTAGGTTGTTGAGGCGGGTTGTTTTAGGTCGCAGGATGTTGATGAGTCGTGGACGACTCATGGATAGGTCGTGACCGACCTAAGGGGCGACGACCTAAGGGTGATTCAGCCTATAAATAGAGGGCTTTGGCACACTTTTTGGCACCGGTTTTTGAAGCGACGAAGTGCTGCCATTTTGGGAACTCGACTACAACATTTGTTCATCTTCTTTTCTCCATTCCAATCTAGTTCTAACATCCATCCAAGATCGAAGATCGAGATCGAAGATTCAAGGGCCAAAGTTGAAGATCTTCGTCCAACGAAGCTAGATTTCATCGTTTCTAGCGGGATCTCGACGAATCAAGTTTGGATCTCCGCTGTCCAGATCTGAAGTGGGTTTCTTTTGGAGTGTTTGGGTGATTCGGTGAGTGGTAGTTATCTCTCACGCGGACCCAAAGGAGTGTATTGGATTGGTGGTTTGTTGGAGTGTTGTAGATAGTGATTTTATGCATATTTCCTTAGATCCAAGTGTAGATCCATTACTTATGAAGATGTTTACTTTTGCAAGCTCATTCATCTAGTTGTAGAGACAAAACCCATGATTTATAATTGTTAGATCTATGCTAAAAACCCATAATTCATGTATGTTAGATCTATGCTCATTTATTTACGAAATTGCCATTTTAGTTATAAATGCCTATTTAGATCTTGATTGACTACTTATTTGTTTGGATTAATGTTTGCCTTGTTTGATTGATATAAATGAGTTATCTAGTTGATAGATTTGGACAAGTATGGTCAAAGACGATTCAAAAGCTACGAAAGAGGCTCTTGAATGGTGAAAGTTACTTAAGACATATGTAGCGGATGTTGAAGCTCATATGTATGGATTGGATGATGTTGAGATGGAACTTTGCCATGATGCGATGAGGCAAACCATGTTGTTGAGTTGAGACTTTGCTATTGTGTGATAAAGCGAAGTATGATGTGATGAAGACTTGGCGTAATCCAGGCAGGGATCATTCCAAGCATGTTGATAACTCGAGGGATGGTTCGAGTTGGTTGATAATGGATTGCTCGAGAGGTAGCTTGAGCTAGTATGAGAATAGTCGTCGAGGAGGATGACTAGGAGGCTTAGATCTCATCGTTGTTGAAGGTTCTAGCATGCTCAAAAGCAAGAGTACATGGGGCGCCCATAACGACTACAGGTAGGTAGTCGGGACACCCAAAAGACTACAGGTAGGTAGTTGAGTACTCTGGGCAGAGTAGGTAAGTCCTAGGCACGGGTCACGATGACGTGCGGAGCTATGTCTAGAACCGGGGTTACCATTAGCCCTTGACAGGTGGTCATTCAACTAACGGTGAAATCAAAGCAATGATAACAGTGATAGCCAGAGTCATGGATGTTTGGACGTTTGGTTGTATCATCATTCGGCCTCAAGAGCGGTGTTTTCTGGGTGCTTATCTGATCTTGGTTTAGGCCTTGGGGGTTTGTATTTGGAAAACATCGTCCTTGACTCGAGTGGTTATTGCTTTACCTTAATTGTCTGCTATGTTATGCTTGCTTCTCCTTAGTGTGTGTCTGGGGGCTATCACTGTAGAGAGAGGTGGAGTGGGATGGTTTGGTTCCTATTCCTTTTATCCCTTATGCTCTTTTGGTATGTTTGATAGTTGATTTACTGCTCACTAAGACTTTGTCCGACTCAAGGTTTTATGTCTCCTCTTATTACCTTGGGCTGTTCATCCATGTTGGGATGGGCAGACTAGGTAGCAGGTGACAGGTGCTGTTCTTCGAGATCTACGCTGTTGGCGACGAAGACGAGCAGGAGGCTTTTGCATATTATCTCCTATATGTACTGGGTATCCGCTGCTGTATTTGATTGAGTGTTATGTAGTGAGGCTTTGATGTATGGATGATTCACATGTTTGTATAAAACTATTATGATGCTTATATGATGATTTTCTGTTATGAAGCTTCACTATATATTTCTCTATTGTATTTTATCCATGCGCTGTGAGTTATACGATGGAGCTTCTGTTTTATTTTACCCTGACTATCGTCCATGGCTGCCTGGCATACCTTTCAGCGCTCTTTTCTCTTGTTTTGGTGCTGGAGTCATGGGCGGTCGTCACAGGTTTTAAGATGGGTTTACTCACGCTGGTTTCCAGCCTGACCCGGGTGTTACTTTGATGTAATGCTTGGGTCAAACTGAGTAATACAAATTTTCAGGTAAGGACGTTTTGGAGCTCAGGAGGCGAGCTAGATGGTAGGAACGTATGGAGCATATACCGCTGTATATTATATTTGTCTTGGTCATGTTGTTTTAAACTGTCCAGTGTATTGAAAAGGTTGTAACTCTGATGTATAAAAATATAATTGTACTGATGATGTTCTTCTTTGTAAAAAACGTTATTTATGTTATATTATATTTTGATCCACTGCAAATGTGAGGTTTCTATGACTTGTTTCTGTTTCTTCTTCTTTCTCTTTTCTTCTTTTCCTAACTATGTGGAAGTTTCGGGATTGAAATTTTCCGGGTCGTTACATTTGGTATCAGAGCCAGGTTAAGCGAGAACCTTGGCTCTGGTGGATGTACTCATTAAAGATAAGGTCAATAGTACCCTAGAATGGGTTGAGTGTAATATATATGAGAGAGCGTACTTGTTATTTTCTTATATAAAGATTTTAAATAATTTTATATAAGAATATATTTTGATATATAAAGCAATATTTCTTTTTAATAAGGTAATTGGTTGTTAAATTATTGGAATTAAATTAAGTGATATTAGAAATACAACCAAATTGAAATAAAATAAAGAAAGGTTTGGAATAGATTCAAACTGAAATTTAAGTCTTGAATTTGGGAAAGAGTTTCAGAATAAGATAATAATAAATTGGTTTTCAGATATGATAATCCGGGTTATTATCATAAATAATTGTTGTGTCTAATACTAAAATGTGTATTAATGAGTAAGCAAAAATGTAATGTAATGTTTTAACAGGGTAATCTTTAAATAATATGACATGTAAATTGAAGTGGGTTTCAAACTGTGAAGTTTTGAATTCTAAATTTAAACATTTGAAAATTGTTTTCAAAATTTTAAAGAAAATAATATTATTTTGAATGTAATCTTATTCTAGAATAAGAAGTTGTTTGTAAATTTTAAAGGAATAAATATTCAGATTATTTTGAATATGATCTTAATTTAAAATAGGAGTTGTTTGGAAGTTTAAAGGAATTTTTTTTGAGTTAACCAAAGGTGGTTTAAAATTTAAAGTATGGCCTGGTGGGCTAAGAAATAAAATATGTATATATGTGTGGATATACTTAAGTATCAAAGATGATTTGAAATAAACTCTAAATGTTGAGTTTTAAATTTAGAATGAGATGTGATACCCAAAGTGATAGATTTTTGAACTTAATAAGTGGGAAGGTTAGTAATGTGAAGTTTAAAATATGAATTGCGAATTCAAATTGAGTAAGATTGACTGGATTAAGTAAATTGAATTTAACTTGAGGAAAGTTAAATAAGTTAATGAACAACCTGATTTGGAAATTTCAAGCTGAAATTGAAATTTAACTTGGTAAGTTAAATGGTTGATCTAAAATTGGGAGTATGTGTGATCTCAAAATGGGTTTGAGATCCGAAAATTGAAATGGATGAATGTTTTAAAATAATTGGAATGATATCATCCTGTTGTTATTAATAATCTTTAAGCCGAAATTGGATTTGTTTAAATGAATAAAGAAATAGGGTGTGGGAATATATCCATTATTAAAATAAAATGTAATCATTTTGGACTTAAGATTTGAATGTTTAAGATAAAAATTCAAAGGTCTGGTTTCAAAATTTAAATTTGATGAATTGAATTTCAAAAATATAGTTGTTTAAAAAAGGATTTGAATTATTTGAACTTTGAAATAAGTTAAAATGGAATTTGAATTCTGAATTAAATGGTTTAAAGATATAAGTTGTACTAAATCAACATTAAAAAATTAATTAATTAACTCAAATTTATATAATTCGGGATGGTTTAAAATTGAAATTTAAATTGAATTAGCTCAAACTGAAGCCAAATTGATTTGAATAATTTGGAATCGTAATTAAAGTTAAATAGGTTTAAAATTCAAATGGAATTTGATTTGAAGTTGAATAGAAATTGAGAATTAATTCAATTTGGATTGGGGACAAATCAAGTCCAATGGAAATTAGAGTTATTTAAATTGGAATTGGGTCAATTTAAATGGAAGTGGAAATTTAAATTGACTTGATGGGAAAGTGAACAGTTTTGACTCTGGACTATTTTCAATATAAATTGTTTTAATATAAACTTATTTTTTCCAAGCTATTTAATATGTACAACCTCTCTTTTTAAAGCCAAATTATTTTATGCTTGTTTTATAATTATTTTTGGAGCTATTTAACCATTTTTCAACTGTTTTATAAACTAATTACTATTTTTCAACTATTTTAAAAATTAATTACTATTATACAATTATTTTGCAATTATCTAAAATTTCTGAAACTATTTAGCTATTTTTCCAACTATTTTACAACTAGTTAACTATTTTACAGCTATTTTGCAAACTAAAAATTATTTTTCAACTACTTGTCTATTTTTAAAATTTTCAAGCTATTTTCTAAAAATAAACTGGTCGGAGTTCAAACTGTTATTGATTAAATACCCAACTGAGGTAAAAAATTGAAGTGATAATCCAAATGGGGATTACGGCAATTGTAAATAAGTGAGTGGAAATTAAAGGAAATGTGAAAAGAAAGGAAATTGATTTAGTGAATAATCAATGAAGTTAAATACGTAGGATGTACGTATATTACTCTATTCGCATAGTGATTTGATCCAGATTCGAGCATAGAATTTCGAGATAGTTATATCGATCCGAGTTGGAATTTTCCACTCGATTTTTTAAGGCGAACCTGGATATGGATTGTTGATTTGTTCTGGATATTCTCTATCATAGTTATGACTATGCAAAGAGAATGATGGTTTTTGATCAAGAAACCAGATCTAAGTCTGCACTAAGAAGTCGGGTGGACAATACTAGTTCGGAAGTGAAATTGTGTGATCAAGTAAGCGATCAGATTGGTATAGCGTACGAATGATATGTGTACATCGTACGGATTTGAATGAAATTGATATTGGAAATTTGTGGATAAGTTATGCGAAATGGGTTTTGAATGAAAATATATTTGGAAAAATATATGATGAAATAAAATAGAAATTGGATACTTCTATGGTAAAAATTTACTTTATGGGAGTGAGTAAATTTGGTAAGTGACTTTATAAAAGAGTGATCAAATTTGAATATTTGATTTAAAAAAAACAAAGTTATATATCTTTGTTATATAAGATAAATCTCCCCTTGTTGAATCTATTGCCGGAAGGAAAGGATTTTAAAAGTGTTTGAAGTATAAAAGGAGTTTTATACAAGTTTGAAATGATCTAAAGATTTTTTTTTAAAGTTATATATATATATATACATATATATATATATAAAGGATCTTATGAGGATTTTAGAAAAAGGTTTTGGGAACCTTTGGATTTGGAAAGGCTTTTGATTTTTGGGTAAAATCAATATTGAAATTTGAAAAGTCGAGTTTGAGACTTATCGATTTTAGAATAATCGATTTTGTGTAAAGGAGTTTTATATGAGATCATACTAGGTGTATGACTTGAAAGATACTATATGTGTACAGTATAAAGTGTTTTGATGGTGGCTCTGGGGGAAAAAGCGATCCCTTGAAATGAACTTCTCAGGAGTGCCAACGGGTGGTGCTGCCTTGAATCCTAGAGGGGATTCTAAAGTTGATCCTGTGAGGAGTCTGGACAAAACTAGTTCCTGAGGATTATGAGTAGTGTGTACCATAGCAACAGTCTGCGTTTTATTTTATATCGGTAGACTGCGACCTATGGTAACATAGCGAAAGTCGTGTGTGCCGGTGAGAGCCAACAGTCCGCGTTTGATTTTATATCGTTAGACTATGACCTAGGTAACATAGCGAAAGTCGTGTGTGCCGCTGAGAGCCAACAGTCTGCGTTTGATTTTATATCGGTAGACTGCGACCTATGTAGGAGTGGAGAAGTTTCATTTTGACAACGGAAATCGTCTGTGCCGCTGAGAGCCAACTGTTACATGGACTTTTGCTGCGATGGCAACGTAACCCTGAATGTAACTGCGATCTGTTGTGGGTTCCATGGCGTAATCGAGGGGCGCGGAGTGCCTACAGTTACATGGACTTTTGCTGCGATGGCAACGTAACCCAGGATGTAACTGCGACCATGGATGGGGATGATGATTTCCAGAGCATTCTCACCAAAGATATTTCCTCTATTTTTAAAAATATTTTCTATATTTTCAACAAAATATTTTTTTCATGGTATATTCATTGGGTGTTGAAAATGGGTCTGCTAAGTATTTATAGATTTTCAATCTTACGCCTGATTAACGTATGACCGAATTTCTATGAGAACGAGGATGGACTTGTTGAGACATCGAGTTATAAAAAGTATTTTTATTAAAACTATTTTATAACATAAAATAGATTTTAGAAGTGTTTTAAAAATGATCAAAGAAAATTTATCTGATTTTAAGCATTTTAATAAATCTGGCTTCGTTCCTTTTCAAGGATGAAAAGATTCAAAGGGGGGAAGAAAGTGATAACCCGGAATTTCAAGCAATTTGAATGTGATAATTTTAAATAGATTTTTTTTTGGATAAAATGATTATCTTTACAAAATTAATTTGGTTGATTTATAAATAGACATTTAAGTAAATTTATTATTTTCAAATTTAATAATGTATTTGTTAGATTAATATATGTGTTTAAGTTGATTTTAAATTGGATTTTTTTTTAAATTTGAATCCAAATTTAATATTTGGATTTACATTTGGATTGAAAGGATAATTATTTTGAAATAATTTGGATATAAAAAAATTCATTAATTCTAGGAAATTACACTTGTAAGTTAAGTGTATACAATTTAAAAAATGTAAGTTTAACAAATAAAATTTAAACAAGATTTAAATAAAGGAGTTGATGTTCTCCTTTACTAAATTTCATAATTTATATAGAATATATGTGATAATATATATAAAGATAATACATAAATATAATTTGTAACATTTTAACATAGGTAATAAATAAGTAAGACAAGGATTTAAATACTAAATACATAAAGGATTACAAGTGTTAGCTTGATTTTGTTATACAATTACAAGTGTCATATTTTTTTTAAAAAGATAAATGAGATATGTACATCTTCACCCTTTCTCATCTCTCCTTTATCTTTCTTACAAAAAGGAACAAAGTATAACAAAGCTGTAAAAAAAATTAAAGTAGTAACAACTTTATTATCCACCTTAAATCTGTAGCCAAGCAAGATCAAAGGGAAAATTGAAGTAAAACAAAAGATCAACTCAGTTAAAACCAGCAGTTTTAAAACAAGAACAGGAAGCAATTCAAATTTCCATAGAAGACCAGTGTCACGACCCGAACTCGATGTCCGATAACAACATCAAATTCGTATCGCAGGAGCTTGCAACACCCATTAGATGATAAATAACACAACGGAAATAAAAGATGATATCACTGATATAACATGAATACAATATCCAATACATCAATTCGATACAATGATAATCATCAATATCAGAATATACAACAGAATACAGCGGAACATGACAAATATGAAATAAGTCTTCACAGATATCCAATACTGTAACTCCAAAACTCCTAGCTCGATCCACCATCAAGATTTCACCAATATAAGAAAGATTGGGTGAATCCAAAGACTGAACTAGCTCCAGATAATCTACTAAACCTAACTATCTGAAAAACCCAACTCTAGACTGCCGGTGTGGAAAATTATGGGCACCTAGAGTTTAGAAAAGGAACAATAAACTCTGGGTCAGTCATGAGACTGGTATGAGCAAACAAAAACATTTTGGTCTTTAAAAACAATCAAAAATTTAAATTTCAAAATCGCAATGCTTTTTGGAAAATGAAACTACCATAAGGCCTCCCGCCACACACACAATGCAAACGCAGAATCGGAGGAGATTTCTCCTTATGATAGTCAAACATGCTTGATACGCAGAAAAATTTCTTTGATATTATTACTATAAGTGCAAAGTGCAGAAAACATTTCGAAAGTAGAATATAAATCTTAGCCAGCATAGACATTTCGAACTATGCCTACTATAGCTACCATCCAAACAGTGGGGCGCCACCATAAGTGAATGGCAGGTAATACAACTAAAACCGTACAAGGCTCGTATTGGATGAATGGATTTTCCAACAAATGGTCAGGCTAAGGAACTTCCTATTGCCACATGGGAACGCCTCTGGCGGGACGCTCCGAGAACCTAACCGGATCTCTGCCAAACAAGGCCGGCTGCCCCCATTCCTGGGGAATATACAGAACCTCAGATATGCCACCCCCGGTCCTTTGGGACCTTTATATGAGAGCTCTCTAACCAACAACATCACACAGTAATAAATAAAATGTGTCCACATGAGTAAGTACCTGGGTTCCATACCATGATACTACCCTTTTCCAGAAGAAATGGTCATACCCTAGGGGAGCTACCCCTGAAATCTTGCCGCACAATTCCTGTTTCGACCATTACCGCGTTGTGAGGCTCGACGAAGTCTCGTCCATAAAGCTACGCTTTTTACAAAGCCATGCTTCGATCAACAAATGGTCAGCAACACTCAGCATGCCACATTACCAAATTGGGAATATATCGCTGATAACCTTCAACTACATAACCTCTAAGCTCGTACGTCTCAGAGAAGGGTGTTAAGCTAAGAGAATAAATTCTCCGCCACCAACAGAAATGTATTTGAAAGAAATCTGTTTTATATCTCAAAATGTAATGTCAGACATACAATCCATACAAGTCTGTTCCGGGTTCAAACAAAACCAAGGCACTTCCAAAGAAGCCCTTGCAAATCCGAGTATTTGCAATCCCGATTGGACTTCCGATCACTTCAGAAATCTCTATACCGTAGCTACTCAGTGTAGAGACAATCGATAGGTCATCCTATCGTTCTCGCAAATACCCGGTCTTCACCACCGGTCTTCAAATGCTATCCATAACGTCGAATCACATATTATGAATGGGTTATACGACACAAAGGTCCTCTCCCGGCTAAACCGAATAGTGAGCGCAACATTTTAAAACATATGGATATAGGATATCAATTAAGTCACAACTTAATGATTCAAAACTTTCTTTTAAATGGTTTAAACCAATTACCATTTCAAATCTTTTAAACAAAAAGATTTATTTCACACAGTTCACTCAGTTTCATAAAGATTCATTCTCGGATTTCAAAACAATTTCCATTTCAATTAGATTAATTCATTAAATCTTTAAATCAAAGATTTATCTCATAGCTTTCAAAACTTGTTTCCAAAGATTCGTCCATAACTTTAAAAATCATTTTTTTCAATTCAAACTTGAAATCCCTTTAATATAAATTGGAAGTTCATTACTCATATGAAAGCTTTTTATCACTTAGAAACAATAGTTTTATTTCGGAAAAACCCGATTCCATTTATACAAGTTACAATCTTTAGTTTAATTCAAATTTTCAAATCAACGCTCAAAAACAGTTTAAACCCGTATAACTTGTAAAGTCCTTTTTAATTCATAAGTATTGAATATAGAATTCAATTCCAGATTTTTTTTTTTGAATTTCAGTTTAAATCCAAATATTCAATTTTCAAATCTTTATTGGTTATTCAAAAATAACTTTTATTCTTAAATCAGCTTTTTCAAAAGCTTTTCATATTAGACTTGATTCATTACCAAAACTATTTGAATTTAAAAATTCAAATTCAAAATTTATTTAAAAATCTGTGACTTAACCGATTTCCACGTGAAATCCATATTTGTGTGTGTACGAGTGCGGTCCAGAGGTTTTATACACAATAGTGCACAACATTAATTATTAAGAGATATCAATATCGATAAGCGATATAATCCATAACGCTTATCTTTATTCACAGATTCATAGATAAATAAATTCATCAATTACAAAGGTTCATTATTACAATTCGATGTGGGTTTCGGATAACCAACTGGAATCCGAATCCCTGTCGCATCGAAATTCAAATGTCGTTTTACAGGAAAAGGGGTTTTCACATCGATACAGAATAAAATCACTAATCATAATCCAGTACAGAGTAATTCACATCTCACAGCGTCACAATTTCGAACAGAAATATCAATTCATTTTACAAAAATACACAATCTATAAGCAATCATCTCTAATTCTTATTGTAATCGATTCAAATTTAAAACTAATTACTTGAGAGTTAATTCCTTAACCCCGATTAATTTATCAATAATTATCAATTGATTACTTATTTCATTTCAAATTAGTAAATTAACAAATCAATTCTTAATTAATTATTAAGTCTTAATTACCTAATTATTTTATTTCACGCTATTTAATTAAGTACTTAATTATTCATTTATTTAATTTTCAATTAAATTACTTACTTAATTAATTATTAATCATTCATTAAATAACTTAAGTGGTTAATTACCCTTATTTTATCACTTAACCATTAAGAAATCCCTATTTACAATTATAATTTAATTAATCATTCAACTTGATTAACATTTAAAAGTCTTCCTTTAAAGTTGAAAATCAATTCATTATCAACTACTAAACTTAATTGTTAATTACTTTATACTAACTAAATTTATTACTTAATTAAAATGTTAACAGGGTTTTAAAACACGGTTAAGCATTAACTAAAGTAGTTAAAACCTGTGTTAAAGTTTTAACCTTAATTGTTAAACACTTATTTGAATTCACAGTGTTTTTTTTATCCGACTGAGAAACGAGTGCTTAACTTTATATGTTTTTCTTTAAAAACAAAACATACTTTTCAGTTGATAGGAAAACTACCCGAGACTTCCCATGCCTTGATTCAAGGTCAAACTTTGGTTCCCCGCTGTCTTCCTCGTCTCCCTCTCGCGATCTTCATCTTCTTCCTTTTTTTTCCAGTGAGTTAAACTTAAACTTAATTTTAAAATGAAAGCATCAGGTATCAACTCACGAACTCGAGTAAACACATCAGTTCTTTTACAAATCTCCCGAGACCCCTCCCTGTATGTTCGTTCTTCTTCTTCCATCATCTTCTGGAAAAACAACTGATACACGTGATACCACGTACACGTACACTCAAGCAACGACGCCTTCCGACCAACTTGCCCATCATCCACAACTCACCGATGATCGAACATAAGACAAACCCTAGATCGATCTTGTCCCCTTAATCCACACAATCGAAAAAATTTCAAGCGTTTTTCTTGACTTCGTAACCCATTAAGCTAGTTTCAAGCAGAATTTCGTGAGCAAATATGCATTCGATCATCAGGAAATGATCGAAAACCCAAACCCATACAACTCACGATTTCCCAATATTTAGAAAACTAAAAATTCTAAATCTTGCTTTAAAAATCGTACTAAAGTTTGCTAATCCCAATAATACACCTGAATTCATGAATTATGAAGTTCGAATTTCTTGCTCATATGCAGTTAGCTGTGTTGTCTTGCTTTCCAGAGAAAGTAAAACATTGTTTTAACTTATATAAATTTTTAATCTCAAGTTTATACCATAACAACCAATTTCATTTTGATTCTAAGTCCACACTACAAGTAGATTGATAGAAAAAGAATTTTGAATCAAAAATGTTTGTTTTATAAACTTATAACAGAGAAGCAACTTTGATCACCAGTCTGCACACAATATATACACAGTTATTTATTTTATTTTTATTTTTTATATAAGGGAATGCAAACACCATTCACCACCATCCAAACATGATTCACAGCACATATCAAATATAGATCCAATCATTAATGGAAATAGCAAGGTTAAGGGAATGTTTGCTCACATTGTTTTGCAGAAGAAGAACAGAGCTTCCCAATCTTGAAACAAGTTTAAGAAACTGTTAGCTGAAGACTGTATCCTGATCTCTGGTTTTATATTGATTGTAGTGTCGTTGAGATTGAAGATTTTGGTTTAAATATGAAATGGTATTATTTTAGATTTGCTCAACTTGAAGGAACGATCTGAAGTGGGGAGTTGATATATATGAGAATGAGTTTACAGGTTAATATTTATAAACAAGCTGCAAGTGATATAATTAATACAAGTGATGCTATATATATTGTACAAATACAGGGTAATTATTTTCTTTGTACGAGTGAGGTTATATTTTTGTACAACATCAGCTATTTTTTTTCTTCATTGTACATAAATATTTACATTCCTTCTTTTGCAAGCTTCTAGATATAATTTTTCAAACTTGTACTTGTTTTCTCAGCCTACATATACTTATATATTTTGCTATCTTTCCTTTTGCTTGTACATAGATATTTCTGTTTGTATGTAAATTTTATTCTAGTTTTGTTTGTTTTTATTTGCTTTGTTGTATTCATTTGCAAGCCTTAATATATTTTGTTTCTCAGCTGAAATGATTTTGTGGTGGCTGATAAAACATGTTATGGTGGCTGCATTAATTAAGTTGTTTGGTGTCTTCATTTCACTTGTACAATAGTCAATGATTGTTTTCCTTTGTTCATTTGTTTTCTAGTTTTCAAGCTTATCAAATTTTTGTTTTGAATCTATATACAACTGTCTTCTTATACAAGCTATTCACATATATTATTTTTGTTGTCTGCTATATGTTGACTTGTTTTTCTTGTTTGCTTCAAACCTGCATATTATTTTTGTTCATATTTATCTTTATATAGTATATGTAATATATGTTTCTTGTCTTCACTTTAATCCTATACTTAGTTAATACATTGTCTTTTTTTCTTTTGTTATTATTCTATAGTTTTATTATTAACATAAATGCTTAAATTTGATTTCTATTTATGGTTTAACTATCAGGTATTAAATTTATACATATATTTTATTTTATACTTTCACTTATATTCAATATTGATAAGTAATTTTTTTTTATTATAAACATTTTATTTATCATTCAATTCAACTGAAAACATTTATTTTGAGCTTCAAACCCAAATTTTAAAATACATTTAGTATATCCATCTTATTAAATTTGAAAAGCTCGAATAAATCCATAATTTTAATCCAAAAATTCAATTAAATTATAAATTTAAATTCGTCATTAAAACTGGGATCGTTACAAATTCCCCTCCTTAAGAAATTTCGTCCTCGAAATTTGCCAAGGAGATAACAAAGATAGATGAAAGATAGAGAAATATATTTCCAAAGCAAACTGGATATCAATTCTGCATTTTGGCTTACCAAATCAGAATATCAACAATAGATATGAGAACAAACTCAATCAACTACGAAACAATTGGGTTATCTGATCTACGAAGTATACAGAGTATTGGTTAGTTCGAAGGGATAACTAACCGTTCGTAGATTTTTATCGAAACCCAATGAAATAGATAGAAATAGATTCGATTATGATCTTAGATTCAAGATTTTAACTTATTTATGATTTACTGAAAAATACAACTAAGGATAGTTCTAGCGTCGAACAAAATTCAAACAATTTAATCGTAAACGAGAAGGTTACCTTATAAAATTTATTTTCCTTAATCAACTTTTTGAGGTTGAAGAATCGTCTCTGATTGCATACACTTTCTTTTCAAGAGTTGCTTCTTTGTTGGATAGTCGTTGATCCTGTGTCCCGGCTTGCGGCAATAATAACATCCACTAAATTCCTGATCTGGCCTCATAAATGGCTCTCTCATTCCTGGCTTCCAAGCATTCTTGCATTTATCCGAGTAGTGACCTTTCTCCAAACAATTGAGACAAGTAACATCCTTCTTTTTCTTCTGTATACTCTTCTTTCCTTTATTTTTCTTCGATTTGTTTCCGCCAAACTTCCTTTTTCTCCAATTCAGATTGCTTGCATTTCCATTCTCCTCCAGATCTTTTTGCTTTTCCAGAGTATCGTATCGATAGCCCATATCAATTAATTCAGAAAAAGATTCCTTGACGTGAGTAGTCATCCGTTCCTGAAACTCCTTGTTCATTCCCCGAATAAACTTTTCATTCTTCTTTAACGGTGTATTCACCAATTTTGGACCAAATCGAGATAATTCAATAAATTTGTTTAAGTATTCCTCGAATGATAAACTTCCTTGCTCTAAATCCACAAACTCCTGGTACACTCTAGAGATACCAGCATGCGGCATATATCGCTGCTCGAACACTGCCTTGAAACGACTCCAAGTAAATTCATCTGCCGACTCATCCACGGTAACAGTTTCCCACCAAACTAAAGCATCTTCCTGGAGTTGCCAAGAAGCTATCAATCGCATTTGATCATCTTCTAACTTTAGTCCTTTGAAAATCTTTTCACACGATCGAATCCAGGCTTGTGCTTCGATAACAGTTTCTTTGCCAATGAACGACTTTCCACCAAGTCTAGAAAAACTTCGATATAGATCAGCCAAATTTGATTGAGATTGAATGGGAATATCTGTCGTTGCAGGGTTTTGACCAGCTAAAGTTGTACTTTCCTATCTCCTATTTCGTCCTCTTCTTCCACTCATTCTTACTATCTGTGAATAGTAAGAAATCCGATTTAGGCATACAGACGAAATATCTTAGAGAATAACAACAGATAAAGAGAATAGACTAAGAAATTTGGGTTGGTTCCTCTGGTTATACTTATTCTAGGGTATACTTCACCCTATCTCTAAGGAGCCATCTAATGTGTTACACTCCGTAGCTAAAGTTCTTACTCAACCTTCAGCTCTGATACCAACTTGTCACGACCCGAACTCGATGTCCGATAACAACATCAAATTCGTATCGCGGGAGCTTGCAATGCCCATTAGATGATAAATAACACAGCGGAAATAAAAGATGATATCACTGATATAACATGAATACAATATCCAATACATCAATTCGATACAATGATAATCATCAATATTAGAATATACAACAGAATACAGCGGAACATGATACAATATGAAATAAGTCTTCACAGATATCCAATACTGCAACTCCAAAACTCCTAGCTCGATCCACCATCAAGATTTCACCAATATAAGACGAACTGGTGTGAATCCAAAGACTGAGCTAGCTCCAGATAATCTACTAAACCTAACTATGTGAAAAACCCAACTCTAGACTGCCCATGTGGAAAATTATGGGCACGCAGAGTTTAGAAAAGGAACAATAAACTCCGGGTCAGTCATGGGACTGGTATGAGCAAACAAAAACATTTTGGTCTTTAAAAACAATCAAAAATTTGAATTTCAAAATCGCAATGCTTTTTGGAAAATGAAACTACCATAAGGCCTCTCGCCACACACACAATGCAAACGCAGAATCGGAGGAGATTTCTCCTTATGATAGTCAAACATGCTCGATACGCAGAAAAATTTCTTTGATATTATTACTATAAGTGCAAAGTGCAGAAAACATTTCGAAAGTACAATATAAATCTTAGCCAGCATAGACATTTCGAACTATGCCTACTATAGATACCATCGAAACAGTGGGGCTCCACCATAAGTGAATGGCAGGTAATACAACTAAAACCGTACAAGGCTCATATTGGATGAATGGATTTTCCAACAAATGGTCAAGCTAAGGAACTTCCTATTGCCACATGGGAATGCCTCTAGCGGGACGCTCCGAGAACCTAACCGGATCTCTGCCAAACAAGGCCGGCTGCCCCCCTTCCCGGGGAATATACAGAACCTCAGATATGCCACCCCCGGTCCTTTGGGACCTTTATACGAGAGCTCTCTAACCAACAACATCACGCAGTAATAAATAAAGTGTGTCCACATGAGTAAGTACCTGGGCTCCATACCATGATACTACCCTTTTCCAGAAGAAATGGTCATACCCTAGGGGAGCTACCCCTGAAACCTTGCCGCACAATTCCTGTTTCGACCATTACCGGGTTGTGAGGCTCGACGAAGTCTCGTCCACAAAGCTACGCTTTTTACAAAGCCATGCTTCGATCAAAAAATGATCACCAACACTCAGCATGCCACATTACCAAATTGGGAATATATCGCTGATAACCTTCAACTACATAACCTCTAAGCTCGTACGTCTCAGAGAAGGGTGTTAAGCTAAGAGAATAAATTCTCTGCCACCAACAGAAATGTATTTGAAAGAAATCTGTTTTATATCTCAAAATGTAATGTCAGACATACAATCCATACAAGTCTGTTCCGGGTTCGAACAGAACCGAAGGCACTTCCAAAGAAGCCCTTGCAAATCCGGGTATTCGCAATCCCGATCGGACTTCCCATCACTTAAGAAATCTCTATATCGTAGCTACTCAGTGTAGAGACAATCGATAGGTCATCCTATCATTCTCGCAAATACCCGGTCTTCACCACCGGTCTTCAAATGCTATCCATAACGTCGAATCACATATTCGGAATGGGTTATACGACACAAAGGTCCTCTCCCGGCTAAACCGAATAGTGAGCGCAACATTTTAAAACATATGGATATGGGATATCAATTAAGTCACAACTTAATGATTCAAAACTTTCTTTTAAATGGTTTAAACCAATTACCATTTCAAATCTTTTAAAAAAAAGATTTACTTCACACAGTTCACTCAGTTTCAAAAAGATTCATTCCCGGATTTCAAAACAATTTCCATTTCAATTGGATTAATTATTAAATCTTTAAATCAAAGATTTATCTCATAGCTTTCAAAATTTGTTTCCAAAGATTCGTCCATAACTTGGAAAATCATTTTTTTCAATTCAAACTTGAAATCCCTTTAATATAAATTGGAAGTTCATTACTCATATGAAAGCTTTTTATCACTTAGAAATAATAGTTTTATTTCGGAAAAACCCGATTCCATTTATACAAGTTACAATCTTTAGTTTAATTCAAATTTTCAAATCAACGCTAAAAAACAGTTTAAACCTGTATAACTTGTAAAGTCCTTTTTAATTCATAAGTATTGAATATAGAATTCAATTCCAGATTTTTTTTTGAATTTCTGTTTAAATCCAAATATTCAATTTTCAAATCTTTATTGGTTATTCAAAAATAACTTTTATTCTTAAATCATCTTTTTCAAAAGCTTTTCATATTAGACTTGATTCATTACCAAAACTATTTGAATTTAAAAATTCAAATTCAAAACTTATCTAAAAATCTGTGACTTAACCGATTTCCACGTGAAATCCATATTTGTGTGCGTACGAGTGTGGTCCAGGGGTTTTACACACAATAGTGCACAACATCAACTATTACAGAGGCATCAATATCGATAAGCGATATAATCCATAACGCTTATCTTTATTCACAGATTCATAGATAAATAAATTCATCAATTACAAAGGTTCATCATTACAATTCGATGTGGGTTTCGGATAACCAACTGGAATCCGAATCCCTGTCGCATCGAAATTTAAATGTCGTTTTACAGGCAAAGGGGTTTTCACATCGATACAGAATAAAATCACTAATCATAATCCAGCACAGAGTAATTCACATCTCACAACGTCACAATTTCAAACAGAAATATCAATTCATTTTACAAAAATACACAATCTATAAGTAATCATCTCTAATTCTTATTATAATCGATTCAAATTTAAAATTAATTACTTGAGAGTTAATTCCTTAACCCCGATTAATTTATCAATAATTATCAATTGATTACTTATTTCATTTCAAATTAGTAAATTAACAAATCAATTCTTAATTAATTATTAAGTCTTAATTACTTAATTATTTTATTTCACGCTATCTAATTAAGTACTTAATTATTCAGTTATTTAATTTTTTAATTAAATTACTTACTTAATTAATTATTAATCATTCATTAAATAACTTAAGTGGTTAATTACCCTTATTTTATCACTTAACCATTAAGAAATCCCTATTTACAATTATAATTTAATTAATCATTCAACTTGATTAACATTTAAAAGTCTTCCTTTAAAGTTGAAAATCAATTCATTATCAACTACTAAACTTAATTGATAATTACTTTATACTAACTAAATTTATTACTTAATTAAAATGTTAACAGGGTTTTAAAACACGGTTAAGCATTAACTAAAGTAGTTAGAACCTGTGTTAAAGTTTTAACCTTAATTGTTAAACACTTATTTGAATTCACAGTGTTTTTTTTTATCCGACTGAGAAACGAGTGCTTAACTTTATATGTTTTTCTTTAAAAACAAAACATACTTTTCAGTTGATAGGAAAACTACCCGAGACTTCCCATGCCTTGATTCGAGGTCAAACTCTGGTTCCCCGCTGTCTTCCTCGTCTCCCTTTCGCGTTCTTCATCTTCTCTTTTTTTTCCAGTGAGTTAAACTTAAACTTAATTTTAAAATGAAAGCATCAGGTATCAACTCACGAACTCGAGTAAACACATCAGTTCTTTTACAAATCTCCCGAGACCCCTCCCTGTATGTTCGTTCTTCTTCTTCCATCATCTTCTGGAAAAACAACTAATACACGTGATACCACGTACACGTGCACTCGAGCAACGGCGCCTTCCAACCAACTCACCCATCATCCACAACTCACCGATGATCGACTCGAGCTCATCGACCCCACAGAACCCTAAATTTTCGACGAACTCAAAATCTAATCGTTTGACCCATACTGGAATAAGCTCAACCACCAAAAACCCACTCGCCATCCCACCTCAGTCCACCGAAGGCCAAGAAACTCAGGTCAGAGCTTCGTCGATCTCCCTTCTTCCTATTGCCAACGGTGCGATTGATTTTAGTGCGACAACGAAGCGATGGCAACATGTTATCTGAACGCAACTAAAACATAGGACAAACCCTAGATCGATCTTGTCCCCTTAATCCACACAATCGAAAAATTTTCTAGCATTTTTCCTGACTTCGTAACCCATTAAGCTAGTTTCAAGCGGAATTTCATGAGCAAATATGCATTCGATCATCAGGAAATGATCGAAAACCCAAACCATACAACTCACGATTTCCCAATATTTAGCAAACTAAAAATTCTAAATCTTGCTTTGAAAATCGTACTAAAGTTTGCTAATCCCATTTATACACCTGAATTCATGAATTATGAAGTTCGAATTTCTTGCTCATATGCAGTTAGCTGTGTTGTCTTGCTTTCCAGAGAAAGTAAAACATTGTTTTAACTTATATAAATTTTTAATCTCAAGTTTATACCATAACAACCAGTTTCATTTTGATTCTAAGTCCACACTACAAGTAGATTGAGAGAAAAAGAATTTTGAATCAAAAATGTTTGTTTTATAAACTTATAACAGAGAAGCAACTTTGATCACCAGTCTGCACACAATATATACACAGTTATTTATTTTATTTTTATTTTTTATATAAGGGCATGCAAATACCATTCACCACCATCCAAACATGATTCACAGCATATATCAAATATAGATCCAATCATTAATGGAAATAGCAAGGTTAAGGGAATGTTTGCTCACATTGTTTTGCAGAAGAAGAACAGAGCTTCCCAATCTTGAAACAGGTTTAAGAAACTGTTAGCTGAAGACTGTATCTTGATCTCTGGTTTTATATTGATTGTAGTGTCGTTGAGATTGAAGATTTTGGTTTAAATATGAAATGGTATTATTTTAGATTTGCTCAGCTTGAAGGAACGAGCTGAAGTGGTGAGTTGATATATATGAGAATGAGTTTACAGGTTAATATTTATAAACAAGCTGCAAGTGATATAATTAATACAAGTGATGTTATATATATTGTACGAATACAGGGTAATTATTTTCATTGTACGAGTGAGGTTATATTTTTGTACAACATCAGCTATTTTTTTTCTTCATTGTACATAAATATTTACATTCCTTCTTTTGCAAGCTTCTAGATATAATTTTTCAAACTTGTACTTGTTTTCTCAGCCTACATATACTTATATATTTTGCTATCTTTCCTTTTGCTTGTACATAGATATTTTTGTTTGTATGTAAATTTTATTCTAGTTTTGTTTGTTTTTATTTGCTTTGTTGTATTCATTTGCAAGCCTTAATATATTTTGTTTCTCAGCTGAAATGATTTTGTGGTGGCTGATAAAACATGTTATGGTGGCTGCATTAATTAAGTTGTTTGGTGTCTTCATTTCACTTGTACAATAGTCAATGATTGTTTTCCTTTGTTCATTTGTTTTCTAGTTTTCAAGCTTATCAAATTTTTGTTTTGAATCTATATACAACTGTCTTCTTATACAAGCTATTCACATATATTATTTTTTTTGTCTGCTATATGTTGACTTGTTTTTCTTGTTTGCTTCAAACCTGCATATTATTTTTGTACATATTTATCTTTATATAGTAAATGTAATATATGTTTCTTGTCTTCACTTTAATCCTATACTTAGTTAATACATTGTCTTTTTTTCTTTTGTTATTATTCGATAGTTTTATTATTAACATAAATGCTTAAATTTGATTTCTATTTATGGTTTAACTATCAGGTATTAAATTTATACATATATTTATTTTATACTTTCACTTATATTCAATATTGATAAGTAATTTTTTTAATTATAAACATTTTATTTATAATTCAATTCAACTGAAAACATTTATTTTGAGCTTCAAACCCAAATTTTAAAATACATTTAGTATATCCATCTTATTAAATTTGAAAAGTTCGAATAAATCCATAATTTTAATCCAAAAATTCAATTAAATTATAAATTTAAATTCGTCATTAAAACTGAGATCGTTACAACCAGGTTTCTTTGATTTTTTTCTTCCAAAATGGTGAGTTTACTCTACTCGTTAAATTTAATCTAGATGCATGAATATAAGTTAGTAGTTTGATGAAATTTGTTTGCATGCTGTTGCACTGAATATATTTGAATATAAATCCGTGAGCTGGTGTTGATCTATCAATTCACCTCTGTTTGAAAAATACAGGGTACAAATTTAAGAAAAGTTTCAATTTCTCTTATTCTAATTTTTGTTAGGCTAAGGTATTTTAACAAAATATGTTTGTTTAAGGTTAAACTAAGATTTAAAAATATTTTTAAGTTTAATAAATAAAAAATATTGCCTGAAAAAAAATAAAGAATAGAGGAACCTCTGTTTCTTTTAAAATCAAGTATATTGATTTGGTAATTCACATATATAGTCTGAATCCTCTTAACAAAATATGATTTTTAAAACAAAAATCACGATTTATAGTTTGGGATTGAGTGAGCATTTCGATGATGATCAAAATTTGGGTATTTATCGATTTTCGACGATCGGCATGTTAAGGTTCATGGAGGATGGTGAAGGTTGCTGGAAGGGTGATGATTGCTGGAAAAATATTGTTGGATTTTTATATGGGCCGTGGTGGCCGGAGAGGTAAGGAGTAGGGTTTTGTTCCTGTTTGTGTCGTTGAGTTTCAGAAGGGTCTTGCGATTTCGTGACGAGGTCGGAGGCCATCGCGAGGCATGCCGTGGTGGTTGGAGGTCGAGTATGAGCTATGGTGAGGATGGCGAAGATTTTTGATGACGGGATCGTCGACGTTTTGGATTTTCGATGATGGTGAAGTTTCCAAATTTCGACCTAGAAGCTAATTTTTAATTTTCGATTCGATTTTCGTTTCTGAGTGGTTGAAGGATTATCGAGTTCAACGTTGACTTGCTGAAGGTCTGAACGATGATCGGAGGGAGGCTGGGTTGCCGTGCACGTGCACGGTGACATTTGCATGTATTTGGAATCGAAGGTTTGGGGAAGAAGGTCTGACTGGAGCAGTTTCGTGTTTTTCTTCGTGTTTAACTCAAAGATGCGATAGTGGATTATTTGTTTTCGTTCGTTGTAGATGTGCGCGAGTACTGTCTCGAGTATAACTCAAGAATGTGGATCTTGGGCTCGGAAATAATTTATTTCCAGCACTTTATCTCGCTCAAGTCTTAAACTTAAATGATTTTGAAAATTTAAAAAGTAAACTTAAAGTTTAAGCAAAGCTTTAACTTGTTTCAAAGAAAATATGGAATGTTAAAGTTAGGAAATGATGTTTAAACGAATTTAAACTTTAAAGGTATGGATTTTTATAGTGTTAAATCCTGTTTTAAAGATGGTTTCGATTTATATAAATATTTCATCAGTAATTAGTTTTTAAATGTCTCAACTTAAATATAATTATTCAAATTGTAAATCAAATTCAAGTTTTTAAATTTAATCTATTTAAAATGGAAGTTAAGAGTTAATGTAATAAATGATTTATTTCAACTTAATCATCTTTTATCAACTAAAGAAATTAAAGTATATTTACTTAATTAACTATGATGTTTAATTTGGAAAATTAAATAAAGATAAATTAATTTGTGTAATTAATTAAGTGTAATTAATTACTTAATTAATATTTAATTAATCAATGTTAATCAACTAAGGAATAATTAAGTAATAAGTAATTAAGGGGTTAATCACTTAATGTTAAGAAGATTATTAAGGAAATTACTTAATGAAGTAATTAAAGTAATTAATTACTTGGTGTAATTAATTTAATGTGGTTATTTTAATTAATTAATGAAGTTTAATTAATTTAAAAGTAATCATTTGATGTTGGGTTAAGCATAATTACTTAAGGCAATTAATGAGGAGTAATTACTTAGTGAAGTAGTTAATGGATAATTACTGGACGTAATTAATTAAAAAGGGAATTACTTGATGAGAAGTAATTAAAGAATAATTATTTGGTGGAAGAAATTAAGTGATAACCGCTCGGTGTAATTAAAAGATTAATTAATATAATTAATCAAGAAGTTGATTTATTTGATGGAGTAATTAAGGAAAGTTAATTTTTAATTGGTGGTTAATCAAAGATGACTAATGAATGTAATAAAGGGTTAATTATTAAATGACATTTAATAATAATTAACTAATGAAAGTAATTAGAAGATCGTTAATTAATGTAATTAATGGAAGAGATAAATCTTGCTTATGAATGATCGAATGATGATAAGTGCTTTGGATTGGTTGATATCTCTGATATGAATGGCTTTGTAATATGATATGTTGAATGGGCAGTGATTATGAGATTATCTATTAATTATGAATGGTTGTGTAAAAGTGTTATCCGGTAATTAAAGTTGAAAAGTATTTAATTGAAGAACTTGGGTTTAGATGTCATTGGATTCAAAGAGACCGGAGTCGGGTATTAGTAAATACCCGAACCCGCTTCGATTCTTTATAAACTGATTTGTGAAATCAATAAACTGATATGGAATGATTTAAGTGAATTGGACCATATAATCTAAGTTCTGACACTTAGAAATTTGATGAGTGTAATAAGTGTTGTCTATACCAAACCTGTGAATTTGTAAAATTGTTATGAGTTACCCAAGTTTTAAATAGGTTATTGTTTTGGTGTATTTCATGTTAGATGGGTTTACTCACGCTGGTTTCCAGCCTGACCCAGGTGTTACTTTGGTGTAATGCTCGGGTCAGAACGAGTATTACAGATTTTCAGGTAAGGACGTTTTGGAGCTCAGGAGTCGAGCTAGATGGCAGGAACGTATGGAGCATATACCGCTGTATATTATAGTTGTCTTGGTCATGTTGTTTTAAACTGTCTAGTGTATTGAAATGGTTGTAACTCTGATGTATAAAAATATAATTGTACTGATGTTGTTCTTCTTTGTAAAAAACGTTATTTATGTTATATTATATTTTGATCCGCTGCGAATGTGAGGTTTCTGTGACTTGTTTCTGTTTCTTCTTCTTTCTCTTTTCTTCTTTTCCTAACTATCTAGAAGTTTCGGGATCGAAATTTTACGGGTTGTTACATATCTTGGTTGCATCGAGTACATGTCCATATGCGTTGAGTCCAGACATTTGTGTAGACTTGAATATGATGTTATTTGGCCAGAAATGTGGTAGTACACATTGGTTCATCTAACTTGTTGTCATGTGTGTAGCTTTGAGTATTCATTTGCACTTTGATTCAGATTTTGGGTTGCAGCCCTTTGTACATGTTGATTACTTTATCCTCTGATTCATTTAGTTTAATGCCTTGTTGAAACCGAGTGCTTTCATATTGTTTTGCATTCATGTCTGATTTACTATCTTGTTGAGTTGTTTGTAGTGGTTCTGTTTGATTACAGTGCTAGTTTTGGTTGAAGTTGTTGCTTCATTAATTCACTGTATTGAGGCACTAGGTAACTTGGGTCTGCATTTTGATCCGTTGATGATGATGATGTCTAGTTACATTGTCCATGGTTTATATGTGGTCATTGTTTGATGGTTGTTTTGTATTGAGCTGTAGCCTTACTTGCATATTGAACTGCTTCCATTTTATCTCATATTGCCTCTGCATTTGTTGTTTACTGCTTCACTGCATCCTATATTGTCACTAGTGATTTTTTGGCATCAATGTTGCATCACTGTTTCATTTTGTTTGGTGAACTTGATGTTTGAACTTGTAGAATGGTTGATCATGTCATGCTCTACACTGATGTATGTGTGTGTCACCATTGTTGTACTTCCCTGATGCCATTGATATTTGAGTCAGCACTTGCTCATTCGAGCCGCTGTCTTCATTCATGCCTCTATTTATCCATTTTTGGTGTCATCCTTTCTCTACTATGTTGTAACCGAAATGTTGCATGCACATTTTGTACATATGATTGAGGCAGTTGTTATATTTGTTAGACCTGTGTTGAACCTAGCTTTGCTCGGGTTTGACCTTGTGCTTATGTCATGGCTTTATTTATGTTGCACTTGAGTTAAACCTGGCTTTTGGTTGGGTTTGACCTTGTTCTCACCTGTCCCTACAGTTTTATCAAGTGTATATTGGTGTGTATGGCCTTATGGCATGTATAGTGATACACTTTGCATATCACAAGCTGTTCGTGTATGATGAATTCAAAATATGATGACGAACAACCTAAATAACTAAGGCAAATAATATTTTCAAGCACACATTTTATTTTGCACTGTTAAAATATTTCTTTTTCAATTTTACTGCGTCAGTGTTGATTTTGCAGATAATTCAGATACTAGATATAAATTGGAATATAGTTGAAGAACAAATATGAGTGAACGAGTGATATGTATGAGGTGCAAATGTAAATAACAATTGTATAGTGAAAATTGTGTTGTGATTTGAAATTGTATTATATTTTGAATTTTGTACATATAGTAAGAGCACAAATTTTGTACTTTCAAAAATTGTAATAAAATATTTATTTGAATAAAATATCTGTTTGAATTTAAATTCTGTGTTATTTATTTTATTCAGCGCATATTTATTTGATTATGCGAAAAATAAAATAGTATAATAAAAAATACATTTGAATATATATATATATATATATGTTTATTATCATTAAAAAAAATCATATACTAGCATATTCAACACTGGGAAGGTCAAAACCGTTGGATTGGTAGGGAAAATCGACCCATAACCTTCTAAAAATTTGTGTTGCCTAGAGATAGGCGACATCGAGAAGGTCAAAGTCGCCAAGTCAATGGGGAAAATTGACCCACAACTTTTTAGAATCGATGCTGTCTGAAGATAGGCAACACTGGGAAGGTCAAAACTGCCAAGTAGATGTGGAAGATCGACCCATGACCTTTTGAGAATTGGTGTTTCTCAAAGATAGGCGACGTTGGGTAGGTCAAACTGTTAGGTCGATAGTGAAAATTGACCCTAACCTTTTGAGAACCAACACTGCCCAAAGATAGGAAACATTGGGAAAGTCAAAACCACTGGATCGACGGTGAAAATCGACCCCAACCTACTTATATTCGACGTAGCCCGGAGATAGGCGACACCAAGAAAGAATCTACACATTCAGACTATCGATGCGCTAGCCTTTGAAGATAGAAGCCGATGCCCAATTGAACTCTATAACCCTCGAGAACCTGTCATTTCCCTAAGTTAGTCGATAACAGGAAGGTGAAGTTGTTCCTAACACCAAACTTGGAAGAGTGCGTTATGAAAAAGATGATGCATCTTTACGATACATACATCTAGAATGACATTAGCTGAAGATGTCAACATGGAAAACTTCTGTTGCAGCCCAGAGATTGGCAGAATCAAACACATAACGCTTGGAATCAAGTTGTAAATTCACTAGTTCCTTGAGATAGGAACTATCATGTAATATTCTAGTAACCAAGGGACATGCTTGGTTGAGGATGGGTGGGAATAGTCATAAAGAATCAAGAGATAGAACTGCTGGATTTACTCGATTCCACGGTAGGATTGGGAACCGGACTTGGGGCAATCAGACAAATTTCCTACCATATGTGGCCCCTAGTAAATGCCCAAAGTCTGGCATTTGGAACAACATATCCCGTGACTAAGGATATATATATGCAAACAAATGGTCGAAAGGATCCCAATCAATTTCAAACGGGAATAACCGTAGAGTCGGTTATGTGAAAGTTCTATTCCACCAGATAGGACAGTTTTTCATATGTGAGCAAAACTAAGAAACAGGATATAACCAAAGCAATAATAGGAGTATTATTTACATGCACGAAGTTGTGGTGAATAAACGTATTACGTAGAAACACAAGTATATAATATAAGAAAATTTCTAGTACATGTAGTTATATTATATAAGACAGTTATACACAAAAAGGCACAGTGCATAAAAATGAAGACAAGTATACTGAAGAGAGATAATAGAATAAAAGTGAATCTTTTATTAATAATTTTTATATGTACAACCAAACAACGGGGTTGTGCCTACACAATCTTAGCTTGTTCAAAAAAAGGAAAAAGCTACAGACTAGATAATGACACAACTCTAAAAAAATAAAATCAGGCTGTCGTGCCAATAGACTTAATGCACTCTTCACTTTTCCCTCCTTTTTCCACCTTTACCATTGAAAGGACGGCTCTTATGCTTTTTGTTTTCATCCTCAAGTATGCTACCAAGGGGAGTCTCCCTTTCCTAATGAGTGGACTCTATGCTAGTAGCAGAATTGGGCTCTCTGAATTTGCTGGCAGGGTCATCAATAAGTTTCGAAGGCCTAATCTTCAACACAGGAATCTTGTGTCTTGAGCCTACCAGCTTGAAAGGAGTGGGCTGGATGACTCTAGGCTCTTGCTTCACTTTTATTTTCTTTATATCTGCCTACATGATACCAACTGTGACGACCCATCTTTTTGGACAGTTTAAGTCGACAATAAACCACACATGTCCATCTCAAACTATTTAAAAGAAAGATTATCAATGGGTTTATTTTGAAAAAATAAAATGAAAAGAAGAAAACATCAACAGAATCTCACAGCGAAGTGATAAAATACAATAATCACATAAACAGCTCATGAAGCTGTTTAATAATATATACTTAATTCAATTTACAACATAAATAAGAGTTAAACCATATTATCAGAGTTATACAATTTAATAGACAGAATGAAATAGTGAAACAGAATAAATACTAGTAGATATGATATACTAAATCTTCGTCTTCGTCCTCCAAAGTAACTGTCTTCAATAACTGAAAAGTTCAGTCTAACCAGAGCGTAATGAAAAGACAAAACATTCAGGACTAAAAATCCTCGCATAAGTCAATCCAAAATCAAGTGAAATATAGCTATAAATAACTTCATTCTTTTACTTTAAAATTTCACATGGAAAGTTTTATAGTTTCAAAACTTCTATTCAGGATTTTCAGTAATTTATATACTTTAAATCAATTTAATAAACTCCACAGTTTAAACAACTTCAATGTTCAAATAAGGTTTTATTTAAATTGCTAAAACAAATACAAGGTTTTTATCAATCATTACTCAAATAACTGATTTCAGTTTTAGGAGGTTTCACGATTACTTTACCAATTTCCAAAGTGTCAACAATTCCATTTTCAGTATGAAATACAAAAATCATCAATTTGTTAAGTTTCCAAGTTAAATTTCAAAAAAAAAATTGAATTTAAAAATTAGTTTATCAAAATATCAAATTTCGCCAAACGGTGATTAAATCACGACAATCACATTTCTGCAAAAGCAGTTAACAATGCATCCAGCAATTCACATATCAAATAGGATTTCCAAAGTTCCATATCCAAATTCAATGTACATATGATCAATTGTATCAATAGTGATAATAACAGGGTGATAATATTGATATATCGAAATCACTAAAAAACATAACAGCCAATCACAAATCTCATCCATTATAACATCAATCAACATTCACAGCAACTAATTCGTCAATATCACGACAATCAATAGCTATCAATGTCGGATGTTTAAAAGTGATATGAAATACTCAATTATCAACATTAATTTAAATATCAAGTTAAATGTCAATTTAATTATTAGATTAATGTCATTAATTTAACTATCAGATTAAATGTCACAAATTCAAATATTAGACTTAAAATCAATTCCTATTATCAGGTTTCCGATCAAATTTAACTAAAAATTTAACATATGAATTGAATTTCAAAAACACCATTTCTTTTGTAATTTGTTTGTCTTCGATTTTGGAGGATTTGATGTGATTCTTGGTATGGATTGGTTCAAAAAATGGAGCAATTGTTGATTGCGTTAAAAGGAGGATAGTATTGAAGCCGGTTCCGGTAATCTGCTAGAAAGTATAAAGGGTAGGAAGACTAATGGATGTATAGATAGTTTCCTTTACTCCTTGGAATCATCTCAAGATGAACTGGAATTGATAGAAGTTGTTAAAATAATTCGGATATCTTTAAACCGGTTAATAGTATACCAACACATTGAGAAATAGAATTTCGTATTGATTTAGTTCCCAGTGCACGACCAGCTTTCCAACCCCTGCGAGGGATGGCAGCAAAGGAGAGGCAGGAATTGAGGGATCAAGCCGATGATTTGCTGAGCAAAGGAGTAATTAGAAAAAGTAAATGGAACCGGGCATCACCGGTATTTTTTATAGCCAAGTCTGATGGTTCGTTAAGGCTGTGCATAGATTATAAAGAACTGAGTAAATTAAACATTTGAAATAAATACCCATTACCTCGCATAGACGATATGTTCGACCAACTACATGGTTGTGCCTTTTGGGTTGACCAATACACCAACATTCTTTCTTGATCTGATGGCTTGAGTATTTCGGAATGTTCTGAATAAGTTTGTATTGGTTTTACTAATGACATCCTTATCTATTCCAAAACTAAAGAAGAACATAAAACCATTTGGAAGTGGTATTGGAAATGTTAAAGAAGAACGTTTTAAAGGAAAAGTTTTCCAAGTGCCACTTTTGGCAGTCCGAAGTAAGATACCTTGGTTACATTATATCTGGAGATGGTATTCTAGTGGATCCGGACAAAGGTAGCAGCTGTTAAGAACTTTAATAGACCCCAAACTCCCATGGAAGTGAGAAGCTTTATAGGGATGGAAGGATATTACAGAAGATTTATCGAAGATTATTTTAAGATTACATCGCATTTAACTAAGATGACAAAGAAAGATGTAAAGTTTGAGTGGACGCCAAAGTGTGAGAGAACGTTTCTTAAGTTAAATGAAAGGTTGACTAGTGCACCAGTTTTGGAAATTATTAATGGAGTTGAGGGACTGGCGGTTTGTACCAATGCTAGTGGAGTGGGTTTGGGTGCGGTGCTTATGCAACATGGGAAGGTTACAACGTACACAAGTAGACAGCTAAAGCCTCATGAGAGGAACTATGCAACTCATGATCTGGAGTTGTTAGCAGTTGTTTTTGCATTGAAGATGTGGAGAAACTACTTGCTAGGTAAGGATCCTTCCATTCTTCTTAGGCCTATTTCTTTCTTTTAGGAATTCTTGTAGTAACTTCCTTCTTTCAATAGGTAAAAGGTTTGAACTCTTCACGGATCACAAGTCCTTGAAGTACCTTTTCACTCAGAAGGAGCTTAACTTGAGGTAGTAGAGGTGGTTAGAGTTTTTGGCAGCTTATGATTTAGGTATTCTTTATACACCAGGGAAAGAGGATGTTATGGCAGAAGCTTTAAGCAGGAATGTAGTCTTAACACTCTTAGAAGTAAAACCAACTCTTTTGGAAAGGATTTCTAGTAAACAAAGGAAAGATAGTCTTCTATTAGAACTCATTCATGGCGTTGAACTGGGTAGATGTTCGAATTTTGAGATGGATGGTCCAGGTATCTTAAGGATGAATGAAAGTTTGTGTACTCCAAATGTCCATGGACTAAGGCAGGAAATTTTAGCAGAATGTCATCGACCAAAATTGAGCATTCATCTAGGTATTTCTAAAATGCATCATGATATAAAAAAGGTGTTTTGGTAGAAAGGGATGAAGAGGGATATCTCGATTTATGTTAGCAGATGTTCAAACTGTTAACTAATCAAAGGTGATCATCAGAAGATAGTTATATTATTATAACCCTTGGAAATACCTAATTACAAATACGAAATGATATCAATGGACTTCTTCGATGGTTACCATGAACTAGGAAAGGAAATGAAGGAGTGTGCATCATCATTGGTCGACTTACGAAGAGTGCACATTTCAAACCAGTAAAACCACGAGGACCCCAACTTTGTTACCCGAAATATATATAAGAGAGATAGTCAAGGTTACATGGAGTCCCCATGAGTATAGTAAGCTATCGTGACCCAATATTTACTAGTAAATTTTGGGAGGCACTACATACAACTTTACGAACTACAAATACCCCACCATCTTTACTAAAAAAATCATTTGCAATCCATTCTCCATATTCTTCATCTTTTTTTCTTGCTATTATCCATTCTAATAGCTTCTTAGGAAAAATATTTCAAGACGAAAATAGTTCAAGATATACTAAATCCACTTCAAAACAACTATAAATCACTTCTATCCACTTTTAATCTTCATATACACCAAAATAACACCCCTATCACCTCATTTCTTTGTTGTTCGAGCCCACCAAATCCCCTAGACCAAGCCATATTGACCCACTTTAGCATCAAAAGTCCCAAAATTCAAAGCTAGGAGGTTTATTTAAATCGGGTTTGAATTCCGTTGAAGTTCAACCTTGTTTTAGCACATTTTTGTGGGTGAAGCTTATACCTTTTCAACAATTAGTTAACTTTATTAAAATTAGCAAATTTATAATGTGTGTTGGTGTATGAATGTGATATATAATGTGTGCTTGATTATGTGATGATTTGGTGATAATTGGGTATGCCAAAGTTTGAGTAAGCAAGAAATTTCTATCTTGTATTTTGGGGAATAAGTTAGTTAGCGGTTGTAGAAAAATATTATTGCTTATGATTAGTGCTATGATATATGTTGTGGTATGGTGTTTGAAATGAGTTGTTTGTTGCATATGGGTTCGTAACCTGAAATTAGCGATTAGCTAACCAAAAGCGACGTAGAAATCTATTTTTTTTTAAGGTTTGAATTTTTTTTCAAAAGTGAAATGTTTTCAACGTTTAAACTTTAGTTTTGCTTTGATAAAGTTCATTCTTATGTTTTAAAGGAAATAAAGGTTCAAAGTTGAAGGTTTTATAACTTAGAAACAAATTTCAAGAAGTTAGAATTACGGGTCCGTATAGCGATGGTCGTTATACGCACAGTTCGTTAAAAACAAACTGATTTGCATACTTCTAAGAACCGTGATTGAGTTAGTCGGAATTTTTGCTTAGATTGGAGATGTTGATTTCGGAGAATATGATTATTCTGAACCACTCCAAATAGATGATATTCATGTTAGATCATTTTGAAGTATGCTATGGAGCTATACTATTCTTCCTGAGGGTGATTCCAATATAGAAGAAGTAATTTTTGATTGTTTGTTCGATCCCAAAGCAACTCGTCTGGATTCCAGTATTGCATTGGTTACCTGGAGGGAAATATTAGCATTCAAAGATGGTTTGCCAGAAGGAAATGGTAAGAGTGGCGCCTCTTCGAGCCTCACACTTGGGAAATGAATAAAGCAGGGATATATGCCAGGTCTAAGTGAGTCGCACCCAAGTAAGGTATGCTCATCCCAAATCTAGAGCGATATCCATGTGTGCTTGGGGATCCCAGTGTATGGTTGTTGATCGCAACTAAGAGTTGATCATATTCGGTACTACTCGAGAAGGGGGTAGTTCCGGTCTTGAGTAGAAGAGGTGCAACATGTTGTAGCTTGGCGAATGGACCCTTACCCTTCCATAGTTAGAATCCATAATCTGCTATAAGCCTTCGGTTTTTGGTTGTACAGCCTAGTATGCTGGAATTTAATTAATGTAACAATTTCGGCTAAGATTCTATATTTTACTTTAAATCTAGACATTTTGATAATATGAAATGATTTTAATATAAAATGTTTTGGTTATCATAAATTAAAAACCCGTTCGTGTTTATGTGCGGCGTGGTCTTACGAGATACTTTTGTTTAAAGTTTTCATAAAGTTAAACTTTATGTTTTACTTACACCAGACTCATGTCTGATCCGTAGTTTATTTTTCTTTTTCCTAAACTCTCGAGTACCCAAATTTTTGTTGAGTATCTGAGTATTCAGGTTTAGAGAAGCATTTTGAAGCATGATGGAGCAGGAGTCTTCCCAACATCTACTAGTCATATTAATATTTCCACCGTGTTGTGTATATTATGTAACATTAATGGGCATTCTGATCTAGGTATCTTGAGACTTGGATTCAGAGTAGTACTTTTTGTAACTTAATGTAATAATTTGGAGTAACTTCATGTATTATTTAGTGGTGTTGTGTATAACTCTCATATTGTACTAAAATCTGTGCTTTATTTCTCTTATTTATTATTTATTTACCCTACGACTTGTCTTTCGAACACTTGAATGATCGGTACAAGAATACCGAGGATGTATTTAGTGTCTTGTTTTGGTGTAAGAAATGCAGATCGTTACAGTGGTATCAAATACCAACTATAACGACCCACCAATCCGTACAATTCAAGTTGACAATAAACCACACATGTCCAACTCAAATCAAATGAAAGGACGGGTATTATGGAAAAGAAAGAGTAAAGAAATAGAGAAGAAAGAAAAGAAATTAAAAACAATACAGAATCTCACAATCCTAGAGGAACAATATATAATATAATATCAACATCTTTACAAAGAGAAACTGTTATATATTTACATCCATTATCATACGAGAAAATTATTTCAATTAATCAGTTAACGATTTTTTATTAAATTAATTACACTAATCGTATCAATTTATTAATTAATCACCTTTATAATTCAAAATATAAATAAAATGGGATTCATAGAAGCCAAAATTTTATAAATAAAAATATATATTTATAATCAGAATTTATAGTATTTTGTAAATGGATTTGAAGTATGTTGGGTAAATGGATTTATAAATGGATTTTATAAATAAATTTGATTAATAAAGGAACAGTTATATAAGTTGATTTCAATAGTAAAATTAGTTTATAAAAGAATGGAGTTATAAATTGAACTTTGTAAACAAAGGAATTTTATAAAATATAATTTTTATAAAATCAAAAGTAGATTTATAAAAATAGTTTTATAAATATGGAAATGACTGGGTTGAAGATTTAAAATTGTATTTTTACCAAGGAAATATGTATTATTTTAAAGTTGGTCAATGTTGTTTAAAGTTGTTTATAATATTTAAGTAATTTTGAAAGGTTAATTATTTAAATTATTAATATGGTTTGAAATTAATAATAATAATCATTATTAATAATATTTTTGAAATTTATTATTGTTATTTATTTGGTAAAGGTTAACGATTGTTTTGTCGATAATAGTTTGAATTATTAATATTATTTAAGACGTCAAAAGTTAATGATAATTATTTATTCATGATGTTTTCAAGATTCATAAATAGAGTTTTGTAAATGGACTTGGATTTTTATAAGAAGAGCTTATAAAATGGTATGAAGATCTAAAGGGAAATCTTTTACAAGGTAAAGAGGTTTATAAATAGATGGATATTTTTAAATGAGTTTAGAAATCGATTTATAGATTTATAAAAAGAAATTTATAAACAATTGCATTGTTTTATAAGGGTTTGGAAATGACTTGAGAAATAATTTAAAAATGGTTGTAGAAATTTATAATGGAGTTTATAAATGATTTTTGAATTTGGTAAAAAGGGAGATCTTCCTCAGAGTTTGGCAAATATGCTTATACCGATGAGATAAGTTTATGGATATTTTCTAAGTATTGAAATAGAGGGGTTTGTGAATGTATCTTTGTAAAAGTATTTTGATATAAGCATTTACAAGATGGTTTTAATTAATGAAAAGATTAATCAACGAGGCTTAGTGTTGCTTACTTCTTAACCAAATATTGGTTTTCCTATGGAATTAAATCTTTGATTGAATGTTTGTTATTCAATAGTTAAATAACCGACTATTGGAATCTGGACCCAAATATAACTTTGAAAATATCTTGGAGAAACGCATGAGTTATATGGCACAGTCATCTCCGATGATGTTGTACTGTGCATGTAAAACTTGATTTGTTCTCCTAAGATAATGCTAAGGAAATCTGTCCACTAACGATTAGGAGGTGATCTCCGTTCTCATCTTTGACTGTTTATTTCCTAAAGAACCGGAGTTGAGTTTACTAGAAACCATCGAATGTTGTTTCGAAGAGACCAGGATCAAATATGTTATCTGAAAACCTCTTGATCCAACTTGAGCGTTCAAAGTGAAGACATCTTGAAGATGATGGAAGTGGAGACGGAGCTCTAAATGGTTACGTTCAGTCCCAGAACGAACTTGTATAGATGAATGCCGATATTGCATTATTGCCTGGAGAACAGTTAGCATTCCAAATGGGAAGTGCTAGATAAATGGTAAGAGCATGGCCTCTTTGAGCCTCACACCTGAGAAATGAATAAAGCAGGGGCATGCGACAGAGTTAAGTGGGTCGCACCCAAGTAGGGTATGATCATCCCAAGTCTAGAGAGATATTCATATATGCTTCGAGATCCCATTGTGCGGTTGTTGATTGCAACCAAGGGGTGATCGTAATCAGTGCTACTCGAGAAGGGGGGAGTGCCGGTCCTGAGTAGCAGAGTTGCAACGTGTTGTGGCCTCCTATACGTTTTATCTAAAGGTGTACAGATTCGATGGGTAGACCCTTATCCTTTTATAGTTTGAATCCATTCTCTAATACGAGCCTTCGGTTTTGGCTGTAGATCCTAGTATGCTGGAATTTAATTAATATAATAATTTCATCTATGATTAATAAGTATTTATATAAGAGACATTATTATAATATCAAAGGATTTCAGATGAAATATTTTGGTTATCATAAGGTAAAAAAAACATTCTTGTTTATATGCGGCGTGGTCTTACGAGATACCTTTGAATTTCGAAAGGTTTTGATAACTTTAAAAGTTCAGTTGGGTGGTTTGCTCATGCTATTTTTCTAGACCGACTCGGGTGTTATTTTATTATAATGCACGACTCAGACTGAGCATATTTGCAGATTGTTTTGGAATCATTAGAGTTCAGAAGACGAGTTGGAGATCTTCAAGGCATACATATGTATATATTTGTTTTCAGCTGCTTTGTTATTGGAATTATCGGCAATTGTGAGGATAAGATGTTATAACTGTCCATATTGATAATTATGGTTGTTGTGATGGATGTTGTATATACCAGTTTCTCTTTTGTAAAGATCTTTAATTTTATTTTATTTGTTTTTCTGCTATGTTTGTGAGATTCTGCATTGTTTTAGTTTTCTTTTCTCTTCTTCTTCTCTTCTCTTCTTCTTTCATCTTTCTTTTCCTTAACTATTGTCTTTTTGTTCGATTTAGGCTGGACATGTGTTATTTATTTATCATCTTGAATAGTACGGAAAAGCGGATTGTCGCATATGGTATCGAAGTTTAGGTTAAGTGAACACCTAGTCCTTGGGTTGGGTCAACTCATTAGAAAAAGGGTTAGTAGTACCCGAGAATGAGGTCAGTTTATGAGAGTGCGTTTATGTGTTGTTCTGCTCAGCATTTTTATGTCTAGCTTTATGATCTTTTCCCAAAGTTAACCTCGTCTAAGTATTCTACGAGTACCTTACTATATCCAGGTAGTAATAATAAGCACTAGAGGAAGATGAGGAAGGGGAACTGGAAGTACCACAACCACTAGTGGAAGAATCCCTAATGCTGGGGGTGGAATTGCAGTTGAGGTATAGCTCCAGTTCAGTCCAGGGTTAACTTCACTGCATTATGCAAAGGATGTTACCAACGTAGTAGTGAAACCATTCAAGGGCACAGAGTCAATCATTGTAGTTCAATCTTGGTTGAGATCATGTGAGAAAATTTTCAAAGGATTAGATGTATCGGATGAACAGAAAAGGTTCTTGGCTTCATGGCAGTTACAGGAAAGTGTCGCGGCTTGGTGGGATTCAGTCACCACAAGCACCCTAGAAGATGAATTCTCATAGGACCAATTCAAGGAGGAATTTGAAGAGCAATTTATGCCAGCCGCAGGGAAGATAAGGTTATGCAGAAGTTTTATGGATCTTAAACAAAGAGAATTATCAGTAGCCAAGTATGAGGCAAAATTTAACGAGTTATCCCATTTTGGACCCGGCCTCATAGATACTTCAATGAAGAAAAATGAAATGTTTATGGCGGGAATGAGAGAGGAGTTCCATAAGAAGATAACCGAGAATATGAAGGAACCATTTATGGATTTAATTCATATAGCCTATCAGTATGGGGCACTTTTTAAAGCAAAGCCAGCAGCAATCGGTGGGGTCAACTTTAATCCAAAAAAAAGAAAATTTAACCCAAAATGGACAAAGAAGTAAGGGAAGGGAAAACTTGCAGGAGGTGATCAAGGAAACAAGTACAAAGATGTCATTTGTTACAATTGTAAGAAGAAGGGACATATTTCAACTTATTGTCAACAAGCGAAGTGTGACGACCCGCCTTTCTCTCCACAGAAAGACGCATCATCTTTAAGAAAGAAAGAGGTAGAAATAGAATAGGTAGAAGAAAAGAACTCAACAATATCATAATATCACAGCGGAACAAAGCAAAATATAATATATAACATAGCTATTACATAGTCATTTACATAACAGAGTTATACAGATACAACAACATAAGATAGACAGCTATAAAAGTCTGTCTATTCTACAACTCTAATACAACACCTATATCACAGAGATACATCACAGCGAAAACACAATATAACTACAAATGCCGAAGCCTCCTGCTCCATATCTCCTCCAGAATTCGTCAAAGCTAACCTGAATCCCTTGGCTACTCGTAAAAATTTGAGTACCCAAGAGTTTAAGAAAAACAGAATAAACTCCGGGTCGGACATGGGTCTGGTGTGAGTAAACGGGTTAAAGTTGCTTAACTTTTAAAAACCTTTGAAATCAAAAGGTATCACATAAGACTCCCCACACATAAACATGGGTAAGTTTTTACCTTACGCTAACCAAAACATTTGATAGGAAACCCAGTGATATTATAATAGTGTCTAAGGTTTTCAAGTAAATAAGAAATAGCCGAATTATTACATCTGTTAAATTCCAGCTACTAGCCACAACAGTGGATAATACAATCAAGACCGTAAGGGCACGTAGGAAGAATAGGTCTCTATCAATGGCAGGGCTACTGGGGTGCCACTCGTCACAGTACGTGGCCTACATCACTATACCGAGGATCACTCCCAATCCCTTGAAACACAAAGCCGGAACCATTCCTTACTGAACAGTTCCGAACAAGACAACCCCGGCGATTCTACCAAGAAATCGCCTACACAACCGAATAAAAAGAGACATCTAGACAGGGGTAAATCTCGTCCTACTTGGGCATGACCCACTTAGCCATGCTGTACCTCCCCTGTTTTAGCCATTCCCGGTTGATGAGGCTTGAGGCTACAATTACCTTTATAGAACACATCTATCTTGGAATGCTCATCGTCCACCTGACGATGTTCTTAAAGCATTCAATCCATACAAGTTCATTCCGGGTTCGAACGAAACCGAAGGCATTATCTCTTTACACTCATTTTGGAATCACCCTCAGAGTTAACGACAATAACCCTTGCACTCTGAAAAATCCATCTCGAACCTGAAAGTACTATCTCCGTTATACTCGTATTGGAATCACCCTCAGAGTTTTTAACCATAGATAGTTCTTACACTTCGATTCTTCAACTCGATCTTCACTTGAATTCACGACCTAACATTTAACTTGGATCGATGTGGTTTTCGGATAATCAAATTTGATACCCGATCCCGGTCTCATCGAACCAAACGTGTCTTAAAGGCCAAGTTGTTTAAAGGTTTAAACAATTCAATTTAATACAATGCTTTGAATTCACACAGCATTAACACAGATAAATATCACACATTTATCATTGATATAATCAATATCATATTACAGAATGTCACAACATATCATCAATAGATATCAACCCAATAGATATCATCCAATACAGACATCCAACAAACAATCATCCATAAGCAAGCATTATCAATTCATATCATAATTGATTTAGTTACTTAAATTAAATTAACTTCTTAAGAATGAATCACTTAATCTTGTTTATACAATCATTAATTAATTACTAACCTTAATTAATTAATCACTCCTTGATTAAGTTAATCAATCAATTAATCAATCCCTAATCCCAGATTAATTATCCTTTAATTATCAATTAATAATCCTTAATTATTAATTAATCTCCTTTAATACAAGGTAATTAATCCTTAATTACTTCATAATCAATTAATTAGCCTTTAATTAACTAATTAATTATCCATCAACTATTGATTAATAATCTTAATTATTAATCAGTATCTCTTAATACAAATTAATTAATCCATAATTGCTTTTATAATTAAATAATTAACCATTAATTAACTAATTAATTATCTCTTAATTATTAATTAATAAAACTAATTATTAATTATTAATTAACAACTTAATTACAGATTAATTACTTCTTAATCACCAGTTAATTAACCATTTGATTAATCCTTAATTAACTATTAACCTATCCTTAACTAACAGTTAATCAATCCTTAATTACTATTTGATTAATCCTTAATCACCATTGATTAATCAATTAATTACCATTTAACAATTTCTTAATTAATCCTTAATTGCAGATTAATTATTCTTCAATTATTAATTAATAAAACCTTAATTATTAATTAATAAAATTTAATTACAAGTTAAGAAATTCTTAATTACTAGTTAAGTAACCTTTAATTACTTAATTAATTACTCATTAATCACTTGATTTATCAATCTTAATTACTAAATTAATTAAGTCTTAAATTTTACTTAATTACTTAAATAACTAAACTCTAATCATTAATTAATAATTCTAATTAATGATCTTCAATTACAAATTAATTAACCTTTAAATTAATTAACTTTTAATCCTTAATTATTTATTAATAAAGTAAATTATTTTCCTTAAATAATTCCTTAATCATTCCTTTATAATTAAGCTAATTAATTAAACTTAATTTCTTTAAATTAACTTAATCAAAATTAAGATAATAAATCCTTAATTAAGATAAAACATTATCTAGTTAATATCATTATTACCATTAACATAATTACCCATTTATCTTTAAAATTATCTTAATTAAATCATTAATTAAGCTTTAATACAAGTAATCATTTATTTTTAAAATTTAAAGTTATCAACACATAATTTTAAATAGCTAAAACATTTATCAATTATTAGTTTTTAAAGAAAAACTATTTCAATTTGAATTTAAAAACTTGTCTTTTATATAAACTTTTAAAATTACACTCAAAACTTGATTTTAAAATCACATTAAAATTTCTTAACAAAGGTTAAATTTATCAAACTCCAAAATTTCTTAAAAATGTTTAAGAAAACATTTATTAAAACATCGAGTAATTTATATAAGAGTTTTAAAAAAATTAAAATTTTAAATTTAAAAAAAAAACAAGCTTTTAAAACTTTTAAAATCTTTAAACTGTTTTTAAAGTTTCTACTTCGGGTCGAACCCGAAGCTCACTCGGGTCAAACCCGAGTTTCTCTTCTTCCCTCTTTTTTTAACTTTGATTAAATATAAGTTTTCAAAACTTACAGGCAAACCATCTAATATACTCAAGAACGAACTCGAGCTTCCCATCCCTAATAACATGACTTCGAGCAATCCCACGCCAAAACCCCTCTGACACACACCACCAATCCGTGCACATGCACCACCACCTGAGGCTACTCCGGCCATCGCCACATTCTTCGGCACGACACACATCATCACAGTAACACAATTCGACCACCCAAACATTCGCACACACCACGAATTGAAATCGAGCATTACTGATGAACCCAAACCCAAAACGAACTCCAGCCAATCTCTTTGACTCCTCGATTTCGATCACCGGAGTCGTTAAAATTCCGGCCGTACCATGCCTTACCTCCATGCTTCCATTCACCAAAATTTCAAGCAGCTCGCATCATTAGAGAAGATGCGATAACCCCAAACCCAGCTTCAACAAAAGCTAGGGTTAAAAACTTAACCCAACCACTGACGACGCCACAGACCCCTATAGCCTCGACCACAATTTTTGCCTGAACCCCCATTACCTCTTCCACCTCCAGTAGCAATTCCGACCACCCCAAATGCTCCAGCCTCCAGAAATTACCCAAAACCGATTTTCCAGTAAACCAAAAAATCTACATTCAATCCAATATTAAAAATTTAGATTTTTGTTTTAAAAATCGTAATTTTAAATGATGATTCGATATATATACATGAATCAATATAACTTAACATTTTATTTATTACATTATTCAAGATACCACTGCATTGTTCTTGTTCACAGGAAATTTTCCAAACTTAAATTACTTAAACATATTTTCATAATCTAGATGAGTTTAAATTTGACTAATATATTTGAAACCCAAAGCTTCAAAGTGTTTAGATGGGAAATTTTTGAATTTTGGATTTTTCTCTGTAATTAGGTATGAACAGAGAAGCTCAAAAATGCAGATTCAAATACAACCATATCTACAGATTTTATACTACTATCTACACAAGCAGGCATCATTATTAATTCTTGCTTTTCTTATTTTTACAATTTAAATCTTGTTGTTTTAAACAAATTTTGTTTAAACATCTCAACATAAAACCAACCAGAGAAGTAACTAATTGATTTTGAATTTATTTTAGACCCTGCAGTTTAAAAAAACCCAGAAAGAAACTGACATGCACACACATTAACACATTCATATATATATATGTGTGTGTGTGTGTGTGTGTGTGTGTGTGTGTGTGTGTGTGTGCAGTAATACCACAAACAAGCATCATTATCACAACAATTACTTAAGCAACAATATTAACCTACTTAAGATTTAAATTTAGATGTTTACTCACCTCTTTCTTTTTAAACAGAGCTTGAAATTTGAATGGAAAAACTGAAGCCTCCATTTGAAAATTTGAAAATTGTTGTAGCTTGATTCCTGAAACTTATGTATTGCTCAAACTTAAGAGTTGAAATGCTTGGTACTGGATTGCCTTAAGACTGGAAAAGATGATGATCAAGACTTTTGAAAATTGGTTGTTTCTAGGTTGCATTTACACTTGAAACTTGATTCTCAGGCTTGCAGTATTTGAAACATGATACAGGCCTTGACAAATGCTTGATACAAGAGGTTACTGGGTTTCAAAAATCTGATGTTTGATTTTTCTTTGAAAAATTATTTTTGTTGAGGATGAACTCCAGGTTGAAGATGAAAATTTCAGGTTTTGAAATTGTTTTGATAAAAATGGTTACAGGTTCTGGAAATGCTTGCAGTTGGAAAGAATACTACAGGTTTTTTTTTTTGAAAATATTTCTGATTTAAACAAGTTTGTTTTGAGGAAGGTTTACAGGATTTTGAAGAAAAAATTTCAGGTTAATTTGGGAAATAGAATACAAAGAGTGGCCATTGATTTCTTGTTTGAATTCAAAGAAAAGAATGAAGAAAGCAAGAAATGGAAGTTTTATATGATAAAATTAATGGTTTAACAAAATTAAAGAAAAAGAAAAACAAATAAGGACACTTGTTAAATCTTCTTACATTTGTCACAAACCATTGCTTAATTCATAACACATGTATTCAATGAGGTTTAGAAATTAACACATGTCATTCCTTATTTTTAAATTATTTTTAAATAATTTTAGAAGTCTTTATTATTAATTGTCTTAATATGTAAATGCTTTTATAAATTTATAAATGCTTTTACGTATCTTATAAAAATAAAACTTTCAAAAGAAAATAAGATATAAACTAATTAGATTCCAAATAAAATAATATAAAATTATTTTAATCCATTTTGAATGCTAATTTAAATGTTTTTTTGCATTTATTTACTATTGAATAAATATTTTCCTAATTTATATAAAATTCTTTTATTTTAAATTAATATAAAACAAATCTTATTTTTAAAATAAAAACTTTTATTTATAAATCCTTTTATATACAAAATTATTTTCAAGATATGTGTTCTTTTTAAATTACAAATTTCAATTCAAAATTTCAAATTTTAAATCCAAATTCAATTTAAACTTCAATTTAAAATCAAATATATCTATATTAAATAAAACAAACACGCTATTAAATTTAGAAATATTAAATTCTAATTTTAAAGTTACTTTTTAAATAAATATATATTTAAACAACACTTATTAAGTTGAAATGTTAAGCCTATCAAAAATCAAATTTATAAAATAACACAAATTTAATAATTATTCCGTTTAAAATCAATTTATCTCTAAATTTAAAAACATCACATAAATTTTATTTTGGTTATTTATATTTGAAGATAACAATTTCATCAATTTAAATAATTTAATTAAGAGATTATCACATTTTAAATTCTCCGAAATTCCGGGATATTACATTCCTTCCCCCTTAAAAGAATTTCGTCCTCGAGATTTAAAACAAAGATAATCCAAAACCTTCTATTTCATTTTAACTATTCAAGCATTCCTATCAACCATTCACTATCAACCAACAATAATCCATCCAAACAAACAGTTTATTTAAATAACCAATTCATTCAATCAAACAATCCTAGCTATCCGGACATAGATCCAGTTAAGTCTTCCTAAAACTTATTCAGAGTTTCCCAAGACAAACTCTGAAATCCTAACTCCACAACAAAAGATTGATCGTTCACGTATTTCCTCAAATGAGATACGTGAAAAACAATGTGAATTTCAGCCATCCAAACTGGCAATTCAATCCTAAAGGCTACAACACTAATCTTCTCCTGACAAGCTCCACCATCGCAGATACCTCACAAACCAAAACTGGACCAAGAACCAGACGATCTCCCTACTCTCCCCAATAGAATGGAAATCCACAAGATCTTCTAAACAAGGCTTCACAGGATGCCATCTAGATACTCGCCTGATAACTATACGAGAATTCCATAAATGCAGATGATCTCCCAACATCCATAAAAATCCAAAACACAAGCTCACTCAAATCTTCTAAGATTTGGTTCAGCCTTTTCGTTGGTCTGGGAATGATAAGCTATACCCGAATTTAATCTTGAATCCCAAGCTGATCACAAAGCCTTCCAAAACTAGCTGGAGAAGATAAGATCACAATTACTAACAATGCTGACTGGAATACCAAGCAGTCAGACAACTCTCAAGAAAAACTCAGCCAAAGATGCTACAGAACAGATTGCCTTAACCAGAATAAGATGGACGTTCTTGGCCAATCGGTCTACGATCACCTATATTCCTTTAATTCCCTTTTTGGTCTTTGGAAAACCGTCGATGAAATCCAAAGAAATCTCTTCCCATTGGAGCTTCCACTTCGGAACCTCCAAAGACTACAACAAACCGGTGGTCTTCTGTTGGTCACCAACACCTGCTAACAGATTGCACATTCAAAGATGAAAGCAACTACATCCTACTTCGTACTTGGCCACCAGAAGATTCTCTTCATATCCATATATCTCTGAACACCCTGGGTTGGACACAACCTGGAGCGATGACTCCCTGCCAAAACTTCTTGCTTCAAAATCCAAGAATTCGAAACACAAATCCTTCCGATGATCCTCAATGTTCCCTTTACCATACATCTCAAAACTGGAACACTGACCATCAATGACTCACTTCATCCATCTCAGACACATACAAACGTCCGAGCAGATCTCAAACTTATTCTTGCCATCAGAGATAGCTAGAACAAGCACACTAGTCAGCCTTGCCTTCAAATCCAAGAAAATCTCTTCACACTCGGGTCCACTTATACTTCCTGTAGAACTCTGCCAAACCAGAAAACTTTGGTTGCTTCTACTCCTGAATAGTAGCTATCCAGGTTGGATCTACAGAAATACCGTTACCAAAAATAAAATGCATGCTCAAAGCCTCAAATCCTAACTCCAAATGTCGCTAGCTCTCCTCTTCGGACTTGGAGTAGACAAGAAAAACATTGATGAATACAAGAACAACTTATACCATACATCCCAAAAACTCGATTCGTCAAATCCATATAGAATCTCAAAAGACTTATCCGTCTAAGCCACAAAGACAACAGCTGAACTCCAACTGGGAAAAACTAGGTTGAACAACAGGCACTGCATCCGAAACTAAAGACGATCCAAATCTCTATCTCTCGATGAGGAAAACCTTCGCTCCCTCGAAACATCCAAAAAATTACTAACCACCTCGATGTACTCTACACCTTCTGAAGATGCCTCACTCCATGCAAAAGATGACTCAAAGAACTCTGGCATCATCGTTAGTCACTTTTGTGATTCTTCCCAACTCAATCTCCAAAGATACAATCCTTGCTTCACACATAAACATCCCAATACCATCCAACCAATCCAAATCCAAAACAAGATCAAAGACCCTTTAAATCAAATAAAAAGGGCCTCCAGAAAAATTATGGGGAAGATAAGAAAATCTTATGTCTCCATAGATCTAATCTATCTTGGTTATCCGTCTATAGGGTTAGATACAAAGGTAGGAGGGCTAAGCAAACAAAGAGAGACGAAACTCCTTTAGAACTCATGTTGGAAATCCGTACAGATACCGAACAAATTTATATAAGTATATAGTTAAAAATTGCAAATACGCGCTCTCAAGATAGACACCACTGCAGAGCCTAGGTATTATCTCAACATATGCTCTGATACCAACTGCGACGACCTGCCTTTCTCTCCACAGAAAGACGCATCATCTTTAAGAAAGAAAGAGGTAGAAATAGAATAGATAGAAGAAAAGGACTCAACAATATCAGAATCTCACAGCGGAATGAAACAAAATATAATATATAACATAGCTATTACATAGTCATTTACATAATAGAGTTATACAGATACAACAACACAAGATAGACAGTTATAAAAGTCTATCTATTCTACAACTCTAATACAACACCTATATCACAGAGATACATCACAGCGGAAACACAATATAACTACAAACGTTGAAGCCTCCTGCTCCATATCTCCTCCAGAATTCGTCAAAGCTAATCTGAATCCCTTGGCTACTCGTAAAAATTTGAGTACCCAAGAGTTTAAGAAAAAAAGAATAAACTCCGGGTCAGACATGGGTCTGGTGTGAGTAAACGGGTTAAAGTTGCTTAACTTTTAAAAACCTTTGAAATCAAAAGGTATCACGTAAGACTCCCCACACATAAACGTGGGTAAGTTTTTACCTTACGCTAACCAAAACATTTGATAGGAAATCCAGTGATATTATAATAGTGTCTAGGGTTTCAAGTAAATAAGAAATAGCCTAAATTGTTACATCTATTAAATTCCAGCTATTAGCCACAACAGTGGGTACTACAATCAAAACCGTAAGGGCACGTAGGAAGAATGGGTCTCTATCAATGGCAGGGCTACTGGGGTCCTGCCTGTTACAATACGTGGCCTAGATCACCGTACCGAGGATCACTCCCAATTCCTTGTATAACAATGCCGGAACCATTCCTTACACAACAGTTTCGAACAAGACAACCCCAGCGATTCTAGCTAGCAATCGCATACACAGCCGAATAAAAAGGGACATCTAGATAGGGGTAAATCTCGTCCTACTTGGGCATGACCAACTTAGCCTTGCAGCACCTCCCCTGTTTTAGCCATTCCCGGTTGATGAGGCTTAAGGCTACGATTACCTTTATAGAGCACATCTATCTTGGAATGCTCATCGTCCACCTGAAGATGTTCTGAAAGCATTCAATCCATACAAGTTCGTTCCGGGTTCGAACGAAACCGAAGGCATTATCTCTTTACACTCATTTTGGAATCACCCTCAGAGTTAACGACAATAACCCTTGCACTCTGAAAACTCCATCTTGAACCTGAAAGTATTATCTCCATTATACTCGTATTGGAATCACCCTCAAAGTTTTTAACGATAGATAGTTCTTACACTTCGAGTCTTCAACTCGATCTTCACTTGAATTCACGACCTAACGTTTAACATGGATCGACGTGGTTTTCGAATATTCAAATTTGATGCCCGATCCCGGTCTCATCGATCCAAACGTGTCTTAAAGGCCAAGTTGTTTAAAGGTTTAAACAATTTAATTTAATTCAATGCTTTGAATTCACACAACATTAACACAGATAAATATCACACATTTATCATTGATATAATCAATATCATATCACATAATGTCACAACATATCATCAATAGATATCAACCCAATAGATATCATCCAATACAGACATCCAACAAACAATCGTCCATAAGCAAGCATTATCAATTCATATCATAATTGATTTAGTTACTTAAATTAAATTAACTCCTTAAGAATTAATCACTTAATCTTGCTTATACAATCATTTATTAATTACTAACCTTAATTAATTAATCGCTCCTTGATTAAGTTAATTAATCAATTAATCAATCCTTAATCCCAGATTAAATCCTTTAATTATCAATTAATAATCCTCAATTATCAATTAATCTCCTTTAATACAAGGTAATGAACCCTTAATTACTATCATAATTAATTAATTAACCTTTAATTAACTGATTAATTATCCATCAACTATTGATTAATAACCTTAATTATTAATCATTATCTCTTAATACAAATTAATTAATCCATAATTACTTTTATAATTAATTAATTAACCATTAACTAAGTAATTAATTATCTCTTAATCATTAATTAATAAAACTAATTATTAATTAATAACTTAATTGCAGATTAATTACTCCTTAATCACCAGTTAATTAACCATTTGATTAATCCTTAATTAACTGTTAACCTATCCTTAATTAACAGTTAATCAATCCTTAATTACTATTTGATTAATCCTTAATCACCATTGATTAATCAGTTAATTACCATTTAACAATTTCTTAATTAATCCTTAATTACAAATTAATTATTCTTCAATTATTAATTAATAAAACCTTAATTATTCATTAATAAAATTTAATTACAAGTTAAGCACTTCTTAATTACTAGTTAAGTAACTTTAGTTAATTAATTACTCATTAATCACTTGATTTATCAATCTTAATTACTAAATTAATTAAGTCTTAAATTTTACTTAATTACTTAATTAATTAATCTCTAATCATTAATTAATAATTCTAATTAATGATCTTCAATTACAAATTAATTAACCTTTAAATTAATTAACTTTTAATCCTTAATCATTTGTTAATCAAGTAAATTATTTTCCTTAATTAATTCCTTAATCATTCCTTTATAATTAAACTAATTAATTAAACGTAATTTCTTTAAATTAACTTAATCAAAATTAAGACATTAAATCCTTAATTAAGATAAAACATTGTCTTGTTAATATCCTTATCACCATTAACATAATTACCCATTCATCTTTAAAATTATCTTAATTAAATCATTAATTAAGCTTTAATATAAATAATCATTAATCTTTAAAATTTAAAGTTATCAAAACATAATTTTAAATATCTTAAACATTTATCAATTATTAGTTTTTAAAAAAACTATTTTAATTTGAATTTAAAAACTTTTCTTTTATATAAACTTTACTTTCAAAACTCGATTTTAAAATGACTTTAAAATTTGTTAACAAAGTTTAAATTTATCAAACTCTAAAATTTCTTAAAAATGTTTAAGAAAACATTTATTAAAACATCTAGTAATTTATATAAGAATTTTAAAAAAATTTAAAATTTAAAATTTCAAAAAAACAAGTTTTTAAAACTTTTAAAATCTTTAAACTGTTTGTAAAGTTTCTGCTTCAGGTCGAACCCGAAGCTCACTCGGGTAAAACCCGAGTTTCTCTTCTTCCCTCTTTTTTTAAACTTTGATTAAATATAAGTTTTCAAAACTTATAGGCAAACCATCCAATATACTCGAGAACGAACTCGAGCTTCCCATCCCCAATACTCGAACATGACTTCGAGCAATCCCACGCCAAAACCCCTCTGACACACCACCAATCCGTGCACACGCACCACCACTTGAGGCTATTCCGGCCATCGCCACATTCTTCGGCACGACACACATCATCACAGTAACACAATTCGACCACCCAAACATTCACACACACCACGAATTGAAATCGAGCATTACTGATGAACCTAAACCCAAAACGACCTCCAGCCAATCTCTTTGACTCCTCAATTTCGATCACCGGAGTTGTTACAATTCCGGTCGTACCATGCCTTGCCTCCACGCTTCCATTCACAAAAAAATCAAGCAGCTCGCATCATCAGAGAAGATGCGACAACCCCAAACCCAGCTTCAACAAAAGCTAGGGTTAAAAACTTAACCCAACCACCGACGACGCCACAATCCTATGTAGCCTCGACCACCATTTTTGCCTGAACCCCCATTACCTCTTCCACCTCCAGTAGTAATTCCGACCACCCCAAATGCTCCAGCCTCCAGAAATTACCCAAAACCCATTTTCCAGTAAACCCCAAAATTTACATTCAATCCAATATTAAAAATTTATATTTTTGCTTTAAAATCATAATTTTAAACGACGATTCGATGTATATACATGAATCAATATAACTTAACATTTTATTTATTACATTATTCAAGATACCACTGCATTATTCTTGTTTACAGGAAATTTTCCAAACTTAAATTACTTAAACATATTTTCATAATCTAGATGAGTTTAAATTTGACTAATATATTTGAAACCCAAATCTTCAATGTGTTTAGATGGGAAATTTTTGAATTTTGGTTTTTACTCTGTAATCAGGTATGAACAGAGAAGCTCAAAAATGCATATTCAAATACAACCATATCTACATATTTTATACTACTATCTACACAAGCAGGCATCATTATCAGTTCTTGCTTTTCATATTTTTACAATTTAAATCTTGTTGTTTTAAACAAATTTTTTTTAAACATCTCAACATAAAACCAACCAGAGAAGTAACCGACTAATTTTGAATTTATTTTACACCCTGCAGTTTCAAAAAAACAGAAAGAAACTGACATGCATACACATTAACACATTCATATATATATATATATATATATATATATATATATGCAGTAATACCACAAACAAGCATCATTATCACAGCAATTACTTAAGCGACAATATTAACCTACTTAAGATTTAAATTTAGATGTTTACTCACCTTTTTTTCAAAAAAAACAGAGCTTGAAACTGGAATGGAAAAACTGAAGCCCCATTTGAAAATTTGAAAACTATTGTAGCTTGATTCCTGAAACTTATGGATTACTCAAACTTAAGAGCTGAAATGCTTGGTACTGGATTGCCTTAAGACTAGAACAAGATGATGATCAAGACTTTTGAAAATTGGTTGTTTCCAGGTTGCATTTACACTTGAAACTTGATTCTCAGGCTTGCAGTATTGGAAACATGCTACAAGCCTTGATAAATGCTTGATACAAGAGGTTACTGGGTTTCAAAAATTTGATGTTTGATTTTTCTTTGAAAAATGATTTTTGTTGAGGATGAACACTAGGTTGAAGATGAACATTTCAGGTTTTGAAATTGTTTTGATAAAAATGGTTATAGGTTCTGGAAATGCTTGCAGTTGGAAAGAATACTACAGGTTTTGATTTTTAACAAAGTGATTTCAGTTTTTTTTTTGAAAATATTTCTGATTTAAACAAGTTTTGTTCTGAGGAAGGTTTACAGGATTTGGAAGAAAATTTTCAGGTTAATTTAGGAAATGGAATACAAAGAGCGTCCATTGATTTCTTGTTTGAATTCAAAGAAAAGAATGAAGAAAGAAAGAAATGGAAGTATTATGTGATAAAATTTATGGTTTAACAAAATTAAAGAAAAAGAAAAACAAATAAGGGCACTTGTTAAATATTCTTACATTTGTCACAAACCATTGCTTAATTCATAACACATGTATTCAATGAGGTTTAGAAATTAACACATGTCATTCCTTATTTTTAAATTATTTTTAAATGATTTTAAAAGTATTTATTATTAATTTTCTTAATATGTAAATGATTTTATAAATTTATAAATGTTTTTACTTATCTTATAAAAATAAAAATTTCAAAAGAAAATAAGATATAAACTAATTAAATTCCAAATAAAATAATATAAAGTTATTTAATCCATTTTGAATGCTAATTTAAATGTTTTTTTGCATTTATTTACTATTAAATAAATATTTTCCAAATTTATATAAAGTTCTTTTGTTTTAAATTAATATAAAACAAATCTTATTTTTAAAATAAAAACTTTTATTCATAAATCCTTTTATATACAAAATTATTTTCAAGATATATATATTCTTTTTAAATTACAAATTTCAATTCAAAATTTCAAATTTTAAATCCAAATTCAATTTAAACTTCAATTTAAAATCAAATATATCTATATTAAATTAAGAAACGCACTATTAAATTTAGAAATATTAAATTCTAATTTTAATGTTAATTTTTAAATAAATATATATTTAAACAACACTTATTAAATTAAAATGTTAAGCCTATTAAAAATCAAATTTATAAAATAACACAAATTAAATAATTATTCCATTTAAAATCAATTTATCTCTAAATTTAAAAAAACCACATAAATTTATTTTGGTTATTTATATTCGAAGATAAAAATTTCACCAATTTAAATAATTTAATTAAGAGATTATCACATTTTAAATTCTTCGAAATTCCAGGATATTACACAAAGGCTATCGCCCCGATAGTCCAGAAGACTCTTTGCTACTATTGTCATCAACCTGACCACATGATTAAGGATTGCCCTTTGATGAAGAAGGGAGAGCAGATTAAGGTGTATACGATTAAGGATGATCCCTCCACCTGTGTGGACGTGAAAGGGAAGGGAGTTTTAGAAGGTACCTTGCTTATTTATGGTATTTCATGTTTATTCGATACCGGAGCCTCTCATAGTTTCATCTCTAAAGAGTTAATATATAAGTTAGAGCTTAAACCGAAAATGGTTGAAACCCCTATAAGTGTAGGATGTATAACTAACTTATGTTTAATTCATAAAAATATGTAAATTGATTTTTGAAAACATCATTTGTTGTGTAATTTGTTTGTCTTGGATTTTGGGGAATTTGATGTGATTTCTGTTATAGATTGGTTGTCGAAAAATGGAGCAATTGTATATTGCATTAAAAGAAGAATAGTATGGAAAGCCAGTTTTGGGGATGTGCTGGTAAATATAAAGGGTAGGAAGCCTAAAGGATGTATAGATAGTTTCCTTTACTCCTTGGAGCCATCTCATGATGAATTGGAATTGATAGAAGTTGCTAGAAATTTTTCAGATATCTTCAAACCAGTTAATAGTCTACCTCCATATTAGGAAATAGAATTTCATATTGATTTAGTTCCCGACGCAATACAAGTTTTCGGACCCCTATGTCGGATGGAAGCAAGGGAGAGGCAGGAGTTGGGGGATCAAATCGATGATTTGCTGAGCAAAGGATTGATTAGAAAAAGTAAATCGAATTGGGCATCACCAGTAGTTTTTGTAGCCAAGTTTGATGGTTTGTTAAGGTTGTGTGTAGATTACAGAGAACTAGATTATAGAGAACTAAACAAGCCGGCCAGTCGAAATAAATACACATTACCTCGCATGGGCAAAATGTTCGACCAACTAGGTGGGGATAGGATATTCTCTCAGTTAGACCTTGCTACAGGTTTCCATTAATTACGAGTAGCCAAGGATAATATACCCTTAACTGCTTTTAGGAATTCAAAACTTTCTATGAGTGGTTGGTTATGCTTATTGGGCTGACCAATACGCATGCATTCTTCGTTGATCCAATGAACCGAGTATTTAGGAATGTTCTGAATAAGTTTGTATTAGTTTTTATTGATGCCATCCTTGTCTATTCAGAACTAAAGAAGAACATAAATACTATTTGGAAGTGGTATTGGAAACGACAAGTAAGAACATTTTAAAGGAAAAGTTTTCCAAGTGCCGCTTTTGGCAGTCGGAAGTAAGATATCTTGGTCATGTTGCATCTGGAGATGGCATTTCAGTGGATCCGTCCAAGGTAGCAGCTTTTAGGGACTTTAAGAGAACCCAAACTTCTACAGAAGTGAGAAGCTTTATAGGGATGGCAGGATATTATAGAAGATTTATCGAGGATTATTCTAAGATCGCCTCACATTTAACTGAGTTGACAAAGAAAGATGTAAAGTTTGAATGGACGCTAAAGTGTGAGAGAGCGTTTCTTGAGTTAAAGGAAAGGTTGACTAGTATGCCAGTTTTGGCAATTATTGATGGAGGTGAGGGACTAGTGGTTTATACTGATGCTAGTAGGGTAGGTTTGGGTGCGGTCCTTATGCAACATGGAAAGGTTGTAGCCTACACAAGTAGGCTGTTAAAGCCTCATGAGAGAAACTATGCAACTTGTGATCTGGAGTTATTAGCAGTGGTTTTTGCGTTGAAGATATGGAGATACTACTTTCTGGGTAAGGATCATTTTATTCTTCTTAACCTATTTCTTTCCATTAGGAATTCTTGTAGTAACTTACTTCTTTAAATAGGTGAAAGATTTGAATTCTTCACCGATCATAAGTCCCTGAAATACCTTTTCACCTAACCGGATCTTAACTTGAGGCAGTAGAGATGGTTAAAGTTTTTAGCGGCTTACGATTTGGATATCCTTTATAAACCAGGGAAAGCGAATTTTGTGGCAACGCTTTGAGAAGGAATGCAGTCTTAGTACTCTTGGAAGTAAAACCATCTCTTTTGTCGTAAAGATTGGGAAGATAGGTTGGAACTCATTCATGGCATTGAAGAGGGTAGATGTTCGGATTTTGAGTTGGATAGCCTAGGTAATTTAAGAATGAACGGACATTTGTGTGTTCCAAATGTCAATGGCCCGAGGCAGGAAGTTTTGGCAGAATGTCATCTATCAAAATTGAGTATTCATCTAGGTGTTTCTAAAGTGCATTGTGATATGAAGAGGGCGTGCATCGACCCATAATTTAATCACTTTGAATTTGAATAGTTAATATGTTTTTAAATGATTAAATAATGGATTTTATATCTAAAATAATTTTTTAGATAGAACAGAATAGTATAATTACTTACCTATCAAAACAGGAAAAATTGTTAACCTTGCCTAATAAAACAGAATAGTATAATTACTTACCTAGTAAAATAAGAAAGAATTATTAACCTTGCCTAATAAAACCGAATAGTATAATTACTTACCTAATAAAATAAGAAAGAATTATTAACCTTGCCTAATAAAACAGAATTGTATAGTTATCTGCCTAATAAAATAAAATAGCATAACGATTATTATATTCCACACGGATTGTAACAGCCCAAATTTTAGCAATATTTTATTCTTTATTTATAACTCTGGGGTTTTATTTTTCGAAAATTTGATTGTCTGAATTTAATTATAAATAATCACCCATGATTTTTATTACTGTGAAAATTCTAAAAGTTTTATTTTGGTTAAAACTTAACCTTTTTTTGAAGTACTAAATCTTTAAATTTTTAATTTTTAATCTTTTGGTTTAATTTAATATATCCGTAACAACGTTTATTTCACCTTTTGTTCTTTAAAAAAATTGATTTTATACTTTTAAAAATTAAATATTTTATATTTTACTTATATACATTTTTGAATATAAATTTCTTAGTAAATGTGTAAACAAATCATATTTTTATATAAGTAATAAATTTCCCAAACTTTGTGTATAAATAAACTGTTTAATTTCGTGTTTAAAATGCGCGTTATTTGATGGAATAAATAATGTATATACACATACAAGAAAACGTATAAAATTTAAATCCGTTATTTTCATTTTTTTTGGACAAAAATCACTGTGTCTGTTGTACGCATTCTTATTTTATTCACTTTCCTTTTACTCTCCTGATTTAATAGGAACGTTATTTACAAATTTTATAACCGTTCGCCTTTTTAATTTCTTGCCATTGTTCCCATCAACGCGAGCTTTAAATTTTAAACTCATTCAATATTGTTTAAAAATCTTATTCCAAAATCTAATCTTAGCTGACCGTTTCTTCTGCTTTAATTTCGAAACCCATTTGCTTAAAATTTGTTAAAAATCTAGTAACCGTGTATAACAAGAAAAATCAGTGCTCAATCAAAATCGTGGCCTTTTTTTTAAATCAATATCTTATTCTTGCCTATAACCGCTCATTAAAAATCAACGCTAGTTTAATTTCCTTTCCATTTCAAAGCAAGTTGATTTATTGTCGTTCTTTCTTCTCCTTAAATCACGCTACCTCTCTTATCAAACCTATATAACTCACGCAAATATTCATTTCTCAACAAAATTTTATTTTTCTAATCTTTCCTTTCCTACGCTCCATGTTTCCACTTCTTTCTTTATGACCATTCATTATATATATACACTACAGCTGGAAAGTTATAAACGTATAAACTTAGAAACGTTTTGTATTTATTAAAAATTTAAAGCATACCTTCAATTGTGACTTTTCTCTTTCCTTTCGTTCAAATTTAAACGTGCATCAATCAATTGCTTTAATAAATATTGCAGAATCAATGCACAGACGTTATCAATTTCATTTTATGGTGGTACGGTTTTTTTACGTTTCCTACCATTTAAATTTTAAATAATTTACTTTTATGGGTCAGCTGAATCAAGCAACGTGGCCGTTGCTATTTATTTCTTTTATTAATTGCTACAATTATTTTCACCAAATTAAGGGTTGACCGTTACAATCACTTTTATTTATTTATTCACTTAAAATTTGGTTGCCTATTCATTTTCTTCCGTTATATTTGCCTGAAGACATGCGGTTCATCCATATTTATTTTCGCTTTCACTTCTCTTTTCTCTAGATCTGTTCGTTCCCCTCCTTACTTTTCTTTGGAAAAAAAGCAAACTGAAGCATGCGGCTGTCACCATTATTTGCATCCGCCACTTCACCTTTCTTCCAAACCTCCTCATCAAATGAAATCCATCACCTCACCTTCCGGTTGCTTCTGTTTGATTAGTGAGGTATAGGCGTGTAAGCACATATTTGTTTTGATTATATTCATAATTACATTTTTTTTGTTTTTTTGTTTTTTTTTGTTTTTTTTTGTTTTGTTAGTTGTGATATACATACTATTTATATAAGTATTGAATACTATTTTTTCAAAAGTTTATTTTCATAACATGACAGTGTATATTTATATATAGTTTCTATTTGATCTTCCTCACAGCTTATAAGTCATGTTAATATTTTGAATTATGTATGCGACATTTTGAAGGGAACATACTATAAAATAAGTATCTTTCATTTTTAATAAGAATATATATATATATATATATATATATATATATATATATATATTGTGTTTTATATTTTAATATGGGTCAGCTTCTATTTGTTGATATCAGGTTTCCTATAATATGGTTATTCGCTTATGTAAGTCATATATTTGTTTTGTTACAGACTATATAAAATACTTTAATATATGTATATTATGCGGTTTGTTACCATATGGGTTTCTATGTGGTACTGACTTATTTAGTTGATGATTCTATATATTTTGTTACAGTATTATATTTATACTATGTTGGATTTAAGATGATTCTATAAATACTCTACTTTATAAATTATTTTAATACACATATATAATTTGGAAATTTATATAGGTTGAATATAATATGTTATTGAATGTAAAAATATGGATGGATTTAAATTATATATATATATATAACATTTAATATATATAGAAATAGTTATATATAAAAAAAATTCTTTTAGGTATTCATATTTAAACATTTAGTTTATCTGTTTGAGAATATATATATATATACTAGTTATATAAGTTTAGTATAAAGGTGTTAGTATATATATATTTTTTTTTTAAGTGTATGTTGGATTTTTAAGAAAAATGTAAGCTTGATTTATTTATTTATTTATACGTTTGAAAAACATGTAAATTAAATTTGTTATGTTTGAACTTAGAATATAAATTTCATATGTGTATGTATAGTTATAGGTGGTTATAAAAGTTCACTTATACCATTTATCTTCATCGTTCCAGTTTTGATCTGATCCGTTTCATCAATTCGAGCCAATCAGCTTTGATCGTTGAATTCGTGCTGATTTTGCTTTGCTTGGATTTGAAATTTAATTTCAGTATCTGTATCAGTGTGCCTATCCGTGTCTCCTTCTATATTCTCTAGCCTCGAAAGGTGAGAAATAACTCACGATTAACATTTTTTATTCATTAAATTTGATTTCAATTGAAACGACAATTGAAACATGCTGCTATAGTTATTTAAATTTGTTATATATGCTATTATCTGTAACTGTTCACCTGCGGGATTTGACACCATATCCTGTTGTTTATATTATATTGTTATTGATGATATATGCCTGTTATTTTATTGTATTTTCTGTTATCACCCTGCAAGTTCCCTGTAGTTTAGAAATCACTATGGGTTGAAATGATACGTACCCGAACAGACTTTAGAATAGGAGAAAATCGTTATGGGTTGAAATGATAAGCCCAAGCGGTTTTCATTTAATTGAATTTGGGATTACGGGTTGAAATGATATCCACCCGTATATATTTATTATACGGATTGAAAAGATAAATATCCGTAGCACTTGACTATATGATAGGAAATATATACAGACACCGTTGGTCCATATAAATATTTTGAAAATAATTTCTATAATTTTGGAAAGAAATATATGGTTTAATAAATTTGATTCTTAAGATATTATATAAATGAAAATTGTATATATAGATTTAGTAGTAATATTTGATTTAAATTAGATTGATTTAAGACATATAATATGGTTTAGTATTTATGTAAATCTATATTTCAAATAGTTTCTCTTGTAATAAATTGAATAATTAAGATTGGGAGATAAATTTAGGTTTATAAAAATGGTATTTAAATAAGGATTTATTTAATTAAATCGATTTGAAATTTTTGAATGGGAAATTTAAAGGGTATGATTTTATAACTGGATTTTTGATTTAAGCGATTTAATGAATATTTCACGTTTAAATAAATTAAAGAAAATATTGAGTAAATGTAATTTAAGGTTACTTAAATGATACTGAATCTAATAAGGGAGTATTTCAAGACTAAATTATAATGAGGTTAAATCGAGATCTATATGAAACTGTTATATAGAACATTTAAATATTAAAGCCTTGAACTATATTGGAATTTAAATGGTTTATGTTGAGATTCGGATCTGTATTTGAAATCAACGTAGTTGAATTTGTTATTTAGCAACTAAATTGAATTAAAATGAAAATTTAGGTTGAACTAAATTTGAATTTATTATTTAGAAAACTAAATTGAATGAAAATTTTGATGAAACGTTGAATACTTAAAGTTTTGAAATATATGGAAATATAAAGGGATATTTGTGATTATAAATCCGAATTTGAGATCGATAAAATCTAAGTGGTTATTTTAGAAACGTTTTGTATTTATTAAAAATTTAAAGCTTACCTTTAATTGTGACTTTTCTCCTTCCTTCCGTTCAAATTTAAACGTGCATCAATCAATTGCTTTAATAAATATTGCAGAATCAATGCACAGACGTTATCAATTTCATTTTATGGTGGTACGGTTTTTTTACGTTTCCTACCGTTTAAATTTTAAATAATTTACTTTTATGGGTCAGCTGAATCAAGCAACGTGGCCGTTGCTATTTATTTCTTTTATTAACTGCTGCAATTATTTTCACCAAATCAAGGGTTGACCGTTACAATCACTTTTATTTGTTTATTCATTTAAAATTTGGTTGCCTATTCATTTTCTTCCGTTATATTTTCCTTAAAACATGCGGTTCATCCCTATTTATTTTCGCTTTCACTTCTCTTTTCTCTAGATCTGTTCGTTCTGCTCCCTACTTTTCTTTGAGAAAAAAGCAAACTGAAGCATGCGGCTGTCACCATTATTTGCATCCGCCACTTCACCTTTCTTCCAAACCTCCTCATCAAATGAAACCCATTACCTCGCCTTCCGGTCGCTTCTGTTTGATCAGTGAGGTATAGACGTGTAAGCACATATATGTTTTGATTTATATTCGTAATTACATGTTTTTTTTGTTTTTTTGTTTTTTTTTTTGTTTTTGTTTTGTTAGTTGTGATATACATACTATTTATATAAGTATTGAATACTATTTTTTCAAAAGTTTATTTTCATAACATGACAGTGTATATTTATATATAGTTTCTATTTGATCTTCCTCATAGCTTATAAGTCATGTTAATATTTTGAATTATGTATGCGACATTTTGAAGGGAACATGCTATAAAATAAGTATCTTTCATTTTTAATAAATATATATATATATATTGTGTTTTATATTTTAATATGGGTCAGCTTTTATTTGTTGATATCAGGTTTCCTATAATATGTTATTCGCTTATGTAAGTCATATATTTGTTTTGTTACAGACTATACAAAATACTTTAATATATGTATATTATGCGGTTTGTTACCATATGGGTTTCTATGTGGTACTGACTTATTTAGTTGATGATTGTATATATTTTGTTACAGTATTATATTTATACTGTTTTGGATTTAAGATGATTCTATAAATACTCTACTTTATAAATTATTTTAATACACATATATAATTTGGAAATTTATATAGGTTGAATATAATATGTTATTGAATGTGAAAATATGGATGGATTTAAATTATATATATATATAACATTTAATATATATAGAAATAGTTATATATAAAAAAAAAGTTTTCTTTTAGGTATTCATATTTAAAGATTTATTTTATCTGTTTGAGAATATATATATACTAGTTATATAAGTTTAGTATAAAGGTGTTAGTATATTTTTTTTTTTAAGTGTATGTTGATTTAAAAAAAAATGTAAGCTTCATTTATTTATTTATTTATATGTTTGAAAAACATGTAAATTAAATTTGTGATGTTTGAACTTAGAATATAAATTTCATATGTGTATATATAGTTATAGGTGGTTATAAAAGTTTGCTTATACCATTTATCTTCATCGTTCCAGTTCTGATCTGATCCGTTTCATCAATTCGAGCCAATCAGCTTTGATCGTTGAATTCGTGCCGATTTTGCTTTGCTTGGATTTGAAATTTAATTTCAGTATCTGTATCAGTATGCGTATCCGTGTCTCCTTCTATATTCTCTAGCCTCGAAAGGTGAGCAATCACTCACGATTAACATTTTTTTATTCATTAAATTTGATTTCAATTGAAACGACAATTGAAATATGCTGCTGTAGTTATTTAAATTTGTTATATTGTTATAATCTGTAACTGTTCACCTGCGGGATATGACATCATATCCGGTTATTTATATTATATTGTTATTGATGATATATTCCTGTTATTTTATTGTATTTTCTGTTATCACTCTACAAGTTCCTTGTAGTTTAGAAATCACTATGGGTTGAAATGATACATACCCGAACAGACTTTAGAATAGGAGAAAATCGTTATGGGTTGAAATGATAAACCCAAGCGGTTTTCATTCAATTGAATTTGGGATTACGTGTTGAAATGATCCACCCGTATATATTTAGTATATGGATTGAAATGATAAATATCCGTAGCACTTGACTATATGATAGGAAATATATACAAACACCGTTGGTCCATATAAATATTTTGAAAATAATTTCTATAATTTTGAAAAGAAATATATGGTTTAATAAATTTGATTCTTAAGATATTATATAAATGAAAATTGTATATATAGATTTAGTAGTAATATTTGATTTAAATTAGATTGATTTAATACATATAATATGGTTAAGTATTTTTGTAAATCTATATTTCAAATAGATTCTCTTGTAATAAATTGAATAATTAGGATTGGGAGATGAATTTGGGTTTATAAAAATGGTATTTAAATAAGGATTTATTTAATTAAATCGATTTGAAATTTTTGAATGGGAAATTTAAAGGGTGTTATTTTATAACTGGATTTTTGATTTAAGTGATTTAATGAATATTTAACGTTTAAATAAATTAAAGAAAATATTGAGTAAAATGTAATTTAAGGTTACTTAAATGATATTGAATCTAATAAGGGAGTATTTCAAGACTAAATAATAATGAGGTTAAATCGTGATCTATATGAAACTGTTATATAGAACATTTAAATATTAAAGCCTTAAACTATATTGGAATTTAAATGGTTTATGTAGAGATTCGGATCTGTATTTGAAATCAACGTAGTTGAATTTGTTATGTAGCAACTAAATAGAATTAAAATGAAAATTTAGGTTGAACTAAATTTGAATTTATTATTTAGAAAACTAAATTGAATGAAAATTTAGATGAAACGTTGAATACTTAAAGTTTTGAAATATATGGAAATATAAAGGGTATTTGTGGTTATAAATCCAAATTTGAGATCGATAAAATTTAAGTGGTTATTTTAGAAATTATGTTGAATTTAAATTGATAAATTGAGATTGAATTTAATTTGAACGGGAAGGTCGGATTGATGTTGGAACGATTTGTTAAGTTGAGGAAATTGAAAATACTTTACTGTATAAATTATTTAATATATATAAATACTATTTTGGGAAATACAGAGATATTTGAAGTGAAAATGAGATTTGGTTTTGAAGTATAAATTAAGCTGAAATGACCACAGTGTTATAATGTATATTTCTACCTTGTAGAAAGTTCCATGGACCCTTAGAGGATGGTTATCCCAAACATCCTTTAAGTTATTTGTATTTCAGTTGGTATTTCACTTGAGTTGGATTTATTGATATAAGAATGTTAATCCTGACTCGAGTGTTTTATGTTTTGCTTTACGCTCGGGTCAGGCTGAGTGATACAGCATTTGAGACTCACCTTTGGAGTTAGGAGCTTCATTTGGAAATCCAACTATCGATTCAGATTCCAGCCTTTCCCGTTGATTGGTTCAGAGAAGTCATCTGTTGCATTGGAGGCTTCACTGCATTTGAACTATTCGGTTGTATTTTTCTAACTCTGATGTAGATAGTAGCTTCATGAACTACTATTCTTTATCTATTCCGCTGCATTATATTACTCTGTGATATGTGATTGATTTATTTACTGTATATTTTAAGTTTTGCCAAATTTTAATTAACAATTCGGTATTTTGAATTATCCAAGTCGGATATGTATGGTTTTATTGTCGATTTGAATGGTCCAAAATAGCGGGTCGTTACACGGATGGTTGCCACTAGACCAAAATTTGGTCGGTTATGCCAAGTGGATGGTTGACATTGAACCAAAATCTGGTAGAATCAGGTCATGCCATGCGGATGGTTGCCATTGGACCAAAATCTAGTCGAATGGCAATAGTTGAAAAGGAGGATTCCTAAAAATGTAGTCGAATTGAATTAAGCCATAAGAATGTTTTTGTTAGACCAAAATGTGGTCGAATCAAATTAGGGCATAAGGTTGGTTTCCGTTGGATCAAAATCTGGCCGAATCAGGTTAGGCTGTAGGAAATTACAAAGGTACCCTTCTCTTCACCTATGAATAGCCAAGTCTATATCTCATTTTAATTCTTTCACAAAACTAAAGAAAAGAACTAAATTTCATTGTCAAAGGCAAAGTATTCCATGTCCCAGCAAAGCAAATAGTTTAGTTAGTATAGTTCTTGTTTTTATAGTTTAGTGGGTATAACTTATTCTGTGAGTATATTACTTGTTTTCATAGTTTAGGGGGTATAACTTATTCTGTGTTTTTATTCCTTGTTTTCATAGTTTACTGGGTATAACTTATTCTTTGAGTATAATTTTATTATTTTATAGTAAGTAATCTTAATCTCTTTAGTTTGACTCATTCATATTTTAATAAATGCTGCATTGACAATTGATTGTAAATTGTTAATAAAATTGGATCTGTCATTCTTCTTGTTAATATTCTTGTTTGGTTGTTTGATTTGCGCTCGGCCAATTTATGAGCAATAACCTTGACGTTTAGTCAAAGGGAACTTATACTCGCCTTTTAAATTGAGATTGACATTTAGTGACTTTTTGGTTAAAAGGAAATAACATCCTTTTACCTATCTCTTTTGATTAAGAGGGAGCTTCACCCCTGTTGGTCATATTCTCCTTTAAAGACGATGGGTTTAAGTTATGATTTTAATAGAAGTTTTAAATCTTGGTTTAAGTTATCCTAAAGGAGCTTTGAAATTTATATAATGATTTGAATGGGTTATTTATGAAAACTAAGTAGTCCTATACTCGACACTAAAAGCCGATGAGTAGATTGATCCCCTCTTCATGAGATCTAGAACCGAGTGTCTAGGCAAGGCCAGGAGGAACCAATGCCCTAACTTAACTGTCTTTGTTTCTGGGTGAGGGATAGAGTAAGTCGAGAATGTCGGAAACATGACAAGTGTAGGAGATTTGATTTCCATAAATGATCTTTATAATTATGATGGTATAGAAAACATTTGCCTTTCTTGTAGACAATTGTTTTTGACATATTTAAGTATGATTTTGAAATATGAAATCCTCCCAAATATTTTGTGAATATACTTATAGCGATGAAATAAGTATATGGATATTTTCCAAGCAATTAAGGAGTATAAAATTTAATTTCCATATAAGATCATTTTATTATCCCCGATAGTTAATATCTTGACTATCGATTTCAATACCCTTCTTCCTATTGTTTTTGTTTCGTCAATCTAAGACGATTTGTTGTTCATTTAGAGCATTTATATCTTGTATCGAAAATAACTAAATAAAGAGCAAGTGGGGCCAAGCTATGTGGGGATTGCTCCTATTATGGTATTGTCACATCCACTGAAGATTGGTTTTGGTTGTATGCGCAGGAAGATGTAAAATACTCGGATACTCTGTAAGGTTGGTAGGGTCTGGCTTGGAGGTTTCTGAGAGCCGTCGTAGTTCTCAATTATATTTTCTAAAGGTATACTTTTGATAAGTGGGGCTTAACCCCTAGTCATTATTGAAAAAATTCCTTTTATCTATTTTTTCTGATTCAAATCTTTGGATTGATTCTTTCTTAATTGCATCGTGCGTCTTGCGCTCTTCGCAAAGCTTAATCATTTGTGTCCGTTCTTTTAGGCTTGGATATTGTCCTTGTGAGGAGAAACCCGTTCTGCGTTTTTGCGATATGGTCCTTGGAAATTGGATCGGGCATACATACAATGGATGTCATTGATGCTTATAAAATTTAATTTCCATATACGTTCGTTTTGTTATCCCCGATAGTTAATATCTTGACTATCAATTTCAATGCACTTCTTCCTTTTGTTTTTGTTTCGTCAATCTAAGATGATTTGTTGTTTATTTAGAGCATTGATATCCTTTATCGAAAATGATTAAATAAAGAACGAGTGGGGGCCAAGCTATGTGGGGTTTCTCCCATTAAGGTATTGTCACATCTATTCTAGATTGGTTTCAGTTGTATGCGTACGGAAATGTAAAATACTCGAATACTCGGTAAGGTTGGCGGGGTCCGGCTTAGACGATTTCGAGAGCCATCATAGTTCTCAAGTATATTTTCTAGAGGTATACTTTCGATAAGGGGGTGCACCCTCCTATTCATTGTTGGAAAAATTCCTTTTCCCTATTTTATTTGATTCTAATCTATGGGTTAATTCTTTTTTAATTGCATCGGGAAGCGTCTTGCGCTCTTCGCAATGCTTAATTATTTGTGCCCATTCTTTTATGCTTGGATATTGTCCTTATGAAGGGAAACTCATTCTATGTTTTTGCGATGTGGTCTCACAGGTAATTTTGAGTGTTCTATTTTTTAGGGGTTTAATCATACCAAACTTATTGTCTGACCTGAATTGTTTGTTTTCCCTAAACTCTCGAGTACTCATTTATATTTGAGTAGTCAGGAATTGACAGTTTCTTTGGACTCTTTTGAAGATGTTGGACATGCAAGAGGCACTTTATCTATCTAGCTATTTATTTTCGCTGTTATGAGATGTTGCCTTTATGTATGCATATTTAAAAGCAGGTTGTTATAACTGCCTAGACTGATAGTAGTACCTTTGTTGTATTATAACTCCATATTGGAGAGTAACCTTATGTAGTATCTTATTTTTATGTTATATTTAACCATTCTGTTGCGATTATTGTTCCGTTCTTAAATTTTACCCATGACAATTCATCTTTCAGGTACTTGGGAAACGACACATGAATGACATATTAAGTGTCATTCTCAGGGATCAGAAAGGTGGGTCGTCATAGTGTGTTTTGGTGGAAAGTGATGAAGAGGGATATCTTGATTTATATTAGTAGATGTTCGAACTGTCAACTAATCAAAGGTGATCATCAAAAGATAGTCGACCTATTACAACCTTTAGAGATACCTAACTGGAAATGGAAATGATATTGATGGATTTCGTCGATGGTTTACCCTGAACTAGGAAAGGAAATGAAGGAGTGTGGGTCATCATAGGTGAGTCCCCATGAGTATAGTAAGTGATCAAGACTCAATATTTACTACTCAGTTTTGGGAGGCACTACAAACAACTCTAGGAACTAAATTGAGCTTAAGTATCGCCTGTCATTCCCAGACAGAACAGATGGACAGACAGAGCGAATAAATCAGATTCTGGAAGATCTTTTGAGAAATTTTATTCTTGATTTTGGTAGATCTTGGGAAAATTACCTGCTTTTGGTTGAGTTCTCCTACAATAATAGTTACCAAGCAAGCATTGGCATGGAACCTTATGAAGCACTCTGTGGACATCCATGCAAATCACCGGCATGTTGGCTAGAGACAAGAGATAGATTAGTACTTGGGCCAAACATAATCTGAGAGGCTACTAAAAAAAGTTGCATTAATTAAGAAAAGAATGAAAGAGGCCCAGGATCTGCAAAAGAGTTATGCTTATAAAAGAAGAATGGATTTAGAGTTTGGAGTCGGCGATTCTGTGTTAGTAAAGATAGCTCCAATTAGAGGAGTCATTCGATTCGAAAGAGCTGGAAAATTGGCATCTAGGTACATTGGACCATTTAAAGTGATAGAAAGGATTGGACCATTGGCTTATAGAGTTTAGTTACCAGAAAAATTGTCAAGGCCCATAATTTTTTTCATGTATCCCGTTTAAGGAAAAGTGTTCATGACCCATCTTTGATTGTCGAATCATCGGTTCAAGATGATTTGGAGATAGAACCGAATCTAACTATGATTAGGCATCTGGTTCATATTGCTGACCAAGATGAGAAAAGGTTATGGAATAAAGTGGTGAAGCTAGTAAAGTTTCAGTTGAGCAAGGATCCCCAAGATTGTACTTGGGAGATGGTTGATCATATGCGAGGAGCCTATCGGGAGTTGATGTTGGGATAGTCTTGGTTGTTTGTTTTTATGGTATCTGTTTGTTTGCTATGGATGCTTAGCGTATATTTTTTTATGTGTTCCATTATATGAATACATAGCTTTTTGCACAGTTTGATTATTTAATTATTCGTTAATTTCAGGATTAAATTTATTTTAAGAGGGGAGAGTGTAACAACCTAGAATTTTCCACTTTAATATAGACTATTTAAATATATTTTAGAAAATGAATAAATGGACCTTTATTAATAAATACACCTATTTTAATTAGTTATTAATAATGATAAAATAGTTTCTAAAAATTTATTAACTAATATGGACAGCTCATAGAAAATTAGAAAATACGACCAAAGAATGTTTTCCGAAATTTCAACCTTTTGACACCGGAAAGTTGTCAAAAATGTTGTGCATGTTTATGCACTATGTATACACATTCAAATGATATAATTTGTGATAATAAATCTCACATAAAATATATATTAACTTATACATATATATTTAATCATGAAATGACAAGTTATGGTTAAATTATAAACATATATACACACACACACACACACATATTTACACACTTTTATACATATACATAGATACATCCTTACCTAGAGTATACACACATGGATTTAGTTGCATGATTTAGGGAGGTAGAGAAGGGGGTAGCGTGTTCTAAGATGTGGAGGGGTATGGCGTAGCATGCATACATGTATTTTATATTTAAAAACTTATATATAATAGTTGAATTAAATCCAAAGCTTATAAATACCCCATCGTCTTCACCAAAATTCATTTACATTCCTTTCTCCATATTCTTTATTTCTTTTCTTATTGCTGTTACCCATTCTAGTGGCTTCTTAGGAAAATATTTCAAGAAGAAATCAGTTCAAAATATACCAAAACCACTTCAAAACATCTCTAAATCACTTCTATCTACTTCTAAGCTTCATATACACCAAAACAACACCATATCACCTCATTTATTTGCTGTTTGAGCCTACCAGACCACCTAGGTCGAGCCATATTGACTCATTTTAGCACCTAAAGTCCAAATATTCTAAAGCTAGGAGGTTCATTTAGGTTGTGTTTGAATTCTGGTGAAGATCGACCTTGTTTTAGCACGTTTTTATGAGTAAAGTTAACATTTTTAAATAATTAATTAACTTTTTTAAAGTTAGAAAATTTATGATGTATACGGTATATGAATGTTATATATGATGTGTGCTTGATTATGTGATATTTGGTGATATTTGTGTATGCCGAAGTTTAAGTAGGCAAGAAAGTCTCTATGTTGTATATTGGGAAAAAGTTAGTTAGCAATTGTGGAAAAATATTATTTCTTATGTTGATGTCAGGGTGTATGTTGTGGTAAGGTGTTTTAAATGGGTTATTTGTCGCGTATGGGTTCGTGACATGAAGTTAGCGATTAGCTAACCAAAAGCGACATAGAAATCCACTTTTGTCGACGATTTGAATTTGTTTTCAAAGTGAAACGTTTTCAAGTTGCAAACTTTAGTTATGCTTCCAAAGGTTCATTTATATGTTTTAAAGGAAATAAGGATTCAAAGTTGAAGTTTTTATAACGTGGAAATCAAATTTCAACAATTTAGGATTCGGGTCCATATAGCGATAGTCGCTATACACGTAGTTCATTAAAAACGAACTAATATACAAAATGTAAGTTTTTACCCTTAGAAACTTCATAGTAAATGTTTTCTAACTTAATTAAGTTAAATTAAGGTGATTAGTAAGTTTTTAGTTAATTAATTATTTATTAACTAATTAATTAATAATGGTAATTAGCACTAATCACTAGTTAATAAAAGTTGTTTATACTTAACTGTTAATCAATTAAGTTGATCATGATTAGTAAAGTAATTAAAGTTAATTATTAATTAAGTGTTAATTTACTTATTATTTTATTAGTTAATTATTTAGTTATTATTTAAAAGGGGTCTAATACTAATTAATTTCTTATTAAGGATAACCAAGTTTTGACTAGTGTTTAATTAAGTTTAATTAATATTTAAGGAAGGTTTGAATTTGACTACTTAACAAATTAGTAAAGATTAGGAGTTTTAATTATCAATTAATTTCAAATATCAAATTATTCTCTTTTTGAAAGTGCTCTATATTTCCAAATGTTTTAACCAAGGGATTTCTATGTCGTTTTCCCTTAAGTAACCTTGAAAAAAAATCAAAACGTAAGTAATGTGGTGACACATGTATGGGAAGTAAGTCCCCATAGCTAGCACTAAAAGTCCATGAGTAGACTGATTATCTACCAGGAGATCTAGGGTTTATCTCTAGGCGAGGGGTAGGATAGGGTTGAAATGCCAGAAACGTGATAGATATAGGAGATTTAATTTCCATGAATGTTTCACATTTAATTAAGTGTATGGTTATCCATATATTAACCTTGTATAATCATCTTTAAATAGAAAATTGTCCTCTATTGATCACTTGTCCTATTTTGACTTAGGGAGTATGGTAGTAAGTTCGAATTCCCCGGTATGGGATCAAATACATGTGCATACTTCTAAGAGAACCGAAATTGAGTTAGTCAGAATTCTCGCTTAGATTGGAGACGCCAGTTTTGGATAATATGATTATTCTGAACCACTCCAAACTAATAACATTCATGTTGGATCGTTTTGAAGTATGTTATGGAGCTATACTATTCTTCCTGAGGGTGATTCCAATATGGAAGGTAGTAATTTTTGATTGTTTGTTTGATCCTGGAACAACTTGTATGGATGAATGCTAGTATTACATTTGTTGCCTGGAGGGCAATATTAGCATTCCAAGATGGATTGCTAGGTGGAAATGGTAAGAGCGTGGCCTCTTCGAGCCTTACACCGGTGAAATGAATAAAGTAGGGACATGCGGCAGGGCAAAGAGGGTCGCACCCAAATAGGGTATGATCATCCCAAATCTAGAGCGGTATCCATGTATGCTTGAGGATCCCATTGTATGGTTGTTGATCGCAGCCAAGAGCTAATCATATTCAGTGCTACTCGAGAAGGGGGTAGTATCGGTCCTGAGTAGCAGAGGTGCAACATGTTGTAGCCTTTCTTACATATTATCTAGAGGTGTACAAATTCAAAGGGTGTACCCTTACCCTATTCATAGTTGGAGTCCATTATCTTCTATGAGCCTTCGTTTTTGGTTGTAGAGCCTTGTATGCTGGAATTTAATTAATGTAATAATTTCGACGAAGATTCTATAATTTACTTTAAATCTATACATTATGATAAAATCAGATGATTTTAATATAAAATGTTTTGGTTATCGTAAGATAAAACTCGTTCATGTTTATGTGTGGCATAGTCTTATGAGATACTTTTATTTAAAAAATTTATAAAGTTAAACTTTATGCTCTACTCATACCAGATCCATGTCTGACCTGGAGTTTATTTTTCTTTCCCCTAAACTCTTAGGTACTCAAATTTTTGTTGAGTTGTTGAGTAGTCAGGTTTAGAGAAGCATTTTGGAGCAGGATAGAGCAGGAGTCCTCCCAACTTCTAGTACTTATATTTGTATTTCCATTGTGTTGTGTATATTATGTAGTATCAATTGGCGGTTTGATCTAGGTGTCTTGAGACTTGGATTTGGAGTAGTACCTATTGTAACTTGATGTAATATTTTGGAGTAACTTAATGTACTATTTGGTGGTGTTGTGTATGACTCTCATGTTGTAATGAAATATGTCTTTTATTTCTCTTGACAATTATTTCATTACCCCGTGACAAGTCTTTCAGACACTTGAATGATTGACACAAGAATACTGAAGACGTATTAAGTGTCGTCTTAAGGTGTAAGAAAGGCCGATCGTCATACTGGTGATTTGGGGCAAAGTCGAATTTGAAAAATGGCAGCCTGGGTTGTCCATGTATCTCTATGCACTTGTATACGGTGTTAGGGAAGAAGGAGAAATATAATGACAGCTTAATTTTACAATTAGTTTATTTTATTATTAATCAATAACTTAATTATTTAATAACTTTTACATACGAGACCTGATCGAGACGTGAATTTTTACGTTGCGATTTTGGTGACGTAACCTTTGTAATGAAACTGGTTTGGATGAATTTGGAGACATTTGAAATTTGGGCTAAAATCGGACGTTGTTCGGTTTTAGTCCCAAACATAATGTCTCGGCGACAGCAGAAAATTTCGATGAGTTAAGCTCACCTTTTTGCTTAAATAGTATGATATATAGTTGATAAATATTGTCGGATGATTATTTGAATGAATTACTATATTTATATTAGTTGGATTGAATGTTCCCGCCTATTGGAGAGGATAAGACCCTTTTATGTTCCTGTGTAAGAGCGAATGACCTTTTATATACGAATCTCGCCTCAAAGCGGTTGATTTATATTTTATGATTTTATAACGTTTGTGATGCAGGGGGGAACAGGTTGAGGGATGCAACATTTCTCGCTATTGTTGAATTGTTTCGATAGTATTCTTTTATATGAATTATTAAATATTGACCTGGTTGTGGACATTATGGTTATAATATTATGTTTAAAAACAAAAACCTAGTGGTTATAGAAAATAAATATCAGTATTGGTTGAGCATTTGGCAATTAATGGTCTGAAAACTATTATTTTGAAATACTATAAATGGCCAATTGAATTGTATTTGGGTTTAAGACAGTAAATGATTTTAGATCCGAAAATGGATTTCGGAAATATTTTTTTTTCAAAGATGATTAAATTAAATTAATATTATTTTAAGGTTATTTAATTATATCAATATTTTTTTAAAAGTATTTAATTGTATTAGTATTATTTTAAAGCTATTTAATTAAATTAATATTGTTTTAAAAGTATTAATTAAAATTATATGGTTTTATAGTTAATTAATTGTAGTAATATTATTTTAAGGCCATCTAATTATATTGGTATTGTTTTAAAGTTATTTAATTAAATTAATATGTTTTAAAAGTATTTAATCATATTAATATGGTTTTAAAGTTAATTAATTATAGTAATATTATTTCAAGGTTATTTAATTATATTAGCATTTTTTAAAGTTATTTGTTTATTGTAATATAGTTTTAAAGAATTTATCAAAATGTGAAAAGTTTAGTTATTTCAAGAATAATTATGGTTTGAAATTAGTAATAAGGATTATTAATAAGGTTTTGAAAATAAATTATAAATAAATAGTAAAGATTAATTATTGTTGTTTCTTAAATAATATTTTGAAATTATTAATTATTATTTTTAGGATGTTTTAAAATTAATAAATTTCATTTATTTATAATGTTTATTGTTAATAATCATTATTATATAAAGGTGTTTTGAAGTAAAAGATTTTTAATTATTTATGGTTGTTTCCAAAACCCATGAATAGAGTGAAGGACTTGGATTTTATAAAGGAGTTTATAAAATAGTTTGAAAACTTAAGGGAAGATTATTTTCAAGGTTAAAAGTTTATAAATGGTAAGATGTTTATAAACAGACTTAAGGAACGAGTTTATAGATTTATAAAAGAAGTTTTATAAATGGTATAGAAATTTATAAAGGATTTATAAATGAGTTTTAGAAATGTACAAGGGGATTCATAAGTCATTGAAATGTGTAAAAGAAGTTTGATAAATGGTTCCAGAAGTATTATAAAATGGTTTATGAATGGTTTAGAGAATGATAAGGAGTTAATGAATGATTTTTGAATCAAATAAAAAGGGAATCTTTCTCAGTTTATAACTATACTTATACCGTCGAAATAAGTATATGGATATTTTCTAAATATTGAAATTATAAAATTCAGTGGATATATCTTTATAAAAGTATTCTTATACAAGTACTTTACAAATGGTTTTATTTATGAAAGATTTAAAACAGAAGGATAGTGATTGCTTATATGCTGAACCAATGTTGCTTTATCCTTATGGAATAAATCATTGATTTGAATGTATGTTTGTCGATAGTTAAATAACCACTATTCAAAATGGACCCAAACGTAACTTTGAAAATTCTAGGAGAAACACGTGAGTTATATGATACAGTCATCTCTGATGATGTTGTACTGTGTGTATAAATCTTGTTTCGTTCTCCTAGGACAATGATAAGGAAATCCATCCACTGACGGTAAGGAGGTGATCTCTGATCTTATCTTTGACTGTTTATTTCCTAAAGAACCGGGGTTGAGATTACCGGGAATTATCAAAAATTTGTTTCAAAGAGACTAGGATCGGATATGTTATCTGAAAACCACTTCAATCCAGCGAATGTGATTCGAAGTAAAGACGCCTTAAAGATGATGGAATTGGAGACGGAGCTCTCAAGTGTTTCGTTCAGTCCCATAACGAACTTGTATGAATAAATGCCGATATTACATTATTGCCTGGAAGACAGTGTTAGCATTCCAAGTGAGAAGTGCTATATAAATGGTAAGAGCGTGGCCTCTTCGAGCCTCACACCCGGGAAATGAATAAAGTGGGGACATAGGGCAGGGCTAAGTGGGTCGCATCCAAGTAGTGTATGATCATCTCATGTCTAGAGTGATATTCATGTATGCTTCGAGATCCCGTTGTGCGGTTGCTAAATGCAACCAAAGGGTGATCATATTCGATGCTACTCGAAAAGGAGGTAGTGCTAATCCTAAGTAGCAGAGGTGCAACGTGTTGTAGCCACCCGTACAGTTTATCTAGAGGTGTACGGAATCGGTGGGTAGATCCTTACCTTTCATAGTTGGAATCCATTCTCTAATACGAGCCTTCAGTTTTAGTTGTAGTACCTAGTATGCTGGAATTTGATTAATGTAACAATTTCAGCTATGATTAACAAGTACTTGTATATTAGACACTATTATAACATCAGATGATTTCATATGAAATGTCTTCGTCATCGTAAGGTAAAAACTCATTCGTGTTTATGTGCGGCATGGTCTTACAAGATACCTTTGATCTTTGAAATGTTTCTATAACTTTAAAAATCTAGTTGGGTGTGTTTTCTCACGTTGGTTTTCTAGATTGACTCGAGTGCTATTTTACTATAATGCTCGGTCTGATCGAGCATATTTACATATTTTTTGGGATGCATTGGAGCTCAGGGGACAGGTTCGAGGTCTTCAAGACGTATTCACGTACATGTTTATTTTCCGCTACTTTGTTGTTGAAATTATCAGCAATTGTGAGGACATGTCATTATTACTATGTAGGCTGATAATTGTGATTGTTGTTGTACTCTGATGGATGTATGTATATAACAGTTTCGCTTTTTTAAAAATCATTATATTATATTATATGTTGTCCTGCGGCGATTGTGAGATTCTATGTTGTTTTTAGTTTTTTTTCTCTTTTTCTCTTCTCTTCTTCTTTCTTCTTTCTTTTCCTTAACTATTTGTCTTTCCGTTTGATTTAGGTTGGACATGTATGGTTTATTGTCAGCTTGAATTGTATGGAAAAGCAAGTCGTTACACGTGGTATCAGAGCTTAGGTTAAGTGAACACCGAGGCTTTTGTGGGAATTTACTCATTTGAGATAGGGTAAGCATGACCCTAGGATGAGTTTAAGTGTATATATACAAGCGCGCATTTTTTAGTGAATAAAAATGTTTTACACTATGTTAATTTATCTGTTGAATGGCTTATGAATTCTGGTCGGTACACGGATGCCATGATATCGATAGGGGTTTCTAAATGCTTAAACATGGCAAACCGACATGGTATTGTTTTAAAAGTGGGTAAATGAAACAATTTTACCTGAATTATATTTTATATACAAAGGAATATTTTTTTCAATTTATATAAGCTATATATGGTGTGTTTGGATGTTAACGAATGGTAATATTTGATTATTATCATTTGTTGTTGTTCTAATAAAATTTGTTATTATTATACTCTGACAAAGATAAATAATTGTAAACTGAATTATATAAGAGAATAAATTTATAAGTATGAATTATAGAGAATTAATTATACTTAAATAATCAACAGTTGTGAAATAAATTACATAAGAAGTGAGATTTTATAAATATGATTTATATGTGTGATTTATAAACGGAAAGGAAATGAAAATAGCTTAAGTTTGTTTATAAATATGATTTGGTAATGAAAACAGGTTTAAAACAAGAAGTTTGAGAACCTAAAACCTATTGATTTTGAAAATTGTTTTTCGAAAAGCTTTAGAAAAATAATAACAATAAAATTTTGAAAATAGTTGGCTAGAAATATTTTAAAATGAGATTTAAAGAAATAGAAAGCATTGAACTCACTTCAGCCGCTGGAAAATAAATCTGGTGATGGCTGCAACATCATCGGCATTCGTTTTCGGGTTTCTAAGTAAGGGATTGCTACCTGAGTAATTTACCATTTAAGTTTTGCTTGATAAAACAAATTTGTTTTAGATTCTAGAGGCGTAGTTTGATATATAAAGGAGTTATGTATATATATAATTTCAAAATGATTTGAAATAAAACCGGGCGTTAAAAACCTGAAATTTTATCTAATGTTTTGAGAAAACTCAAGACAATAAATTTTTTAACTTGGAAGATGGTGTAGATAAGAAATAAGTTTGTATAACTTGTAGATTTTGAAAATTAGCAAGTTAAAAGCAATTTTAAATTTTGTTGGATATAAAGTTAAGAAATTTAACTAAAGCCAAGTTAAATAAACTGTTTATACCGATAAAATTACTTGAATCTGCACCTTCCATCTGCACCTTGAAATTCAACTAAAGCCAAGTTAAGCAATTTCACTTCCATCTGCACCTTGAAAATTACTTGAATTATGAAATAAAATTTAACTTAAGTTAAGTTAAATAAATGAATTTTGAAATGAAATTTAACTAAAGCCAAGTTAAATAAAATTAATTGTAGTAATGAAATAAATTAGAAAGTGAACTATTAAAATGAATTAGTGAATTGAATATGTTTTTAAATGTTGTTTTCTAGGAATAAATATGAACTTGAATTGTAAAGTGAAAAATAAACATTAGAATGTGGTATAAAATGTTTATAAAGAACTTAAGTAAAATTTTGGTGGAGCAGTTCATAAATAATATTAGCATTAAAAAAAATACTAAGTGAAAAAAAGAGGGATAAAATGAAATTTAACTTAGGAAGAGTAAAAATAAAATGGTTTTATAAAATGATCCATAAATAAATTAAATATAGAATGGAATGTTGTTAAACATAACGTGAATAATTGGATATAAAACAATGAATGTAAATGGATTGAGCGTGAATAAGTGAATGTAAATCAATTGAATGGAAGTAAATTGAAATAAATACGTAAGTTGTACGTATATTATTTTATTCACATAACTGTTTGATCTAAATTCGAGTATACACTTTCAGGTAATTTATACCGATACGAGTTAGGATTTCCACTCGATTTATTGACAACAAACTTCAGATATGGATTTTTGGTTGATCTGGATATTCTCTATCATGGTATATGGCTGTGCAAGAAGAATGATGGTTTTTGATTAATGAATCGAATCTGAGTCCACACTAGAGTGGTCGTGTGAATGATACTAGTTTGGAAGTGAAATTGTGTGATCGAGCGAGCGATCAGGTATGGTTTTGCATACAGATGATGTATGTACATCGTATGGGTTTTAATAAATTAAATGTTAACATTGGAAAATGCAAGTTAATATGATTTTGAATTAATTGGAGGAACATCAATATTTTGTTGAGTCTTTAGTAGATGCAGATGGCGTATGCTTCGCGTTTGGGGCTTGGTGTCACGTTATTGATTACATATGCTTGTTAATGCTAAAATAAGGTACATGTCTCGGATTACATATTGTACTTTTATATTTTTTCCTACGGGATGCCTCATCCTCGAAGATGGTATGTATATTTATGATTACATATATATGGTAAATTTTTACGATCGAGCCGCGCAAAGGAGAAGCTGACGAAATTTTTGAAAATTTAAGGCATTAGAATTTTTTTAAATTTGGGAAAGACTTTTGATAACTTAAAATTTTGATTCTGGTTTTATAACTTGGAATTGTAACGACCCCAACTCGACTTTCGAAAATCGACACCGAATACATCACACGCATTCGAATGCTGCAGATTCAAACGTCGAACCTGGTTTGCTGGAGCTTATAACACATTAAGTACAACACAGCAGAAGAAATGAATAGTATATATCATATACAACTCCAATGATACAATATCCAAATATACATCAATGATCAATATCAGAGATACAATGAAATGCTACGGCGGAAACACCAATGAACCAGCAGCGGAAACAACTAGAACTTGAAACTCCAGAAATAACACCAATATCAGCAATCTCCATAGATAGCTCGAACCACCATCAAGTTGTACCAAGCTAAGAAAGGTCGGTCATGGAGGCCAAAGGCTTCAATATCCAAAGTCTCCAAATAATTCCAAAGTGAAAGCTACTGAATCGATATCTACTATCTGAAAAACCCAACTCTAGACTGCCCGTGTGGAAAATTGTGGGCACCCAAAGTTTAGGAAGGGAAATAAACCCCAGGTTAATCATGGGACTGGTATGAGCAAACAAAAACAGTTTATCTTTAAAACAAACAACAAAAGAATTTACAATTGAAAACCGCTATGCTTTTGGAAAATGGAACTGCCATAAGGCCTCCCGCCACACACACAATGCAAGCGCAAACTTGGAGGAGATTTCTTCTTATGACAGTAAAAAATGCTTGATGCGCGAAAGTCCTTTTTGATATTATTATTAGTGCATAGTGGAAAACACTTCGAAAGTATAATATTAATCTTAGCCAGCATACGTACCATTATAGTATGCCTACTATAGCTACCATGTTAAACGGCATGTTCTACAACTAAAACCGTACAAGGCTATTATTGGGTGATTGGAATTCCAACAAATGGTCAGGAAAAGGAACTTCCTGCTTCCACATGGGTACGCCTTTGGAGGGACGTCTCGAGAACCTACCCGACTCTCTGCCAACACAAGGCCAGGTTAACTCTGTAACTAGGTAACTTCTACTCGAGCATGTCATCCCCCGGTCATTTGCGACCTTTATCTGAGGCGCCTCTCAACCAACAACCACAAAGCAATCACAAAGTAATAGATTGCAGTGACAACATGAGTTAAGTATCTGGGCTCCATACCATGATACCACCCTTTTCTAGAAGGGAATGACACACCCTAAAGGGCGCGACCCTTATAACCTTGCTACATCTTTCCTGTTTCGACCATTTTTGGGGAGTGAGGTCCTGATGCAGTCTCATCCACAAAGCTATGCATTATACAAAAGCCATGCTTTGATCAACAAATGATCAACAACACACAGCTGCACTCAGCATGTCACACTACCAAATTGGGAGTATATCACTGATAACTATCAACTACATAACCTCTGAGCTCGTACGTCTCAAAGAATGGTGTTAAGCTAAGAGAATAAATTCTACGCCACCAAACAGAAATGTATTTGATAGATATCAGTTTTATATCTCAAAGTGCAATGTCAGACATACAACCATACAAGTCTGTTCCGAGTTCGAACAGAACCGAAGGCACTTCCGAAGAAGCCCTTACAAATCCGGCATCCACAATTTCGATCAAACTCCCCATCACATATGGAGAACTATATACTGGAGCAACTCAGTGCAGAGTCATTCGACAGGTTATCCTATCGTTCTTAAAGATACTCGGACTTCACCGCTGGTCTTCAATTGCAATTCATAACGTCGTATCACTATTCGGAATGGGTTATATGACACAAAGTCCACTCCCGGCTAAATCGAATAGTGAGCGCAATATTTAAAAACATATGGATATGGGATTTCAGTTAAGTCACAACTTTTAAAAAACCCAAAACCTTTCTTCAAATGGTTTAAACAAATTACCATTTCAAATCTTTAAACAAAAAGATTCATTTCACAAAGTTCACCCAGTTTCATAAGATCCATTCATAGATTTTCAAAATAATTTCCATTTCAATTAGGGTTAACTCATTCAATCTTTAAATCAAAATTTTAACTTATAGCTTTCGGACCCATTTCCAAAGATTTATTCATAACTTGGAAACCATTTTCATTTCAAACTTGAAATCCCTTTAACACAAATTGGAAATTCATTTCTTATATGAAAGCTGTTATTATTTAAAAACAAATAGTTTTCATTTCGGAAAAATCCGATTTCATTTATACGAGTTAAATTCTTTGGGTTAAATTCAAAGTCCCAAAACAACACTTAAAAAATGGTTTAAAACCCATATAAACTTGTATAACCTTTTTAAATCATAAATAGAATTCAATTTCAAATTTTGAATTCAAATTTAAATCAAATTTCAAAACTAAATCAAGTTATTCAAAAATAACTTTTATCTTTGAAATTCCTTTTCAAAAACTTTTCACTTTAAACCCAATCCATTTCCAAAACCATTGGAATTCAAAAATTCAATTTTAAAACTATTTTAAAAATCTGTGACTTAACCAATTTCCTCGTGCAACCCATATTCATGTGTGTATAGTGTAGTCCAGGGGTTTTACACAATAAAAGTGCAACGTCATCAATTAGCATAGATTCAAATACAACAATATTTGATAAGCGGTATAAACTATAATGCTTATCTTTATTCACAGGTCACAGATAAATAACATAGGTAGATCGCAAATAAATAAATTACATTCATCACAGATAATAAGTTACATTTCACAGCTTAATCATATCACAGAACATCATATATCAGGGATATCACACAATTCAAAGCATCCAATTCAATCCAAACATTCATAAGTAAGATCGGTTAATTGTATGATTAATTTAGATCAGACTAATTACTTATGGATTACTAATCCTGGTTAATTAACATTAACAAATTACAAATCATTTTGATTAATTATTCTTTAATCATTTATTAATTAACCATTAATAATAAATTAATTAGCCTTTAACTATAATTCATCAACCTTTAATTATTAAATAATTAACCTTAAATTATTTAATTCACCATTTAATTAATTATCTTTAATTAATTAATTAACCCTTAATTAATTAATTATCAATTAATTATCCTTAATTAGTTACGATAAGTGACTATCCCTAATCTTAAATCAATGGCAATCACTTGATTAATGCACTTTAATTGTTAATTAATTACTTTTAATTAAATAATTATCTTTAAGAAATTAATTACCTTTAATTGCTTTCATTAATTAATTTTCATTAATTAATTACGTTAATTAATTAATACTTAATTATTAATTAACCATTAATAATAATTAATTATCTTTAATTAATTACAATAAATAATTAATTAATCCTTACTTAATAATCATCCCTTAATCATTTTCATTAATTAATTAACCTTTAATTAATTAATTATTCTCAAATTAATTACCTTCATTAATTAATCTCGTTAATTAATTATTCTTTAAATTAATTAACCCTTAACATTTGATTAATGAATCTTTAACAATAAATTATCCATTCTTAATTACTTCCATTTAAGTAATTATTTTTAATTAATCATCCATTAATTACTTGATTAATTAACTTGAATTATTAATTAATTTTATATTAATTACTTCTATTAATTAACTAACTTCAAGTAATAAACTTTCTTTAACAAATAAAATTTAACTTAACCTTGAAAAGTTAATTAACAATTTTAAAACATCCTTTATATTAATCAATTAACCTTTAATTATTATTATTAAGTTAAAATAAACTTTCCAAAATAAAGGTTATATTTATTTTAAACCATTTAAAACTAGATTAATTAAAACAATTTATTCAAAACCCTTCTTAACTAGTTTTAAAGCTTAAATAACGTTAATATTGAAGGAAAATTGATTTAACCAAATTTATTTTAAAAAAACTTGATTTTTCTTTAAAGCTTTAAAACTGTTTTGGCCAACCTCAACAAAACCTAAGGAAATCCTGATCTACTTCGAGTTTGAACCCGGGCAAGGCCACGCCTTCAACTGCTTCGAGCAAAACACCAGCTTGCACGATTCTAGACCCGAGCTTCCACTTTCTTCCCCAAACACTAATACGCGAACGTTGCACGTTTACGTGCACAAGCACGTTGATCATCGACGATCGACGCCGAGGCCACCGAAGAATCACCCATGATCATCAGAGTCGAATTGAACACGCACAAACACGAAATTATTACGAAATCAAAATCGAGACAAACTTCAACTAACTGACATTCTGGAACCACATGCTCCTTTGAAACCCTCTTCGCCTCGCCGCTACACGCCACCGGAACCCACGCTACTCTGATCGAAGGTACCCGGACCCATCACGAACCCATCGGCTCCGGTGCGACACCTGAATCGCAGTGTCAACCTCGAAATTCCCCCGCGACTACCACTTACAAAACGCAGGGTTTAAACCCTACTTTGAATCAAATCTCAAACAATAATGAATATAAAAATTCGCTTGCATTTTTCCTACCATCTACAATTATTCCAGCACCCATCACCTCGATTCCGAAGTCCAATACTTGATCGATCACCAGGAATTGCTAAATAACTTTTTTCCGTTCATCCAATCCATACAACCCCAAACCGTATCTAAAAAATCTGATTTTCATTTTAAAAATCATCATTTTCGAAGTAGTTTTGATGATGTAATCCAATGTGGAATTCATGCAATTCGAAATTTGGATAAATCTTGAAATTTTCACTGTATTTTCTATTCCCAGACAAAACCATTATATGTTCTATCAAAATTTATTTTTTTAAAACTAAATTCTGATGTTTTTGAACATATTTTGTTTTTGCATTACTGATTAAAAATGATCAGAGCAATTGGATTTTAATTTTGAACTAAAGTTTAAACCTATACATTATTTAACGGAGTCATTTCTTGCCTGTTCATTCAGATACAGAGAGTATGCATATCTATACACAGACATCTTTCTATAGCCATACAAACATAGTTTGATTCAAAACTACCCAGATGATCACATGTAAATCAGATATCCAAAACAAATCTTGGGTTTAAAAGTGAGTTCACTCACATGCAAAGAGATTTAAGCTTTTTTTAAAATGGGAGTTTTGCTCACCTGTTATGATAAAACAGAGTATGTTTAAAAACCTGGAACTTGGAATTTGAATTTGCAATTTTGATTTGCTTAAACTTTGTTTTGCTCTGAATCCCTTAGGTTTTATTTTAATCTTTTTCTTTGATCTGGACTTGATTTCGAGGCTTTAATTTTTGCCTCAGATCTGAATTTCCAGGTTGATTTTTTTCTTGAATTTCCAGGTTTCAATCTAATATGAGACTTGATTGTGTTGAGATGATCCAACTGAGTTGCTTGATTATTGAGTTGAAAGCTTTATATTGCTTAGTTGAAATCTTGAACTTTGCTGTAACAACCCGCATATGTTACGATTGTGTATTTAAATATTTTATTTAAATACAGCATCGTTAGTCGGATTATAGTCTGAAATGCTACTTTTTACATACGGTCGAATTAGGACTTGGGACCACTCCCATTGAGTTCAAAATGTTGTTTGCAACCTTTTTGAGTATAAACTTCGATATGTTTGGAGCTAGTTAAAATTTGGCCTATGCACTTTGGACATTGGGTTTGGGTTAGCCTAAACTATTAACTCTAGCTCCACCCCAACTTCTCTTCATTCACTTTCATTTCCTAATACCTTCAAGCTTTCATAAAAATGGGGGAAGAGAAAGAGAATTAGAATTCCTAAGCCCTAGTTCCATTGCAAATCCAAGTTCTAACTCCAAATTCAAAGTGAAGCTATTGGTAAGCATCCTCTTCTTCTTATCCAACTCATTCTACCTTCAATTTCAGAAATTCCTAAAGTCTAACTTAGGAAATGTTTTTCTTTTAAGATTAGATTCAAGATTCTTGGGTTGGAATTGAGGAGTGATTGTTTTTACCTTGCTCTATGGCTCCTTCTTCCTTGTTTTTATGCAAAAGGTGAGATTTTTATCTCACATCTAGGTCTATAACTATCTTTGGTTGTTAGGTATGAATTCCTAACTTTTATTCCATGTTCATTGGCTTTGGATTGAATTGGTTTTATGAATGTTCAAATTTTTGGTGTTTTGAAGTCAAATCTTTAAAAATCCTGGCTTTGTTGGTTGAACATGTTTTTGGTGATGCATCGAAGAGCCTATAGGGCTGGGTTGTCGACTGACATAAACCTCTAGCGCCCATTGCTCGTCCGATTGCGAATTGGATTGCGATTGCTATTCATTTGATAGGCTGAAAAACAGCCGCAGTGCCAATCAGTTGACTGACCTTTGTAGTCAGTCGACTGGCTGTAGCAAACGAGGGTTCCTGGGACTGTTTGCAGAGGCTGGAAGTCTCTGCTAGCTGCAATCAAGCTACTGGCCTCTGTAATCAGTCGACTGACTATAGGAAATGAAACTTTCAAGTTTCCGGATCAGTCGGCTGGCCTTTGCAGTCAGTCGACTGACCTGGTTGCTTTTGCCTATTTAGCCTATTTTGTTTGAAATTCCAATTTCTATCAATTCGTGGTTTTCTGATTTGTTGTTATCATTTATTATCGAACTTGATGATTTCTATTTTGAATTTTTGGGTATATCCATTTTGATGGATTTGGAATCGATTTCTTCGGATTTAATTCACGTCTTTGAACATGAAATTTTGGTGATTGATTGTTTTTACAATCATCTATATAGATTGTCACTTCTAAATACAAAGGTTTCTATACTGGTAGTAAATATTCAAACTCTTTCACAAAAATGATTTCAACTATATTTTCAATATCAAACTCGTTTATAAAACCGTTTCCAACCTATTAGTATATACAAACCTTTACCTCCCTCGTATGAGAAATCTAATTAAATGGCTTAGTAAAACAAGTGGTATGAAATGCTCGTGTTTATTTTGTCGGTTAATTCTTAAACTCGTTCGATTGAAACTTTTGTGGCAACATTCGAGTAGAGACTTACAATTTATTCGTAAATACTTAAGTTAAGCAAGCGGTTATGGGACATGAAGCTAAACTCATCTATTTACTAGCTTAGTGTAATTGACACGTCTTGATGATTGATGATGATCATTTCGTGATTTAGTCTAGCAATGTGTGATGTCTCTTTGTCTACGAGGGAGACTAAACCCTGTTTCTATGGAGCTTCGACTCAAAATTGGTGAGGTAGCGACCCATGGTCTTCAGACCGTTTTGTGGAGCTTCGGCTCAAAATAAATGGTTAGCAACCATGGAATAACGTTCCATTTTGTGATACACGTGTTGGTGAGTTTTCATGCTCCCGTTTGTGATAGGCCTCCCCCTTTTTGTGATTTTTGGATTTCTATTGATGATTTTTAGAATTTGCGTTTCACCAAAATTCGTGATTTATATTGATAAGCTTTATCAATTTTTGTGCATTGGAGAATTTGTGTTTCACTAACTTTTGTGAATTTGTGTTTCAACAACTTTTACGATTGGCATTGATAAGTTTGTCAATATTTGTGGTTTGGGGAACAGAGTGAAGAATATGACATTCTTTTTGATGTTATCAGATTTCTTGAGATATTGTATGATTTTTGTTGTTGTCAAATGTATACTTTTCATAGTATGGCATTATTGTTATCATACTTTTGTTATATCTCTTATTCCATCTCATTTTATCTGATATTTATAGCTACACTGATCCGTTTATTATTTTCTTATTAAATAATACTCGGGTCAGACCGAGATGTTACAGGTGCTTCTACTTGACTCCTTATTTGGGAGTGTTACCTGACTTTGGGCTAACTACACTATATTGGTAGTTTTTGTTATTATACATTTGAGATAGAGACTCCTTGATGTATACAATTCTTTTGTCTAGCACTTGTATCTATTCTTTTGTTATACTGTGGATCTTGTTTTACCACTACTCTGATAAACACTTCTAAGTGTTATATATTCATATTTATTTCCGCCTTTGTGATATGGATATTTGTGACTGATTGTGTTATGCTTATTTCTATATTTGTTTCCGAAGATCATATAGCCACTGTGTAGTGGCTTTGGGTTTGTATCGATGTGTCGGATTTCCTCTTGAAATGAAATTCATGTTATACTATCTGACATTTCGGTGCTCGCACAAAGAAATTACACGGATGGTCACTCCTCAACAGCCTTATTCTTCGCGCTAGTTGACGGCATTACTCCGTAGTGTTCTTGGCTAGCGTGAGTAAAGAGGTGGGGCATCACAACATGGTATCAGAGCCAAACTTCGGAACAATGTAGAATAATTTAACACGGATCATCGTCTTAAGTCCATCTTAGGAGTCGTGCCTTAGGATTTTATTCGAGTCATTGGGCCCGTTCTATCCTATTTTCTTTGTGATGCCTTGTATTATCAATCAAGATTTGTTTGATATTCATTCTTAGATTAACCTTTTTCTTCTTCTTTCTTTCTTCCTTAAAGAAGAGAAAAGGTTAGACCAGGCCGTCCCAGCGTCGGTCAATGTAGTGCTACTCCCTAGGATGGAGTATTTATGTCTACCCAACATCTTCTCGATCTTGTAAAGAATGCTCAAGCTGCCAGACCCATTCCAGAGCCTACTCACCCTAAATCTGGGTTTGCACGTTTTTGCAGTGATTATACCAACTTGGGTGGGAAGCCATTCAAGGGTACCAAAAACATCATTGAAGTCCAAGCTTGGCTTAGAACATGCGATCGCATCTTTTCTTGCATGAATCTTATTGGTCTTCATCGAATCCAAGTGGCTTCTAGTATGCTCCAAGAAAAAGCATTAGATTGGTACGAACTTTTGATTTATGAAATTATTGAAGCGGATCTTACTTGGGAGCAATTTCGAGAAAGATTTCAATCAAAGTTTGTACCAGAAGCTGAGAAAGTGACTTTAGCCCGTCATTTTATACACCTTTTTCAAGGTGAATCTTCTGTGGCAGAATATGTCGCATCTTTTGAATCTCTCTCTATTTATGGGGTCGAGTATATAAATACCCCCATTGAAAAAAAATCAGAGATTTGTCTATGACTTGGATGAGAATCTCAAGAAGCCATTACTTCTGAAATTGGACGTTGCTTTCGATCAGCTTGTTAATATCGCTCTTCGACTCGAAGAGGCTAATAGAGAGGGTGATGTTGAAGTTGTGGGTGCCAAACCAAACTTCAACAACAACAAGAAAATGCCTAATAAGTTCAAAGGCCCTTATCCCAACAAGAAAGGGAAACAAGTAGCAAAGACTCCTAACTCTATCCGTGGAGAATGCTACAATTATGGTTCTAAGGACCATTTATGCAAATAAGTGTTCAAAGCCCCTTACTTGTCGCTATTGCAAAAGTTCGGGTCATCTTTTATCTTCATGTCCCAAACTTTAAGGTAAGAAGGAGGGAAAGATTAATGTTGTGCAAGCTCATAGTAACACTTCTCGTGGTCAAGGTATTTCTCATTCTATCCTTGATGGCATTATCATGTTTCGTGATCAAACTATTCGAGTTCTTTTTGATTCAGGTGCATCCCATTCTTTTATATCAAAAGAGCTTGTTGATACTTTTTCTTTAAGTGTTATGGCTTCAATGACTTCTTTGAGAATTGCGAATCCGGTTGGTGGATTTGCAACACTCAGTTTGCTTTGTAATGATGTCAAGATTATTTTATGTGATTTTTCTTTCCAAGCCGATTTGCATGTCATGCGTTACTTGGACTTCGGAATGATTTTGGGAATGGATTGGCTTAACCGTTATGAAGCTTAAATCCTATGTCCTGAGCGGACTATTCATCTTCGACATCCTCAATCTGTTAAGCAGATTTCTGTTGTTCTTAAAGATTCGGATTCCAGCTTGGCTGCATCTTTATATTCTCTAAATCCTCATGATAACGATAATGATGATGAAGAAGATGTCATTTCTTTTATTCACATTGTTCATGAATTTTCTGACATATTTGAGCCCGTTTTAGGATTACCACCCAAGCGAGCAATTGAGTTCAGAATTAATCTAATTCCTGGAGCTTTACCTATTACTCCTCCTCCTTATCGTATGTCTAATAAGGAAAATGAGGAGATGCGTAAGCAATTATTCGAATTGGAGACGAAGCAATTTATTCGCTCTGGTTCCTCTCCTTGGGGAGCTTCGGTTTTTGAAGAAATCTGATTGTACACTTAGGCTTTGCGTTAACTACCGCAAGCTTAATGATCTCACCATTAAGAATAAATATCCATTACCTCGGATTGATGATCTATTAGATCAACTTAGTGGTGCTAGAGTCTTTTCACAGTTAGACTTAGCAACCAGTTTTCATCAGCTTCGTATTGCAGAGGATAGCATTCCTTTGACATCGTTATGTACTCGTTATGGATCTTATGAATGGCTTGTTATGCCATTTGGTTCAACGAATGCTCCGGCTTATTTCGTTGACCTTATGAATCGATTTTTCAAAGACTTCCTCGTTCGATTTGTTCTCATCTTTATAGATGATATTCTTGTTTATTCTAAGACTGAGGAAGAACATGAAAAGCATCTTCAGATTGTGTTGGAAACTCTTGGGAGTAATCAATCGAAAGCAAAATTTTCTAAATGCCACTTTTGGCAATCTCGTGTGAAATTTATTGGCCATATTATTTCTGAATCCGAAATTTCCGTAGATCCTTCAAAGATTGAAGCGATTCAAGATTGGAAGAGACCGGAGAGTGTGACGGAAATCCGTAGTTTTCTTAGATTGGCGGGTTATTACCGTCGATACATAAAAGACTTTTCTAAAATTTCTGTGCCTCTTACTAGCTTGACAAAGAAAGGAGTTAAATACATTTGGTTGGACAAATGTGAAGCTTCTTTTCGGAAATTAAAAGAACTCCTTTCCGGTGCTCCTATTCTTGTGATTCCCGAAGGGAACCAAGATTTTATTGTTTATACCGATGCTAGCCGGGTTGGTTTGGGTGCCTTTCTTATGCAAAGGGAACGTGTTATTGCTTATGCTTCTAGGCAATTGAAGCCTGCCGAGACTAGATATGCCACTCATGATTTAGAGCTCGTGGCTATTGTTTTCGCCCTTCGTGTTTAGCGTCATTATCTTTTGGAGAGAAATTTGTTCTCTATACCGATCACAAATCTTTGAAGTATTTGTTTTCTCAAAAGGAACTTAATTTGCGTCAACAACGTTGGCTCGAATTCCTTACATCTTATGACATTGATATTCTTTATACTCCCGGAAAGGGAAATTGTGTTGTCGATGCCCTTAGTCGTAAGCAACAAGCGGTTGTTTCTATGATGATATCCAAATGGAATGATCTCGAGACTTTATCCACTTGTGAGATTCGAGATCGTGAATCTGATTTATGTTCATCTCTTGTTTTATGTAGCCTTGAGGCTCATCCATCTCTTTTAGACTGCATCCTTGAAGCACAAAGGTTAAATCCCAAATTGGCTCTTCTTAGCCAAAGTTGTAGGGATAAAATTGATATTGGAGGTTTGAACGACTTTGATATTGACTCTCGTGGCGGTATTCGAAAATTTGGTAGACTTATCGTGCCAAATATTGATAATCTTCGTAAAGACATTTTAGAAGATTCTCACCGTCATAAATTTACCATTCATCCCGGTAGTAGTAAAATGTACGCGGATATGAAGCGACTTTATTATTGGGATGGAATGAAATCCGATATTGCTAAATTTGTTATGCGCTGCATGACTTGCAAACTTGTCAAGGCCGAGCATCAAAGGCCCGGAGGGTTATTGCAACCTTTGGATATTCCAATTTGAAAGTGGGATCAAATTTCCATGGATTTTATTGATGGTCTTCCTCGTTCTCGTTCGAGCCATGATAACCTATGGGTGATGTTGATAGACTTTCCAAATCCGCCCATTTTATTCTCGTCCGGTCCAATCGGACCGTGCCTCTTTTGGCCAAACACTTTATTAAAGAAATTGTTAGATTACATGGAATTCATACTTCTATTGTTAGCGATCGTGATCCATTATTTACTAGTGGATTTTGGAAGAGTCTTGAAAAAGCATTGGCAACGAAGCTTAATTTTAGCATCGCTTATCATCCTCAGTCCGATGGACAAATCGAGCATGTGAATCAAACACTTGAAGATCTTCTTCATGCATGTGTTCTTGATTTTGGTGGAAGTTGGGGGGATCATATTTCTCTTGTTGAATTTTCCTATAGTAATAGCTTCCAATCTAGTATTAGCATGGCACCTTTTGAGACACTTTATGGAAGGCCATGTCGATCTCCTTCTTGTTGGCTTGAGGTCAGCGAGAGGCTGGTTTTAGGTCCAGATTTTATTCGTGATTCCACAGAAAAGATTGGCCTTATTCGTCATAGGATAAAAGAAGCTCAAAGTAGGCGAAAATCCTATGTCGATAACCGAAGAAGGAAATTAGAATTTTCTGTGGGAGATTTTATGTTTATTCGTGTTTCACCTATGAAGGATGTTGTGCGTTTCAGTCGATCGGGAAAATTAGCACCTCGATATATTGGTCCATTTCCCATCACCGAACGTATTAGTTCCGTGGCTTATCGCCTTTTATTACCGGCTCAGTTTTCTTCTATTCATGACGTGTTTCACGTTTCTCAATTACGGAAATGCCTTCGAGATTCCGATTCTATTCTTGAGCCCAGTGTTGTGGAAGAAATTGAAGTTTTGCCTAATTTGACTTATGAGCAACATCCTATTCGAATTATTGCATCGGAGGTTAAACGCCTTCGAAATAAAGATGTCCCTCTTGTGAAGGTTCAATGGTCCTCAAATCATAAGGATTGTTCTTAAGAATCTAGAGAATTCATCGAGCGTACACATGCAGACTTACTTTCTCGTGCTCTTTGAGGTGAACTTTTTATTTCAAAATTCTTTTGTGTTGATATGCTTTTATGGTGTTACTTTTTATTTTCTTCTTAAATGTTGCGAGGACGCAATTTCTTTAAGGAGGGGAGTCTGTAACAACCCGCATATTTTACGATTATGTATTTAAATATTTTATTTAAATACAGCATCGTTAGTCGGATTATAATCCAAAATGCTACTTTTTGCATACGGTCGAATTAGGTCTCGGGAGCACTCCCATTGAGTTCAAAACGCCGTTTGCGATCTTTTTGAGTATAAACTTCGATATGTTTGGAGCTAGCTAAAATTTGACCTATGCACTTTGTACTTTGGGTTTGGGTTAGCCTAAACTATTAACTCTAGCTCCACCCTCACTTCTCTTCATTCACTTTCATTTCCTAATACCTTCAAGCTTTCATAAAAATGAGGGAAGAAAAAGAGAATTAGAATTCCTAAGCCTTAGTTCCATTGCAAATCCAAGTTCTAACTCCAAATTCAAAGTGAAGCTATCGGTAAGCATCCTCTTCTTCTTATCCAACTCATTCTACCTTCAATTTCAGAAATTCCTAAAGTCTAACTTAGGAAATGTTTTTCTTTTAAGCTTAGATTCAAGCTTCTTGGGTTGGAAATGAGGAGTGATTGCTTTTACCTTGCTCTATAGCTTCTTCTTCCTTGTTTTTGTGCAAAAAGTGAGATTTTTATCTCACATCTAGGTCTATAACTATCTTTAGTTGTTAGGTATGAATTCCTAACTTCTATTCCGTGTTCATTGGCTTTGGATTGAATTGGTTTTATGAATGTTCAAATTTTTGGTGTTTTGAAGTCAAATCTTTAAAAATCCTAGCTTTGTTGTTTGAATATGTTTTTGGTGATGCATCAAAGAGCTTATAGGGCTGGGTTGTCGATTGACATAAACCCCTAGCGCCCATTGCTCGTCAGATCGCGAATTGGATTGTGATTGCTATTATTTGATAGGCTGAAAAACAGCCCCAGTGCCAGTCAGTCGACTGGCTGCAGCAAATGAGGGTTCCTGGGACTGTTTGCAGAGGCTGGAAGTCTCTGTTTCCTGCAATCAGTCGACTGGCCTTTGTAATCAGTCGACTTACTATAGGAAATGAAACTTCCAACTTTTTGGATCAGTCAACTGGCCTTTGCAGTCAGTCGACTGACCTGCTTGCTTTTGCCTATTTAGCCTATTTTGTTTGAAATTCCAATTTCTATCGATTCGTGGTTTTCTGATTTGTTGTTATCATTTATTATCGAACTTGATGACTTTTATTTTCGAATTTTTGGGTATATCCATTTTGATGGATTTGGAATCGATTTCTTTGGATTTAATTTACGTCTTTGAACGTGAAATTTTGGTGATTGATTGTTTTTACAATCATCTTTATGGATTACCACTTCTAAATACAAAGGTTTCTATACTAGTAGTAAATATTCAAACTCTTTCACAAAGATGATTTCAACTCTATTTTCAATATCAAACTCTTTTATAAAACCGTTTTCCAACCTATTATTATATACAAACCTTTACCTCACTCGTATGAGAAATCTAATTAAACGGCTTAGTAAAACAAGTGGTGTGAAACGCTCGCGTTTATTTTGTCGGTTAATTCTTAGACTCATTCGACTGAAACTTTTGTGACAACTTTCGAGTGGAGACTTAAAATTTATTCGTAAATACTTAAGTTAAGTAAGTGGTTATGGGACATGAAGCTAAACTCATCTATTTACTAGCTTAGTATAATTGACACTTCTTGATGATCGATGATGATCATTTTGTGATTTAGACTAGCAATGTGCGATGTCTCTTTGTCTGCGAGGGAGACTAAACCCCGTTTCCGTGGAGCTTCGGCTCAAAATTGATGGGGTAGCGACCCATGGTCTTTGGACCGTTTTGTGGAGCTTCGGCTCAAAATAAATGGTTAGCAACCATGGAATAGCATTCCATTTTGTGATACACGTGTTGGTGAGTTTTCATGCTTCCATTTTATGATAGGCCTCCCCCTTTTTGTGATTTCTGGATTTCTATTGATAATTTCTAGAATTTGTGTTTCACCAAAAATCATGATTTATATTGATAAGCTTTATCAATATTTGTGCATTGGTGAATTTGTGTTTCACTAACTTTTGTGAATTTGTGTTTCAACAACTTTTACAATTGGCATTGATAAGTTTGTCAATATTTGTGGTTTGGTGAATAGAGTAAAGAATATGACATTCTTTTTGATGTTATGAGATTTCTTGAGATATTGTATGACTTTTGTTGTTGTCAAATGTATACTTTTCATAGTATGACATTATTGTTATCATACGTTTTGTTTTATCTCTTATTCCATCTCATTTTATTTGATATTTATAGCTACACTGATCCGTTTATTATTTTCTTATTAAATAATACTCGGGTCAGACCGAGATGTTACAGGTGCTTCTACCTGACTCCTCATCTGGGAGTGTTACCTGACTTTTGGCTAACTACACTATATTGGTCGTTTTTGTTGTTATACATTCGAGATAGAGACTCCTTGATGTATACTTATTCTTTTGTCGAGCACTTATATCTATTCTTTTGTTATACTGTGGATCTTGTTTGACCACTACTCTGATAAACACTTCTAAGTGTTATATATTCATATCTATTTCTGCCTTTGTGATATGAATATCTGTGACTGATTGTGTTATGCTTATTTCTATATTTGTTTTTGAATATCATATAGCCACTGTGTAATAGCTTTGGGTTTGTATCGATGTGTCAGATCTCCTCTTGAAATGAAATGCATGTTATACTATCTGACATATCGGTGCTCGCACAAAGCAATTACATGGATGGTCGCTCCTCAACAGCCTTATTCTTCGTGCTAGTTGATGGCATTACTCCGTAGTGTTCTTGGCTAGCGTGAGTATAGAGGTGGGGCGACACATTTGCTTTGATTTATTTTCATATTTTAGTTTCTGATTTGATTTTTGTATGAGGTAAATTTGTTTCCGGGTTTTTCAAATAGGAGAAAAAAAATGAACGGCTTGGTTTTCTTCTTTCTTTTAATATTTACTTACATTATAAAATAAGAAAAAAAACATCTTTTCCACTTGTTAACTTCATATATGAAAATAGTTACACTTGTTTAACTTCTTATCACATGGTTTACACTTGTTCAAAACAAGTAATATTATGTTTTAGATCCTTATGTAAATAAATTAAAATTTATGGTTTAAACCTTGTTTAATTTTTAGATCTCATATTTTCATTTTGAAAAGAAAAGGTATTAAACTTTTTATAGATTTTAAACAAATTGTACTTAGTTCATATATAATTTCAAAAGAAAGAACATTATTCCTTTATTAATATTATTCAAATCTTAGTAATTCTCAAAAGATATGTATATCTTAACTTTTATTTCTTTTTTCACATTTGCATTCACACATTTTATTTATACAACTTTTAAAAATCCATTTCATAAAATTAAATTCAAATATCTTTATATTATTTTCTATGTATATTTCCTTTTGTAACTATTTATACAACCTTAAGAAAATGATTCTTATATTGATCTTAAATCCTATCTTTCAGACCACAATGTGTATATTCATGTACATATACATATATATATATATATATATATATATATATAATAGAAAAACAAATCTCTACTAGTTTATAAAGTTCTTAAATACAATTTATTTCTCAAAATATTTATTCTTGAATTTCAAATTCCAGATTCAATTTAAAAATCTATTTATATACATATATATAATTTTTAAAGCTTTTATTAATTCCTATTTTCACAATCCATTTATAAAACCCACATTTTAATTGTTTTTGGAGAAACTCAAATAAATTTACCAATTAATCTCACAATTTGATTCAAAATTATATATTAATTTCCAAATATTTCAAAATTTAATCCCAAAGATTAAATCAGTTATCAAATTATTCTTAGCTAAAATCCAGGAATGTTACAGGAATGGTATTAGTTGGCAACTATTAATGAATTCAAAGACTTTGAACAATTTGGCAACCCATTTTAATTAAATTTTTTGGAAAGTTATTGGATTTGGAGCATTTTTCTTACCTGGTAATTTCGAGGACGAAATTATCTTTAAGGGGGAAGAATGTAACAACCCAAAAATTCAGTAATTTAAATTTGGAATATTTAATTTAAATATTGACAAGTTAATTTAAAAAATTAAATAACTTGAATTTAAAATATAGTGATTTATTATTTGATGATTAAATTGTTGAATTTAATATTGGAATTGTTTAAATAATTGAATCTTAGATTTAATATGAACGAAAATGATTTCAAAAGTTGATTTAAATTCTATTTGAATGAAAAGAAGGTTTACTGAACTTTGAAATTTGATTTAAAAGTGAATAAATTGATTCTAAGAATTACTCGTTTTAATTAACGTATAAAAATAATCTTTTTGGACACTGTCTCGGATTTCGGCGAAACCAGTTTCATTGGATCTGTAATAGTGAATTATAGTATGTTGTCGAATTTGTGGCGATTGAACGTATTCTTTGATCATGCGAGTTCATAAACGTATAAATAATTAAAGGAATTTAAATTAAAATAATTTGATTTGAAAAACCATTTTTTAAATATGATGGAATTGGCTTCCGATTCCATTATGTTTGGAATAGGGGTATAACATATAGAATTTCAAGGTGCACTCTTCGTTTGGAGTTCGAAATTTTCAAGAATGAATAGTGTCGAGCTTATTTTCTATAAATATCCCCCAACCTTCTTCCATTTGCAAATAAAACCCTAAACCTAATTTTCAGCCGCTATTAAACTAAACAATCTGATAGCCATTGTCGATCAGAGCCTCTAGGAGCAAAATTAGCCTTCGGCATCAACTAGAGAAATGTAGATAGCGACCATACGAACTTATTCAATGGTTGGATCGAGCTATCATCACTCGACATGGCTGAAATCTCCCTCCGTTCATAGCAGGTTCATGGGTTTCAGCGAGGAGATTGTACATGCGCGCGAGGCCAGGCGACGCATTGCTGGGTTTGAGGGGTCAAGCGGCGGTCGACGGAGTTCGTTTTGGGCGCGCTCGATTTTGAGAAAAAAATAAAAGAAATAAAAAATGGCGAGCCTAGGAAATGCGTGCAAATGAGCAGAGAGAGGGAGATGGAGGAATAGGGTTAGTTTAAATCATTTTAGTTTAAATTAATTTAATATTAATTATATCGAACGTAAATAAAATTCGTAACTTTCTCGTACGAGGTCCGTTTTGAGTGTAACGACTGGAATTTTTTGACGCTCGAAAATTGACACTAATACGTCCACTCTATTACATGCGAGAAAATCGAATGCCGGAAAACCCGATTACTAGGGGAAAGAAGAAGAAAGATAGGAAGAAAAACTAAACAACAAAGAATCTCACAGCGGAACAAATAATATATAATATATCTCAGGTCTTTACACAAAAGCAAAACTGTAACATGTATACATACAAACAGAAATCAGAGTATACTGACATATTTCGGCCTGGATAGTTATAACAGTCTATCCACACAATTGCTGATAAACACAACAATGAATATAGTGGAAAATATAACCATCTACGTGAATACGTCTTTGGGCCTCTAACTCGTCTCTTGAAGCTCCAAGCATCCAAACTAATCTGTAATATACTCGGTCCGACCAAGATTTATAATAAAATAGCACCCGAGTTTTTAGCTTGCGATAACCACACCCTGTAATATCAAAATCATATGATATTATAATAGTGTCTATAGAAAATAAACTATAAAATAGCTATAATGCTTGCATCTTACATTTCAACATAGTTGGGCATAATCAAAACCGTACGGCGCTTATTGGAGAATAGATTCCATACAATGACTAGGCAATGGGGTACCACCTATCACAGTACACGTCTAGAAAATGTACTGAGATCGAACCTATCGATCCCTGCCAACATAGGACTGGCCTACCCCTTACTGGATAGTACTGAATATGTCATCACCTCGGTTGCTTTGCAACCCTTTTGAGATCTCATGCACAACCAATTCATAAATATGTAGATGTAGGGTGTCTAGAAAGGTGATAACATACTCTAATGGATGCGACCCACTTAGTCTTGCTGCATCTCGGCTGATTTTCAGTCATTTCCAGTTGATGAGGCTACGTTTTACCTTAAGAATAACATTCATACTTGGAATGCGTACATTGCCTTCCAAGGAAGCAAAGCAATAATAGCATTCATCCATACAAGTTGTTATGGGACTAAACAATTCGAACCTCCAAGAACTCCATCTTCATTATCTTCACGATATCACAATTCATTATCTTCACGATATCACAATTCACAACGCTCAATATACATCTTATCTTTGAGAATGAGGAATCCCGTAGGGAAAAATATAAAAGTACGATATATAATTCGAGTGTGCCTTTTATTATATTAGTAAGCATATACAATCAATAAAATGCGAAAGCGGGCTCCAAATGCGAAGCATACGCCATCTGCACCTAAAGCAACACTCAACGACCATTGATAACAAGTATAGAAAAAGTAATATCAACATATAACATGTACTAATGCAATAACCATATGCAAATGTAAAAAAGGTAACAAACAAAACCATCAAAAAATAATATTCATTCAATTAATTCATAACCATATCAATTTTGCATTTTCCAGGGTCAACATTTAATTTATCAAAACCCGTATGATGCACATATATCATCCTTACGCAAAACCATACCTAGTCGCTCGTTCGATCACATAATTTCACTTTCTAACTAGTATCGTTCAGATGACAACTCTAGTGCGGACTCAGATTTTCCTTGATTAAAAACCGCCATTCTCCTTTCATAGTCATATACTATAATAGAGAATATCGTAATCAATCAAAATCCATATCCAATGTTCATCATCAAGAAATCGAGTGAAAAACTCGGATCGATGTAAATCGCCTCGAAATAGTGTATTCGAATCTGGATCAAACATTATGCAAGTAAACGAATATACGTACAACTTACATATTTATTTCAATTGGTTTCTTATTACATCTCATTCTCCTTTATTCAGTACCTTTTACATTCATTTGATCCGCATTCAATTTAAATCAAATTCAATTATTCATATTAATTTCACTTACATTCAATTCATTAATATTCACTTATTAATATTCACTTTAAATTCAATTATGTTTAACAACATTGCATTCCATATTCAATTTACTTAGTATATTTTCTTTAATATTAACAACACTTCTAAACTATTTCATAAAACCATTACTTAAGCTAATTATAAACATTTTATGTATCACACTTATATTTATTTTCACTTTACAACTCTAATTCGTATTTATTTATAGCAAACAAAATTCTAAAACATTTTCAATTCATTTTACAATTTAAGTTGAATTTCATTGATTTATTTCATTAGTTCATTTCATTGATTCATTACAAATCAGAATCGGTTTCATTTAACTTTGCATAAATTAAATTCCATTTCAAAATTCATTTTATTTAACTTAACTAAAGTTAAATTTCATTTCATGGTTCAATTTTCAAATTTACTTTTCTTAACATTTATATTCAACAAATTTTAAAATTTGTTTTAACTTATTAATTCTCAAATTTATAAGTTATAAAACTTAGTTTCTTATGTTTTCGGCAAAACACTTAAATAGATTTTTTCAGAGTTTAAGCACCCGTTCTACTATAAATAATTTCTTTGTATTCCAAATCGTATTTTTAAATTTTTGAAATCAAAACTACTTTTGAATTTTCAAAATCAAAACTAGTTTTACAAAAACAAAACTCTAATGGTAGCAATTCATCACTTAGAAATTCGTAAATGAATGCCGATGATGTTACAGTCATCACCAAAATTATTTTCCAATGACTTAAGTGAGTTCGGTTCTTTTTATTTCTTTTAAATTCCATTTTATTAACAAATCATATTTATAAATTTTTATAATATAAAATTTCACTTTGGTTACATAAAACCATTACTTAATTGTTTATCTTTGGTTATAATAATAACTCTTATTAGAACATAAACAATAAACAACAAATGATAATAATCAAATATTATCATTCACTAACAACCAAACACACCATATATAATTATAACAATTTCTTCAAATTTATTCCATTATATATACATATAATCAAGGTAAAATTATTTCATTGCCCAAATTTAAAACAATATCGTGTAGGTTTGCCTTATTTAAGCGTTTAGAAATCCCTATCGATAACATGGTGTCCCATATACCAACCAAAATTTATAAGTCACTCGAAAGATAAATTGACATAATATAAAACATTTTTTATAATCATTAAGAAATGTGCTCATATATATATAATACACTCAAACTCATTGTAGGGTGCTTCTGACCGTATTTATAATGAGAACCCAACCAAAGCATAATGCTCGCACAAACCTAAGCTCTAATACCACGTGTGATGAATCGAAATTTTCGACCCTTGAAAATCACACTAGTACATCCCCGGTATTCATGCGTCGTAAATTCAAGTGTCGGAAAGACCATTCGTTATGGGAAAGAAAGAAGCAGAGAAGAGAAAAAAAGGCGAAAAAGAAACTAAAACAACACAGAATCTCACAATCGCAGGGGAACAACATATAATACAATATCAATGAACTTTACAAAAGAGAAACTGTAATCGTTAATATACATCCAACAGAGTGCAACAACAAATTACTAACGATTAGCCTGAACAGTTATAATAACATGTCCTCACAAGTGCTGATAATTTCAACAACAATACAACAAAAAATAAACATATACATGAATATGGCCTGAAGACCTCCAGCTCGTCTGCTGAAGCTCCAAAGCATCCAAATCTGAATATGTAAATATGCTCGGTTTGACCCGAGTATGGAAAGGGACGAACACTTTGATCAGTTTGGTAAACTAGTGTGAGAAAACACATCTCAAATTTATTTTAAAGTTATAAAAACTTTTCTTTATCAAAACAAAAGTATCTCGTAAGACCACGCTGTACATAAATACGAACGGACTTTTAGCTTACGATAACCAAAACATATCTTATCAAATCATCTGATATTATACTAGTGCCTAATATACAAATATTATTTAATCATAGCTGAAATTCTTACCATTAGTAAATTATAGAATATGTTAGGCTCTACAAAAAAAATGGCAGGCACGTATTGGAGAATGGATTCCATATAAATGACAAAGTATAGGTCTACCTTCCATACAGTACACCTCTAGAAAAATGTACCTAGGGTCCAGATACTGAACGCCTAAACCAACACAGAACTGGCCTACTCATTTGTTGGATAGTAACAAATATGAAATCACCCAGGTCGTTCCCGACCTATCCATGGCTAGAGCATACTCAACATACTCGACATATAGAGGATAATCCGGAAAGGTGATGACCATATCCTCTTGGGAGCTACCCACATAGCCCTGGCGCTTCTACCATGTTTCTGTCATTTCTAGGTGATGAGACTCGAGGTAACAATTACCTTTCACATAGCACATTCCATTTTGAATGCCACACTACCATTCCATGGTCACACAACTGATTTCTACAAATGTATAACTCCTGGCTCGTACGTCTCAGTAAAGGGTGTTAAGAGAAGTTGCCTTCTCCACCACCAAACATATGATATATTCATAGAGGCCAACAAATGCAATTAGAAATGCAACGTCAGACATTCATCCACACAAATTGTCCAAGAACAGGACGAGCCGAAGACACTCTTCTACAATATCCCGTCGAGAATTTCCCCTAGGATTAGTAGCCAAAAGTCCTTTCCCATCATAGATTTTCATAATGAAGCGCTACTGCCGTGATATATATATATATATATATATATATATATATATATATATATATATATAATATGCATCACGGGTTTTGTGGCAACCAGCCCCGCATCATGAAGATCCCTATCTTCATAATTTTTATCATAAACCTGCACTTTCGAATGCATACATTGGTTTGAAGTGATTCTCGGATAAATTCGACCGCGGTCTCCCCAGACCAACAATGATAAAGAGGCCCTTAACCTCATACGGAAACCAAGTCTCGTAGACTTATCACAAATGCTATCTACGAGAAATCCTTAATGAATCTCTAGTAGTAGCCAACAAGTTCAAGAAAACTCCTGATCTCAGCCACTGTCCTCGGTCTCCTCCAATTATTCATAGCTTCGGTCTTATCTGGATCGACAAACAATTATTTCTCTAAAACCATGTGACCAAGTAATTTTACCACTTTCTTTCAGAAATGACACTTGGTAAACTTCGCCTTTAGCTGATTCCGCCTCACCGTCTCCAACACCATCTAAGATAAACTTCATGCTCTCTCTCATCGTTAGAGCATATTAGAATATCATCTATAAACACTGGTACAAACCTATCCAAGTACTCTCGAAAAACTCAGTTTATGAAATCTACTCGAAGAAAGCAGGTGCATTCGTCAATCCAAATGGCATCACCAACCACTAATATGAACCATATATAGTTAGAAATCCTATCAAAGGAATACTATCCTCCGCCACTCTTAACTGATGGAAATATGTCGTCAAATCCAACTGGGAAAATGCTCTGGCTCCACTCAACTGATCAAACAGATCATCAATTCTTAGCAAAGGAACTTATTCTTAATCGTCCTTCCGTTTAACTTACGATGGTCAATGCACATCCTCAATGACCATCTGGTTTCTTCATAAACACTGCGATCGCTCCCTAAGGCGAACTACTTGGTCTAATAAAATTCCTTCCTTTTAGATCCACTGGTTGCACCTTCAATTTCTTCATCTCGGTTGGTATAATCCTGCTAGATAGTCTACCTACAGGTTCAGCGTCCGGCACAAGATATATTCTAAACTCAACAGCTCTCTTTGGGGGTAGTCCAGTGACTGGTTCAAAGACATTTGCAAATTCTCTTGCAACCTGAACCTGACTTAACTCATTTCCTCCCTCTATAGCATTAAGCATGGCGCTAATATTCCGGTCAGTATTCTCCACTGAGAATATCACTCGGCTATGACTATCGGGGTGTCTCAGTGATATTTCTTTATCGTGGCAAAATATTATAGTCTCATACCTACCCAACCAATCCATACCCAAAATGATCCCGAAGTTTACTAAATCAATAACATACAAAATGCATGCAAACTTATGACCTAACAGGTCAAGTTCTAACTCATCACATCTTAACCCTAGAGTTGCATACCCTCCTATTGGATTCACAACCCTTAAGTAAGTAACAAGATAGTGGGTTCTAAACATAATTTATCAACCAATTACTGAGATATAAAAAAATGAGATGCACCAGTGTCAAAAAGTACTCTAACTGAAATACTCTAAATCAAAAGCGTACTTTCCATCATAGTCTTTCCTTTATCGGCCAAAGTTGGCCTAACTGATCCAATAGCAAAGACCTTTCCTTTGTCCTCCCTAACTGGCTCTGGACATTGATTCCTGTAATGCCCAACTTGATCATGGTTGAAGAAATTTCACATTCTTCTTAACTACATCTTTCTTCCCATTTCCTGACCAATATTCATCAGCAAAGTGACATTTCTTGTCACATTTATAGAAAACTACCTCAACCTTTGACTTCTTGCAGTATCTCCCTTTTGAGTTCCCTTCTTTTTAAAGAACTTCCTTTTCTTCCCCTAAGAACCCTGAGTTTCCATGGACTTCTCTTAAGTTAAATCAGCAAGTAACTTCTTATGGCGAATGACCATCTCTACCACTATATTATAAGGATCTCGGACTTGTGTTATGGTCATTCTAGCAAGCTCGAGCTTTAGTCCCCGAATGAACTTCTCATTTCTTTTGATATCAGTATCTATAATATCATATCCATATCTAGACAGTTCTTCAAACTTAGTAGCATACTCGACTATTGACATATCTCCTTGCACTAAATTCATAAACTTCCTTATCAGCTCAGACTTGGCAAACTCGGATACAAACTTCTACTCAAGTCTGGTCCTAAAATCAACCCAAGCTAATTGCTCTTCGGGAATTCCAGCAGTGACACTATTCCACCAATGTAATGTTAACCCCTACAACTGTCTAAAGGCCAATCTCCTCTTTAGCCCATCATTCAGACCTAAATCAGTAAATATATGCTTATAGTGCAACAACAAATTATGAACCTCTATGGCAATCCCTATTCCCAAGAGTTGTTTCCCACCCAAGCGGTGTAATCTCTACTCAGCAAAGGAACATTCCCAACTGGAGCTATAAGATTAGCTCCTCCAACATTACCTACAATACCAGTAGTAGCTCTAGCTTGCATCAACCCGGCAAAGAACTGATACATCACCCCCATATCTACTGGTGGATTTCGTGCACCCACATTGGCTTCAGAATTTTGATTACTAGCATTAGCTGGTTGACCCGGATTTCTATTGGTAGTGGGTCGAGCATTCCCATTAGTTGTGATGCTTCATCCGCCGAGATTTCCTCTTCCCACTACAACAAGCATACCTTTTTACAATGTTTATTTTTTAAACGTTGCGAAAAATAGCTTTTACAATGTTTCTTATACAAATGTTGTTAAAACCTTCATTTTGACAACGTTTTAAAGATAAATGTTGTAAAGCTCGACATTTTACAATGTTTAATTCAAAAGCGTTGCAATAACTTAATTTTTTACAACATTTATTTGTAAAAGTTGTTATAAAGCCTTTTAAAAACAGTTTTAAAATTTTTGTAAAATTTTTGTTTTTTTACAACTAAATATTAATTTAAAACAACTTTTTTAAAAATAGTTTTACTCATAGGTTTACATTAAATTTTTTGAATATGTTTAGTATTGCTTAAAACAGTGTAGTAATTAATGATTAATGATTAACAACAAATATTTAATACTTGCTTAAATAATTATAAATGGTAATTAATAATTAATAATTTAATAAATGAAAACCTACATGTGTAATTATTTATTATTTATAGCTAATAATTATGAATAAATAATAAATAATTACTGATTGTTATGTATAATCAATGATTACTTTTTATATTTAGTAGTTTATTATAATTAATTATGAATAACTAGTAAATTATAATTAATTATTTATATTCTAAAATTTTGTTCGTTGCAATTATTCTTAACCAATAAAAGAAACAACTAGTTCATGGGAAACCTAAGGAATTAGTATAAAAACTTCAAAGTAATGGTGGACATATTACCATTTTAATTAATGTAACCAACGTAAAAGACATTCATTGATTTGATTTACGTGTCACGAATGATTAATTGATATTAACAGCTTGTTGACTGGTCTTAACTAATCAACTACGATTCTATAATTATTACAAAATTATGGTTGGTAAATTTTGATTGTTAATTCACCAGTACTTTTCACTCTGTTAAATAATTCACATTTTCCTAATCATATACTATGAAGCAAAATTTTGGTCAACAAAGTCAAATGGAACCTATCTGTAATGTCTACGATGTCCATTTTAGCAATTTAATACACAAAGTAATGTTAAGACATTATTGTCATTTGCTTGCTTCTTACTACATTGTCATTCTTTTTCTCACCATGTTTCACATGTACTTGTTACATAATTTCACTCAAAATAAATTCTATCACGGTCACTCTTCTTTTCCTCAATGTAGGCACAATGTCGTCCACTACAATCGTTGCTTCTAAATAGTTAATGATAAATACATAATTATTTACATTTAATAATTAATATCAACTTATAATTAAGAAGTAATAAGTAATGATCAATAATTAATAAATTAGAAGTAATATTTAATAATTAATTTTAATAATAACTATTAGTAATTACTATTGAACAAATTACAATTTATAACTAAGATTAATATTTGAAATTAATAACTAAGAAGTAATATTATTATTTAGCAGTTAATATTTAATTATTATAATTAATAATTATATTTAATATTTTAAAAAATTTATAAAAATTACAAATAAAAATTTTAAAATTTCTTAAAAATTATAATATTAAAATAAGAAATAAACTTAAAATTTTATAAAGTATTGAAATTTTAGAAAGTCAAATTTGTTTAAATATTTTAAAATTTGAAAAATATAAACATTACGCGACAAATCTCAGTGCTCATCAAGATCTGGTTTTGCTCTATGATTACAATAAGTGTATTGTAACAAAACTTCAAGGCATAATTACATTGCAAAATGTATTGCAACAGGTAAATGATACAAAGTATTACTTTCATCTACATTTAGAGATTTTCTTTTCTAACTTTCTTATTTAACAATTTCAAATTTTATTTTGGCTCCTGACTGAAAATTTTGCACCAAAGCCTCGTTTTTGGCTCCAAACCAAACTTTCCCCGGTGAACAAAAATGGGTACACATTGTCGTCTTCTCCTATTCCTCCTCAATTTTCTACAACCAAACATTAATCCACGGCCAACAAATTTGAAGCCGCCGCCATCTTCTACCCTCTTCCATCTCAATTTCTTCCGCCGATAACAGCCTTAGTTCCGCTCAATTTTGCTCGACCACAGATCCAACGCCTGTCTTCCCATTCATAGTTCTGCGTCAATTTCTTTTGATTATCACCGATTCCATACGGCTACAGATCAATCGCCGAAAAATGCTGCATCACTTTCTTCTTTTTGCTCTTGCCAAAAACAGCCGCGCCTAATTCTGGATTCAGATTTGCATCAATCTCAGCTATTCGTTTCTTTTTTTGACCTATAAACTAATTTTGGATTCAGATTCACATCAATGTCAGGTATTCGTTTCTTTTTTTGACCTATAAACTTTTGAAGCTGTCATTCTAGTTTTCTTCTTAATTAACTTTTGATCTCAACCTATGTAATCGCAAGTATGATTTGTTGCAGAAAACTAATGGAAGTAATGTGAATATAAACATTTTGTTTTGTTCTCTTTCCTAAAGTTTGTGCTATGTTGTCAAAATGAACGGAGGTTGACATGTAATGTGAAATGTGGGTTCAATCGTTGATATTTGTTTCCCTTAATTAACAATTAATATTTGCTTTTTTTCCCATGGTGTCTGAAGATTTCATTTTCTCAATCATCATACTATACTTACATTACTTCAAAAACCACAAGCTTTAATCTTTGATAAAGAACATACAATGTTAAATATTTTCACGTTGAGAAATCATAATAGTTTGAACGCAGATGATAGTTTACATATGGGTTTTGATCTCTTTTCCATCTTGTATCTCTACTGATAACGCAAATCTACAGTTTAGTGTTTTATGGAAGTCAATTAAAAATGAAAATGCACTTCTCCATATACCCAGTACCTGCTCCATATATATGAATTGACGCAGCGGATTAACAGAAAATCGATATAACGATGAAAATGTAGCAATCGGTGGATTGAGTATACTGCAATGCCCAAATCCGTTGATCCGGAGATACCGAATTCTAGCTATCTCTGACTCGTTGATCCGAAGATACCGGGAAAGAAATCTACGATTCTTCGACGTTGATCTTACGCACAAGATTCCGTGAATCGGCTTCACGAACGAAAATTCGAGCGCACTCGAATGACGTAGGTGGAGATAGGAGATCACACTCGACTATCAATTAGAAGAAAGCACAAAGCAATCAAAAGGAATTTTATTCAAAAGTCAACAACCTTTACAATGACATCACGTCCCTATTTATAGGGTTACAACACGACAACACTACACAAAGTACAACACCTTACAAACAGTTACCACATAACATGACTTGCCATAAGAAACACAAAACAAACGACTTAAGAGACAACGCACGCGACCTACAAACAAAAATTAACAATAACGCGACCTAAAATTAACTCGGCAGCGACTTAAAAATTTTGCAGCGCTTAAAGTTATCTCGGCTCCAACTCAAGCTAGCTCGGCAATGATTCAAAGAGACTCGTTCGCGACTTAATGAAATAGGTTCACGACTTAATCTTCTTCCACAGCAACAATAAGTCGGCCGCGACTTAGGGTTGGAGAATAAGCGACCTACTGGAGCTAGCATAGCTCGTTCGCGACACAAGATATCTCACGCGCGCATATGGAGGAAGCGGGGAGGGGGGGAAATTGAAGTAAGTCGGTCGCGACTCATGATTTAGGTCGGGGAAGGGCTCAGTCGTGGCTATGGGGAAAAGGGGGTGGAGTTGAGTCGTGGGTCGGTGAGGAATTGAATCGTGTGTCGGTGATGGAAGCTGAGTCGTGTGTCGGTGACGACCTAAGGATGGCCGATGCTTCAACGAGGTAAGTACTTCATCATCCTCCCCTTGTTGGAAAGAATTCGTCCTCGAATTCACGCTCTCGTCATCTTCGATGAATTCCTCCCCACAATACGGAATTAAATGTTTGACATTGAAAACATCAGAAATATGGACATTTTCCGGCAACTTTAACCGATACGCATTATCATTGATCTTCTTCAAGATTTCTACTGGACCAATCTTTCATGCTTTCAACTTGTTGTAAGTTCCAACAGGAAAACGATCTTTCGTCAATACCGTGTAAACAAAATCACCCTCTTTGAAGACTACACTTCTTCGTTTCTTATCCGCCATTTGTTTATATTTCTCATTTGTTTTCTCCAATCGTTTCTGAACGATTCTATGGCATTCTGTTAACCCATCAACAAGATCAGTAGCCCGCTTAACTGTCCCCTTTGGTTGTGGCACTATCGTTAAATCCAACGGCCCCTTTGACAAACTGGAATATACAATCTGAAATGGACTGAACCCTGTACTACGGTTACTTGCATGATTATGAGCAAATTCAGCTTGACACAACTTCATATCCCAACTCTTCAAATTGTATTTCATAAGACATCTCAGTAAATTTTCCAACGATCGGTTGACCACCTCTGTTTGCCCATCTGTTTGCGGATGATAAGCACTACTAAACTTCAGCTCCGTTCCCACCATATTCCACAAACTAAGCCAAAAATGACTTAAAAATCTGGTATCCCTGTCTGAAACAATAGACCCCGGTAACCCATGTAAATGATAGATTTCTTTAAAAAAACAACTGAGCAACACGAACAGCATCTGCCGTCTTCTTACAAGCAATAAAATGTGCCATCTTCGAAAACCTGTCCACCACAACAAATATAGAATCATTCCCCCTTTGAGTTCTAGGCAAACCCAATACGAAATCCATACTAATATCAACCCAAGGCTTAGTCGGTACAGGTAACGACATATATAATCCCGCATTGGTCGCTGTTCCCTTAGAAACCTGGCAAATATGACATCTCTCCACAAACCGTTCAACCTCTTTCCTCATTGACGGCCAAAAGTAAGATTGAGCAATCAAATGCAAAGTACGATCACGGCCCACATGTCCTTCCTCGTGTAACTCCTTGATAATCTTCAATCTCAAACTGCTCTCTGGAATACATAACCGATTTCCTTTAAACAGAAAACCATCAACCAACACAAATTCATCAGTACTTCCTTCCTTGACTTTCTCAACAAATTTCACAAAGTAAGGATCTTCTTCAATCAGCTCTGGCAATAATTCAAACCCTGTCACTTCAACTTTCATTGTCGTTAATAAATGACTCCTCCTACTCAAAGCATCAGCTACCCGATTCGTCACCCCAGACTTGTGTTTGACAATAAAAGTAAATTGTTGTAAATAGGCAATCCACGATGCATGCCTTGCTGAAATCTTGTCCTGCCCTTGCATATGCTTCAACGCCTCATGATCAGTGTACAGAACAAATTCTTTCTGAAATAATATCATCGGTAATCTCCAACCAGGGTTGTTACAGACTCCCCCCCTTAACAAAATTGCGTCCACGCAATTTCTAGGGGAATAACCGTAACACTTATGATGATTCAACTAGAAGAAATAAGAAATAGCTTGAGATAATAAATTCTCACCGTCACTGGAAGAAGAAAGAAAGCCAGGAAAAGATCGCTCGATAGATTCTCTGGTTTCCCAAGTACAATCATTGGGGTTTTCTGTAACAACCCTGGTTGGAGATTACCGATGATATTAAATTATAATTAGTGTCTCCAATGCTTAACAGCCTGAACAATTGCGTAAAACTCCACATCGTACGTGCTATACCTCATCTTTGCTCCTGATAACTTCTCACTGAAATAAGCAACGGGTTTCCCATTCTGACTCAAGACTCAACCAATTCCCACCTTCGACGCATTAGTATGCAATTCAAACAACAACTGAAAATCTGGTAAAACAAGAATCGGTGTTGTCATCAATAGTTCCTTGATCTTCTCAAAAGCAACCCTCGCTTCCTCTGACCATACAAACTGTTTCCCTTTCATGCAATCAGTAACTGGAGCCATCACGCTACTGAAATGTGGAATGAATCTTCGGTAGAATGACGCTAGCCCATGAAAACTTCTCACTTCTGTAATTGTCTTTGGCTGTGGCCAATTCCTGACTGCTTCAACTTTATTTTGGTCCACCTGTATACCTTCTCCTGACACAACATATCCCAGAAATAAAACACTATGCGTCATGAACACGCATTTCTTCGTAGCAGCATAAAATTGTTCCTCACGAAGAATAATCAGCACTTCCCTCAAATGTTGAACATGCTCCCCCATACTCCTGCTATATACCAGAATATCATCGAAATACACCACCACAAATTTCCCGATAAATGGTCTAAAGATTTGATTCATCACCCGCATGAACGTACTTGGTGCATTCGAAAGACCAAACGGCATCACAAGCCATTCGTACAACTCCTCTCTTGTCTTGAATGCTGTCTTCCATTCGTCTCCTGGTCTAATTCGAATTTGATGATATCCGCTCTTCAAATCAATCTTCGAAAAGATAGTAGCCCCACTCAACTGATCTAGCAAGTCATCTAACCTCGGCATTGGGAATCTGTAGCGAACAGTAATCTTGTTCAAAGCTCTACTATCGGTACACATTCTCCATGTTCCATCCTTCTTCGGCACCAACAAAGCTGGTATTGCACAAGGACTCAAACTTTCCTGAACACGTCCCTGCTCTAACAACTCTTCCACCTGCCTTCGTAACTCTTCATGTTCCTTCGGACTCATTCGATAATATGGCCTATGCGGTAATATTGCTCCTGGAACAAGATCGATTTGATGTTGAATGTATCTAAGTGGCGGTAACTCCTTAGGAAACTCTTCTTGAAATACATCCTCAAATTCTTTCAAAACTGGCTTTGCTTCTTCTGGGATTTCAACCTCTCCACTACAATCTTGTCCAATCAGTACAAAGACTTCAGGCTCCTCTTCAATTTCCTTAACAAACTCCTTCAAAGTTAACAAAGTTTTCAGCTCTTCAATCTCCTCAGATTTACTCTCTCCCTGCTGTCTCTTTTTTGGAACTAAAATAATCTTAACGCCTTCAAACATAAAACTATAACTATTGGTTCGACCGTCATGCTGCACTGCTCGATCATACTGCCACGGTCTTCCCAAAAGCAAATGACAAACATCCATCTCAACTACATCACACCAAATCTCGTCTTTATATTTCTTTCCAATAGAAAATGGAACTCGAACTCGCCTATCCACCTTCACCTCTCCTCCTTTTCTTAACCACGCTAACTTGTAAGGATTAGGGTGTTTCTCCGTTTTCAACTTCAACTTTCTCACAGCTTCAGTAGAGATAATATTGTCACAACTTCCTGCATCAATTACAAACTTACAAACTTTTTCCAGAATAGTGCATGTAGATTGAAAAATGTTGCTCCTCAACCAACTAGCCTCATCCTCTTGTTTGGGTGTTAAACAAGACCTTCTCATCATTAGATTACACCCTTCATCTCCTGACGCGATATCCTGTTCATTCTCCTCAACTGGACTATCTTCACCTTCAACAGCATCCTCACTTTCAACTTCAGTTATCATAGTTCTCTTCTTCGGCTTCGGACACTCGTAGCTTTTATGACCCATTTCCTGGCAATTGTAACATTTGAACCCATTGCTAACCTTCTCCTTCTCACCCTCCTTTACTACGGCTTTACTGACAGGTATAGAAACATTAGAACTTCCACTAATACCCTTCACTTGATTATTGGAATTAGTAAACACACCACCTCCACGCCTTCCCTGCTTCTCCCAAGCTAACGCCTTTTGGTGTGCTTCCGCCATAGATCTTGGATCAAACATATTAACCATATCCTGGATCTGCATCCTTAGCCCTCCAACAAACCTAGCGGTCAGCTGCTCTTCCGTCTCCATTATATCGTTCCTGGCAATGAGTTGGTAAAATTCATCTGCATAATCATTCACTGACTTCGTCCCCTGCCTTAGATTCTGCAATCTCTGGTACATAAGTGATTGATAGTTGTATGGTAGAAATGTAGCTCTCATCAATTTCTTCATCTTATCCCAAGACTCAATCTTTGACTTCCTCATTCTCTCTCTCGTAAGTTTAGTTTGCTGCCACCATGCCAAAGCTCTCCCTCTCAACCTAGTAGCAACCAACTTCACTCGACGATTTTCCGGAATCTCTTTGAAATCAAAGATCTCTTCAACATTAGACAACCAATCATGAAATTTTTCGGCTACCATTCCACCTTTAAATTTAGGAATTTCCATCTTCATACCCGATTCCCATCGACGATCATCCACTACATCTCGATACTTACGTCGTGTTGGATCTCTATCTCGGTAATGAACACTTCCCCTATCACCATCAAACTCCTCATCAAAATCTGAAGTATATCGATGTCGATCACGACCTCCAACATCTCTACTACCACTCCTTCGATCAACATTGCTATCACGATTATCAACACTTCTATGATCTTGATCTTCTCTTCTCTCTCGATCTGAATGAACCGAAGCTCTACTTCCCCCATGGTTTGATTCAGGTGAAACTCTTCCTCTACTTTGATTCATTTCAAGCATCATTCTCTCTAATCGACCAATTCCTTCGTTCAACTTTTCAGTAAAACTCTCGTGGATTCGTTGCTCCATTTCATCAGCTTCTTCTCTTCCATACAAGGCATTAATATTGCGAAGACGTTGAGCTCGTCTCGGTGGCATGATTGAACTTCAAACATTCAACTTCAAAAGTTTGCACGCTCAAACTCCACTTTAACTCGGCTCGGCTCCCACTAGCTAGCACAAGCTTGCTTCGACTTAAGGCTTAGGTCTCTCGACTTCTTAACAAAGCACAGCTCCAACACTTCAACACAAGAACAAGGCACGGCCTATGCTTGACTCGGCTCGGCCTCAAAACCCACTTTAATACTTTGGCGCGCAAAAATCTCCCCCACAAATTCAAACACTTTTGCACACTTTGATCCAAAAGGCTATGGATCAAATACTTCAATCTTGTTGCAACTTTAATATGAACACAGTGAACACAAACTTCGGATCAAGATCGACTTAGCTATGATTGGCTAAGAGTCGCTCTAATACCAAACTGACGCAGCGGATTAACAGAAAATCGATATAACGATGAAAATGTAGCAATCGGTGGATTGAGTATACTGCAATGCCCAAATTCGTTGATCCGGAGATACCGAATTCTAGCTATCTCTGACTCGTTGATCCGAAGATACCGGGAAAGAGATCTACGATTCTTCGACGTTGATCTTGCGCACAAGATTCCGTGAATCGTCTTCACGAACGAAAATTCGAGCGCACTCGAATGACGTAGGTGGAGATAGGAGATCACACTCGACTATCAATTAGAAGAAAGCACAAAGCAATCAAAAGGAATTTTATTCAAAAGTCAACAACCTTTACAATGACATCACGTCCCTATTTATAGGGTTACAACACGACAACACTACACAAAGTACAACACGTTACAAACAGTTACCACATAACATGACTTGCCATAAGAAACACAAAACAAACGACTTAAGAGACAACGCACGCGACCTACAAACAAAAATTAACAATAACGCGACCTAAAATTAACTCGGCAGCGACTTAAAAATTTTGCAGCGCTTAAAGTTATCTCGGCTCCGACTCAAGCTAGCTCGGCAACGATTCAAGGAGACTCGTTCGCGACTTAATGAAATAGGTTCGCGACTTAATCTCCTTCCACAGCAACAATAAGTTGGCCGCGACTTAGGGTTGGAGAATAAGCGACCTACTGGAGCTAGCATAGCTTGTTCGCGACACAAGATATCTCACGCGCGCATATGGAGGAAGCGGGGAGGGGGGGAAATTGAAGTAAGTCGTTCGCAACTCATGATTTAGGTCGGGGAAGGGCTCAGTCGCGGCTATGGGGAAAAGGGGGTGGAGTTGAGTCGTGGGTTGGTGAGGAATTGAATCGTATGTCGGTGATAGAAGCTGAGTCGTGTGTCGGTGACGACCTAAGGATGGCCGATGCTTCAACGAGGTAAGTACTTCATCATCCTCCCCTTGTTGGAAAGAATTCGTCCTCGAATTCACACTCTCGTCATCTTCGATGAATTCCTCCCCACAATACGGAATTAAATGTTTGACATTGAAAACATCAGAAGTATGGACATTTTCCGGCAACTTTAACCGATACGCATTACCATTGATCTTCTTCAAGATTTCTACTGGACCAATCTTTCGTGCTTTCAACTTGTTGTAAGTTCCAACAGGAAAACGATCTTTCGTCAATACCGCGTAAACAAAATCACCCTCTTTGAAGACTACACTTCTTCGTTTCTTATCCGCCATTTGTTTATATTTCTCATTCGTTTTCTCCAATCGTTTCTGAACGATTCTATGGCATTCTGTTAACCCATCAACAAGATCAGTAGCCCGCTTAACTGTCCCCTTTGGTTGTGGCACTATCGTTAAATCCAACGGCCCCTTTGGCAAACTGGAATATACAATCTGAAATGGACTGAACCCTGTACTTCGGTTACTTGCATGATTATGAGCAAATTCAGCTTGACACAACTTCATATCCCAACTCTTCAAATTGTCTTTCACAAGACATCTCAGTAAATTTCCCAACGATCGGTTGACCACCTCTGTTTGTCCATCTGTTTGCGGACGATAAGCACTACTAAACTTCAGCTCCGTTCCCACCATCTTCCACAAACTAAGCCAAAAATGACTTAAAAATCTGGTATCCCTGTCTGAAACAATAGACCCCGACAACCCATGTAAACGATAGATTTCTTTAAAAAACAACTGAGCAACACGAATAGCATCTGCCGTCTTCTTACAAGCAATAAAATGTGCCATCTTCGAAAACCTGTCCACCACAACAAATATAGAATCATTCCCCCTTTGAGTTCTAGGCAAACCCAAAACGAAATCCATACTAATATCAACCCAAGGCTTAGTCGGTACAGGTAATGGCATATATAATCCCGCATTGGTCGCTGTTCCCTTAGAAACCTGGCAAATATGACATCTCTCCACAAACCGTTCAACCTCTTTCCTCATTGACGGCCAAAAGTAAGATTGAGCAATCAAATGCAAAGTACGATCATGGCCCACATGTCCTTCCTCGTGTAACTCCTTGATAATCTTCAATCTCAAACTGCTCTCTGCAATACATAATCGATTTCCTTTAAACAGAAAACCATCAACCAACAAAAATTCATCAGTACTTCCTTCCTTGACTTTCTCAACAAATTTCACAAAGTAAGGATCTTCTTCAATCAGCTCTGGCAATAATTCAAACCCTGTCACTTCAACTTTCATTGTCGTTAATAAATGACTCCCCCTACTCAAAGCATCAGCTACCCGATTCGTCACCCAGACTTGTGTTTGACAACAAAAGTAAATTGCTGTAAATAGGCAATCCACGATGCATGCCTTGCTGAAATCTTGTCCTCCCCTTGCATATGCTTCAATGCCTCATGATCAGTGTACAGAACAAATTCTTTCTGAAATAATATCACCGGTAATCTCCAACCAGGGTTGTTACAGACTCCCCCCTTAACAAAATTGCGTCCACGCAATTTCAAGGGGAATAACCGTAACACTTATGATGATTCAACTAGAAGAAATAAGAAATAGCTTGAGATAATAAATTCTCACCGTCACTGGAAGAAGAAAGAAAGCCAGGAAAAGATCGCTCGATAGATTCTCTGGTTTCCCAAGTACAATCACTGGGGTTTTCTATAACAACCCTGGTTGGAGATTACCGATGATATTAAATTATAATTAGTGTCTCCAATGCTTAACAGCCTGAACAATTGCGTAAAACTCCACATCGTACGTGCTATACCTCATCTTTGCTCCTGATAACTTCTCATTGAAATAAGCAACGGGTTTCCCATTCTGACTCAAGACTCAACCAATTCCCACCTTCGACGCATCAGTATGCAATTCAAACAACAACTGAAAATCTAGTAAAATAAGAATCGGTGTTGTCGTCAATAGTTCCTTGATCTTCTCAAAAGCAACCCCCGCTTCCTCTGACCATACAAACTGTTTCCCTTTCATGCAATCAGTAACTGGAGCCATCACGCTACTGAAGTGTGGAATGAATCTTCGGTAGAATGACGCTAGCCCATGAAAACTTCTCACTTCCGTAATTGTCTTTGGCTGTGGCCAATTCCTGACTGCTTCAACTTTATTCTGGTCCACCTGTATACCTTCTCCTGACACAACATATCCCAGAAATAAAACACTATGCGTCATGAACACGCATTTCTTCGTAGCAGCATAAAATTGTTCCTCACGAAGAATAATCAGCACTTCCCTCAAATGTTGAACATGCTCCCCCATACTCCTGCTATATACCAGAATATCATCGAAATACACCACCACAAATTTCCCGATAAATGGTCTAAAGATTTGATTCATCACCCGCATGAACGTACTTGGTGCATTCGAAAGACCAAACGGCATCACAAGCCATTCGTACAACTCCTCTCTTGTCTTGAATGCTGTCTTCCATTCGTCTCCTGGTCTAATTTGAATTTGATGATATCCGCTCTTCAAATCAATCTTCGAAAAGATAGTAGCCCCACTCAACTGATCTAGCAAGTCATCTAACCTCGGCATTGGGAATCTGTAGCGAACAGTAATCTTGTTCAAAGCTCTACTATCGGTACACATTCTCCATGTTCCATCCTTCTTCGGCACTAACAAAGCTGGTATTGCACAAGGACTCAAACTTTCCTGAACACGTCCCTGCTCTAACAACTCTTCCACCTGCCTTCGTAACTCTTCATGTTCCTTCGGACTCATTCGATAATGTGGTCTATGTGGTAATATTGCTCCTGGAACAAGATCGATTTGATGTTGAATGTCTCTAAGTGGCGGTAACTCCTTAGGCAACTCTTCTGAAAATACATCCTCAAATTCTTTCAAAACTGGCTTTGTTTCTTCTGGGATTTCAACCTCTCCACTACAATCTCGTCCAATCAGTACAAAGACTTCAGGCTCCTCTTCAATTTCCTTAACAAACTCCTTCAAAGTTAACAAAGTTTTCAGCTCTTCAATCTCCTCAGATTTACTCTCTCCCTGCTGTCTCTTTTTTGGAACTAAAATAATCTTAACGCCTTCAAACATAAAAAAATAACTATTGGTTCGACCGTCATGCTGCACTGCTCGATCATACTGCCACGGTCTTCCCAAAAGCAAATGACAAACATCCATCTCAACTACATCACACCAAATCTCGTCTTTATATTTCTTTCCAACAGAAAATGAAACTCGAACTCGCCTATCCACCTTCACCTCTCCTCCTTTTCTTAACCACGCTAACTTGTAAGGATTAGGATGTTTCTCCATTTTCAACTTCAACTTTCTCACAGCTTCAGTACAGATAATATTGTCACAACTTCCTGCATCAATTACAAACTTACAAACTTTTCCCAGAATAGTGCATGTAGATTGAAAAATGTTGCTCCTCAACCAACTAGCCTCATCCTCTTGTTTGGGTGTTAAACAAGACCTTCTCATCATTAGATTACACCCTTCATCTCCTGACGCGATATCCTGTTCATTCTCCTCAACTGGACTATCTTTACCTTCAACAGCATCCTCACTTTCAACTTCAGTTATCATAGTTCTCTTCTTCGGCTTTGGACACTCGTTGCTTTTATGACCCATTTCCTGGCAATTATAACATTTGAACCCATTGCTAACCTTCGCCTTCTCACCCTCCTTTACTACGGCTTTACTGACAGGTATAGAAACATTAGAACTTCCACTAATACCCTTCACTTGATTATTGGAATTAGTAAACACACCACCTCCACGCCTTCCCTGCTTCTCCCAAGCTAACGCCTTTTGGTGTGCTTCCGCCACAGATCTTGGATCAAACATATTAACCATATCCTGGATCTGCATCCTTAGCCCTCCAACAAACCTAGCGGTCAGCTGCTCTTCCGTCTCCATTATATCGTTCCTGGCAATGAGTTGGTAAAATTCATCTGCATAATCATTCACTGACTTCGTCCCCTGCCTTAGATTCTGCAATCTATGGTACATAAGTGATTGATAGTTGTATGGTAGAAATGTAGCTCTCATCAATTTCTTCATCTTATCCCAAGACTCAATCTTTGACTTCCCCATTCTCTCTCTCGTAGGTTTAGTTTGCTGCCACCATGCCAAAGCTCTCCCTCTCAACCTAATAGCAACCAACTTCACTTGACGATTTTCCGGAATCTCTTTGAAATGAAAGATCTCTTCAACATTAGACAACCAATCAAGAAATTCTTCGGCTACCATTCCACCTTTAAATTCAGGAATTTCCATCTTCATACCCGATTCCCATCGATGATCATCCACTACATCTCGATACTGATGTCGTGTTGGATCTCTATCTCGGTAATGAACACTTCCCCTATCACCATCAAACTCCTCATCAAAATCTGAAGTATATCGATGTCGATCACGACCTCCAACATCTCTACTACCACTCCTTCGATCAACATTCCTATCACGATTATCAACACTTCTATGATCTTGATCTTCTCTTCTCTCTCGATCTGAATGTATCGAAGCTCTACTTCCCCCATGGTTCGATTCAGGTGAAACTCTTTTTCTACTTTGATTCATTTCAAGCATCATTCTCTCTAATCGACCAATTCGTTCGTTCAACTTTTCAGTAAAACTCTCGTGGATTCGTTGCTCCATTTCATCAGCTTCTTCTCTTCCATACAAGGCATTAATATTGCGATGACGTTGAGCTCGTCTCGGTGGCATGATTGAACTTTAAACATTCAACTTCAAAAGTTTGCACGCTCAAACTCCACTTTAACTCGGCTCGGCTCCCACTAGCTAGCACAAGCTTGCTTCGACTTAAGGCTTAGGTCTCTCGACTTCTTAACAAAGCACAACTCCAACACTTCAACACAAGAACAAGGCACGACCTATGCTTGACTCGGCTCGGCCTCAAAACCCACTTCAATACTTTGGCGCGCAAAAATCTCCCCCACAAATTCAAACACTTTTGCACACTTTGATCCAAAAGGCTATGGATCAAATACTTCAATCTTGTTGCAACTTCAATATGAACACAGTGAACACAAACTTCAAACTTCGGATCAAGATCGACTTAGCTATGATTGGCTAAGAGTCGCTCTGATACCAAACTGACGCAGCGGATTAACAGAAAATCGATATAACGATGAAAATGTAGCAATCGGTGGAGTGAGTATACAGCAATGCCAAATTCGTTGATCTGGAGATACCGAATTCTAGCTATCTCTGACTCGTTGATCCGAAGATACCGGGAAAGAGATCTACGATTCTTCGACGTTGATCTTGCGCACAAGATTCCGTGAATCGGCTTCACGAACGAAAATTCGAGCGCACTCGAATGACGTAGGTGGAGATAGGAGATCACACTCGACTATCAATTAGAAGAAAGCACAAAGCAATCAAAAGGAATTTTATTCAAAAGTCAACAACCTTTACAATGACATCACGTCCCTATTTATAGGGTTACAACACGACAACACTACACAAAGTACAACACGTTACAAACAGTTACCACATAACATGACTTGCCATAAGAAACACAAAACAAACGACTTAAGAGACAACGCACGCGACCTACAAACAAAAATTAACGATAACGCGACCTAAAATTAACTCGGCGGCGACTTAAAATTTTTGCAGCGCTTAAAGTTATCTCGGCTCCGACTCAAGCTAGCTCGGCAACGATTCAAGGAGACTCGTTCGCGACTTAATGAAATAGGTTCGCGACTTAATCTTCTTCCACGGCAACAATAAGTCGGCCGCGACTTAGGGTTGGAGAATAAGCGACCTACTGGAGCTAGCATAGCTTGTTCGCGACACAAGATATCTCGCGCGCGCATATGGAGGAAGCGGGGAGGGGGGGGGGGGAAGAGAAGTAAGTCGGTCGCGACTCATGATTTAGGTCGGGGAAGGGCTCAATCACGGCTATGGGGAAAAGGGGGTGGAGTTGAGTCGTGGGTTGGTGAGGAATTGAATCGTGTGTCGGTGATGGAAGCTGAGTCGTGTGTCGGTGATGACCTAAGGATGGCCGATGCTTCAACGAGGTAAGTACTTCATCATGAATACATGTGATTTATTCAATTTTTTATATGAATACATGTTTTTCATATAATTTTCTTTCACATGCATTCAGTGAATGTAATAGAAGTATTCTTTAATTGCAAGGGGCAATATATAAGAGGCTGATTTTTATTTAGTGTTCTACAATCTCTTTCTGATTTTTCCACTTATTATCCTTTATTTATTTATTTTAATGTAGCTTATGCACTTTTTATTTTTTTTGTTATTAAGGAGCTGCCTAGTTTTTACATTTTGACATGTCTGGACAGCAATCATCTTGGCTAGTTGAAGAGGCGTAGAAAAATAAGACGATTGGGCTTAATGTGTCACAGAGTTCCGACATGTCAAACTCAAAAGGTCTAAATTTCTCTTCTTGTATAAATTAACAACATCTCTTCGCTAATCACAATTCACTTGTTCTTCTTCACGCTATAAATGAACACTGACAGATAGCGATTCCAATTATGAAAATTTTGAAGATTTGATCATAACAATGAATTTTGAATGGTAGAAAATACAGATATACGTTGATTTATACTTTAACTTTCATATATAAGCATTGGTTTTGCAATATTATTTTAGGATATAGTTGTCAAAGAAACTTTCAAATGAAAACACTGTGCTATAAATTTTTGATGGTATTCTTTAGCTTTTAGTGGACTTGTATTTTTGAGGTCGTCGCAGCCACTAAATCATGTGGCTATGTTGGTCAGCATTTATCACATAGGCAAGTTTTAATAACAAGAGAAATAACATAAGCAGTTATATGCTATAAATATGTATTTTGCATCTTAATATGTTTGAGTTGATCTATTATTAGCTCTGTTGGTTAAGAGCATTCCCTTTTTTTCTTTTTGGCTAGCATTTTTTACATAAGCAGGTTTTTAATAAAAAGAGAAACAACTTAAGCAATTATTCTGTGTTTATTTTTTGTTTTTTGTGCTTTAGTCTTCATTTTCAAAATATGTAACAGTCTTTGTTTTCGAAACATGTACTTTTTCCTGACCAACCCGAGTCACGATACCCATATAATTGTATTAGACGCTTACATGTGGACAATGCATATACCCAAATTTAAAAGTACATAATAATGCACCAATCTAAAAATAGAGCATGCAACTAATTCATTTTTGCACCAATAACCTTCCCTCCTCTAGGATTTTTAAACATTTTTCTTGGAGCCTACGTTTCGGTTTCCAACAAGAGATGCATATACCCAATTGTGGTTGCTTTTTTATTTGAGTTTGTAGCTATTTATGTTAAAAATCCTGATTCATAACTAAAAAAATTGGTGAAATGCATCATACATGCATTGGCATACCATATCAGCAAGTTTACAGTGTATTTTTTTGATGATTTCGTTTCCTTTCAGTATATCTTAGCACACCATAAACTTCTACGTACCACAAGCTCATGACACTTTTTCCCCTTTTTTCATATTTTTTTAGATTGTGATGTTCATATATGGTAAAAGAAGGTGATTGGAATAAGAAATTTTAATTTTCTTGTTGTCTTTGAAGCTACTGATTTGATGGGGAAAAAATTCTTACTTTTAGTTGGATTTTTTCTTGAAAATGGGAAGCAACTTTCAATTAGACCTTTTACTGAAAGGTCAAACCAAAGATGGGATAAGCTACTGATTTGATCAAAGGTCTATTCTCTTAATGGATTCAGGTTATGCTTGTTGACTGAATTTAAGTTATTAAGCTTTATTTGCCACATGTACAAACTAATCCAATTTCAACATAAACTGAGAGGAATGATCAAATGGCATGCGCAACAAACTTAATAAGCCTACTTTTTTCGACTTAAAATCATAAAACACTAAATCACAATATTATGTCATTTTTTCTGCGAATCGACTGTATAATTGATTTGGATCCAACTAGTAACTACTAACATTTGGTTTTTAAGTCCATCGCCGTAGGAATTGCAAGATGATGTAATATAGGATTGTTTGTGCACTTGGTAACTTCTTATTCTAGTAAGACAGCTGATTTACACATGATATCAAGTTTTGCCAATTTTTTTTGACTTCTCCCCAAGCAATGTATTGATCAATTCACAACATATTTCCTAATTGTATTTTATTTTCTTCAGTCCTAGTACTTGAGCTAAAATCAAGAGTGAGTTATTGGGTAATACCATATGTTTACGAGTAAAAATTCCACCACTTCTGGATGCATTGTGTATATTTTTACTCGGCACAAAAGATAAAAAAGAGACTATGAAGGTACATATAAAACGAAAAAGAAACTATAAAAGTCCAAAATTATCAATAAGTTGACACCATTCGAGCATCCTCGCTTTAAAAGTTATAGTCATAAAATAGGTAGGCGGCCAAAAAATATTTCTACAATGGATAAGTTAACACATGTTAACAAGTTTATTGAATTTTACAGCCATATTGGCTAGTTGTGAATCTTGTGATGTTATTTATATTTCATGATCCTAGGCAACAATAAAAAGCATGCAAAGCATTGTCCTTCTGGTCTCATCTTTATTCAGCTTCAGGACATATATTCATCGGAAATGTCTGAACGTGGGGCCACAACCTCAGTTTAGTGGTAAGTACGTCTAGTTAACTGTACTGATAAGATAGGTCGACATCTGACAGGACCAAAAGCTAAAGCAGGCCGGATTTAGTGCATGTTCGTTTCTCGGCATTGATATTAATTCAAAACAAAGTTCCACCCAAATATTTGATTTTGAAACCTTCTAAATTCAAAACCTAATGAACTTCAACAGTCATGGAATAACTAATCTTCTGCACAACCTGATTATTCAAATTCTAGTAAACTTCAACTGACATCTAAATATATATATAAGAACTTGTTATGGCTCTAACACACGGACATTGGGCTCTATTTTTATGCAGGCTTTAATGGGCAAAGGTTGGACAAAATTAGAAGCTGGTAATGACGAAGATTTAGCTTGATTGTTATATGTGTTGTGTTAAGTTTCTTAACCTTTCGATTTGATATTCTTTTGTTATGTATATTGAAGTTGTGTGTAACTACCCGTAATTTTTGAAGATTTAAAATTGTAATTTAATAAGACTTTGTAATTAAATTTAGAAAGAAATAAAAATTTAAATTTATAATGAAGTAAATGTTAAGAATGAATGTAGCAAGGGTAATTAAAAATTTATTTTTTGACAATTGAAGTTAAATCGCACTAGTGTAGTAGTGAAAATTTTTGCATTTGGTAAAACTGGAAAATAAGTAAACAAAAGTTAGTGATGAATTTAACCAATGAATCTTGGTATTAAATATTGAATAATGAAATAATAACTAGGATGAAAAGTAACAACGAAGTTAATTAAAGTTAAATTTGTATAAATTGAATGAAGTTGAAATAAATGAAATAATATTAATGGTAAGTAATAAACCTTTAAATGTAAGAAAAGTAAATAGTTGACAACTAATATATGTTATTTATTTATTTAGAGTGTTAAGTGAAATTGGTAATCAAATTTCAATTTAAGACAATAATGTTAATTTTATCTAGCTGGTAATAATGGATTTATAACGGGAATGAAATGTAAGAATGATAATGCAAGTTAATAAATAAATGATTAATTCAATGCAAACCCAATTGATTGAAACAACTATTTGGGTTATAATTGATTGTAAACATGATTATTTGGTAATAAATTAATATAAGAAAAATAAATGTAAATGTTGAATTAATCAATGAATAATAGTGATTGAATAAAATCAATGTTCTGTAAATAATCGTTTGGGAATGATAACTTATATAAATATGATATAGAGTTAGTGGCTACAATTTTTATAAAGTAATCATTTATTTAATCCATTAAATCAAAATTTGTAATCAGTTGCAATGAATCTCAATTCAATGTTATATTAGTATAAATTAAAGAAATAATTGTGAATAGTAGTATCCATAATAGGATAATTTGTTGAATTGAAAGAATGAAAATGAAGGCTTATTAATTTAACGGGATTTGAACTACAGTAATTGGATTTAATTGTAAATAAATGATATTAAATATCTAAGTATCACGTTAATTGAAATCAATGTAGAATGTAAGAATATTAAGGTAATAGTTTGCAAATCCAATGTTAATTTTATCCGTTCGGTAATAATGAATTGAATAATAGAATGAAAAGTGAAATTTAATAGAATTATTGGAAATTAAATTTATAATTTTGAATTTAATGAAATTGAGGTTAATATTGAAATTTATAAATTAATCGTCTCTAAATTGACATTTAAATTTGTTTACGGGCTACTTCACTCGCCCGATCGTCAAATCAATTTATGGGTTTTGTAGAGAGGCTCGTACGCTTCGCAGCGGTGGTGTTCGTTCTATGATTCGACGGCTTGATCATCGTCAACTTTGGATTAGGGTTAGAGATTTTACGTGGCGGCTGTCACCTCGACGGGGCGCGAACGTCGAGGCAGGAAGACGGGTAGATGGCGGCGCTTATGGGGGTTAGCTGCGCGGCTTTCCAAAGGTGGCTGCGGCGTGCGATTTTGGCTTGAGAAGGGCGGTATCGGGTAGGGTTTGGGGTTGCCTGGGTGTGTGCGTAATTTGTTGCGTGAGGATGAAGATGGTGCTGACGTGGCGGTAATAGAGTTAACGTTTTCTTTTTCTTTTTCTGTTTTGATTTAAATTAAATTTTCAAGTGTTCTAATCATTATAACTTTTACATACGATGTCCGTTTTACGCGCGGTTTCTTTTGTTAGGATCGTATCTGAATGCCGGACATTTTGGCGCTAGTTTGGACGGATTCTGAAACTGTTCAATTTTTGAGTTTAAATTGGATTTAAATTCAAAAGGGGAGTGTTTTAACCCACTCAAAACTTCTAAAATTTCTTATGTTTATTAAATTTATTTATGATGTGATTTGAAATTTATTTATAGCTGTTTGACATATATTTAATCATCATAAAATTTATTTATAGCTGTTTGGCATATATTTAACCATCATCTCGATTAAATTGCATTTATTTGAATTAATTTTGCTATCAAATTTATTATTGCATATAAACTGCTAGTTAGATAGTTGTTTAATTTATTTCGAATATACTCTGTCACAAATACCTGTTATTTATTTTCTGTCTATATTGATGTTATTGTTTGATTTGGATGATGATGGTGATAAATGGTTGATGGATGATATTGGATGAATGGATGTTGTATTTTGTATCATTTTAAAACTGCAAGTTGTTATGCATTTTATTTCATCCGGGATTGCGGTTTGAAATGATATACAACCGTATTTTATTTTAAATTACGAATTGAAATGATAAATATCCGTATCACTTGACCATGGGATAGAAAATTATATACAAACACCGTCGGTCTATATATATAAATATTTTGAAATGATTTCTATGGTTTTGAAGAGAAATATACGGTTTAATAAATATTATATTTTGGTATTATATAAATATTATTTTTTGTATATGGTTAAATTCTTGAATTTAAGCTATGTATAAATTTGTGTAATAAAAATAAGTTTATTCATGGAGTTTGTTTGTTTTATATTATATGGTTAAGTACCTGTTTAAAATATTGTATATATAGAGTTTTAATGACTTAAATAAAAATTAAGTTGGAAGATAAATATGAAATTGGTTTAATTTGAATTAATTAAGAATTATACACAAATAACTTTGATTTGAAATTTAAATAAAATTGAGATTTAAAGGGTGAGATTCTCATAACTTGATTTGGCTTAGAGTGATTTAAATGAATATAAAGTTGATTTAAATGAATGTATCAGGTTAATTAAACCGAAAGAATATCTAGTTGTTTGAAGTTAAAGGTTTTACTTAAATGATAATGGATTTATTAAGTAACATTTCAAATCTAAATAATAGTAATTGAAATTTATATATATGGAATTATCAAAGAATTAGTTTTGAAATGGTGGAATATTTAAAGCTTGGAAATATATGAAAATTTGAAATGGTTCATTTGGAGATTCAAATCGGAATTTGGAATTTATTGGTGAAATTTAAGAACTATTTTATTATATAAAGTAATTTAATATTTAAACCATTTAAGTATTAGAAGTTATGTTTCAAAGCTATGGGTTTCAAGGTATATAGATTTGAAAATGCTATGATATTGGAAAAAGTATATATTTTGAAATAAAAATGATATCATATTGATTTGGGTTTTAAAACGGAAATGATATCGTTTTTATATGGTTTTGAAATGGATATTATATTCTGGTTTTTAAGTATAATTATTTTGAAAATGGCCGCGGTGCTATAATAACGTTTTGGTTGTTGAAGAGACCGGGATCGGAAGTTGTCATACTTTCTGCCAACTCCGAAAACCACTTTAACAACCGTGTACGTGGTGGAGATTTCAGAATAAAATAGGATGGTGGCGACATTCTATTGACGTATACACATGGACCCGACTCCCGTGAGTTGGCATAAGGTGGCTAAAACAGGAGCGATTCCGAGCCAGTGAGGTAGCCCCTCTTATCGGACACATTCGTTCGATATTATACTCTGACTTGGATTGATTCGGTGGTCACTTTTTATTTTTGATTTTGAGGGTGTGGCTCGAGGTGGGCGGTAGCTGCGCGCTATGCGTCACCACCAGTCCGGATAGTAATTGGTATATCTACCCTGGCATTGCCTAGTTGTGCCGTGTCACCTACCCTAGCGTGCATTGTACGAGTTTGATTTGTGTCGTACCTACGAAGTATCCTCTGGTAGCCTCCCGATCATGAGGTATTACGGTGCTGTATGGACTATTGGCACTACTGCGTGTTAAGGGAAATATTGGGTCACTCCTTAACGCTATTTTAAAGTAAGTTTATTTTACTATAGACATTATTATAATAGCGAAATATTACTACATGGTAAATAGTTAACGGATCCTTAGGAGATGTGAATCCCGAGCATCTCTTAAGTTACTGCACTCATATTTATTTCTGTTGATTTAACTCACATAAAATATTTTAGTTCTGACCTGTGCAGTTAATGCGCTCGGTAGATTTAAAGCGGTAGAGGTGCAAAAAGTCATAGCGGGGATACAACGAGGATATAGCGGGATACAGTGGATGGCTCTAAAATAGCATATAAAACTCGTACTTAATGTTTTTACAAATATATAAATGGTAATTAAATGAAAACTTATCATTCAACTGAATTATAAATAATACATAAATAATTTTAAATAAAAACATGTGCGAATATACTTTAATTAAACGAAAAACTGTTATATAACATAATTGAATTTGGTAGAATATTAGAGTATTTGCATTTATGAAAATATATTAAAAATTAAATCAAATAAATTAGTTTCATAATTTTATAATGTATAAATGCAATTTTTCAATTCATTTTATTAAAAAAGACATAGCGGGAATAGCGAAAATAACGGGATATAGCGGAAATAGCGGGGATTAAAGCGGAAAGGGTGTATTTTGGGGCTATATGGAAAAATCGTAGCGGTAGAAATCTACTATGAGATATAGCGGGGTTGTAGCGGGGTAATAGCGGGGCATTAACTACGCTGGTTCTGACTCGAGTGTTTTGTCTTTTCAATTCGCTCGGGTCAGCCTGAGCATTTCAGGATTCGAAGACTTTAGCTCTGGAGGACGAAGACGAAGATTTATATTACTATTATTTATTATATTCCACTACACCATTTTATTCCGCTACATTGTTATTGATTATTCTCTGGTATATGTAACTCTGATATGCATTGTATAATTATAATCAAATGTTTTTGTAAAATAGCTTCATGAACTGTTTATTTGATTATTATATTTTATCGTTCTGCTGTAAGATTCTATTTTGTTTTTTCTTTCTTTCTTTGATTATTCTTATTTACCCCATAACAATCTTCCCTTCTGTATGGTTTAAGTCTGACGCGTGTGGTTTATCGTCGATTTAAAGCGTACAAAAAGGCAGGAAGTTACATCTGGTATTAAAGCTTTGGTTTAGCGATAAACCTTAGCTTTGTGGGGTCTGACTCTTTATTAATAGGGTAGTAATACCCTATGATGAGTCGTTGAGTGTATATATGAGAGAGCGTATTTGTTAGTGTTATAAAAAGGTTTTAATATTGTGTTAATTTATTCCATTTTGTATTTATAAGTTCTGGTTGATGCATGAGACGCTATGACGTCAATAGGGATTTCTAAACACTTAATAGGACAGACGGACACAATATTTGTTTGAATATAGGTGAATGAAATAATTTTGCCTATTATATTTTCTATATATAAAATAAATTTTTTATAAAGATTATATTTGGTTGTAATATGTTGGTTGTTAGGTAATGAAATTTATAAACAATAGTTGAAATGAGATTGAGAATAAATTGAAAATTTGGAACTTAAGTTCCGTGGTTTTGAAAATTTCTTTCAAATGATTGTGGAATATAATAATAATATTATTTAGAAGTTGTAACGACCCGAAAATTTCAATGATTTAAATTTGTTAATTGGATTAAGTTTTGATAATTTAATATTTAAGGAATGAAAAAAATTAGTTAAATTAATAGGATTTTATAATTTATTTAGAAAGAAATAAAACCTTATAATTTATAAATGGAATAATATTGAAACAAATAAAATTTGTAGATGAATAATGAATAATAACTAGGATGAAGTATAACAATGGTTATTAAAGCTAAAACTTTGATAGATTGAATGAAACTACAGTAAATGAAATAGTGTAAATGTTATGACTTAGTTATAATGAGAATATGAGAAAAGCAAGTGTAATTATTGAATTAATTTGTGAAATATTATTATAGATAGTAGTTGTTTGTGAAGAATAAATATACAAGTATTATAAAGGATATAATGGTTATGTTACCAGTTAATTCACCAAGTACCAATAAAGATAATTAAATGTACTTCAATGATAATCAATAAAATAACGGAAAGGGTGAATGTAAATTTAAATTAGAAACATAAACTTATTATAAGGTAGTAATTGGTGTAATAGAAGCATGAGACCAAGTAAGTAAATTTATTGGGAATATTAAATGTAATTGGATGTAGATTAATGGAATAACGTTAATGCAAACTAATTTAGCGCAGTCACTATTAATTGAAACCTATTGCAATAAATGGAATTAAATATTACGTTAGGATAGATTTAAGGTAATATTTGGTAGTAATGTATTGTTGTGCTTTATGAATGAATTGATAATTAAAATTAAAGGTAGTGATGTTAATATAAATTGACTATAAACAAGTTGAATGAAATCCCAATAAAGGAGGAAATGCAAATGCTATATTTGGCAAAGATTTAAATACTAATGGAAATTATAGTTAATACGCAATAAAGAAAGTAAGTTGAGTATATTTACGTAATATAATGTAAAAACCAGCATTACCTATATTATTTAAAATTGGTGAATGTGATATACAGATTTAGATCAAATAAAAACAATTTGTTGGAATAAACATTCCATAATTGGACTAATTGCAAACGAATGAAATTAAATATTTAATTATTCGTTAATTGAAAATTTAGTTGAAATTAGAGAATATTAATGTTGTAGATCTTGATGTTAGGGATGCGGATTAAGGATCTTAAGGCAGAAATAACACTAGAGGAGGGTGAATAGTGTTTTAAAAAATATATGAACTATATGACTAAATTAAAACTTTCAACACAAATCTAAACAGAATTCTAACATAGAATGATCACAGAACATATAACAAATACAAATAGTAAAGTAAAGCAAGTAAAAGGAAAGAACACACCGAATTTTATATTGGTTCGGAATCCTCCTACATCCAGTCCTGCACCAAGGCAATATCCTTGTACAGATTTTTATAAGCCAATATCCAAATTACAACCCTCAATTTCTAAGGCCTTGAGGAACCCTCCTATCTCCGAGTCTGGGGTAAACTCTCTTGATTTACGGGATACAAGATCACCCTAATACTTCTTAATAACAATCCTTTTGAATGGATAGACTCTATGGACTTTTTGAATACAAATTAATCCTATAACTCTGGATAGCACTTTGATCTTTAGTAGAATGATAGAGAATCAAATAGAGAGAGTATCTAAATGATTTTCTATTGAGAATTTGGCAGAATGATGGCACGATCTTGAAAATATGAAGGTTTATGGATATGAAATGGTGAAGAAGAAAGAGTGAAGAAAATAAGAAAGTAGTTGTTAAAAAAAATTCGTTTTGGAAGCCTTTATATAGATGCACAACGGTCATAACCATTGGCGAAAGGTTTTCGAACGAATGGACACTTCTTTTGAAAATTGAATTTTGAATCTAACTGTCACCATGTCGACATGGGGTATCCCCTTATGTCGACATCCCTTAGTTCAAAATTATAGAGATGTTGTTTTGTAAAGACAATTGAATTTAAAACAAGTTGAAACTTCTCTAAAGCAAAGTAAAGTGTTTAAACAATACTTTGAGATAGAGAATGAATATAAAACATTATTTTAAATATATATATATATATATATATAATTGATATAGACCGCCAATTATATAAGTAATATTTAAAATCAGAATAAGTTTTGATGTTTTAAAAATAGAGGTTTTTAAAATCAGAATAGAGGAATATTTCAAGGCTAAAACAAAGTTTGAAAATATTTTTGAAAACATGATTTTGAAAGCTACATTTTGAAAACAGATTTAAAAACATTTTGAAAAATCTATTCAAACTGAAATTGCAAGAACCTTCCTACAGAGCTCCTCCATAGGACTCGAGAACTTGTACAAAGTAGTTTAAATGATTTTGATTTTCGTGGGTTTGTAAGCCACTTGTCGTAGGTTTGTAAGCTACTTGTCGTGGGTTTGTAAGCCACTGGTTTCGATAGAAATTGGGTTCCATCCCAAAAGAAAATTGGAAGAAAGATGAGAGTGCTATTATGAAGTTTTAACAAAATACTAGACACTTATCTTGAGATCTTGAAATCTTGATTCTCTAGAGTCTTGAATCTTGAATCTCTAATCTTCATCTTGATGCTTGAGTCTTTATACTGATCAGTCTTCGATGATACCTGCATATACTTTCTATATACACACATATATATATATATGGAAATGTTTGTATATATTTTATAAAGTAAAGTATAATAACTATATAAGGTTGTTGTCATCAAAACATCATCAACTCAGTTCCTAACACTTGAGCCCAAAGTTAATTACATCCATCTAGCCTCGATGAATTGAATAATAGAATGAAAAGTAAATTAATTGGAATTATTGTAAATTAAACTATAATTTCTGAATGTAAGGAAAATCAAGGTTAACGCTGAAATTGATGAATGAATCAACGTTAAATAGATATTTAAATTTGTTTAAATCATTTTAAATGATTGAGAAATGTAAAAGTGATAAAATTTGTCAATTATATAATTGAAAGTTAAAAATTGGGTTTAATTAATTAATTATTATTTTATTTCATTAACTGGAAAATAGCCATTTTGGTCACTGACTCGGATTTCGACGGAAGCTGTTTCATCGGATCCGTAATGGTGAATTATTGTAGGATTTCAAGTTCGTAGCGATCGGACTTTTCATTTGATCATACGGACTCGAAACGCCTTGAAATCAATTGAAATCAATTTGAAATAAATTGATTTTTAGCATAACTTCTTCATACGATAGAATTTGGACTTGAAACCTTTTCCATTGCGTTTAAAATATTTATTTTGATACATGGGTTGACCCAATTTCGTTCCGGAGTCGAAACGGGCTTTTCGGGCCATATATTGTTCAGTGCATTTATAAAACTGATCCCTCTATTCTATCCCAACTTTATCTATAAATACCCGGTTATAAACCCTAGCCTACCTCTATTTCTCATTTGTATGTGCATACAATTCAGCTATCTCTCCTCCTCAATGGCAGACAAACAAATTCTACATCCAAATACAAATCAAATTTCAATCCAAAGCAAAAATTTCAAACTCCTCAGAAAAATTTGAAAAATATATATATCGAAACTCTCAGTGAGCGTAATCTTCTGGTACTGTTCGTTTTTCGAATCAATTCACCGGTTTCCCAGAAATTCAAGGTGAAACCTGGCCGTTCATAGGCCACGATATCGATCCAACAGTAGATATGCAGCCAATCGACGATCGGCTAGCGCCGTTGCGATGAGGAAGTCGAACTAGTGGTGGATCTGGAGCCGTTCGTGCTATCGATGATCGGAGGCACCTCAAATCAGTGGAGATAGGTGCGAAAGACGTGCGTTGCTGGCGAACCAGGGAGGGGCCGCGTGCACCGTGGTGGTAGCCGGAGGTGCGACCTGAGGCGAGGGAGCTGGTGGCGTCGCTTGATGGGGGTCTTGAGCTTCATAGCGTCGGCGAAAATTGACTTTAGGGTGGCGGCTCTGGTCTGTGTATCGTGCAGAGTAGGGTTTCGAACTGGGTAAGGCCGTGCGCGTGAATTACGTGATGACGTGGCAAGGGTTAGTTAATTTATTTTTGTTTTAATTTAATTTGATTTTTAACTCGTTTTAATACAATAACTTGTGCATACGATATCCGTTTCACGCATGGTTTTCTCCACTAGGTTCGTATTGGAATTCCAGACATTTTGGCACTGGTTTGGACGAATTTGAAGACTGTCAAAATTTTGGGTTTAAATTGGATTTAAATTCAAAAGGTGAGTGTTTTAACCCACTCACCACTTCTAAAAATTCTTATGTTGTTTAAATTAATTTATGTTGTGATTATGAATTTATTTATGACTGTTTGCATATTTTTTAAATCATCATCTCAGTAAATTGCATTTATTTAAATTTAACTGTTATTTTATTTATTATTGCATATAAACTGCTAGTTAGATAGATTGTTTAATTTATTATTGAATATAACTGTCAGTTATTACCCGTTATTTATTATATGCTCTATATTGATGTTATTGTTTAAACTGGATGATGATTGAAATAAATGGTTGATGATTATTATTGGATGAATGGATGTTGTATTCATATTGTTTAAACTGCAAATTTGTTATGCACAATATTTCATTCGGGATTACGGTTTGAAATAATATATAACAGTATTTTTTATTTTAAATTACGGATTGAAATGATAAATATCCGTATCGCTTGACCATAGGATAGAAAATTATGTACAGACACCGTCGGTCTATATATAAATATTTTGAAAACGATTTCTATGGTTTTGGAAAGAAATATATGGTTTAATAAATATTAAATTTTGATATTATGTAAATATTATTTTATATATGCAGTTAAATTCTTGAATTTAAGCTATGTATAAAGTGTAATAAAAATAAGTTTATTCATGGAGTTTGATTGTTTTATATTATATGGTTAAGTACCTGTTTAAGATATTGTATATATAGAGTTTAATGACTTAAATAAAAATTAACTTGGAAGATAAATATGAAATTGGTTTAATTTGAAGTAATTAAGAATTTTACTCGAATAAATTTGATTTGAAATTTAAATAAAATTGAGATTTAAAGGGTGGGATTCTTATAACTTGATTTGGCTTAGAGTGATTTAAATGAATATAATGTTGACTTAAATGAACATATCAGGTTAATTAAATTTAAGAATATCGAGTTGTTTGAAGTTAAAGGTTTTACTTAAATTATATTGGATTTATTAAGTAGACATTTCAAATCTAAATAATAGTAATTAAATTTGATATATAAGGAATTATCAAAGAATTAGTTTTGAAATGGTGGAATATTTAAAGCTTTGAATTATATGGGAATTAAAATAGTTTAACTAGAGGTTCAAATCGGTGTTTGGAATTTATTTGAGAAATAAAAAAAGGCTATTTTATTATATAAAGTAATTTAATATTTAAACCATATAAGTATTAGAAGTTATGTTTCAAAGCTATGGGTTTCAAGGTATAAGATTTGAAAGTGATATGATTTGGAAAAGGATATATTTGAAATTAAAATGATATGATATTGATTTGGGTTTTAAAATAGAAATGATATCGTAGTTATATGGTTTTGAAATGGATATTATATTCTGGTTTAAGTATAAACTATTTTGAAAAGACCGCGGTGTTATAATAACGTTTGGTTGTTAAAGAGACCGGGATCAGAAGTTGTCATACTCTCTACCAACTCCGAAAACCACTTTAACAACCGTGTACGCGGTGGAGATTCGAGAATGAAGTAGGATGGTGGCGGCGTTTCCTTTGAGGTAAATACGTGGACCCGACTTTCATGAGTTGGCATAAGGTGGCTAAAACATGAGCGATCTCGGGCCAATGAGGTAGCACCTTTGATCGAACACATCCCTTCGATATTATACTTTGACTTTGGATTTATTCAGTGGCCACTTTTGTTTTTGATTTGGGGTTGTGGCCGAGGTGGGCGGTAGCTGCGCGCTACGCGTTACCACCAGCCCATGTGCGTAATTGGTTTATCTATCCTGGCATTGCCTAGTTGTGCCGTGTCACCTACACTAGCGCGCCTTGTACGAGTTTGGTTTTCTCCCGTAGCCCATGGAGTATTTAGGGCAGTCTCCCGATCTGGAGATGCGCTGATACTGGATGGACTACTGGGACTATTATCATTTTAAGGGGGAGATTGGGTAACTCCTTAACGCTATTTAAAAGTAAGTTTATTTTATTATACACACTATTATAATAGCGTATTACTACATAGTAAATAGTTTAACGGATCCTTAGGAGATGTGAATCCCGAGCATCTCTTGAGTTACTACACTCACGTTAGACACTGGATAGGAGATGTGAAATCCTGTAAACATCTCTGACGCCATTGCATACATATTATTTACCGTTGATTTAACTTACATAAGATCTTTTAGTTCTGACTAGAGTGTTTTGTTTTTCAATTTGCTCAGGTCAGTCCGAGCATTACAGGATTTGAAGACTTTATTTTGGAGGACGAAGACGAGGATATTATTACTATTATCTATTATATTTTGCACTGCATCATGTACTCCGCTGCATTGTTAATTATTGGTATGTGTAACTCTGATATGTATTGTATAAGAATAATCAAATATTTTGTAAAACAGCTTCATAAACTGTTTATTTGATTATTATATTTTATCGTTCCGCTACAAGATTCTATTTTGTTTTATTTCTTTCTTCCTTTTTCTTATTTACCCCATAACAATCCACTCTTCTGTATGGTTTTAAGTCTAACGTGTGTGGTTTATCATCGATTTAAAGCGTGCGGAAAGGCGGGACGTTATAGAAGTATTTTTGATATAAATATTTCAATATAATTTGAAAGAAATGTTTTAAAGAAATTTTAAAAGAAATAAGTTATGTACTCCCCTCTCTGTCGCTGGAAAATAATTTCGGTGATGAATGCACGCATCATCAACATTCATTTTCGAGTTTCGAAGTGGGAAGGACACTGTAGTAGTTTTACTATGGATTTATTTTGATAACCAAATATAAATTTCTAATTGTTTTAAGTATAATTGGATATATAGGTTTTAAGTATAAACCTTTATCTATTATCTTTAAAATGATTTGAAATTTAACCCGGTATTTAATTCTTAAGTTTCCGTTAATTAATAGTTTTGATTATTATAAAACCTATATCTATTTTTTAAAATGATTTGTTTAACCCGGTATTTAATTCTTAAGTTTCCGTTCATTGGTAGTTTCAATTATTGTAGTGAAATGGAATGTAACTAATTAATAATTGAAACCTCTAAATGAAATAAGAGATTTAATGCTAAGTTATAAACGGGATTAAAGGAAATTGGAAATTGTAACCTACGAAACAAAGAATAATATTATTGAACATTAAATTAATTAAAGGAAATAGAACAAACTTGTATAACTTTCGATTACATCCTTAGAAGCATATATATAACTTACCCAATAATAAAAGTTACAATGTTTAGTAAGAAATTGTAATAGAATATTATACAAGTAAAATTTTGAAATAATGAAAGTATTCAATGAAATTCCTTAATTAATAAGAATTGGATGTTCTAGTTGTTATGAACTTAAGTATAATTGAAATGTTACTAATATAATAGAAAAGAAAGGTAAGTGTTATAAATACATGATAATAAAATTAAGTAATGTTGAAGTTATTTACTTTTGAAAATAAGCAGAAAGATGAATACTGTAAATAAAATGAATGAAGCAGTGAATAAATGAATGTAATAAAATAAAAAGAAAATTTTCATGATATGAATAAGGGAAAATGAGATTTTGTTAGAAATGAATAAAAGTAAATGAAATTGAGAAATGAATAAATGCAATGCAATAAAAAGAAACTTACATGACCTGAAAAAATGAAAATGAATAATTGTAAGTAATAAATGAAATTTATAATAATGAGCTTGATTTATTATTTGAAATTGTTGTTTTTTTGGTTTAAGGTTGTTTGGGGAAAGGATACTTTAAAATTATGTGGATGTATGGATAATCTATTTTGTTTCACCTAAGACTATGGAGTAAATGGTGCACTAAGTAGTTTATTTTCATTCTGTGCAATTTAAAGTTTGAATCCGGACAACTATTTGGTTGGTTGATACAAGCGAATGATTGATGTGTGTTGATGTGATGGTTGCTTGCTTGTTGCAAGTGATTGATGTTAGTATTGATTTAAAATATTTCATTTTAAATAATTATTAACTCTTTTGGATTATATAAGTGAAATACAGGTTATGGAAGCAATTGCTACTGCTTTTGGTTTCATAATTAAGCATTGTTTGCCCGACAAATAGGTACATTTTCGGATTACGATTTACAGTGATATTATATTGTTTTTCCGTGTTGGGATATATTATTTTGAAAATTATATGTTGTATATTGTAATATTTGATATTATATTTTCTTCCGAGCCTCTCCCTACAAAGGAGACTCTTCCGAAATTTTCCATAAATTTTGGACTTAGAAAATATTTTGAAATTTTTTCCAAACTTTATTAACTTAAGTATAAAAAGATCTAATGGTTATAAATTGATATATTTTATTTAAATTAATTAATTTTGTAAAGTTATTTGTTTATAAATTTAATATTTTAAGTAAGATATTTTGATTCCTAATTCTTCTTTTCCCTTCTTTTTCCTTTTCGGAGACGAAAAGTTTGAGTGAGGGAGAGTGTAACGACCCATAATTTTTGAAGATTTAAAATTGTAATTTAATAAGATTTTGTAATTAAATTTAGAAATAAATAAAAAATTTATAATTTATAATGAAGTAAATGTTAACAATGAATGTAGCAAGGGTAATTAAAAATTTAATTTTTGACAATTGAAGTTAAATCCCAATAGCGTAGTAGTGAAGAATTTTGCATTTGGTTAAACTGGAAAATAAGTAAATAAAAGTTAGTGTTGAATTTAACCAATGAATCTTGGTATTAAATATTGAATAATGAAATAATAACTAGGATGAAAAGTAACAACGAAGTTAATTAGAGCTAAATTTGTATAAATTGAATGAAATTGCAATAAATGAAATAATGTTAATTGTAAGTAATAAACCTTTAAATTTAAGAAAAGTAAATAGGTGCCAACTAATATATGTTATTTATTTATTTAGAGTGTTAAGTCAAATTGGTAATCAAATTTCAATTTAAGGCAATAATGTTAATTTTATCTAGTTGGTAATAATGGATTTATAACGGGAATGAAATGTAAGAATGATAATGAAAGTTAATAAATAAATGATTAATTCAGTGCAAACCCAATTGATTGAAACAACTATTTGGGTTATAATTGATTGTAAACAGGATTATTTGGTAATAAATTAATATAAGAAAAATAAATGTAAATATTGAATTAATCAATGAATAAATAGTAATTGAATAAAATCAATGTTATGTAAATAATTGTTTGGGAATGTTAACTTATATAATATGATATCGAGTTAGTGGCAACAATTTTTATAAAGTAATCATTTATTTAGTCCATTAAATCAAAATTTGTAATCAATTGCAGTGAACCTCAATTCAATGTTATATTAGTAATTAAAGAAATAATTGGAAATAATAGTATCCATAATAGGATTTTGTTGAATTGATAGAATGAAAATGAAGACTTATTAATTTAATGGATTTGAACTACAGTAATTGGATTTAATTACAAATAAATGATATTAAATATCTAAGTATTACTTTACTTGAAATCAATATGGAATGTAAGAATATTAAGGTAATAGTTTTTAAATCCAGTGTCAATTTTATCCGTTTGATATTAATGAATTGAATAATAGAATGAAAAGTGAATTTAATAGAATTATTGGAAATTAAATTTTGGATTTTGAATTTAATGAAATTGAGGTTAATATTGAAATTTATAAATTAATCATCTCTAAATCGACATTTAAATTTGTTTAAATCATTGTAAATGATTGAGGAATTATAAGTGAAGAAATTTGTCAATTTTCAAATTGAAATTAAATTTTGATTTAATTAATTAATTATTAATTTATTTAATTAATGTAAAAATAGCCATTTTGGCCACTTACTCGGATTTCGACGAAACCAGTTTCATCGGATCCGTAACAGTGAATTATTGTAGGATTTCAAGTTTCGTGACGATCGGACTTGTCGTTTAATCGTACGGACTCGAAATGTCCAGAAATCAATGAAATTGAAATCAATCGTAATCAATTTGAAATAATTTGATTTTAGCACAACTTCTTCATAGATGGAATTTGGACGTGAAACCTGTTCCATCGCATTTTAAATATTTTAAAACATCTATTTTGATATATGGATTGACCTAAATTCGTTCCGGAATCAGAACGGGCATTTCGGGCCATTTATCGTTCAGTGCGTTTATAAATCGGGTCCATCTTTTCTATTTCAACTTTGCCTATATATACCCTGTTATAAACCCTAATTCATTTCTTATTCCTCCTTTCTGTACGTCTATTAGCTCCTCTTTCTAATGGCTGCAAATTCTAATTCCCAAATACAATTCCAAATTAAATCCAAAGCTAAAATTTCAAACTCCACAAACTATGCCAAATTTTATATCAATTCGAAGCTCTCGAAGAGCGTAACTCAGATCTACAACTCGTTTTTCGGTTCGGCGCATTGTTTGTCCATAAATCGAAGAACAATTTTCTACCGTTCATCGCGTCGAAATCAAACTCTCCCGATCGTCAAATCAATTTATGGGTTTTGTAGAGATCGTCAAATCAATTTATGGGTTTTGTAGAGAGGCTCGTACGCTTCGCATCGGTGATGTTCGTTCTGTGATTCGACGGCTTAATCATCGTCAATTTTGGATTAGGGTTAGAGATTTTGCGTGATGGCTGTCACCTCGGGAGGGCGCGAACGTAGGAAGGGTGGATGGCGGCGCTAATGGGGGTTAGCTGCGCGGCTTTTCGGAGGTGGCTGTGGCGTGCGATTTTGGCTTGAGAAGGGCGGTATCGGGTAGGGTTTAGGGTTGCCTGGGTGCTTGCGTAATTTGTTGCGTGAGGATGAAGATGGTGCTGACGTGGCGGTAAGAGAGTTAATGTTTTTTTCTTTTTCTGTTTTGATATAAATTAAATTTTCAAGTGTTCTAATCATTATAACTTTTACATATGATGTCCGTTTTACGCACGGTTTCTTTTGTTATGATCGTATCTGAATGCCGGACATTTTGGCGTAGGTTTGGACGGATTCTGAGACTGTTCAATTTTTGAATTTAAATTGGATTTAAATTTAAAAGGTGAGTGTTTTAATCCACTCGCAACTTCTAAAATTTCTTATGTTTGTTAAATTTATTTATGATGTGATTTGAAATTTATTTATAGCTGTTTGGCATATATTTAATCATCATCTCAATTAAATTGCATTTATTTGAATTAATTTTGTAATCAAATTTATTATTGCATATATACTGCCAGTTAGATAGTTGTTTAATTTATTTTGAATATAAACTGCCAGAAATATCTGTTATTTATTTTCTGTCTATATTGATGTTATTTTTTGATTTGGATGATGATGGAGATAAATGGTTGATGGATGATATTGGATGAATGCATGTTGTATTTTGTATCATTTTAAAACTGCAAGTTGTTGTGTATTTTATTTCATCCGGGATTGCGGTTTGAAATGATATACAACCGTATTTTATTTTAAATTATGGACTGAAATGATAAATATCTGTATCACTTGACCATAGGATGGAAAATTATATACAGACACCGTCGGTCTATATATATAATTATTTCGAAATGATTTTTATGGTTTTGGAGAGAAATATACGGTTTAATAAATATTAGATTTTGATATTATATAAATATTATTTTTATGTATATAGTTAAATTCTTGAATTTAAGCTATGTATAAATTTGTGTAATAAAAATAAGTTTATTCATGGAGTTTGTTTGTTTTATATTATATGGTTAAGTACCTGTTCAAGATATTGTATATATAGAGTTTTAATGACTTAAATAAAAATTAAAATGGAAGATAAATATGAAATTGGTTTAATTTGAATTAATTAAGAATTTTACTTGAATAAGTTTGATTTGGAATTTAAATAAAATTGAGATTTAAAGAGTGGGATTCTTATAACTTGATTTGGCTTAGAGTGATTTAAATGAATATAAAGTTGATTTAAATGAATATATCAGGTTAATTAAATTGAAAGAATATCTAGTTGTTTGAAGTTAAAGGTTTTACTTAAATGATATTGGATTTATTAAGTAACATTTCAAATCTAAATAATAGTAATTGAAATTTATATATATGTAATTATCAAAGAATTAGTTTTGAAATGGTGGAATATTTAAAGCTTGGAAATATATGGAAATTTGAAATGGTTCATTTGGAGGTTCAAACCGGAATTTGGAATTTATTGGTGAAATTTAAGAAGCTATTTTATTATATAAAGTAATTTAATATTTAAAACATTTAAGTATTAGAAGTTATGTTTCAAAGCTATGGGTTTCAAGGTATATAGATTTGAAAGTGCTATAATTTTGGAAAAAGTATATATTTTGAAATAAAAATGATATCATATTGATTTGGGTTTTAAAACGGAAATGATATCGTTTTTATATGGTTTTGAAATGGATATTATATTCTGGTTTTTAAGTATAATTATTTTGAAAATGGCTGCGGTGCTATAATAACGTTTGGTTGTTGAAGAGACCGGGATCGAAAGTTGTCATACTCTCTGCCAACTCCGAAAACCACTTTAACAAACGTGTACGCGGTGGAGATTTCAGAATTAAATAGGATGGTGGCAACATTCTATTGAGGTATACACATGGACGCCACTCCCGTGAGTTGGCATAAGGTGGCTAAAATAGGAGCGATTCTAGGCCAGTGAGGTAGCCCCTCTTATCGGACACATCCCTTCGATATTATACTCTTACTTTTGGATTGATTCGGTGGTCACTTTTTATTTTTGATTTTGAGGGTGTGGCTCGAGGTGCTACCAGTCCGGATAGTAATTGGTATATCTACCCTGGCATTGCCTAGTTATGCCGTGTCACCTACCCTAGCGTGCATTATACGAGTTTGATTTGTGTCGTACCTATGAAGTATCCTCTGGTAGCCTCCCGATCATGAGGTATTACGGTACTGTATGGATTATTGGCACTATTACGTGTTAAGAGAAATATTGGGTCACTCCTTAACGCTATTTTAAAGTAAGTTTATTTTACTATAGACATTATTATAATAGCGAAATATTACTACATAGTAAATAGTTAACGGATCCTTAGGAGATGTGAATCCCGAGCATCTCTTAAGTTACCGCACTCATATTTATTTCTATTGATTTAACTCACATAAGATATTTTAGTTCTAACCTGTGCAGTTAATGCGCTCGGTAGATTTAAAGCGGTAGAGGTGCAAAAAGTCATAGCGGGGATACAGCGAGGATATAGCGGGATATAGCGGATGGCTCTAAAATAGCATATAAAACTCGTACTTAATGTTTTTACAAATATATAAATGGTAATTAAATGAAAACTTATCATTTAATTGAATTATAGATAATACATAAATAATTTTAAACAAAAACATGTGCGAATATACTTTAATTAAACGAAAAACTGTTATATAACATAATTGAATTTGGTAGAATATTAGAGTTGTTTGCACCAAAAAATGGACAAACACTTCCAAGTCGTATGAATTAGTTGGTTTTATGTTGTTTCTAGTGATTTGGGTGATTTATGCAAATATATAAAAAGCAGGGACTATACTGTAAAAGACACACAGATTTATAGTGGTTCGGTCAGAACGTGCCTACGTCCACTTTATATGTTATTCTCCTTTTTTTTCAGATTACAAGTACAAACCTTTGTATACAAGTATTTGAAAGTTGTTTGAAAGTTCCTTCCGTGCTTGAGCTCTCAAACTTGCCTGCCATTGTTGTACCTCTGCCCCTCTATTTATAGAGTGAGGCTGGAGGCAGGGGTCTTGGATGTATATAGCTGTTGGTGGGCCTGGGCTGAAGCAATGTGGCCTGGCAGTGTTGGTTCGGCAAGGCTTGGTTCGGAGGTGAGGGCGTGGTTTGGTCCGGTAGCGAGGGCGTTGCTTAGTTTGGTGGTAAATGATCCGGTGGTAACCCCCCTTGGCCTTGGTTAGGTGGTAAATGATCCGGTGGTAGCCCCCCTTGGCCTTGGTTCGGCGGCACGGGAAGTGAGGTTGGTTCGGTGATAGAGTGGAGGGCCTTTGGTTCGGTAGGAGTTGGATTAGTATTGCCTGGAGTGGCCTTGGACCGGCATTGCTTGGAGTAGCCTTGGACCGGCGTTGCTTGGAGGGGCGTTGGTTCGGTGGGCATGGGGTGGAGTCGGTCCGGTGAGAGTTGGTTCGGTGGTAGGGAAGGGGCCGGCCGAAACACACCCAACACTTGCCCCCCAAAGGAGGGCATGTGCATGCACATGTCGTGCTTTGCCTTGAGCTGGGGTGTTCTCATCCGGCCTTTAGCGCCGAACCAACCGGTTTGGCTATTGGTATTTGCTTATAAATAGGGGCCTGGCGCCTCCGTTTTTTCCCATCATCCAAACAACTCCTTTGCCGAATCGAAATCTATGCCGAATCAGGTGAGGATCTACTTCACCGAATGAACTTTATCATCGGTTATCGAATGGGCTCGCGGTTCTTGAAGTACCGAATGGACACCCTTAGTGCCGAATGAACCTAATACCGGATGAGCTCAGAGGCTTTTATTGCCGGATGGTCTTAATACCGGATGAACCTTTGTATCGGCTTTGCCGAATGATACTAAGAGTTCTGGGCGTTCTGACTTATGAGTGAAATTTCAGACTATATACACTTGCTTGTTTATGTCCTCTGTTCTAATAATATGTTTTCCTTTTGTGTTTGTAGGAAGATGTCTCGCAAAGTGGAAACTCGATCAGAAAAAAGAAAATCTATGGATAGACGAGAGTCCCCCGTTGTGCCCCCAGCCCAGCCAGGACCGGAACGTCGTGGACCCACCCCGAGGTCGCTAGTAGACGGGTATGGTCCCCTAAAGCTTCTGAATTCTCCTCCTGATTGCTTTCCGAGCTCTCTCAGAGAGGAGCAACTTGACGTTATCTCCCGCTCCTTTGTGATTGATAGAGCATGCATGCTGTTGCCAGGGGAGGAGGTCATGCCATATAATCCTCCTGAAGGATACTTCGCATATAGCCGATATCATTGCATGTGTGGGGCCATTCCTCCTATCAATGCATGGATAGTCAGCTTCATTACTTACCTGAAAGTGGCTCCTTTTCAGCTTCAGCCCAACTCCTATGCCATCTTAGTGTGTCTATTCGTTATCTTCCAGAGGAGATATGGGCGCCCCCTTCTAACCGGGAAATCTGATATCTATATAATCTGAGGGGCTACAAGAAGGGGTCTCCGTACATTAGTTTAGAGTCGGCCGTGTCCTTCAAGCCGGTCTTGGACTTATACTCGAAGTTTACCATGTTTAAGAAGGAATGGTTCTTCGTCAAGGACGACTCCATTTCTTTTCGCCTTTTCACTTCTGGCTGTAAGTTGAATTCCACTTGTAATTTCTTTGTCCCGACTGCAATGCTTCTTCTTATATGCTTGTATTTCTTGCTAGCGACAGGTGGCTTTGCGGTCGTGGAGAATGATCGCCTGGTACAGATGGCCGCAGAGATAGAGGCTATCTCTGAAAGGGACAGGTCGGCTTCTTACCTAATCAGGAATGCCACTCTCTTGGAGCACAACCAGATTTTGCCACGTCAATCCGTGGTTAAGCAGAGAGATACAGCCGAGTAAAGGGCTGCTAAAGCTAAAGAAGGGGCTACTGCGAAGAGCAGCAAGAGGAAGCCTTTTACAAAACCTCCAGTTGTCGGAGGTAAGAAGCTCAAGAAGTCCGACGGCCCTTCCCCTAGCACGTGCCCAATGACTCCGGGGGAGGAAGACGTGGAGGAGGATAGAGGTGAAGGCGAAGGAGGTGATGTAGGAGGAGAGGCGGAGAGCGGAGACGACAGAGAAGGTGATGGTGGTGGTGATGGCGCCGGGGCTTTGCCTCCTGGGCAGGCAGGCGAGATTCAAGAGTGGACGGATGATGCCTTCCGCCAGGCTTTTGAGGGGTTGGAGGAAGGATCAGCCTTGGTGGAGAAATCGAAGAGGTCTGATAAGGCCGGGTCCGGTGCCAGCCTATCTTCTGAGAGTATTTCAGCTAAGGCAACTCCGGCGGTTCAAGGTGAATTCTTAACTCCTCCTTTTAACTTCACACGTTTCTTGAGTCGTAGTTTCATGCATGCTTGTAACACTTGGTTTTTTATTCCAGGAATGGGTAAGGTGGCCAAGACATCAGATATTCGGCATCGCCTTGAACAGTATAAGTTACTCAAAGTTTCCGCCAAACCAAAGCCGTCAGCTAGCCGTCCTGGAGATGCGGTCAGATATCGCCCTCTTCTCGGAGTTATTGAAGAAGATATGCAAAAGAGAAAGAGGGGCCGATCTTCGTTTGAACCTTCACCTGGCCCTCAGCCTCCAGTCCAGCCTATCCATGATATTACTGAGGAGGATACTGAGCTTATGCCTTCCCCACATCCGTCCGAAAATCCAACCGTCACCCCGATAGACCATCCTGGTTTGGTTCGCAACCCATTTGCCAGCCATCCGGATCTGGACCCGAGTTTTCAGGATATCTCTTTTGATGAGGTCACGGGTGAGCATCTTCTTCCCCGCAACCCCATGGTACGGGTGCTTGATGAGGCTAAGTCTTTAGACCTTGATTTGCTTACTACTCGGATAGTTACCATGGGCTGACGAAGCCAAGGCTAATATTGATCGGGTCGCGGAGGAGACCAGGAAGTTGATGGGGCATCATGCCCGCCTGGTCAAGGCTGGAGAGGAGATTGGGAGTGCTAATATTCGGTTGTGGCTAAAGGTTGCTGATCAGGCCAAACAGCTTGCCGATCAAGCCATTCAGATTTCTCAGCACGAGGCAGCCTCCAGGCGGTTGAAGGAGACTATGGAAGAGGCTAGTAGGGCAGAACTACGAAAGATGGAGGCCTCCTGCAAGGAGCGGATTGACATAGCCATTGCTATGGTGGATGAGGTTCGGAGGGCGGATCTCGAGCAGGTAGAGGAGTTATCTGGGAGGCTTGAGGCCGTAGAGCTTGCTCAGGCCAGGCTAAAGGAAGAGATGAAGGAAATGAGGAGGTCTCTCCAGGCTGACCGCTTGAGATATCGATCGAAGAGGGATGTTGCCATCGCTAAGTTGCTGTCCTCTAAGGCCCGGGTGAGGGAGTTTGAGGAGAATGAGGAGATGATGGATGAGATGTTGCAGGATATGTACTTCCGTACTTGGAAGCAGGGTAATCTATCCTGGATGGATGACTATCCCCGGGTCATGGCCAGGATATATCTCCGGGCTTTAGAGGAGGCCAAGGCCGATGCGGATAAGGAAGGTGGAGCGGCATTCAGGATGGATGTGGTTACCGCCCAGTTCTCAAAGGAGGAGAAGGTAGCGGTGAAGGAGGGGATGCGGCTACTTGCTGCAGAGGAAGCCGGCGTGCAGTTGGAGGATGAGGACAAGGAGCGGGTGTTGGTGAGTTTTCTCTTTTTAGCTTTTCATAACTTGATTGTTCGTTGTCGGTTTAATGGACTCTTTTCCTGAATTGGACAGGTGGGGCCTCTGGTCATCATGCTGGGAGCTCCGATCCTGCAGTCAAGTAGATTCGATGAGCTGGTAGGACGAGGGTGGAGCACGGGCGCAGTTGGTTATTTTGTTTGGTCTGCTTGACATTCCTGTACATGCTAGTTCAAAACATTAATGTACTCTTTAAGTTGTAATTATGTTATCGAACGTCTTTATGTGAGTTTATAACATAGGCCGATTCTGTTATATTTTAAACGCTGTTATTATTTTGAAGTGCTGTATAAAAAACATAGTTATGCATATGCCTGTGATTTAATTGTGTTCAATGTTAAGCTTTTGCTCGAAATATAATCTCATGTTTTGCAATGTTACGAATAAGTCATAGCTACATGATTACGTACAAGAGAAAAGCGTACCGCCCTTCATGTTCTGGTTGTAGGGGGTAGCTTTGGACATCTTGTGTAATTGACCATGGATGCGGCTGAGTGCCTTGTCATCCAGTTCGCGGGCTCAGATTCTCGTGAGAGAATGCCTCCTATTTAGTGTCATGTACTTTGGGGACCGTTATGCAGGATACAAGAAAAGTATTTAAATGGAATGGAAATATAGGAAAAGTAAAACTTCCAGTCACGGAAGGCCGTCGATATGCTTAAGTTTGTGGCAAATGGGTTTTGTAGTCACTTTCCCTAGCTGTGGGTCTTGGAGACCTTTGTCACACATCTTACGCCTCCGCGGGGAGTTTATCTTTTTTACCACAGCCGCACTTAAGACATATCGGAGCCGAGATCGTGCACAGTAACTACCCCAGCCATTATGGCCCGTAATCGTGGGTATTATTCGATTTACTGTGGCCGGCTAGCGTGGGTGCCGATCGTCAACCGTGAACTACCCCTGGCTGGCCACACCTTATGTTGGGGCTTAAAGTAGGTTCACAGTTGCCGGCGAGTCGAACGTCGTGATGAGCTGCCATCGGCTATAGTCGGCCTTCGTGATGGCTTATAATCGGCTCATTACAGTTGGCTTTGAGGGCAGTCGCGGGCAATGAGTTAACCCGCAGCAGAGGGATGCTGGAGCAAAAGTGTCTCATTGGCGAGTGCATAGAATCGCATAGTACATGTTGGGTCTTGTCCAGGTTAGGTTGCGCCGCGAAGTTCCAAGTACGGAAATGTCGTTATACATGGTTTCGTTCAACAGAAAAGGATAAAACTTAACAAGCGGCCAAGATATAAAGGAACAAGTTAAAAAGAGACAAGATTTTTAAAGTGGTTCGGCACGAAAATGCCTACGTCCACTGATTCTCTTTGTTAATTCACTTCATATGGGCAGTACAAGTTAAGAAAAGTATCGATGGAGGTGTTGGATGTTCCATGCACTCTGGAACACCTCTCCGTCTACTGTTGACAAAATATAAGCTCCGTTGTGGAGATCTTTATGAATTACATAGGGTCCGTCCCAGATTGGATCTAGCGCTCCGGGGCGCGGGAAGATCCGCTTGAGGACAAGATCTCCTTCCTGAAAGCTGCGGTGCTTGACTTTAGAGTTGTATTGTGCTGCTACTTTTCGCTTGTGAGCTGCCGCTTTAAGTGCTGCATCATTTCTTCTTTCTTCAATTAGATCCAAAGACATGTGTAGGTGTTCTTCATTCTCTTCTGGGTTGTAGTGAATCCTACGGTGGGAAGGCACTATAGTTTCAACTGGGAGCATGGCCTCCGATCCGTATGCCAAAGAGAAAGGAGTATGCCCTGTTGATGTTCTGTAAGATGTGCGGTAGGCCCAAAGTGCCGTAGGAAGTTCATCTACCCAAGCGCCTTTTGAATTTTCAAGTTTCTTCTTGATTAGGGTTTTAAGGATTTTGTTGACAGCTTCGACTTGTCCGTTTGCCTGGGGGTAAGCTACAAATGAGAAGATTTTGTGAATTCCGTGCTCTTGGCACCAGTCGGCGAATTCCTCGCTGTCAAATTGAAGTCCATTGTCTGATATGATTTTGAGTGGAACCCCGTACCTGCATAAAACATTTTTGATCAAGAAGTTAATAACTTTTGCCGAAGATATTTTATTTAGAGGCTTTGCTTCCACCCATTTGGTGAAATAGTCAACTGCTACTATGGCATATCTGGCTCCGCCTCGGCCCACTGGCAGTTAGCCAATCAAGTCAATTCCCCATATTGCAAAGGGCCAAGGGCTGGTCATTTGAGTAATCTCGTTTGTTGGTAGTCGAGGAATTTTAGCAAATTTTTGACATCTTCACATCTTTTGACGAAGTCTAGGGTGTCTTTGTTTAAGGTGGGCCAGTAATACCCATATCGGAGTATCTTCTTTGCCAGAGTCTGCCCACCAGTGTGATCTCCGCAACTTCCTCGATGTATGTTGGATAAGATCTCCTTGGCTTCCCTTCCAGCGACGCACCTTAATAAGGGATTAGAGAAGCCGCGTCGATAGAGGATGCCTTCTTGTATCGTGTAGCGGGAAGCTTTCCTCAAGATTTTCTTGACTTCGTTACGCCCGTCGGGCAGTGTGCCATCTTGTAAATATTTCTGGATAGGAGTCATCCAAGTTTCCTCTTCGATTGCAGCTATTATGTTCATTATTTCGTAACTTGGGGCTAGTTGCTGTGAGGTGGTTATTGTTCGGGAAGCGGCGCCGTCCTTCATGCTAGCTTGCTTTGCCAGTTCGTTGGCGTCCTGATTCTCTTCTCAAGGAATGTGTTTGATTAAATAGTGATCCAATTGATTGAGCAGCAGCTTGGTCTTCTTTAGATATGCTGTGAGTCATTCTCCTCGAGTCTGGAATTCTCCCAGTATTTGATTCACAATAAGTTGAGAATCACTATGGAGACATAAAGAACCGACTCCAATCTCCAGGGCCAGTTCTATTCCGGCTATCACTCCTTCGTATTCTGCGTCATTATTAGTGGCAGCGAACTCCAACCTTAGGGTGTAGTGCAGCTTCCTTCCCCTGGGGGTGATTATCACAACACCTGCCCCCGAGCCTTGTTCATTTGATGCTCCATCAACGAAGAGGTTCCACTTGATATTTTCTGCTACTTCAGATTGCTCCTTACCTTCGTTAGTAGTGAATTCGGCAATGAAATCAGCTATGGCTTGTACCTTGATAGCGGTGCGAGGATGGTAAATGATATCATATTGACTCAGTTCAATGCACCACTTAAGTAGTCGCCTGGAAGTGTCGGGGCGATGGAGTACTTGCCTTAGCGGTTGATCGGTTAAAACTCTGATGGAATGAGATTGGAAGTAGTGTCGCAGTTTCCGTGACGCGATAAGCAAATAGCATGCTAGCTTTTCAAGTTTAGGGTATCTGGCTTCTGCCCCTGTGAATCTCTTGCTTACAAAGTATACGGGTCGCTGTGCGTGGTTGTCCTCCCTCACCAAAGCGGCGCTTAAAGCATGGGACGATACAGCTAGGTATAGGTATAGTTCCTCGCCTTCATTTGGAGTTGAGAGTACTGGTGGTCTTCAGAGGTGTTCGATCAAGTTAAGGAAGGCTGTCGAGCATTCGTCAGTCCATTCGAACTTTCCTTTGTCTTTCTTAAGAGCTTCGAAGAAAGGGACGCATTTGTCGGTTGCTTTAGAGATGAACCTGCTTAATGCAGCCACCTTCCTGTTTAGGCTTTGCATCTCTCTTCGAGTGGATGGTATCTTGATATCTTGTAAGGCCCGGACTTGTTTGGGGTTCGCTTCAATCCCCCTGGCATGGACGATGAATCCCAAGAACTTTCCCGACGATACTCCGAAGGAGCACTTTAGAGGATTCAGTTTCATTCCATATTGGCGAAGTACTTGAAACATCTCGTTCAGGTGGTTTATATGATCGTTGGCTTTCCTTGATTTTACCAGCATGTCATCCATATAAACTTCCATAGTTTGCCCTATTAATTTTGCAAACATCTTGTTGACAAGGCGCTGATAAGTAGCTCCGGCGTTTTTAAGTCCAAAAGGCATTACTTTGTAGCAGTACAATCCCCGGTCAGTGATGAAACTGGTGTGGTCTTGATCGGGGGCGTGCATAGGGATCTGGTTATATCCTGAGTATGCGTCCATGAAGGATAAGAGTTCGTGTCCGGCTGTGCTGTCCACGAGTTGGTCGATTCGTGGGAGTGGGAAGCAGTCTTTCGGGCAAGCGTCATTTAAGTTGGAGAAATCGATGCATGTTCGCCACTTCCCATTAGCTTTCTTTACCAGTACCGGGTGGGCGATCCATTCTGGGTAGATGGCTTCTCGTATGAAGTCATTGGCAAGTAAGTTTTTTACTTCTTCCTCGAGGGCTGCTGATCGTTCTGCCCCCATGCTCCTCTTTTTCTGCTTCACTGGCACCTTGGTGGGGTCAATGTTCAGTATGTGGCATGCTACGTTTGGAGAGATTCCTGTCATGTCGGCGTGCGTCCATGCAAATACATCCATGTTGTGGCGAAGAAAATCGATGAGTTGATCTTTCAACTCCGCTCTTAACAGAGACCCGACTCTCAGCAGTCTACTTGGGTCGTGTTTGTCTACAGCTACAAATTCCATAGCCTCTGCAGGCTCGGTGGTGGCCTCCTCCTCTTTGTCCCTGGGGTCTAATTCGTTGAAAGGATCGCTGGTATATCGAAGAGGAGGGGCTTTCTTTAATTGCTATGCTTCCAGGCTTTTCTTGCAGAGAGAAGTCTCAAGATACTATGGGGAATGTTGAAAGTTCGTGGCAAACGGGTTTTGTAGTCACTTTCCCTAGCTGTGGGTCTGGGAGACATTTGTCACCCATCTTACGCCTCCGCGGGGAGTTATCTTTTTTACCACAGCCGCACTTAAGACATATCGGAGCCGAGATCACGCACAGTAACTACCCGAGCCATTATGGCCCGTAACCGTGGGTATTATTCGATTTACTGGGCCGGCTAGCGTGGGTGCCGATCGTCAACCGTGAACTACCCCTGGCTGGCCACACCTTATATTGGGGCTTAAAGTAGGTTCACAGTTGCCGGCGAGCCGAACGCCGTAATGAGCTGCCATCGGCTATAGTCGGCCTTTGTGATGGCTTATAATCGGCTCATTACAGTTGGCTTTGAGGGCAGTCGCGAGCAATGAGTTAACCCGCAGCAGAGGGATGCTGGAGCAAAAGTGTCTCATTGGCGAGTGCATAGGATCGCATAGTACCTGTTGGGTCTTGTCCAGGTGAGGTTGCGCCGCGAAGTTCCAGTACGGAAATGTCGTTATGCATGATTTCGTTCAACAGAAAAGGATAACACTTAACAAGCAGCCAAGATATAAAGGAACAAGTTAAAAAGAGACAAGATTTTTAAAGTGGTTCGGCACGAAAATGCCTACGTCCACTGATTCTCTTTGTTAATTCACTTCATATGGGCAGTACAAGTTAAGAAAAGATCGACGGAGGTGTTGGATGTTCCATGCCCTCTGGAACACCTCTCCGTCCACTGTTGACAAAATATAAGATCCGTTGTGGAGATCTTTATGAATTACATAGGATCCGTCCCAGATTGGATCTAGCGCTCCGGGGCGTGGGAAGATCCGCTTGAGGACAAGATCTCCTTCCTATAAGCTGCGGTGCTTGACTTTAGAGTTGTATTGTGCTGCTACTTTTTGCTTGTGAGCTGCCGCTTTAAGTGCTGCATCATTTCTTCTTTCTTCAATTAGATCCAAAGACATGTGTAGGAGTTCTTCATTCTCTTCTGGGTTGTAGTGGATCCTACGGTGGGAAGGCACTACAGTTTCAACTGGGAGCATGGCCTCCGATCCGTATGCCAAAGAGAAAGGAGTATGCCCTGTTGATGTTCTGTAAGATGTGCGGTAGGCCCAAAGTGCCGTAGGAAGTTCATCCACCTAAACGCCTTTTGACTTTTAAAGTTTCTTCTTGATTAGGGTTTTGAGGATTTTGTTGACAGCTTCGACTTATCCGTTTGCCTGGGGTAAGCCACAGATGAGAAGCTTTTGTGAATTCCGTGCTCCTGGCACCAGTCGGCGAATTCCTCGCTGTCAAATTGAAGTCCATTGTCTGATATGATTTTGAGTGGAACCTCATACTTGCATAAAACATTTTTGATCAAGAAGTTGATAACTTTTGCCGAAGATATTTTATTTAGAGGCTCCGCTTCCACCCATTTGGTGAAATAGTCAACTGCTACTATGGCATATTTGGCTCCGCCTTGGCCCACTAGCAGTTCGCCAATCAAGTCAATTCCCCATATTGTGAAGGGCCAAGGGCTGGTCATTTGAGTAATCTCGTTTGCTGGTAGTCGAGGAATTTTAGCAAATTTATGACATCTGTCACATCTTCTGACGAAGTCTAGGGCGTCTTTGTTTAAGGTGGGCCGGTAATATCCATATCGGAGTATCTTCTTTGCCAGAGTCTGCCCACCAGTGTGATCTCTGCAACTTCCTCGATGTATGTTGGATAAGATCTCCTTGGCTTCCCTTCCAGCGACACACCTTAATAAGGGATTAGAGAAACCGCGTTGATAGAGGATGCCTTCTTGTATCGTGTAGCAGGAAGCTTTCCTCAAGATTTTCTTGACTTCGTTACGCCCGTCGGGCAGTGTGTCATCTTGTAAATATTTCCGGACAGGAGTCATCCAAGTTTCCTCTTCGATTGCAGCTATCATATTCATTATCTCGTAACTCGGGGCTAGTTGCTGTGAGGTGGTTATTGTTCGGGAAGCGGCGTCGTCCTTCATGCTAGCTTGCTTTGCCAGTTCGTCGGCCTCCTGATTCTCTTCTCGAGGAATGTGTTTGATTAAATAGTGATCCAACTGACTGAGCAGCAGCTTGGTCTTCTTTAGATATGATGTGAGTCGTTCTCCTCTAGTCTGGAATTCTTCCAGTATTTGATTTACAATAAGTTGAGAATCACTATGGAGACATAAAGAACCGACTCCAATCTCCAGGGTAAGTTCTAATCCGGCTATCACTGCTTCGTATTCTGTGTCATTGTTAGTGGCGGCGAACTCCAACCTTAGTGTGTAGTGCAGCTTCCTTCCCCTGGGGGTGATTATCACAACACCTGCCCCCGAGCCTTGTTCATTTGATGCTCCATCAACGAAGAGGTTCCACTTGATATTTTCTGCTACTTCAGATTGCTCCTTACCTTCGTTAGTAGTGAATTCGGCAATGAAATCAGCTATGGCTTGTCCCTTGATAGCGGTGCGAGGATGGTAGGTAATCTCATATTGACTCAGTTCAATGCACCACTTAAGTAGTCGCCCGGAAGTGTCGGGGCGACGGAGTACTTGCCTTAGCGGTTGATCTGTTAAAACTCTGATGGAATGAGATTGGAAGTAGTGTCGCAGTTTCCGTGATGTGATAAGCAAACAGTATGCTAGCTTTTCAAGTTTAGGGTATCTGGCTTCTGCCCCTGTGAATCTCTTGCTTACAAAGTATACAGGTCGCTGTGCGTGGTTGTTCTCCCTCACCAAAGCGGCGCTTAAAGCATGGGACGATATAGCTAGGTATAGGTATAGTTCCTTGCCTTCATTTGGAGTTGAGAGTACTGGTGGTCTTTGGAGGTGTTCGATCAAGTTAAGGAAGGCTATCGAGCATTCGTCAGTCCATTCGAACTTTCCTTTGTCTTTCTTAAGAACTTCGAAGAAAGGGATGCATTTGTAGGTTGCTTTAGAGATGAACCTGCTTAGGGCCGCCACCTTCCCGTTTAGGCTTTGCATCTCTCTTCGAGTGCATGGTATCTTGATATCTTGCAAGGCCCGGACTTATTCGGGGTTCGCTTCAATCCCCCTGGCATGGACGATGAATCCCAAGAACTTTCCCGACGATACTCCGAAGGAGCACTTTAGAGGATTCAGTTTCATTCCATATTGGCGAAGTACTTGAAACATCTCGTTCAGGTGGTTTATATGATCGTTGGCTTTCCTTGATTTTACCAGCATGTCATCCACATAAACTTTCATAGTTTGCCCTATTAATTTTGCAACAAGGCGCTGATAAGTAGCTCGGGCGTTTTTAAGTCCAAAAGGCATTACTTTGTAGCAGTACAATCCCCGGTCAGTGATGAAACTGGTGTGGTCTTGATCGGGGGCGTGCATAGGGATCTGGTTGTATCCTGAGTATGCGTCCATGAAGGATAAGAGTTCGTGTCCGGTTGTGCTGTCCACGAGTTGGTCGATTCGGGGAAGTGGGAAGCAGTCTTTCGGGCAAGCGTCATTTAAGTTGGAGAAATCGATGCATGTTCGCCACTTCCCATTAGCTTTCTTTACCAGTACCGGGTTGGCGATCCATTCTGGGTAGATGGCTTCTCGTATGAAGTCATTGGCAAGTAAGTTCTTTACTTCTTCCTCGAGGGCTGCTGATCGTTCTGCCCCCATGCTCCTCTTTTTCTGCTTCACTGGCACCTTGGTAGGGTCGATGTTCAGTATGTGGCATGCTACGTTTGGAGAGATTCCTGTCATGTCGGCGTGCGTCCATGCAAATACATCTATGTTGTGGCGAAGAAAATCGAAGAGTTGATCTTTCAACTCCGCTCTTAACTGAGACCCGACTCTCAGCAGTCTACTTGAGTCATGTTTGTCTACGGCTACAAATTCCATAGCCTCTGCAGCCTCGGTGGTGGCCTCCTCCTCTTTGTCCCTGGGGTCTAATTCGTTGAAAGGATCGCTGGTATATCGAAGAGGAGGGGCTTTCTTTAATTGCTATGCTTCCAGGCTTTTCTTGCAGAGAGAAGTCTCTACATCCTTCCCTTTATCCTTTCTGCGGTTATTGCGAAGCTCAGTTACATAGCAATCTCGAGCAGCGTCTTGATTTCCCTCTATTTCTCCTACTCCGTTATCTGTTGGGAATTTCATCTTCAGGCACTATGGGGCTAGGACAATTTGGAAGTCAGACAAGGCTGGTCTTCCCAAAAAGGCGTTGTAGGCCGAATGGTTCTCTATCAGTACAAATGTTTGTTTTCGCACAGCGGAGCGGGGATGACTTTCTATTTCAACAAAAAGGTCCAGTTGCCCGAGGGGTACCTTCGCATCTCCAGTGAAACCATGTAGTGGTTTGTTGCAGGGAGACACGTCCTTCATTGACAGCTTTATTTTGTCGAATGCATGCTTGAATAGGATATTCAATGAGCTTCCAGTGTCTACTAAAATTCGGAAAACTTTGGCTGGACCGAACCAGGCAGAGATGACCATAGGATCCATGTGTGGGTACTATCTTCCCTCTAAATCACGCCTACCGAATGTGATGTCGTCACTCTCTTTCCGTTTCGGGTGGCGTTCTTCCATAACAGAATTAACGTAGCCTTCAACGTTTCTAAGCGACTTACCGTATCTTTCCATCTCTGTCCAGCTTCTGTCGGCGATGTGTGGTCCTCCTGATATGGTATGGACTACTATTTTCTCTTGACTAGAGCTGCTGGTGTTGCAATTTCCTCCTCCTTCCTCTGGGAGGGGTAACCCTGGGTTTTCATTGGCGGGAGCTGGAGTCCTGCTCTGGCTTTTTACATAGTGTTCCAGTCTCCTCCTTCTAATGTATTCTTCAATCAAGTCCCGAAGATGGTGGCATTCATTGGTGTCATGTCCGTGGGATTCATGGGAGCGGCAGAACTATCCAGATTTGAGTGCATTATCTGACTCCTTCTTGTGCGAGGGGCGCTTGTATCTAACTTCGTCTTGAGTGGTTAGGAAGATGTTTTCGATCGTTTCATTCAAAGGAGTGTAGGAGTCAAATCTTGGTCCAGGTCGATATAGGCGCTTTTCCCCTTTCTTGCCCCCAGCATTGTCTCTAGAGTCATTTCTCCGAACATCCTTTGTTGCAGCGGAAACCTTGTCTGTGGCTGTTTTAACTTGTTGCCCTGACTACCTCTCAGTGGCAGCATCCTCAAGTCTCATATACTTTCCATCTTCATGGAAGAAATCAGGTAAAGTAGCTGGCTTTTCCTTGGTTAGTCTTCTAGCAAATTTAGTATCCAGATGTACACCACTGCAGAGAGCCATTAGGATAAGCTTCTCGTCGGCATCTTGGATTGCGGCCGCCGCAGCGTTGAATAGGGTGAGATATTGTTGCACTGTCTCTCCGGGTTTCTGCTTGATATTAGATAAGGAATAAGCGTCCTTGGGTTGTTCCACATGAATGCGGAACTGGCTGATGAATTTTTCTTTCAACATTTCCCATGAGCTGATGGACCCTTGGGGTAGGTGGCAGAACCAGGAGGTAGCTAGGTCTGCCAAGAAGAGTGGGAAGCATTTACACAATACTCCCTCCATTGCTCCGCTCATGAGCATATGCTGGGTGTATCTCTGTAAGCGTACGATGGGGTCAGAGGTTCCCTTGTAAGGTTCCATCGTTGGCATTTTCCATTCCCGGGGGGTGATGGCAGTTTCAATCTTGCGGGTGAAGGGGATGGTTACCCTAGCACCTATTCCTCGATCCCTTTGCTCCCGTTGGACGCACTCCCTGAACAATCGCGCCATTCTTTCATCAGAACTTGGAGTGGATAAAAATGAGTTTGGTTCTTCCCTGCGGGATTGACTCCGTCCAGATGACCTGTAAGGATGGTATCATGTATCACTCCTGACCTTCTCCAATGGCTGCCTCTGGTCTTCCGAAGGCATGCTGGGGTCAGCCACAGTTGGCCCTTGCCTTGATCTTCCCCTGCTGGGTTCTGTTCTTAGCACTTCCTCGGGTCCAACTTCGGGCTGGACTCCAGCTCGGCCCCATCTACTGGTGTTTCCATGGTTAGGTAGCATGACAGGCTCAGCTACATCCGACCCCTGTCTGGTGCCTTCCCTGTTGGGTTCGGCTCCAAGAGTTTCCTCGGGTCAGAATTCGGGCTGAGCCTGGACTCAGCTCCTACCATTGTTGTTTCTGTCATTAGCCTCTTCGAAGAAGAAAGACCTTTGTCGTCTCCTAGATCCTCCAGACCGGGACTCACCCCATGATTCAGTGTTACGGTTGGATTCTTCAGCATCCCTTAAGCGTGACATGAGTTGGTCCACCAAGGCTTCTTGTTGAGATGCGAAACGGTTAGTTACTTCAGCCACAATCCTGTCCAGATCCGCCCTTGTAATTAGTTGTTCCGTAGTAGGGGCTGTCAGATTTGCCTGATTTAAATTTGCTGTTGGAACTGGAGATTGTCTTGGTTCCTGATCACTGGATCTGGGATACTGCCAGTTGCGATGTCCTTTCCTTTGTTAGCATCTTTCTTCCGTCCGGGAGCCATATTTTCCAAGCAATGAATGATGTTGATAGGAAAAGGGTTGAGTGGGAGAAGCTGAAGCTTCGAGCTCCCTCGTTCTCAGTGAAAGCACCAAAAATGTTTGCACCAAAAAATGGACAAACACTTCCAAGTCGTATGAATTAGTTGGTTTTATGTTGTTTCTAGTGATTTGGGTGATTTATGCAAATATATATAAAGCAGGGACTAAACTGTAAAAGACACACAGATTTATAGTGGTTCGGCCAGAACGTGCCTACGTCCACTTTATATGTTATTCTCCTTTTTCTTTCAGATTACAAGTACAAAGCTTTGTATACAAGTATTTGAAAGTTGTTTGAAAGTTTCTTCCGTGCTTGAGCTCTCAAACTTGTCTGTCATTGTTGTACCCCTGCCCCTCTATTTATAGAGTGAGGCTGGAAGCAGGGGTCTTGGATGTATATAGCTGTTGGTGGGCCTGGGCTGAAGCAATGTGGCCTGGCAGTGTTGGTTCGGCAAGGCTTGGTTCGGAGGTGAGGGCGTGGTTTGGTCCGGTAGCGAGGGCGTTGCTTGGAGGGGCGTTGGTTCGGTGGGCATGGGGTAGAGCCGGTCCGGTGAGAGTTCGTTCGGTGGTAGGGAAGGGGCCGGCCGAAACACACCCAAAAAGAGTATTTGCATTTCTGAAAATATATTAAAAATTAAATCAAATAAATTAGTTTCATAATTTTATAATGTATAAATGCAATTTTTCAATTCATTTTATTAAAAAAGACATAGCGAGAATAGCGGAAATAACGGGATGTAGCGGAAATAGCGGGGATTAAAGCGGAAAGGGTATATTTTGGGGCTATATGGAAAAATCGTAGCGGTAGAAATCCACTATGAGATATAGCGGGGTTGTAGCGGGGTAATAGCGGGGCATTAACTACACAGGTTCTGACTCGAGTGTTTTGTCTTTTCAATTCGCTCGGGTCAACCTGAGCATTTCAAGATTCAAAGAATTTAGCTTTGGAGGACGAAGACGAAGATTTATATTACTATTATTTATTATATTCCACTACACCATTTTATTCCGCTGCATTGTTATTGATTATTCTCTGGTATATGTAACTCTGATATGCATTGTATAAGTATAATCAAATGTTTTTATAAAATAGCTTCATGAACTGTTTATTTGATTATTATATTTTATCGTTCCATTGCAAGATTCTATTTTGTTTTTTTCTTTCTTTGCTTATTCTTATTTACCCCATAACAATCTGCCCTTTTGTATGGTTTAAGTCTGACGTGTGTGGTTTATGTTGATTTAAAGCGTACAAAAAGGCGGGGCGTTACATTGTGCTATCGTGGATTTTGTGAAAGTGATTTGAATTTTGAATTTTGATATGAATGTTTCATAGAATTTGATGTAAATATTGTTTATGGTAACAAAATGTCGACTTATTTTGAATGAAAACAATAAGGATTTGTGTTGCTTATAGTTTATGTCGTTGAAATTTATGTTTTAAAATTGTATTTACAGGAGTAATAACAAGAAATGTTCACGTATTATTTTTTTTAAAAGTAAAAAATACACTACAACGTTTAAAAAAAGTTGTAAAAACATATAACACAACATATAAAATTTGTTGTAAAAAAGTATATCACAACATTTAGAGAATGTTGTGGAAAATTTTATCGCAACATCTAAAAACAGTTGTAATAAGTCTTTTTACAACACTTCTGCAACATCTAAAAAACATTGTAAAACACGTCAACCCTATTACAACTTGGCCTAATATGACATTTACAAAAACGTTGGAAAGACATATTACAACGTTTTTTTAATGTTGTAAAAGAGTGTATTTGTTGTAGTGTCCATTTTCTTCTTCCATATCTTCTTTCTCGTAAATCTGCATACGAGCCTTGGTAGGATACGGAAGAACGGTCTAAGAGAACGGCAGATATGTACTTACATATATATAACCATATAGAAAATACAAGTACGTTAATTTAAAGTTAACCCAAACCCATTCTTATCATCTGATTCATTGGAATATGTCTGGAAAATCTTTTACGTTTAAGTTTTTTTTAAAGTTTCATAAACCTATGCTCTGATACCAACTTGTAACATTCCCCTACTTGGAGGCCCAAAAATAATTGCTGCAGATGTTGTAGTCATCCATAGTTATTAATCCTCAGCGGTCAAATATGGAAATATTAGATATACTGATATATAGAGATACAAGAACATGGAGAGAAAAATTAAACAGCTGACAAATTCCACATTGCATTTCAAAATATTTCAAATTGGTTGCATAATCCCAGTTCGCAGACCACATTCAGATAACATATAATAATTACAAAATACGCCAAGTGTGACATATAAAGATGCCCCTTTGCCCTTTGGTTGATCAGAGTATATAATAATAAGGCATTAAATTGATTGCCTTTTCAACCAAATACAAAGTGGAAAATAAAAGCGCTCTAATAAAAAGCTTGCCTCCTACATGTCTTCGGAAGCTTTATTCGTCTAAAAGAACATCTAAAACCTCAACTCTCAACCTATCCAAAATCAATTGAGTACCCGAGAGTTTAAGAGGAAAACAAAAACTTTGAGTCAGACATAAATCCTAGTATGAATAATAATTTGCCATCTCAAACCATTTGGATATCTAGTGAGACCATGTCATTTAGCGGAATGGGTTTTCCCCTCACTGGTATCCTAAAACATTTATAAAATCATATACTGTGATCTTGCATCCACAATAGGTAAAAACATAGTATTCCAAAATATTATGATGACATGTAAAACAAGTAAATCAAATCTAAATTACCCATCCCCGTTTATTCTGACTACCTGTCTCAATTATAGTTTTAATGGTTACTATTAACCTTTTTAAATATTTATGGACTATCTGTCCAAATTCATAGTGTTCACGGGCTAACTAAGAACCTACTGGTAACTCCAATATCTTATTTCTTATCCTAATTTTCTTGGGCTAACTAAGAACCTATTGGCTGACTGCCAATATCTTAATCTCAATATAGTTTTCGTGCGCTAACTACAAACCTACTTGCCCCTACCAATATCAAATCATAGTTTTCATGGGTTGACTATGAACTTATTGACCCCTGCCAATATCATACGGTTTTCATTGGCTTACTAAAAACCTGTTGGCCTCTGCCAATATCTTGAATTAAAATTTTAGCATCTGTTAAGTTATATTCACTATTGGGTCAACCTAACTGGTTATTCTACCCTTTCTCCAAAATACGGTTATATGATAATAACAATGTGAATATTATTTCCAGAATCTTTATTTATACCATGGTTTTTCCTTAAAAATGAGAATGGGTTATTTGCTTTGAAACTTTTAAACATCACTTTCAAACCAGTAATACATTTCGATGGTATCAAGAAACATTCTTTAAAACATAGCTTCAAAACAAATGAAGTACTCTTTCGAAAGCATTGGTTTTACTCTTTAAAGATTATTTGGGTCAAAATGGTTATATAGGAAAGCATCTCTTTCAAAAGCAATAAAAATAAATCTGGGGAAAATTTGACGGTGTTGGAACCGTCTTAATCGAAAGCAAAGACCTTCAAAATCAAAACTTCGAAGGATAGAGTCGAAACCCCTTTTCGACTCCATCACCTTCAAAACTCTCAAACCCTTCGAAAGCAATTAGGTAAAGGCTTAGTTTAAAATAAAAATAAGGATAATCTTTCGAAAGCACTACTAGTCAATATAGTCGAAAGGTATAGTAGCGGCTAGGTTTCGACCAGGTCGGAACCAACCCTTTCGAAAGCAATTATTTAAAGGGAAAAAAATACTCCTTTGAAAGCAAATATTTTAAGACAACATGACAGTCTTCTTCGAAAGCTAATTATAGACCTTTTCGGAAGCATGTGTTTCGACTGTGTCGAGAACAAGGCAAGAATATTAACTTATAAACAGAAAGCAGGATTTCAACCCCATCAGAAGCTACCCTTTCGAAAGTAAGGCTTTCGCCTTCCTTCCAATCCACCGCATGCCATCTAAGTGAAATCTTGTGCATTGGTATCGACTTCGACTACATGGGTTTTGACTATGTTGGTTTCGACCGGGGCGAGGCGGAATCAATGGATTCGAAAGGTACTTACTAACAGAGGCGGAACACCTTTTTTTGTGTCAATGGCTGAATTATAACAACTTTTAGTAATTAATTTCTAACTACTTGACAACTTGTAAACTATTGATTGGTTGTCATAAAAACTTTTCAAATACTTTATCTTTAAAATCACCGCATTTATATCAGATTAAAACAATTAAAAATGCAACGTTTTAGCCCATTCATATACTGAAACCAATTATTTCATAAAAGTCCTTCTCTTAAAATAATTTATTTTCCCTGACAAATCAATTAGAAAAAATCCTCAAAAATCATAGAAATTCAATTTCATTATGTAGTCAAACCTATTAAAATTTTAGATGCAATTTCTTCCTGAAATTCTCGAAATAAATTTTAAACCCAATTATGCCATATTTTTCAACAGAAATTCATAATAAAGTTTTCATAGCTTGAAAATTCTAAAAATTAAAACACATCTCCAAAATCATGTTTTACTTGACATAAAATTTTCCATGGCAGTCTAAAATCATATATTTTTGGTTTTACATCAAAATCGTGCAAATTCACATGCATATGAATTAAAATAAATCAACATAGTATAACTCAAGCATATCATCTTTCATTTTATCACAAAAACAAATTTAAACCATAAATCCAAAACATATAATCATGAAATAAAAATAGAGATGGTAGGAGATTATTATTCACCTTAAACTCGATGTGGAACTTGAGATTTGTTGATGCTTAATCCTTTCTAGCTTTGATTTTATCTTTTGATTGAAATTTCCTCTCTTTCCTTCCTTGTTAATGGTCGGCTGTATTAGTGTTGTTGCAATTATTTTTTATTTTAAGAAAAATGAACATCAGGACAAACACGAGGAGTGTATAGCCTGTAGTATAAAATGGCTATTTACTAGTATGTCCATGTATAATTTAATTAACTAATAAACCGATTTAAAATCCATTTATCTTATTAATAAGCACAGCCCTAATGTAACGACCCGGAATTTTGGCAATATTATTATAATAAGAATTTAATCTAATTTAAATAAAATACAAGCTTTTCACTTTATAAACTAATAAGATCTTTGGATATTTATCAGTTATATATGTATATATATGTTTGTGAAGGAAATTTTGATTTGAAAATTTAAAATAGATTCTTTCAAAAATATTTATAATAAAATCTGTCTTATTCAATCAAATTAAAGGTTCTATATTATTAATATTTTATATAATATATATATATGTAGTCTTTAATAATAATGTTTAAAATAAACAATCCTATTAATATTAAATATAAATATAAGATCTAAATATAAATATAAAATATATAAATACAAATATATGTTATAAATCAAAAATCTAAAAGTTAAACTCTAAATAAAAATTAAACTAAGAAGTTATGTTAACAACAACTTATATGGTTAAATAGAAACACAAGATAAATATGCACTATAACAAATTCTATATTAAGTGCAAAGGCAAAAACAAAATCTTTGACCAAAACAATAACACAAGTGTTGCTGTGTAATATATGTATGTGCAATGCAAAAGAAGATAAACTATTTACATATACAAAATATCTTTGTACAAAAATATAAATATCAGCAAATAATAATTATGTGTAAACATATATGAAGACATATGCATTTAATGATAGCACAACATTTTGTCATTTCAAATTGCAAGAAATCCTTTCATCCTCCATATAAAAATCTTGTCTTATCAAAATAAGGTAAAGACTTGTACCAGTTATAACCTACTACTGTTCAAACCTATTTCCTTTATATACACCATCTTATTCTTGCTCGTTCACAACTTAGCAAAACTGAGATAAGAAAGTAAACATCCTCTTTACAAACTCAAACAAAACATTCAACAACAAAGCAGGGAAAGATTTACAGGAATTTAAATTCAAACTCCAGCTCTTCCACAAGAACTGTTCTCTGTTCATAGTAATTCACGTGAGTAAATGAAAACCTTTAAGACTTAAGTTCAATTGTGTGTATGATGTATTGATAATAATATGTTGGCATATATATCTGCTTTTATAATTCTGTGTTCATATGTGAGTACTCTGTAAAATTTGAATATACGGTGTTTTTTGTGCAGTTACAGAGTTAAGTAGATTATCAAAACACAAAATATCTTCATTCAATTATTTATCAGCTCACGTTTTAAAACAAAGTAAGTTGTTTGAATATAAATCAAGTTTTTAAAATTTTTTTCAACCTATCAGTGAAGTATATCAACCGGAAAGTGATTTACAGGGCAATCATTTATTTTATGTTGAATTCAAGTATTCTAAATTGCTTATTCAACTACATAGCTTGAATCTACATACAAAAAGTAAGATTTTTGAAACAAAAATGATAGTTTTTAGATAAGTATACAAGGTACAGTTTATAAATGAACCAAAAATGCATTGTTATCAATTTCTATTGGTTTAACAAATATTAGATGCTGAAATTTGTTAAGAAGCTAGTTTGATGATTCTCGAATGTAGGAAAAATGTTAGAAAAATTTTCTAATGCAAGAATTTTTGGGGCGAAACGAATATAGGGTTTTGGGTTCGAGTTTTCCATGGTCTGTAATCGAGGTGATTTCGTCACCATGGGGCGATCGAGCTGTACGAGCTTCTAGGGGACGGTAGAGGAGGGTAATGGCGAGGTGTGGACGGAATCGCATCACCAGTAGTGGCCGACGTTGGTAGGTCGTGGCAATTTTCTGTTGGGTATGTTCGAGTTGCAGTTCGAACAAATGGGTATATTTTGATTTCGGACCTTTCGCGTTGAATTGAGTTTTGCTTTGGAGTTTGAGGTCGTTTTGTGACTTGCTGGAGGCGACGCGGTTCGTTGGAGTGACGGCGAAGTGCCGTGCACGTGCACGACAACGATGGTGTCAGCGATTTCAGGAAATGATTGCCGCGAGTTGTTACTCGAGGTAGTTGAGGTGTTGCTTCGAGTGAACCCTGGTGGTGCATGAGTGTGTTTGTATAACTACAGTTTTTAACTTAAGAAAAAGAAGGAAGAATAAGTAGTAGAAGAAGAAAGGTATGACGAAGAGAAGGGGAACTCGAGAAAGGGTAAGGGAAAACTCTAGTTTTACTCGAGTGAACGCATTGTTTTCCTCGGGTTTCAGTTTCTAGGGGTTAGCACTCTTAAGTCATTTGTTTAAACAAAGTTTGGTATTAATTAAGTTATTAATGTTGACAACGTTTAAGATAAGATTTGATTTAAAAATTATTAAGAGAGAGATTTGCAAATGTAAGATGATCAATTAATTTAAAGTGTAAGTTACTTAAGAATGTAAATTAATTTGTAATGGTAATTAAATAAGTAATTTAAGATTAGATAAATTTGTAATTAAAGATTGATATTAATAATCTTGTGTTTAATCAATTTGAACTTAAGATTTTAATTAACTACTTAAAGTTAAATAATTAAATAAATAGTAGTTAACTAATTGAGTAATTAATTAAGGATTGATGATTAATTATTAATGATTAATTAAGGATTAGTTAAGTAATTAGTGGTTAATAAATGGGCAATTAAGTTTCATTAATTAATAATTGAGGTTATTAATTAATAATTAAGTGTAATTAATTAAGTAATTAAAAATTGATTAAGAAATGATTAATTAATTAAATGATTTGAAATGGAATAAGTAATTAATTGATAATTAATGATTAATTAAACAGGGTTAAGTGATTAACTCTCAAGTAATTGATTTAAATTGAATTAATTGTAACAAGAGTTAAAGATGTTTACTTATGAATGTTGTATAAGTAGGATATTTGATTTGTGATATTTATTTGGTGATATTCTGTGATGTTCTATCATATACTTTGATATATCTATGATGATTGTGTATGATTTATCTGTGATAAATGCTACGTGAATTCAAAGTGTTGAATTTAACTGTTTAAATTAATTAAACAACTTGGCCTTTAAAACGGCGTTTGGATTTCGATGAGACCGGGATCGGGTGTCAATTTGATATTCCGAAAATCACATCGATCCAAATTAAACAATAGGTCGTGGCAAATCAAGTGAAGGTCGAGATGGTCTTTCAGAATGGAAGGGTTATTGTCGTTGATTCTAAGGGTGATTCCAAAATGAGTTAACAAGATAATGTCTTCGGTTTCGTTCGAACCCGGAACGAACTTGTATGGATTGAATGCTTTCAGCATATCGCCGGGCAGACGATGAGCATTCTAAGAGATATGTTCTATAAAGGTAATCTCAGCCTCAGGCCTCATCAACCGGGAATTGCTAAAATAGGTGATGTGCAGCAAGGTTAGGTGGGTAGCACCCAAGAAGGACGAGATATACCCGTGTCTAGATATCCCTTTATTTCGGTTGTGTAGGCAGTTGTTGGCCACAACTGCGGGGTTATCTTATTCGGGACTATTCAGTAAGCAATGGTTCGGGCCTTGTGTTGTAGGGGGTCGGGAGTGATCCTTGGTACGGTGATCTAGCCCTGTACTGTGACGGGCGGTACCCCAGTAGCCCTGCCATTGATGGAAACCCATTTTTCCTACGAGACCCTACAGTTTTGATTTGTATTACCCACTTTTGTGGCTAGTAGCTGGAATTTAATAGATGTAACATTTTAGTTATTTTCTATTTACTTGAAAACCCTAGACACTATTATAATATCACTGGATTTCCTATAAAATGTTTTAGTTAGCGTAAGGTAAAAACTTACCCGTGTTTATGTGTGGAAAGTCTTACGTGATACCTTTATTTTCAAATGGTTTTCAAAGTTAAACAACTTTAACCCGTTTACTCATCCCAGACCCATGTCTGACCCGGAGTTTATATCTTTTTTTCCACAAACTCTTGGGTACTCAAATTTTATGAGTAGCCAATTTATAGGTTTTTGGATTGTCGAGTTCTGGAGGAGCTTGGAGCAGAAGCCCAGACGTATGTATCTATCTAGTTCCGCTTTGTAGTTGATGTATGCTGTATTTTGGATGTATGTATTAACAGATATGTATATGACTGTCTTGTTGTATGATGTTAGTAACTCTGATATATGTAAAAACTATGTAATAGTTATGTGATGTATTATATTTTGTTTCGTTCCGCTGTGAGATTCTAATGTTGTTATTCTTTCTTTCTATATTTTCTATTTCTATCCCTTTCTTTTCTTATTGATGATACGTCTTTCTGTGGTTAGAAAGGCAGGTCGTCACAGTTGGTATCAGAGAGCCGGTTGAGATAATACCTAGGCTCTGGAGTAATATTTATCTTGAGAGTGCGTGTTTATATTTTCATATAATCATATACCTATCTAAATTTGTTGAGTTACCTGTCCAGGTGGCCAACATGAGTTCTGGAAGGAGTGGCAGAGGTAGGGGCAGTACCTCGACTTATAATGGACGAAGTCAAACTGCTAGTGAGGCAGTAAATCCAGTACCGCCTCAGGTTAGTTTTGCCGCTTTATGCAAAAACTTCATCAACCTTGGAGGCAAACCATTTAAAGGGTCAGAATCGATAATTGAAGTTCAAGCTTGGCTACGCTCTTGTGAGCGCATCTTTAAGAGTATGAAGTTGTCTGAGGAACGGAAGAGGGAAATGGCATCGTGGCAATTGCAGGGAAGCGTGGCAGCTTGGTGGGATGCAACGGTAGCAAACATTTCTGAGGAAGACATTTCTTAGGAAAGATTTAAGGAGTTATTTGAGGAGAAATTTATGCCAACGGCAGGGAAAACTCGTCTGTATCAGGATTTTCTGAATTTGAAGCAGGGAAGCATGACTATAGCAGAGTATGAGACCAAATTCAATGAACTTTCTTGCTATGGACCAGGGCTCAATGATACTCCCTTAAAAAGAATGAGATGTTTGTGCAAGGATTGAGGTCGGAATTTCATGAAAAGATGACGGCACACTTGAAAGGATCTTTTATCGATTTAATTGATATGGCTTTGAGATATGAGAATTTGATGAACAAGAAATCAGTGGCACCAATAGCAGCATCGGGAGGGAATTTTGCTAATCCGAATAAGAGGAAGTTCAATCCAAATTAGAGGAAGCCGAACAAGAAGAAGCCTGGAAGTAACAACGGACCTCGCAAATGCTATATATGTCAACAAGTAGGTCACTTGGCGAATAAGTGTCCCAGGAAAGGATTTCAGCAGCAGCAGTAGCAACCGCATCATAGTGGACCGGGTTCAGCTTTGGTTCAGAGATCTCTATGCTTCAATTGTCACCAGCAAGGTCATATGATCAAGGATTGTCCACTACTTCATAAAGCTCAGTAGAATAAGGTATTTGCTTTGGAAGGTGCACCATCTACTTCATCAAAAGGCAAGCGAGTATCGGAAGGTACATTACTTTTAGATGGCAAGTATATTAAAGTTTTATTTGATTCGGGTGCTTCTTTGAGTTTTATTTCTCTGGAATCTATAGAGAAGTTCTTTCTTACCCCTAGTACTGTAGATTGTCCTATCTTGGTATCTAATCCTATAGGAGAGGTGACCAAATTAGACATGATCTATAAGGACTTGAAGATTTCTTATCTATCCCATAGTTTTTCTTGTGACCCTTATGTGTTAAACTTTAAAGGATTTGACCTTATATTGGGATGGATTGGCTTGATAAGTGTAGAGCAGTTCTGAATTGTGATGAGAGAACAGTTTCGTTGGAAATTGATTTGGGTAGAATTGCCAAAGTGACGAGTGATAATTCTGGAATTCACTTGAGTAGTCTTTTGCATGGAATTGAGACTTCCCAAGAGAAGATCGAAGATATCGAGGTGGTCCAAGATTTTCCTGATGTATTTGAGGAAGTTAAATATCTACCTCCACATCAAGAGATAGAGTTTCGCATTGACTTGATTCCAGGAGCAGTGCGGTGATTCAGCCCAGTAGGAGGATGGCTCCAAGGGAGAGGGAGGAGTTAGTTAAGCAGACTCAAGATCTTTTGGAGAAGGGGTTGACTAGGCCCAGTTTTTCGTGTTGGGGCTCTACTGCGGTGTTTGTCCCTAAATCGGATGGATCGCTAAGGTTCTGTGTGGATTATAGAGAATTGAACAAAGTGACTATCCGTTATAGTATTCTCTTCCTCGTATTGATGATCTCTTTGACCAGTTGCATGGAGCTTCTATTCTTTCTCAACTGGATTTAGCTTCAGGTTTTCATCAATTAAGGGTAGCTGAGGACAGTATACCCTTGACTGCCTTTAGGGGACCAAATTGTTTCTATGAGTGGTTGGTTATGCCTTTCGGATTAACCAATGCTCCTGCCTACTTTGTTGACCTGATGAACCGAGTCTTTCATGATGTATTGAACAAGTTCCTTCTGGTTCATTAATGATATTCTGGTCTACTCTAAGTCTGAAGAGGAGCACAAGTAGCATTTGAGGATTGTGTTGGAAACTCTGAGGAAGCATGTTTTGAAGGCAAAGTTTTTCAAGTGCCATTTCTGCAAATCAGAAGTCAAATTTTTAGGGCACATTGTTTCTGGTGAAGGTATCTCTGTAGATCCAGCGAAAGTTGAAACTATTCTGGAGTGGAAGCATCTGGAGACACCGATTGAAGTTCGCAGTTTTCTGGGATTAGCTGCCTACTACAGAAAATTTATCAAGGATTATTCCAATATTTTTTTGCATCTGACCAAGCTAACAAGGAAAGGAGCTAAATTCAAGTGGACACCCCAATGTGAAGAAGCTTTCCAGGAGCTGAAGACGAGGCTAACCAGTGCACCAGTGCTTGCTATTCCGGATGGGAAGAGCAAATTCGAGGTTTATACTGATGCTTGTATAATTGGACTGGGAGCAGTTCTGATGCAAAATGGAAGGGTAATTGTGTATGCGATTCGACAGTTGAATCCCCATGAGAGGAACTACGCTACGCACGATCTAAAGTTGTTAGCCATTGTTTTTGCTTTGAAGATCTGGAGACGTTATCTTTTGGGAGAGAAATTTGAATTATTCACGGATCACAAACCGTTGAAATATCTTTTCGCTCAAAAGGATCATAATCTGAGGCAACAGCGGTGGGTCAAATTTCTGGCATCCTATGATTTGGATATTTTGTATACCTCGGGAAAGGCGAATGTTGTAGTTGATGCTCTTAGCAGGAATGCAGTCTTGTCTCTTTTGTAAGTTGTTCCATCTCTTATTAAAGGGATTTCAAGCAAGCAAGAATCTGATAAAATGTTGAGAAGAATCATCAAGAGTATTAGGAAGGGTCAGTGTCCCAGTTTTGAAATTGATGGCCAAGGAACATTGAGGATTAACGGGAGGATTTGCGTTCCAAATGATAGGAATCTGAGGCAGGAGGTGTTGTCAGAGAGTCATCGTTCCAAATTAAATATTCACTCGGGAATCTCAAAGATATATCAAGATATGAGGAGAGTTTTCTGGTGGTCGGGTATGAAGAAAGAGATTGCTAGGTTTGTGAATAGTTGTGCCATCTGCCAACAAGTTAAAGGAGATCGGCAGAAGTCAACCGGATTATTGCAACCTTTAGAAATTCCAATGTGGAAGTGGGAGATGATTTCGATAGATTTCATCGACGGTTTGCCTAGAACCAAGAAAGGAAATGAAGGTATATGGGTTATTGTTGATCGTTTAACTAAGAGCGCCCATTTTATACCCGTTAAGGCAACTCGTACTGCAGCTTCTCTGGCAGAAATTTTCTTGAGGGAGATAGTCAGATTGCATGGTGTTCCTCTCAGTATAGTAAGTGACCGTGATCCAATTTTCACCAGCAAATTCTGGGAGGCTCTGCAATCAGCTATGAGAACGAGTTTGAGATTGAGTACAGCCTATCATGCTCAGACAGACGGTCAGACGTAGAGGCTTAATCGTATTCTTGAGGATATGCTGCGAGCTTGTGTTTTTGATTTTGGAGGATAATGGGAAGACCATCTTCATCTAGTGGAATTCTCTTATAATAACAGTTATCAGACAAGTATTAAGATGGCTGCTTGTGAAGCTTTATATGGAAGACCGTGTAGATCCTCATCATGTTGGATAGAATCGAAAGATCGTCTTGTGCTCGGATCCGATCTAATTCGAGAAGCTTCTGCGAAAGTTGAGCTTATCAAGAAAAGGATGAAAGCTGCTCAGGATCCTCAGAAGAAATATGCTGATAAAAGGCGAAGACCATTGGAATTTGAGATCAGAGATTTAGTCTTTATCAAAGTTTCCCCAATCAAAGGTGCTATTAGATTCGGAAAAACAGGAAAACTTTCCCCAAGATATATAGGACCCTTCCGAGTGCTGGAAAGAATTGGAGCAGTAGCTTACAGAATTGAATTGCCAGAACGGATGTTTGGAATTCATAATGTATTTCATGTATCCCATCTAAGGAAGTTTGTTCATGATCCATCACTGGTTGTAGAACCCGTAGTCCAGGAAGATTTGAAAGTAGAACCAAACTTGACTGTGGTTGGGAATCCAATTCGGATTGTGGATCAAGACAAGAAGCAACTCAGTAGCAAAGTAGTGAAGCTCGTCAAAGTACAGTGGAGCGAGGATCCCAGAGAATGCACTTGGGAAACTCTAAATAGTTTTTGGAAAGCCTATCCGGATGTGTGTCCGAATAGCTAGTGATGTTCGTTAGGATAGACTGTTTGATTGTTTGTTTTTATATGGATGATATGTATGTTTGGATTGTTAATATAAAAGCTTTTGAATTAACTTTTGTTTTAAATTTCGGGGACGAAATTCTTTTAAGGGGGGAGGAATGTAACGGTCCAGAATTTTGGCAATGTTATTATAATAAGAATTCAATCTAATTTAAATAAAATACAAGCTTTTCACTTTATAAACTGAAAAGATCTTTGGATATTTATCATTATATATGTATATATATGTTTGTGAAGGAAATTTTGATTTGAAAATTTAAAATAGATTCTTTCAAAAATATTTATAATAAAATCTGTCTTATTCAACAAATTAAACGTTCTATATTATTAATATTTGATATAATATATATCTAAAAGTAGTCTTTAATAATAATGTTTAAAATAAACAATCCTATTAATATTAAATATAAATATAAGATCTAAATATAAATATAAAATATATAAATACAAATATGTATTATAAATCAAAAATTTGAAAGTTAAACTCTAAATAAAAAGAAAACCAAGAAGTTATGTTAACAACAACTTATATGGTTAAATAGAAACATAAGATAAATATACACTATAACAAATTCTATATTAAGTGCAAAGGAAAAAACAAAATCTTTGACCAAAACAATAACACAAGTGTTGTTGTGTAATATATGTATGTGCAATGCAAAAGAAGATAAACTATTTACATATACAAGATATCTTTGTACAAAAATATAAATATCAGCAAATAATAATTATGTGTAAACATATATGAAGACATATGCATTTAATGATAGCACAACATTTTGTCATTTCAAATTGCAAGAAATCCTTTCAGCCTCCATACAAAAATCTTGTCTGATCAAAATAAGGTAAAGACTTGTACCGGTTATAACCTACCACTGTTCAAACCTATTTCCTTTATATACACCATCTTATTCTTGCACGTTCATAACTTAGCAAAACTGAGATAAGAAAGTAAACATCATCTTTACAAACTCAAACAAAACATTCAACAACAAAGCAGGGAAAGATTTACAGGAATTTAAATTCAAACTCCAGCTCTTCCACAAGAACTGTTCTCTGTTCAAAGTAATTAAGGTGAGTAAACGAAAACCTTTAAGACTTAAGTTCCATTGTGTGTATGATCTATTGATAATAATATGTTGGCATATATATCCGTTTTTATAATTCTGTGTTCATATGTGAGTACTCTGTAAAATTTGAATATACCGTTTTTTTTTGTAGTTACAGAGTTAAGTAGATTATCAAAACACAAAATATATTCATTCAATTATTTATCGGCTTACGTTTTGAGACAAAGTAAGATGTTTGAATATAAATCAAGTTTTTAAATTTGTTTTCAACCTGTCAGTGAAGTATATCAACTGGAAAGTGATTTACAGGGCAATCATTTATTTTATGTTGAATTCAAGTATTCTAAATTGCCGATTCAACCATATAGCTTGAATCTACATACAAAAGTAAGATTTTTGAAACAAAAACGATAGTTTTTAGATAAGTATACAAGGTACAGTTTATAAATGAACCAAAAATGCATTTTTATTAATTTCTGTTGGTTTAACAAATATTAGATGCTGAAATTTGTTAAGAAGCTAGTTTGATGATTCTCGAATATAGGAAAAATGTTAGAAAAATTTTCTAATGCAAGAATTTTTGGGGCGAAACGAATATAGGGTTTTGGGTTCGAGTTTTCTGTGGTCTGTAATCGAGCTGATTTCGTCACCATAGGACGATCGAGCTGCACGAGCTTCTAGGGACGGTAGAGGAGGGTAACAACGAGGTGTGGACGGAATCGCGTCGCCACTGGTGGTCGGCGTTGGTAGGTCGTGGCAATTTTCTGTTGGGTATGTTCGAGTTGCAGTTCGAACAAATGGTATACTTTGATTTCGGGCCTTTCGCGTTGAATTGAGTTTTGCTTTCGAGTTTGAGGTCATTTTGTGACTTGCCGGAGGCGACGTGGTTCGTCGGAGTGACGGCGAAGTGCCGTGCACGTGCACGGCAACGATGGTGTCAGCGATTTCAAGAAATGATTGTCGCGAGTTGTTACTCGAGGTAGTTGAGGTGTTGCTTCGAGTGAACCCTGGTGGTGCGTGAGTGTGTTTGTATAACTACAGTATTTAACTTAAGAAAAAGAAGGAAGAATAAGTAGTAGAAGAAGAAAGGTATGAGGAAGAGAGGGGGAACTCGAGAAAGGGTAAGGGAAAACTCTAGTTTTACTCGAGTGAACGCATTGTTTTCCTCCGGTTTCAGTTTCTAGGGGTTAGCCTAATAAAATCTTAAGTCATTTGTTTAAACAAAGTTTGGTATTAATTAAGTTACTAATGTTGACAACGTTTAAGATAAGATTTGATTTAAAAATTATTAAGAGAGAGATTTGCAAATGTAAGATGATCAATTAATTTAAAGTGTAAGTTACTTAAGAATGTAAATTAATTTGTAATGGTAATTAAATAAGTAATTTAAGATTAGATAAATTTGTAATTAAAGATTGATATTAATAATCTTGTGTTTAATCAATTTGAACTTAAATTTTAATTAACTAATTAAAATTAAATAATTAAATAGTAGTTAACTAATTGAGTAATTAATTAAGGATTAGTGATTAATTAATTGGTAATTAAGGATTAATTAAGTAATTAGTGGTTAATAAATGGGTAATTAAGTTTTATTAATTAATAATTAAGGTTATTAATTAATAATTAAGGATAATTAATTAAGTAATTAAGGTTAAAGAAATTAATTAAGAAATGATTAATTAATTAAATGATTTGAAATGGAATAAGTAATTAATTGATAATTAATGATTAATTAAACATGGTTAAGTGATTAACTCTAAAGTAATTGATTTAAATTGAATTAATTATAACCAGAGTTAAAGATGTTTACTTATGAATGTTGTATAAGTAGGATATCTGATTTGTGATATTTATTAGGTAATATTCTATGATGTTCTATGACATACCTTGATATATCTATGACGATTGTGTATGATTTATCTGTGATAAATGCTACGTGAATTCAAAGTGTTGAATTTAACTGTTTAAATTAATTAAACAACTTGGCCTTTAAGACGGCGTTCGGATTTCGATGAGACCGGGATCGGGTGTCAATTTGATACTCCGAAAACCACATCGATCCAAATTAAACAATAGGTCATGGCAATTCAAGTGGAGGACAAGATGGTGTTTTAGAATGCAAGGGTTATTGTCGTTGACTTTGAGGGTGATTCCAAAATGAGTGTAACGAGATAATGCCTTCGGTTTCGTTCGAACCCGGAACGAACTTGTATGGATTGAATGCTTTCAGCACATCGTCGGGCGAACGATGAGCATTCTAAAAGATATGTCCTTTAAAGGTAATCGCAGCCTCAACCCTCATCAACCGGGAATGGCTAAAACAGGGGATGTGCAGCAAGGTTAGGTGGGTAGCACCCAAGAAGGACGAGATATACCCATGTCTAGATGTCCCTTTATTTCGGCTGTGTGGGCAGTCGTTGGACACAACTGCGGGGTTATCTTGTTCGGGACTATTCAGTAAGGAATGGTTCCGGCATTGTATTGTAGGTGTAAAGGGTGGGATTTTTCGTCCAGGAAGGTCAACATCATGACGTCCATTGTATCAACTGCCGAACAATCGAAGGCTGGAATACCGTACCGTTAGGGTTAAGGAAGAGGTAGAAAATAGAAGAAGAAAGAAAGAAAGAAGAAGAAAACAGAAACAATAACAGAATCTAACATCGCAATAGAACAACATATAATAGATAAATGAATATTCTTTAAATCAAAAGAACTATCTCAGTTATTACATTACATCACATTACATTACATTATCATAGTTTACAACAACAAACAGCGGAAAAAAAAATACTATATACTAATTGATACGCCAAGCCACCCAACTTGCCTCCAAATCTCTAAAGCAACTCCTGAATCCTAGAATATCCTGAAAACCTAACTCTAGACTACCCGTGTTAAAATTGGTGGGCACCCAGAGTTTAGGAAGAGAACAATAAACTCCAGGTCAGTCATTGGACTGGTGTGAGAACTTAAAATAGTTTATCTTTAAAAATAAACAAACAAGGAATTATTTTAAGATTTGATTTGCAATGCTTTTTAGAAAATGAGACTACCATAAGTCCTCCCGCATACACACAATGCAAACGCAGAATCGGAGGAGATTTCTCCTTATCATAGTCAAATATGCTTGATACGAGAAATTTTCTTTGATATTATTACTATAAGTGCAAAGTGTAGGAAAACATTTCGAAAGTAATGATATAAATCTTAGCCAACATACGACCATTATCGTATGCCTACTATAGCTACCATGTTCAATAGCAGGTTACCGCCACATTCCATGGTAGGTTATACAACTAAAACCGTACAGGGCTCGTATTGTTTCTTTGGATTTCCAACAAATGGTCAGGCCAAGGAACTTCCCATTGCCACATAGGTACGTCTCTGGAAAGACGCCCCGAGAACTAACCTAACATTACGGTTAGATCTCTACCAACACAAGGCCGGGTTACCCCTAGCTGGGTAACTACTGACACGAATATGCCATCCCCCGGTCGCAACCGACATAAATCCCGGGATTCACCAACAACCACAAAGTAATAAGTTTGCAGCAACAACATAGGTTAAGTATCAGGGCTCCATACCATAATACCACCTCTATCCAGAAGGAAATGACATACACTAAGGGGGCGTTATCCCCTAATAACCTTGCTGCATCTTTTCCTGTTTTGACCATTTTCGGGGTGTGAGGTCCGACGAAGTCTCGTCCACAAATCTATGCTTTTTACAAAATCCACGCTTTGATCAACAAATGCTCAACAGCACTTCGTATTCCACATTACCAATTTGGGAATATATCACTAGTAACCATCAACTACATAACCTCTGAGCTCGTACGTCTCAAAGAAGGGTGTTAAGCTAAGAGTATAAATTCTCCGCCACCAGCAGAAATATATTTGATAGAAACCAGCTTTACATCTCAAATTGTAATGTCAAACACACAAACATACAACTCCATTCCGGAATCGAATGGAACCGAAGGCACTTTCAAAGAAGCCCTTACAATCCGGATATTCACTAATCACGACCGGATTTCCCATCACAAAGGGTGATAAAATTTCTATATCGGAGATCAACCGATGCAGAAACATTCGACGGTAATCCTTCCGTTTTCAAAAATATCTGTTCTTCAACAACGGTATTCAAATGCTATCCATTACGACGTATCACTATTCGGAATGGGTTATACGACTCAAAGGTCCTTTCCCGGCTAACCCGAATAATGAGCGCTTATTTTAAAAATAAGTGTAGCATTCAAATTCAAGCAAATCACAACAAATACCCATTTAAAGGTAAATATTGATAGTTGGTTATTTAACTATCAATAGATATGCACAACATCACCAAATCCCAAATAATTTTCTAAATTATTTATTTTCCAAAAATATCTTTACAAGATATATTTTTTCCACACTTCAACATTTGAAAACAGATTTCAAATCACTTTTCACCTTTACAACTTTCATTTCAAAATGGTTCATTTAAACCAATTAAATAAATCCTTACCGATTTATTTTATATTTACGTTCCAAATCCATAAATTTATTTCCACACTTCAAAAATAAATCAATCTTTATTTTTGAACAAATTTCCCTATAAATTCCATGGTGAATTTAAATTTAAAAATCATCTTCAACATTTTTAAAACTTCAAAATAGGCCTAGTGATGTAACACACTGAATAATCAATCGCGACAACCAAAACATCATACATCATATGATAACAGAATATATCACAATATCTTTAAATAAATCAATACGGTTGAGGAATCCAGTTGGATCCCTCCAACCAGTTTCCCTGCATTCACAGATGTTAGCACAATACCAATCCTGTTTCAAGATGGAATATCGCGGTATATGGGATTTATAAAATATTATCCGCTATTATGCGGCGCAATAGGGTCTCATCCGCTATATAATGTGGGAAATCAACTCCAAGTACATATATAATACCAATTCCACTTCGAGGTGGAATATTGCGGTATATGTGTTTAATAAATAACCTCCGCTTAATATGCGGCGTATAGGGTCTATTTCAATACAATAGATAATAATTTATCATCCAAGCATACAATCAACACAATCAACAATTTTAAATCTAACCATTTAAAATTTTAAACAAAACCCTTTTGAGTGAGAAGATCTCACCTTTGCTTTTAATTTGCAGTCCATTTCCAATTCAGCTTGTTTTCTTCACTGTTTTTAAACCTTGTATCAAACATTATACGATTTATTAATATTTGAACTAGACGGAAAATTTAATTTCTCGTTTACAAATTTAATTAACCAAAGATTTTATTTTAAACTTAATAATTTAATTTTCTCAGAGAGTCCTTTTTATAAAAATATCCTTAGTAATAAAAAATAGTTGAATACGGTAATTAAACAAATTTATCTCCATAATTTATTTAATTTTTCTTTGAAGCCTCACTAAAACAAAAATTTTATTATGTCTTACAGTTAAATAAAACTTTTGATTTACACTTATATATTTTTCCTATTACTATCCATATATATATATATATATTAAATTTTAAATTGATCATGTATTTAACTGTTATCAAATTTCTAACATTTGTATAACTACACAAATATATACAGAATAAACAAAAAGGGTTTATACCTAACTCTCGACCTCGATGCCTCGAACGAATCGCGAAACCACGAACCCCACTGTCTCCATCACGCGACCAATCTCGCCATTGAACTCCTGCTCGCCAACATCAATTCGAGCCTGCTCCAGAATCTCGTGCTCGCGCACGCGAACGTCAGCACCTTCTCCCAAGCCTCGCGACCCTCAATCCCTTCCCCGCGTCAAACTCGTATGCGACACGAGTCCCGATTGCCTCACACGACTCGAAGTCACAACCGCACTTGCCGCGCCAGACCTCGCATGCGACAGCGAAGTCGTGACTCCATTACCCCAAATCGCGAACGCGGCCTTACGCTCTAGCTTGAGAACGAGCCTTCCAGATCCAAGATCTGATCGACTGCCATTGATTTATTGCTCGGATGCTCGAGTTCATGAATAAGATTTTGATTTCGTCGATCAAGCGGCCGTTGGTTTAATTGATTTGAAAAAGAAAAGAAAAGAGGGATTTGAGAAGGAACGAACGCCATTTCGATTTTTGTTTTAAACAGAGGGAGCGGCTTTAGAAATGACGCGATTGGAAGGACGAAGTCCTTAGTCCAGAAATCGCCATTACTGGTTTCGTTTATTCTTTTGAACGATAAAGGCATTCTCTGAATTGCTTACGATTTTTAAAGAGAAATGGGGAGGAGACAAGAGTACGTGATTTGCAGAGAAAGTCTTTGATATTAACGTTCTTGCATTACCTAGCTATAGTGTTTTGATGGGGAAGGCAAAGTACTGATGTTGACCAATTTCAAATTTAAATTCAATTTAAATTTCAACGCGTTTACTTAACATACGGTCACGCAACAACTCCAATCACTACGAAATTTGAAATCCGATAATAATACAATATTACGGATCTAATGGAACTGGGTTTCGTCGAATTCCGAGACTGTGCCTCGGAAGGCTATTTTTAAATTCAATTTAAACGATAAAATTTCAAAACTTAACAAAACACTTCCGAATCAAATTTAAACTCTTTTACTATCTTCAGTACTATCAATATGAATTTTACAAGCCTTTGAAATATATTTTTATCAGCTTAAAACTTAAGAATCAAATTTTTATTCAACTTTCAATAGATTAAACTTTTATAATCTAATCGCCAAATTCATATTAATATTTGAAATTCAAGTTAAACTATCCTTCAAATATTTAAAATCAATTAAATATTTTCAATTTAAATTGTCTAAAATTTAGGGTCGTTACAGACTTCCCCTCTTAAAAGAATTTCGTCCCAAAATTACAAGTTAAGAAGAATGACCTTTAATCCATTTAATATTTTCCAACCCAAATGGTTTCATGAATTTATCAACCCAAATCTTTTTATTAAAGATTCATTTCAACTAACTTTCCAAGTTCAATTATAAGTTCCAAACAACATTGTTTTCCTAACAATTCAAATTTGAATTTGAATTCAAATTTCAAAATTTTCTAACACCCTAAATTTTCGAAAAATTTCGCCAGCGTCTCCTTTGCGCGGCTAGCTCGGTACGACTACAAAATGGCACCACAGGCCCTCAAATTCCAAAAAAAGAAAAGAAAAAGCCAAGCGGCTGGACAAGAAAATCACCAAATTTCATACTGAACTTGAAATACGTACCTTTTAGTCGAGCAATTCAATTTTATCTTTGAAATCAATATCTCAATTCCTTTATAAAACCTGTATATTCTACCAGCAGTAGCATCCAGTTACAACATTCAAACCAATTTGCCAATATAGCAAAATGCAATCAAAAGCAATAAATCCAACCTTCAACCAACTATCATCCAACTAACATCCATAACCCAATAAATATTCATTCATATTCTCATTAATGTTCAATGAATTATTTTTTCATTCAATCACATTTGATTTCATTAACATTGGATGTTTTTACTAACATTCATTTATTCATATTCAATTAGCAATCATTCACTAATTTACGTTCAAGTTGGTTTAACACTTTTAATTCCAATTGGTTGATATTAAATTGATTTCCATTCAATTATTCAATTTTTTTTCAACCTCATTAGCTTCTAATGAATTAACACTTAGATCCATTATCTCATATCAATTTATTTACATTCGATTGATTAATATTCAATCCATTTATTAATTAAATTGCTAATTCATTGAACAAATAAGGTTAAATTTCTTTTATATAACTCAAGTCCATATTCATCACTTCTCTTGATTAATTTACTTCGATACCAAAATCAACTTCATTCAACATCATTTAAGTTATATTCCATTTCAAACATCATTTATTTAACTTAACTTAAATTTTCACTTATAAATCCCATTCAGATTCCAATTCTAAAGTAAATTCTATTTACATTTACCAAAGTCAAATTTCATAGCTTATCTAATCCAAATCAATTTTATTTAACTTTCCTTTAGTTAAATTTCAAATCATAAGTTTTATTATGCCAACTCAAATTCTTTAACTTTACCAAAGCTAAAATCTTTATTGTTTCATATTATAAGTCCAAAACTTAATTACTTATATTCAACAATTACAACTTGGATTTTAATTTCAAATTTGTTTATCACAACCAAACTTCAATTTTCAAATTTATTTCTACTTACTTGAATTTTCCTGCAAATTTTAACCATTTTTATTTAACTCGCAATTCAAGTTTTAATTTAACTAATTCAACTTTCCTATTTCATGAATTAATTAGGTATCATATTAATTTACTTGGATTCAATCCATTCTTCTTCTTTTTTCCCAAGTTTGGATTTTTTTATTCAACTTAATCCCAATCAAATCTCCTTTCAATTTACAAAACTCATTTATACATCCACATTTTCAATTTCATTCCATTAATGAATTTTATTCCAGATTATAAATCACATTTTCAATTCCCATTTGTATATGAATTCATTCCTTTATCCTTTGGTTATTATTTGAATTTCTTATTTCAATTTCCATATAATAATGATAATATTTTAATATCATCACTTCCAAACAACCAAGCAACCATATATTATAAACATTTACAGAAAATTTATTTCTTTTATATACGAAAATAGTTTTGGGTAAAATTATTTCATTTACCCTATTTCAAAACAATACTGTGTCGGTTTATCTTGTTTAAGAGTTTAGAAACCCTTATCGATACAGTTGGCCAGACTGCAGCCACCAGAATCTATAAACAATCAACCGATAAGCCAACACAATACAAACAATTTTATATTCACTGACAAATACGCGCTCATATCTATTATTACATTCAAACTCATTCTAGAGTACTACTGACTCTATCTCTAATGAGTAACACCCAACAGAGCAGGGTTGTCGCTTAACCAAATGCTCTGATACCAAATGTAACGGGTGGGATTTTTCGTCCACGAAGGTCAACATCAATACGTCCACTTTATCAACTGCCGAGCAATCGAAGGCCGGAAAACCGTACCGTTAGGATTAAAGAAGAGGTAGAAAACAGAAGAGAAAGAAAGAAGGAAGAAGAAAACAGAAACAATAACAGAATCTAACATTGCAGCGGAACAACATATAATAGATAAATGAATATTCTTTAAATCAAAAGAACTATCTCAATTATTACATTACATCACATTACATTACATTATCAGAGTTTACAATAACAAACAGCGGAAAAAAATACTATATACTAATTGATACGCCAAGCCATCCAACTTGCCTCCAGATCTCTACAGCAACTCCTGAATTCCAGAATATCCTGATAACCTAACTCTAGACTGCCCGTGTTAAAATTGGTGGGCACCCAGAGTTTAGGAAGAGAACAATAAACTCCAGGTCGGTCATTGGACTGGTGTAAGAACTTAAAACAGTTTATCTTTAAAAATAAACAAACAAGGAATTATTTTAAGATTTGATTCGCAATGCTTTTTAGAGAATGAGACTACCATAAGGCCTCCCGCACACACACACAATGCAAACGCAGAATTGGAGGAGATTTCTCCTTATGATAGTAAAATATGCTTGATACGCGAAATTTTCTTTGATATTATTACTATAAGTGCAAAGTGTAGGAAAACATTTCGAAAGTAATGATATAAATCTTAGCCAACATACGACCATTATCGTATGCCTACTATAGATACCATGTTCAATAGCAGGTTACCGCCACATTCCATGGCAGGTTATACAACTAAAACCGTACGGGGCTCGTATTGTTTCTTTGGATTTCCAACAAATGGTCAGGCCAAGGAACTTCCCATTGCCACATAGGTACGTCTCTGGAAAGACCCCCCGAGAAATAACCTAACATTACGGTTACATCTCTACCAACACAAGGCCGGGTTACCCCTAGCTGGGTAACTACTGACACGAATATGCCATCCCCCGGTCGCAACCGACCTAAATCCCGGGGTTCGCCAACAACCACAAAGTAATAAGTTTGCAGCAACAACATAGGTTAAGTATCAAGGCTCCATACTATAATACCACCTCTATCCAGAAGGAAATGACATACACAAAGGGGGCGCTATCCCCTAATAACCTTGCTGCATCTTTTCCTGTTTTGACCATTTTCGGGGTGTGAGGTCCGACGAAGTCTCGTCCACAAAGCTATGCTTTTTACAAAAGCCACGCTTTGATCAACAAATGCTCAACAGCACTTCGTATGCCGCATTACCAATTTAGGAATATATCACTAGTAACCATCAACTACATAACCTCTGAGCTCGTACGTCTCAGAGAAGGGTGTTAAGCTAAGAGAATAAATTCTCCGCCACCAGCAGAAATTTAGTTGATAGAAACCAGCTTTACATCTCAAATTGTAATGTCAGAAACACAACCATACAAGTCCGTTCCGGGATCGAACGGAACCGAAGGCACTTCCAAAGAAGCCCTTGCAATCCGGATATTCACTAATCACGACCGGATTTCCCATCACAAAGGGTGATAAAATTTCTATATCGGAGATCAGCCGTTGCAGAAACATTCGACGGTAATCCGTCAGTTTTCAAAATATCCAGTCTTCAACCCCGGTCTTCAAATGCTATCCATTATGACGTATCACTATTCGGAATAGGTTATACGACTCAAAGGTCCTTTCCCGGCTAACCCAAATAATGAGCGCTTATTTTAAAAATAAGTATAGCATTCAAATTCAAGCAAATCACAACAAATACCCATTTAAAGGTTAATATTGATAGTCGGTTATTTAACTATCAATTGATATGCACAACATCACCAAATCCCAAATAATTTTCCAAATTATTTATTTTCCAAAAATATCTTTACAAGATATATTTTTTCCACACTTCAACATTTGAAACAGATTTCAAATCACTTTTCACCTTCACAACTTTCATTTCAAAATGGTTCATTTAAACCAATTAAATAAATCCTTACCGATTTATTTTATATTTACGTTCCAAATCCTTAAATTTATTTCCATGCTTCAAAAATAAATCAATGTTTATTTTTAACAAATTTCCCTATAAATTCCATGGTGAATTTAAATTTCCAAATATCTACTGATATACGATTTTCAAATCGATTTCAAATATTCACTTTCTATTTATCTTTAAAAGATAAAATCTCAAAACATTCACTTCATATTGGAAAACATTTCCATACTTATTTAATAATAAGTAATTCACAAATCTATTTATTTTCAACATTTGGGAAATATCCAATATACCTAAATCACAATTTAGTATATATTTTATTCTTTAAGGAAAACAATTCTCTTAAACACATTTATTTGAGTCAAAACGAAAATTGCGTAAAACATCGTTACGACAACCCAAGATCACTAGTATAGGGATTCGAAATTAAGATAGCTATATAAATCCCAATTCTATATAAAGCATTTCCTTTCGGAAATCATTTACTATAACAGTAATGTTATAGTCCACCATTTCCTTCTTTCTCGAAAACGTCTATTTCAACAATGAATGTTGAAATCTATGGTTTCGATACTCAATACTTCTCAAAACATCTTTAAATCGATTATTTAACTTCATTTTATAATATCACTTTCCCAAAACATATCCATTTTATTTAATAATATATTCACTGTCCAAAATCGTGAATATACTTCGTTAACCAATTTCAACATTTCTACACATTTATTAAAAGATTATCCACTGTCCAAAACCGTGGATATAATTCCCAACCAAACTCTTATTATTACAACATTTAACTTAAAGGAAAATTCGATGTCCAAAATCACGAATATATCTCCTTAAATAAACTTCTAGGTTTAATCTATCAAATTCAATTGGTTTTCGGATTTATAAATCAACGTTTATAAATTCACATTTATATATATATTCTAAAAACTTCAACTTATGAAAATCCCTTAATTAATAAATTCTATTTATATCTCATTTAAGTGCCAAAATCCAATTTATAAGTTAATTATTTATAAATCTTTTATATAAATCGTTTATAATAATTCAAAAATCCCAATTTAAACCACTTTATAAATTAATCAACTACTTGTTTCAAAAAAAACACATTTCAGTTATATTTCACAAAAATCATAATTTTTATAATATAAAAATTATAACGTTTATTTATTTAAAATGAATCTATTCCAAAATTTAATAAAACGTATACTTTCTAAAATCACTTTAAAAACCCTTTTAAAATTTAAAATTCATCTTCAACATTTTTAAAACTTCAAAATAGGCCCAGTGATGCAACACACCAAATAATCAATCGCGGCAACCAAAACATCATACATCATATGATAACATAATATATCACAATATCTGTAAATAAATCAATACGGTTCAGGAATCCAGTTGGATCCCTCCAACCTGTTTCCCTGCATTCACAGATGTTAGCACAATACCAATCCCGTTTCAAGACAGAATATCGCGGTATATGGGATTTATAAAAAATTATCCGCTATTATGCGGCGCAATAGGGTCTCATCCACTATATAATGCGGGAAATCAACTCCAAGTACATATAGTTAACGTAAAAAGTCAGACACTAACACCCCGATGCAAATAGAGATTGAATGAAAGCACCACCCATTAACACGGGAATCAGAAAAAGCAGTAATTCACTGAAAAAAGCAGTAAGAGACACAGAGTTTATAGTGGTTCGGCTTATAATCAAGCCTACGTCCACTTCAATCCTTTTTTATTGCTTATATGATTACAATCCTTTACAACTTCCTTCAATTACAATTCACTTCAAAAGACAAGTAGCTAGAAAAACTTCGATGCAAGAGAGTTCTCCGAATTCATGGTTGAATATGTTGAATCCCTGTTTGAAGTTGACTGAAGCTTCTTGTGAGTTTCGAATGTTGGAGTAAGGCTCGGCTTGAAGATGGCAGAGTCTCGATGCTTTGAAGAAAATGATCGGAAAAGTCCCCCTCAAGTTGGTGATAGCGCTGTATTTATAGAGGAATTTCCATGCCAGGTCGTAAGTAGTAACCGACCTAAAATAGGTCGTAGGTCGCGCTCCATCGCTTATGCATGGCTCACGGCTTAACTGGGTAAGCATGCTCTTCTGGATTCATATCACAAGTCCCAAGTCGCGGACGAGTTAACAAGCCACGGCCTAAGTGACGCTGTATTGGATTTGTCTTCGTTTGCCTAGGTCGCTTGCGACCTAACATAGGTCGTAAGTCGGCGGCGACCTAAAGGAGTAGCCAGTAACTTCACAATGCTGAGACAACCAATCTAGCGACTTAAGCTAAGTCGTTAAACCATACTGTCACTTAACTCGTTAGATCGTGGATCGCCCCATTCCTTAGGTCGCTAAGTCGCTGTGCTTTTTAGGTCGAACACATAGTTTGGTCATTCCCTTTTTAGGTCGCTAGGTCGCTTTATATTATAAGTCGTTGAGTCGGTAGGAGGTTAGATAACTCCATCCCTTAAGTCGTTAGGTCACGGTACTTTTTAAGTCGTTAGGTCGGTAACCTTTTAAGCCGTTAGGTCGTAACCTTTTAGGTCGTTAGGTCGTAACCTTTAAAGCCGTTAGGTCGTAACCTTTTAAGCTGTTAGGTCGTAACCTTTTAGGTCGCATATATGGTTGGGTCGCTTAGCCGTAGAACTCCTTAGGTCGCTAGGTCGCGAGCCTATCGGAGTTAACATTTGCTCCTCGGAGTACACGCCTATTCCTTAGGTCGTGTGCTCCGATCCAGCCTTTAGGTCGTTGGCGACTTATTAGGCTTGATAGGTCGCGTGTCGTTATGCATTTCTTTCACCCCGTATAAATTGCTTAGCTCGCTACTTCCTCATTTCATCTGCTCCAACTCTCTAAACCGCCATTAACAATCCTCCGCGGTCAAAGATTTAGCTTGAAACTTTCTCCTCCTTCAACCGTTAATTCCATCAACGAATTTAGGTAATATCGAGCATTTACTTACTGCACTTGTCGCCAATTCCACCATAACCGTTTGCACATGATTTTGTCGTTACGATGTAATTTGGTATTCGAATCCGCCTCTTGACTCTTCGTCAAATTGCTAGTGGCTACTGAAAGAAACAATCGGCCTAGGGTTCCATGGGGTTTCTGGACTTTGGAGGAGGCGAAGAGTTTCTTAGTCATTGGGTTATTGGATAGCGGGTTAAAGAAAGTTAAGTGGAGAGAAGCAAACGGGCCAGAGAGGAATCGGGAACGACCGGTTTAAGAGCCTCCAGCGACCTTAAGCTTATTGGCTCAGATGCGAACTACCTAATTTAACTTTCTTGCGACCTAACCCACCTGCGACTTATCATATTTGCGACTTGGGTCTTAGGCCGCGGCCGAGTTAGGACTTAGATGATTTTGCACTGCCGAGAAGCTTCTTGTGGCTTTTACCAATCTCACTTACTTGTTAGGTCGTGAACGACCTAGGACTTGAGCAAACCTTCCACTGTCTTAATTTGAAGCCTTGCGACTTAACCTTTAGGTCGCGTGAGTGACCTAGGACTTAAGCAATTTGAAAACGTCAAAATGCACACCGCCGTGCCTTGCACTTTTTAATTCAAACCATGCGACCTAAGACTTGAGCAATTTGAAAACTTCAAAATTTTGACAGAACTTGATTGTCCTTTCAACTTGATCTTTAAACTGTTGAGACTACTTGCTTACCAAATTCGATGCTAATAACCTGTTAAATATAACATTTGCAAAAAAACTAGGGCGAATATACTGCCACTGATTGCCCACATCAAATGACAGATTAGTCGATAAAATATAATCAACTTAAAGAAATCGTATGAAATGCTGTGAATCAACGAATTCAAGTGAAGTAGTAAAGCGATATTAATCAACTAGAGCTGATTTTTTTTGCATCAATACTGCACTTGTATTCGGACAAGTCCTGAAATTTTTCATGTTTATTAATTTAATTTCAGTCATGTTTGCTTGTCACTCTACTAGTTTTGCACAACACTTCACACATTTAGGAAACGTGCACCTTCATATTTGAATATCCGGCTGCTTATATAGAATGGTTCTTATCAAGAAGAAGGAGTAGTACCAACTGAAGAGGCCCTCCCGATGGCTGGTCCACTGGTCAACCCACCAGAAAGAACTCTAACTACTCTGAGTTACCGGGTGTTTAACCAGTTACGCGCCCAATTTGGGATTGTAGAAGCAGATGTTATTCTCCCTGGGCCGAATGATTCTGCTGACAGTCCTCCCTTTGGGTTTGTTGTCGTTAACCATCAAATGTGCCTTTGTGGAGCCATTCGTCCTTTCAACAATTTTCTCCAACAAATCCTTCGCCGATTGGCTATTTCTCATTTTCAATTGCACCCCAACGGCTATGCCATTTTGATGGGATTATGCGTTCCCTTCAGAAGGACGCTTGATCGCCTCCCAAGCTTTGAAGAAATCTGCTATTTATGCACATTTGCGAGAAACAAAGACCATCCTTCCATTATATATGTGAGGAGCGCCAGGAAATGCAAGCTTATTACCGATCTCCCTGATAAAGCTCATGGTTTCCTAAACCAGTTTTTCTTTGTCCGTTGCCTCCAGGGATTCTACGCTATCTGGGGAGTAGGGGGTAAGCTTACTCATCCCCATTCTTTCCTCTTCTGAGCTTTGCGAAATCCAAAGTGCTAAATGTTAACCTCGCTTTCTACTTTTGCATTCCTTCCTCCTCTTTGCAGAGATCCAAGCCACAAGCAGACTTTTAAAAGGCTTAACGTTGTGGCGGCTGAGGAGAGAAGTATCAAGTTTTTGCTAAGAGACGAGTTCCTTCATCAATTCGGACTCTTACACCCTTCCCGCTCTACTCAGCCTTACGAAATTCCTGATTCTCCGGCCGAGGCACCGGATGCCCCAGTTTCTGCTGAGGAGCCTACACTGAAAGATCCTGCTCCTGAGGCATCTCTGGTGAAATGCTCTACTTCTACTGATGTCGCGGGGTCATTTGGAAAATTTGCACTTGCCCCGGTCATTGAAGAAGAAGAGCCTCGAGAATCCCCCCAACATTCAGGGAAGTCCGGTGACGACGGAGCCAGGAAAATAAGTCCTGCCAAGCAGAGCGGGGATGACACTTTTGAAGGGTTGAGCGACCTGTTTATCACCTCACAGGAACTCTTCAAAGATGATCCTATTGCCACTAGGGTTTCCTCTTCAGTGGTTGAAGCAACTTCTATTTTGCAACAGATCCCGTCGACTCAAGAGTTGATGTTAGCTACTACACCCATCATTCCTTCACAATCGAGGAGTGGTTCGTAGTTCAACGCGCGTAGTCTGCACATTACACACACTTAGGATTTTTCAGCACTTATATGCACTTAACTCCTTGCAATTTGAAGATTCTCAAGTTATGCTTTTTTTATTTCAGGTTCTCCAATGGGGCGAAGTGGCTCGTACTATGATGACTTTAAGCAGTATGGAAGTCGCAGTCAATACGATTACAGGCGCTATGTTCCCCCTCATAGGGAAACTGATGAACAGAGGGCTGCTCGAAAAGCTCAGGAGAGAAGAACATACGAAGAACGGTACGGGAGAGGGGATGAACGTCACGACTCTTCCCACAGAAAGGGTGATTCCCTCAAACGAAAATCTCATGATGACAAAGGAAAGAGCCACGCTGCCGAAAATTCGAGCAAACGGACCAAGCATGGTGAAAAATCATCATCTGACATTCCTAAAGAGCCCATTGCTTCGGTGCCTCCTCAATCTCCCGCTCTCGCTCGTAGCGACATTCAGACGATCATTGGCAGGCCCTCATATCAGGTTGAACCAGGCCCAGCTACTCTTCAAAGCCGATTTCCAAACTGGTGCTTGAAGGGAGTTCGCTTTGATCTTGATCTGGTTCCAATCGACAAACCAGCCATGTTGTGAAATTTTGATGCTGTCAAGCTTGATATTGAGAGAATGTCGAATTGGCAGAAACTTGTTGACGAACTCCAGAGAGTGAATCGCACGAACCTTGAGGCTATGTTGACCATGGAGAACGATAAGTCCGAGTGACAAAAGACTCTCGATCAACATGATGCAGAGATGAGGAGCATCGCCGTTTATAATGAAAAGCTTGAAGAGGAAGTTGGAAAACTTAAAGAGGAGCTTGCTACTTCCTCCACTTCCTACTCTCAAAGGGAAAGTGTGCTTCAGCAACAAGTACGGGATGCTCATGCTAGCCAATGAGAGGCCGAAGATAAACTCAAGTGGCATGAAAAGGTTGTAGAAGATTACCGCGTTGAAGTTGCACAGTTGCGACAACAGACCAGCTACCAGAACCTCGAAATTGTAACATTAAAAACTCGACTTGCTATAGTTGAGAAAGAGCGCGACAAGGCTGTTGCCGGTAAAATTGCAGCTGAAGAAGCTCATCAAGCCACTAAAGCCGATATCGGTTCAACATTATTTGACTTCTACTTGCAAAGTGTCCTAGGGCGTGGCAGTCTCGCATTTTTGGGCCCCAAATACGAAATCACTTTGGCTGAAGTATGGGAAGCTGCGCTTGATATGCTTAAAGATGCTGGGTATGCCGAAGAAGAACTCGAGGCGCATTATCTGGATGACGGAGCTCGTGCAGCCCTTGCCAGAGGAAAAGAGCAGCTTGCTAGAGAGCGTGCTGGGGCGATGAGAGAGGAGCATCTAGAGAAAGAAGCACCATTAATTGCCCCTGTCCCTCCTCCAATTTCGGCCGACGTTGATATCACAGGCTCCGGTTCCCATTCTCCGTCCCTTGCTAAAGTCATAACTGAGATTGCAAGTGCACAGGATGGAGATGAAGGCGAAGAAAGCACTGAAGTACAAGCTTATGAAGTTGACATTAGGAAGCCCACTTCTCTAGGTAATATTAATGTCGAACCAGGTCAAGCGGATTACTCATTTGCTTCGGCCGAGCTTGATGAATTTCTTGCTTATTACTTAAGACTCGATGAGCTGTTATCTCCTCTCTTCGCGGGAGATACTAATATTTTTTGCTTTTCTTCTGTAGCGAAAACGCCTAGTGTCATAGAAACTTCTCCTCCTCCAGTTGTTCCTCCTCCATCCTTTCAAATCACTCCTACTTCCCAGCCGGGATCGCAGGAAGAATTATTAGGAGCCCTTCAAGACTTGGACGATCCAACCGCTTCGCAAGAGCAGAAGACCGAAGGACTTGAAGGAGGCGAAGTATCTCCGGAGCGAACCCTTTCCGATGACATAAAATTGTCTGCTCTTGTCACTCCGGGGAGTGAGTCTTCTTCAAAGAGGAGGAGGAAGCGTACAACTTCAAAGAAAAAAGGGAGAAGCATTTCTGTTACCGAAAAGGAAACGGAAGTTGGTCCAGCACTAGCTCTCTCTCCTTCTCCCCCAACTCTCCCAAGCAGGCCTAAAAAATTGCCTATCAAGCCAGGTGCAGGCTCTAAAGGTGGTGGGAGAAAGAAGTGATGAGTCCCGCTTTCCCTTCTTTGCTTTACTTTTTGCTTTTTTGCATGTATATAAGCTTGTGTTGACTGGAGATTGTGCGGGTACCAGTCCCCGCTTTCTTTTACTTCGAAACCTGCATATGTATAAAATTCTCATAGTATGGAATAAAATGGTTCTTCTACTTATACAAATTTCTGTCTGTATTTGAGAACACTTTTACTTTCTGTTTTTATGCAAGTTTCTTTATCCTCTTTATGTGAGGTTGCAGTAAACCTATGGTATGTTTATTGAGGATTGTCTTCATTTTTGTGATGACTATACTGTATTGCCCCATACCATAGGTTTATTGCAATCTTTTTTCATATTGGCAAAGTTTCGGAGAACAACTCTTCTATTTCAAGAAGACTTGTACTCTTCCTTTAGAGAACAACTCATCCATTTGAAGGAAGTTTGCATTTGTACTTTATAGGATAATATTTCCGTTTCAAGAAAATATTTTTCTAGCTTAGTAGAATGCACTTCATATTGGAGGAGTCTTCTCCTTCTCTTTTTTTTTTGTTGCAAAGTTTTCACACTTCACTTTTTTTTTTAAAAAGTCACTTTTGCTTTGGCAAGTGAATTTCACTTCATAGTGCAGTGGGCCTTTCGAAAAAGGGGTTTCAACCTGCTTGAACCTCTGAAGAGAGTTTTTGATTGTGCCTCTGGGAAGAGGTCTTTTTGTTTGGTTGCGCCTCTGGGAAGAGGTCTTTTTGTTTGATTGTGCCTCTAGGAAGAGGTCTTTTTGTTTCTGCCTCTTGGGAGAGGCTTTTATCTTTTCCCTGTTCGCTGGGAAGCGGGCCTCCGAAGAGGGCTTTTCACATTTCGACTCGTGTGAAGTTTTATTTCAGATCATGGTGAAATGTGTGCCTCTGAGTAGGGCTTTTGCCTGGAAGTTTGGAGCTTCTTTCTCTTAGTTGGATGGATTCACGGGGTGGACACAAGTGTTCTGTGCCACCGATCAGTCCGCAACTTTATGTCGAGAAAGAACTCTCTTTTTCCGGTGAGGCCCGCTCGAGGTCTTTTAGCATTTCAACTATGGTGAAATGGGCCTCCGAAGAGGGCTTTTCACATTCCAGCACTTGTGAAGTTTTATTTCAGATCTCGGTGGAATGCGTGCCTCCGAGTCTACCTAGAAGTTTCTTCCTCATGGTTGGCCGGATTCACGGGGCGGACGCAAGTTACTTGGACGCTTATTTGCGTAGATTGTCTCAACTAGTGAACAAGCGCCTTGCCTTCCACTTAGGAAGGTGCCTCCGATCATCGTATGGATTCACGGGGCGGACGCAAGTTACTTGGATGCTTGTCTGCGCAAACTGTCTCGGCTAGTAAACAAGCGCCTTGCCTTCCAGTCGGGAAGGTGCTCCGGGTCATTCCATACCAATCTTTTTTGTTGAGAAAGTCTTCTGGCATGCCCCGTTTGAGGTCTTTATCCTCCGAAGAATTGTGCCTCCGAAGAGGGCTTGTGCCTCCGAAGAGGTCTTTTGCTGTTTGGTGCTTCTGCCATCTATTCATATCGGCGATCCCCGTTATCTTTTCCAAATACCATTCCCTTTTTAGTTGCCAACAATTTCCCTTATCCAAAGAAATATACTTCATAGTTAAGCGAGTTGGTGGTGGCAGACACAGGCTATTTAACTGGATGCTCGTTTGTACAAACATTCATAGTTAGTTAGCAATGGCCCACTTCCAGCCGAATCGTTAACTTTTTTTCGAAGCACTTCTTTCGTAGGATTTGAGTATGGAAATTTTGAACGGCTCAGTGTTTGCTTGTTGGGTGATGTCAAGGATTGCTTGGTCTTGTGATAGGTAAGCTTTGTTTTTATGGCCTGCATTATTAAATCGACATTTTAGTAATACAATTGGCGTATTTTATATATCGAAATAAAGCAAAGCAGTATATAATAGTAAAGAACACAAGATTTATAGTGGTTCGGCCAAGAATTGGGCCTACATCCACTTTATAGTTCTTATTATTCACTTGCACTGACTTTACAACGGCTTTCAATACAAGAATCATACATTCATCATTCTTTTACAATATTTCATTAAAGCCTTTAAGTAAAATATGGGCGCAAATGATTGCTGTTCCAAGCTCTTGGAATTGGGTCTCCTTCGACAGTTACAAGTTTGAATGTGCCATCAAGAAGTTTTGGCCTATAACACATGGCCCTTCCCAGTTTGGTCCAAGCACGCCTGTAGGTGTCATAATTCTTTTTAAAATTAGATCCCCAACTTCAAAGCTGCGTCGGCGAACTTTGGAATTGAAGTGCCTGGCTATTCTTTGCTGATGAGCCGCAATTCTGAGCTCAGCTTCTTCCCTTTTTTCATCAAGGAAGTCAAGGGCTTCAAGTTGTAGCTTTTCATTTTCGGCTTGATTGAAATGGATTCTTCTATGTGAAGGGACCTCTATTTCTACCGGAATCATTGCCTCTGATCCATATGCCAATGAAAATGGAGTGTGCCCCGTCGCAGTTTTATGTGTAGTTCTATATGCCCATAGTGCTAGCGGAAGTTTATCGACCCAACCACCTTTTGCTTTTTCCAGCTATTTTTTGATGGTTGATTTGATAATTTTGTTTACTGCTTCCACTTGCCCGTTTGCCTGCGGATGAGCCACTGCTGAGAAACTTTTCTGGATCTTGAATTTTTTGCAAAAATCTTAGAATTCTTTGCTTTCAAATTGGGTTCCATTGTCTGTGATTATCTTTTGAGGCACTCCATACCTGCAAATGATATTCTTAGTTACAAAATTTATCATTTTCTTTGAGGTAATAGTAGCTAAGGGTTCAGATTCAGCCCATTTACTAAAATAATCAATAGCAACAATAGCATATCTGATTTTGGATTTTGCAGTTGGCTGAGCCCCGATGAGATCTATTCCCCAAATAGCAAATGGCCACGGACTGACCATCTGTGTTATCTCAGTGGAGGGTACTCTTGGGATTTTTGCAAATCTCTGGCACCGGTCACAATTTCGAGCGTAACTCGCGGCATCACAATTAATATCTGGCCAAAAATATCCATAACGGAGAATTTTCTTTGCTAAAGTTTGACCTCCTGAATGGTCTCCACACTCTCCTCCGTGTACCTCAGTTACAATTGTTTCAGCTTCTTCCTTGGTCACACATCGAAGTAATGGCATTGAGAATCCCCGCCTATACAATCGGCCATCTTGAATTGTATACCTTGAAGCCCTTCTTAACAGTTTCTGACGCTCTTTTGAACTTTCCGGTGCAGATCCTTTGAGCAGATAATCCTTTATCGGAGTCATCCATGATTCATGTTCTTGAGATATGGTCATGATCCAGTCTATATCCATTTCATCAATGCTTGGAGTTGACAGAACCTCCACAGGAACTAATCCCAATAATTGAGCTTCACCAGTGCTTGCATACTTCGCGAGGGAATCTGCCTTCTTGTTTTCTTCCCGAGGTATATGGTTTATCGTATAATGGTCCAGGTCCTCAAGAAGCTCCCAGGCTCTTGACAAGTAAGCGGGTAGATTTCCCACTTTGGTTTGAAACTCTTTCTTGACTTGACACACAATAAGCTGTGAATCACTGAAGATCTGCAACGCCCTGACGTTTAATTCTTTAGCAATTCTCAAACCGGCAATAAGAGCTTTATACTCTGCTTCATTGTTTGTCGAAGGGAATTCCAATCTTAAAGCATAACACAGCGACCGTCCTTGAGGGGTTTCAAGCACAACCCCGGCCTCGGAACAGTAATCGTTTCTTGCACCATCAACATACAATTTCCACCGGATTGAAGGATTATCGGTCACTACTTCCTCACTATCACCTTTGTCTGTACATTCCGCGATGAAGTCTGCCAAAGCTTGTCCATTGATTGCTCTCCGGGGATGATAAGTGATGTCATATTGGCTGAGTTCAATATTCCATTTCAAAAGGCGACCCGAAGTCTCAGGGCGAAAGAGGACTTGCTTCAGAGGCTGATCAGTGAGGACTTTGATTGGATGAGCTTGAAAATATGGCCTCAATTTTCTTGACGCAATTAGTAGACAATAGGCAAGCTTTTCCAACTTCGAATAGTTCTTTTCTGCCCCAGTGAATCTCTTGCTGATGTGGTAAACCGAGCGTTGAATTTTCGCATCCTCTCGTACCAAAGCTGCGCTAAGGGCATAAGACGAGATTGCCAAATATACAAAAAGATCTTCACCATTGTCGGGCTTAGAAAGTATAGGAGGTGTTTCCATGTGGCGAATCAGCTCATCGAAAGCTTTCTGGCATTCAGGAGTCCAGTCAAAGTTTTTTCTCCCTTTCTTTAGAGCATCAAAGAATGGAATGCATTTATCAGTAGCTTTCGAAATGAACCGACTCAGGGCAGCAACTTTTCCATTGAGACTTTGAAATTCCTTCTTCATTCTAGGAGCTTTGACTTCTCTTAAGGCAGTTATCTGAGCAGGATTAGCTTCAATGCCTCTTGCACTTACAATGAAACCCAAAAACTTTCAAGATTCTACCCCAAATGAACACTTCAAAGGATTCAAATTCATACCGTACTTTCGGAGGATTGAGAACATTTCTGCCAAGTGATCCAGGTGCTCCACCGCTTTCTTTGACTTTACCAGCATATCATCGACGTAAACTTCCATAGTCTTGCCAATTTGCGGTTTAAACATGGCATTAACAAGTCTTTGGTAAGTTGCCCCCGCATTCTTAAGTCCGAAAGGCATGACTCTATAGGAGTAAAGACCAACATCGGTGATAGAGCTCGTGTCCTCTTGATCTGGCTCATGCATCATGTCTGGTTATATCCGGAGTAGGCATCCATAAAAGATAGCAATTCGTGCCCCGCCGTTCCATCCACCAACTGGTCAATCCTAGGTAACGGAAAGCAGTCTTTGGGGCAGGCTTTGTTTAGATCTAAAAAGTCAATGCACACTCTCCATTTCCTATTAGCTTTTTTAACCAGTACTGGATTTGAAACCCAATTCGGATAAGTGGATTCCTTGATAAAACCATTCTCCATGAGCCGATCAACCTCTTCTTTCAATGCTGCTGACCTTTCAGGACCTTGAGTTCTCCTTTTCTGCTTGACCGGTGTAAACTTTGGATCAATATTCAAGGTATGCACTGCAATTTCTGGAGATATTCCACATATCGGCATGAGTCCAAGAGAATACATCCACATTTGCTTTCAAAAATGATATCAGAACATTTTGAACCGTTGCATTAAGCTGCGAACCCACATTCAACACTTTGCTCGGGTCTTTCGGGTCAACAGGTACCGGCACTGTCACTTCAACTGGTACCACTCTATTCTCCCCTGCACTGGCTTTCCTGGGATCCATCTCTCTTCGTGCACCGCTGTGTTCGCATGTGTGGGGTCCACCCTGTAATTGCTGCAAGGTTGATTCTTTGATGCGGACTGGGGCCGCCGCATCTTTTCCCATTTCTCTCTTCCTCGTTTCACGCAACTCTGTAAGATAACATTCTCGCCCAGCATTCTGATCCCCTCTCACCACATCGACTCCATTATTTGTGGAGAATTTTATGGTCAGACACCATAGGGCAAGAATAGCTTTGAATGCTGCCAGAGTTGATCGGCCTAGGAAGGCATTGTAGGCAGAAAATTCTTCAACAATAACAACGGTCTACTTTCGAGTCACTTTCCTCTGCCCCTCTCCAAGCTCTACGAACAGATCGATAGTCCCAATTGGTTGTTTCGGCTCCCCAGTAAAACCAGCAATCTTTAGTGATGAAGCCTGAACATCGGCCATTGGAATCTTCATCTGATCAAAAGACTTCTTGAAGAGAATGTTGCATGAAGCTCCACAATCAACCAGAACTCTTTTCACAGTAGCTGGCCCAATGCAAGCGGAGATGACCAAAGGATCAATGGTAGGAGCTTCCACACCCATCGAATCCCTAGTACTAAATATAATGTCATCATTAAAGGTTTTCTACTGCTTCAGGGGCGCAGCATCTTCTAACATAAAAACACTTTCATCTGCCGGTGCATACTTCAAAGCACGGGCGTATCTTTCCATCTCGCCCCAACTCCTGCCAACTGGGTGAGGGCCCCCTGTAACCACATTTATAACAGGCCTCTCTGATTCATGAGCTGCCGCCTTTTCACTTGAGCTAGGACGATGAACAGGAACCTGTTGTCCTTGAGTTGATGAAGTCGGGCCATTCTTGTTCCTTTTTACATATTGCTGGAGCTTGTTTTCCTTCAATAGTTCCTCAATTACTTCCTTCAAGTGACGACACTCATTAGTATCATGCCCGGGTTGGTTATGGAACCGACAAAACCTTCCATTCTTCTCAGCTTTCCCATTAACTCTTTGCTTAGCTGGTGCGGGGAATTCGACCGTGTCTTTGTTTGCAAAGTAGATGTTTTCCGGGGTATCAGTCAGAGGGGTAAAATTGAAGGGACGTCCTTTCTTTGCTTCTCCTTGCTTTTTCTGGGCATCGTTCCCCCTCTTTTGATTGCCAGATTCCTTCTTATTCGGAACAACATTACTATTTCCAGCCCCTGTCGATACCACCTTAGCCGGTGCTTGGAGGCTTTCCAGGCGCATGAATTCATCGGCTTTCTTATAAAACTTGTCAAGTGAATTTGGTTCCTTCATTTTCAACCACCTCCCGAACTCACCTGTCTTATCAATAGCCTTCATCAGGTACGTCAAAATCATTCTCGGCTCCGCATTGTCCACTTCAGCCAGAGCTATATTGAAGCGATTCAAGAAAGCTCTAATGGATTCTCCAGGATTCTGCTCCAAGCTGGATAAAGATATTATATCCTTTGCCTTTGACGCATACAAATGAAACTGCTCCTTGAATTTCCGAGTCAAATCAAAAAATTGGTCTATCGATCGGACCGGCAGCTTCGTGAACCAAAGTAAAGCAACTCCTTCTAGGTATACCGGAAAATACCGGCATTTGATTTCACCAGAGGCTCTGGCACCCGTCATGTGCCAATCATACTTATACAGAAACTCATTAGGATCGCTCGTTCCCTTATAAGCTGGGATAGTTGGAGGGACAAACTTCCTTGGGAATTCTGCTTTCAAGATCTTTTCAGTGAACGGAGTTTTTCTCGGAGCGAAACCCCACTCTTTCTCATCTTCATTTCTTTGCATACTTTCCTTCATAATCTGACGAACCATGCCTGAGAAATACTCTTCATCATTTTGGGGCTCAGCGGGATAAACATCGGCCATTCTCTCCAAATTTTGTCTTGACAACCGTTCATGGAGGGTTGGTTGCGGCCCCGATCCTCCGGCTTGGGGAGGTGTCCTTTCCACTGGATCAGCTGGCCTTTGAGGGATATTCTTTCCTTCCACATTCTGCACTTCATCGGCAAGGTTTCCCTCCTTAGTTGTCGGCTGGCGGTTTGCCTCAAATAAAGCATTCAACCTTTCCATCATTAGGTTATTCTGAGCTTCCATTTGTCGATGTACCCCAGATACCACGGCATCCAGCTCTGCCCGTGTAACTCCGACGGTTGGAGTTGTTTGACTTAAAGGAGGAGAAGTGGCAACAGTCTCGCGAACATCGTCGGATCTAACAGACTTGCGTTTTCTTCCGAGGGCCATTATTTCCGATAAACTCCTGGTTTTTAGAGAGATCCTTTCTACAAATTTCTGTGAAGCTATGATGTCAGTATCCTGAGTTGGGTTCTCAGTGAAAGCACCAAAATGTTAAGGTAAAAAGTCAAACGCTAACACCACGATGCAAATAGAGATTGAATGAAAGCACCACCCGTTAACACGGGAATCAGAAAAAGCAGTAATTCACTGAAAAAAGCAGTAAGAGGCACAGAGTTTATAGTGGTTCGGCTTATAATCAAGCCTACGTCCACTTCAATCCTTTTTTATTGCTTATATGATTACAATCCTTTACAACTTCCTTCAATTACAATTCACTTCAAAAGACAAGTAGCTAGAAAAACTCCGATGCAAGAGAGTTCTCCGAATTCATGGTTGAATATGTTGAATCCCTGTTTGAAGTTGACTGAAGCTTCTTGTGAGTTTCGAATGTTGGAGTAAGGCTCGGCTTGAAGATGGCAGAGTCTCGATGCTTCGAAGAAAATGATCGAAAAAGTCCCCCTCAAGTTGGTGATAGCGCTGTATTTATAGAGGAATTTCCATGCCAGGTCGTAAGTAGTAACCGACCTAAAATAGGTCGTAGGTCGCGCTCCATCGCTTATGCATGGCTCACGGCTTAACTGGGATAAGCATGCTCTTCTGGATTCATATCACAAGTCCCAAGTCGCGGACGAGTTAACAAGCCACGGCCTAAGTGACGCTGTATTGGATTTGTCTTCGTTTGCCTAGGTCGCTTGCGACCTAACATAGGTCGTAAGTCGGCGGCGACCTAAGGGAGTAGCCAGTAACTTCACAATGCTGGGACAACCAATCTAGCGACTTAAGCTAAGTCGTTAAACCATATTGTCACTTAACTCGTTAGATCGTGGATTGCCCCATTCCTTAGGTCGCTAAGTCGCTGTACTTTTTAGGTCGAACACACAGTTTGGTCATTCCCTTTTTAGGTCGCTAGGTCGCTTTATGTTATAAGTCGTTGAGTCGGTAGGAGGTTAGATAACTCCATCCCTTAAGTCGTTAGGTCACGGTACTTTTTAAGTCGTTAGGTCGGTAACCTTTTAAGCCGTTAGGTCGTAACCTTTTAGGTCGTTAGGTCGTAACCTTTTAAGCCGTTAGGTCGTAACCTTTTAAGCTGTTAGGTCGTAACCTTTTAGGTCGCATATATGGTTGAGTCGCTCCACATTTATCCCGTTAAGTCGCGGACATCTTCGGGCTGTTTTCTCGCTGAGACCTTGGGTCGCTTAGCGTAGAACTCCTTAGGTCGTTAGGTCACGAGCTATCGGAGTTACCAATATATAATACCAATTCCACTTCGATGTGGAATATCACGGTATATGTGTTTAATAAATAACCTCCGCTTAATATGCGGCGTATAGGGTCTATTTCAATACAATAGATAATAATTTATCATCCAAGCATACAATCAACACAATCAACAATTTTAAATCTAACCATTTAAAATTTTAAACAAAACTCTTTTGAGTGAGAAGATCTCACCTTTGCTTTTAATTTGCAGTCGATTTCCAATTCAACTTGTTTTCTTCACTGTTTTTGAACCTTGTATCAAACATTATACGATTTATTAATATTTGAACTAGACGGAAAATTTAATTTCTCATTTACAAATTTAATTAACCAAAGGTTTTATTTTAAACTTAATAATTTAATTTTATCAGAGAGTCCTTTTTATAAAAATATCCTTAGTAATTAAAAATAGTTGAATACGGTAATTAAAAAAATTTATCTCCATAATTTATTTAATTTTTCTTTGAAGCCTCACTAAAACAAAATTCTTATATGTCTTACAGTTAAATAAAACTTTTGATTTACACTTATATATTTTTCCTATTCCTATCCATATATATATATATATATATATAATTTTAAATTGATCATGTATTTTACTGTTATTAAATTTCTAACATCTGTATAACTACATAAATATATACAGAATAAACAAAAAGGGTTTATACCTAACTCTCGACCTCGATGCCTCGAACGAATAGCGAAACCACGAACCCTACCGTCTCCATCACGCGACTAATCTCGCCATTGAACTCCTGCTCGCCAACATCAATTCAAGCCCGCTCAAGAATCTCGTGCTTGCGCACGCGAACGCCAGCACCTTCTCCCAAGCCTCGCTACCCTCAATCCCTTCCCCGCGTCAAATTCCTATGCAACACGAGTCCCGATCGCCGCACACGACTTGAAGTCACAACCGCACTTGTCGCGCCAGACCTCGCACGCGACAGTGAAGTCGTGACTCCATCATCCCAAATCGCGGACGCGGCCTTACGCTCTAGCTTGAGAACGAGCCTTCCAGATCCAAGATCCGATCGACTGCCATCGATTTGTTGCTCGGATGCTCGAGTTCGTGAATAAGATTTTGATTTCATCGATCAAGCGGCCATTGGTTTTAATTGATTTGAAAAAAAAGAGGAAAGAGGGATTTGAGAAGGAACGAACGCCATTTCGATTTTCGTTCTAAACAGAGGAAGCGGCTTTAGAAATGACGTGATTGGAAGGACGAAGTCCTTAGTCCAGAAGTCGCCATTACTGGTTTCGTTTATTCTTTTGAACGATAAAGGCATTCTCTGAATTGCTTACGATTTTTAAAGAGAAATGGGGAGGAGACAAGAGTACGTGATTTGCAGAGAAAGTCTATGGTATTAACGTGCTTGCATTACCTAGCTATAGTGTTTTGATGGGGACGGCAAAGTACTGATGTTGACCAATTTCAAATTTAAATTCGATTTAAATTTCAACGCGTTTACTTAACGTACAGTCACACAACAACTCCAATCACTACGAAATTTGAAATATGATAATAATATAATATTACGGATCTAATGGAACTGATTTCGTCGAATTCCGAGACTATGCCTCGGAAGGCTATTTTTAAATTCAATTTAAACGATAAAATTTCAAAACTTAACAAAACACTTTCGAATCAAATTTAAACTCTTTTACTATCTTCAGTACTATCAATATGAATTTTACAAGCCTTTGAAATATATTTTTATCAGCTTAAAACTGAAGAATCAAATTTTTATTCAACTTTCAATAGATTAAACTTTTATAATCTAATCGCCAAATTCATATTAACATTTGAAATTCAAGTTAAACTATCCTTCAAATATTTAAAATCAATTAAATATTTTCAATTTAAATTGTCCAAAATTTAGGGTCGTTACAGTAGGGGGTCGGGATTGATCCTCGGTACGGTGATCTAGGCCATGTACTGTGACGGACGGTACCCCAGTAGCCCTGCCATTGATGGAAACCCATTTTCCCTATGATACCCTACGGTTTTGATTTGTATTACCCACTTTTGTGGCTAGTAGCTGGAATTTAATAGATGTAACAATTTCGGCTATTTTCTATTTACTTGAAAATCCTAGACACTATTATAATATCACTGGATTTCCTGTAAAATGTTTTGGTTAGCGTAAGGTAAAAACTTACTTGTGTTTGTGTGTGGGAAGTCTTACGTGATACCTTTATTTTCAAATGGTTTTCAAAGTTAAACAACTTTAACCCGTTTACTCACACCAGACCCATGTCTGACCCAGAGTTTATATTTTGTTTTCCATAAACTCTGGGTACTCAAAATTTTATGTGCAGCCAAGTGATAGGTTTTTGGATTGTCGAGTTCTAGAGGAGCTTGGAGCAGAAGCCCAGACGTATGTATCTATCTAGTTCCGTTGTGTAGTTGATGTATGCTGTATTTTGGATGTATGTATTGACAGATATGTATATGACTGTCTTGTTGTATGATGTTATGTAACTCTGGTATATGTAAAAACTATGTAATAGTTATGTGATGTATTATATTTTGTTTCGTTCCGCTGTGAGATTCTAATGTTGTTATTCTTTCTTTCTGTCTTTTCTATTTCTATCCCTTTCTTTTCTTATTGATGATACGTCTTTCCGTGGTTAGAAAGGCGGGTCGCCACACCTAATATTATATAATTATTCAAAACTCAATCTCCTTATCGTCACTATTCTATTTAATTTATCTCATTAAATCTTTTGAATAATGTTATCAAAAATTAGGTATATCACCATTTTCGCCCATCAGGCATCGATGATGATCCAACGTAGAATAGATCCACCTCACCGAGCGCTTTTGCTTTCACATTGGAGTCATTGGCCAATTCGGCCTGTGAAGGTGCTGATTTGCCGTGGTTGTTTGATTTCGTTAATTGGGAAATGGCGGCTTAAATTATGATTAGGGTTTTTGCAATATGAAATGGCTAAGTCCTTTTATAAAAAAATTTTGAAAGTGCTATTTACTCTCTAAAATTTCAAACTCCAAACGAAACTGCCGTCTGACATTCTGTATGTTATAACCCTATTTTGAACAAAATGGAATATATATCGGAACCCAGTTCCATCATATACAGGAGTTAGCTTTCAAAATCAAATTATATTAATTAAAATTCATTTAATTAATTTCTACATGTTTCGAACTCGCACGACCAAACGATGTGTCCGATTGCCACAAAATTCGACGGCATGTAATAATTCACGATTACGGATACAATGAAACCGGTTTCGTCGAAATCTGAGACAGTACGTTGAAAATTATTTTAACACGTTAATTAAAATGAGTTATTTTAAAAACCAGTTTAATCACTTTTAATTCAAATTAAAATTTATTATCCTCCTTCTTATTCAAATATAATTTAAATCAACTTTCAAAATCATTTTCATTAACATTAAACTCAAGATTCAATTATTTAAACAATTTCATATATTAAATTAAACAAATTAATTATCAGATAAATCGATATATTCGAAATATAAGTTACTTAACTTATAAAATTGACTTTTCAATATTCAAAATCAATTGGATATTCTAAATTCAAATGAATTGAATTCTGTACCGTTACATTATGAGTAATACACAAGGTTAAAACTAATATCATCTAAAGAATAGTTTACAAAATCATACGAGATAAAGGTTTATAAGAAACCCCTACATATCCTAAGCCAAGGAATTGGCAGGTTATGCGAGTCAAAAGACTGCACATAATAATTATATGTAAGGAATCTTGTATGAATCATCCCAAGGGATTTTTGAGAATGATAGTCATCAGAGGACAAGTATTATGATGTGAACTTAAATATATTATGAACTATTGCAAAACCTGTTTTATACAAGGCAATTCATAAAATATTAATGAATGTCTATTCTATTGCACTTAGAATCAACCTTTTCGCGACGAAGGAATTTCTTTAAGAAATTACTGGTATGAAATGAATTTAGATACGATCCAAGTATAAAACTGATTACAAGGAATAAGACAAAATTGACTGAAGCTAAATGAACACGATACATTAGAACATCTATTGTGTATTCTTGTACATTAAAGAGAAACTGCAAGTTTCTTGTCAATGTCAAAAATAAATAATCCTTAGTTGTTTACTTAAACCATTAAGAGTATTGACTTTATGATATGGTACGATCTGCAAATCCAAAATAGACTTCAAGCACATTATCAAATATGATTTTGATGGTTGTATCCAAAAGGATGTGATCCACTAGGGGCAAATGTGTCTTTAAGAGAAAGTCAAATGTAGTTAGAAATAGTGAGCCACATTGATGAGAATAATACCGTGAATTTCAGTTGTTGAAATTAATGTAGCATATTCACCATTTGATGTGTTCAAGTTGGTTTGGATTTACTCACAAATTTTTTGCTTAGTATGATTTTGTATTTGGTACGTATATGACGAAATGGAAATTCTAGATAATGAATTTCAAATAGATTGTTAGCACATAACAACCAAAGTGTCTCAAAACCGGTAGGAACGATATTGGGTTTGCGGTTTTCAGATACGATTTGCAAAACACATACAAAAATATCATTTGGAAAAGCATCAAAATTAAATAATTGTTTTGATAAATCAAATAGTTTGATTATCAATCAAAATGCAAAGAAGGCATGTATTCATAAGAAGAAATGCTAAAAGTTATACTAATACTTCTAAAGCATAAACAAACAACACAATGCTAATTGTTGATGATGTACTTGTGTTAGGATCGACTTTATTTTTTTAATAACTTGACGTTGGATTTGTGAATGATGTTTTTTATAATAAATAAAAAAGATATCTGGAGTGTCGCAAGCAATATGCAAGGACACCTTATTAAAATGTTTACGGAACATGTAAGATGGTTTCCTTATGCATTGGCAATAGAAATTATCCTACATGTTATGTTGTCTAGATATTATGATTTCTTTATGTACTTGATATATGAAGCAAATATTCAATCTAAGTAGATATCACTAAATGGTTGTTTGAGATGTTCTTGTGTATTTATGAAATACTAAAGAATTGTTTACAGAAATAACGAACCTCTTATGAATGCTCGAACTAAGAATTTATAAGTAATATTGAGTATGATATGTCAATAATAAATCCAAGTTAAGAATCTTTAAATTGGAAATGTTCCAAATAAAAGAGGTTGTGGCTGGTTCTGTGAAAAGGCTGAGTACATTGACTTGAATAGCACCGCAATAAAAGCAATGTATATAATATAAATCCATAGATTTATAACTGAGCCGAGGAGAATTCCATAGTATTGTTGTATGATAATATTGTTGCAAAATAGTTCACAATAGAACTCAGAGCTCACAAAAAGTAACGAGACATAATTCAAATTGTTCCACATGATAAAACAGTTTATTAGCATCGGGGTGAGTTAAATGACGGAGTACATAATTGAAGCACAATTGCATACCAGTTCACTGGGGGAATGGCCTGATTGGTTTTGAGGAACCGATTAGAGAAGTTGGAATAAGATTCCATAATGGACCCCAAGTGTAAGCGGGAGATTGATAGAGTTAGAGGTATGCCAGAAGGGCAATTATATAATTTGTTACATATATCTAACTCGACAACCAATCTTGTTTGAAATAAAAGGCATTTTCTTTTTATTATATATTTGATAAAATGTGTTATTAATTAATTAATTCAATTAAAAGCATGTTTAATAGAAAATATGGTATGTTTTGCGATAGTAGTTACAGATTGTTGTAACCATGAGTAATTTATCACGACGAAAATGAATATATCATTTTTAATATTCCTTTTCAAGATGTATCAATACTAGATATCTATACATCCATTGAGACTAAAGTACGTAATGCTCTCCAAACGTTGGCAGTGTATTACTCGCGGCTGTTGGAGGCACCAAGGGGTTATGTACGGATAATTATTGGATAACCAAAGAATGACTCACTCCATAATTTTCTGTTGGTTAATATAACTAAGGTCAAACAGAAATATTGATGTAACAAAATTACACAGTTCTATTGACTTGAGAAAACCATTGACCTTAAATGTGGAAGCTCCGGTTTCATTATAGTTAAATCATGGTATGGCGTCAATCGAACGACTATAGTTGGGTTGAGTGGAAGCATTGAAAGTGAAATATTATTCAAGAGAGGATTCTCTGCTTGGTTATATGAGGTTGGTATCACAGTCAACTAAAGTCAACTCAAAGTCAAGTCTATGGCCGAAGCATTTCAATTAATAATAATTGTTATTATTGAACTAAGGACTTTGTGTTTGGACTATAGAGTTAAATGTGGACGGTATTGGAATTTTGGCCACTGCCAAATTCCATAAGTCCACGACGATATAGTTTTGACGAAGAGAGTTGATGTAAATAAAAGTCACGATCAAGTAACGCTTAACATAATAAAATTCAAATTTTACCGAAACCCAATAATCGATAAATTTAGCCAAAATGTCACACCACCTACTAAGGAACGTGCGAATGTTAATATTCGGATAGTTCGAATTTAATTGCTGATTAAATTTACACCCAACAAGTTGCACAACCGAAATAATGAATACGCCTTTGGCCGATTAATTAATTAGTAATTGTTATAAATTAATTTATGAAATATTAGTTATTAAATTTGATTTGATGAATAAAATTATTAAATATATTTATAATAGTTATAAATATATTAATCGATGTATGATATCGATACGTGTTAAGTTGGATTTAATTATAGAATGTTTCATTTGGGCTTTCAATGGATTTAAATCCTATGAAGGGGCTGGTTGGTTCGGCTCCAATAAGAGTGAAAAGGTGCGATGATGTGATGAAAAAGAGAGGCTTTGATTTGGATGACTAAGATGGAAGAAGAATGGGTATAGAACTTGATTCTAACTTTTCTCCTTCTCTTCCTCTACATAAAGATATATACCCTTACCTTTCTTACGAACTTTTCGAAGCCTCCAAACGCTCTCATTCTGGCCAAACCTTACCTCATCCATTCTCCATTAATTCATGCTTAAATCACATCGAATTCAGTTCTATTCGATAGCCAATGGTCATTGATTCAGGGACTAGCACTCTATTGGATTGGAAATCAGTTCAAGGAGCAAATATCATCGTTTCAAGGTGTACTTTCAGGCATTGGATATAATTTATATTCCTAACCAATTTACGATGATTGATACACATGTAGTGTTTATATTATATATATATATATATATATTATATTGTTAGCAAGGTGGAGATTCTGATATATAAATATATTGCTAATTAGATTGGTTGTATGTATATTCCTGCACATAAAAAAATTATCATGTATAAACTTATGATAGTCCGACTCATAATAAAAAAACTATTTTCTTAATTTTAATAAATTAATATATAGTATTTAAATATATACATAGTTTATAATTTAAATACTACATAAAGCTTAAACAAAATATCGTTATAAAATTTTGTATATAAAGTTTCATAAGCATAATATTTTTGGCGGTAATAAAAATAATTTTATATGTATATGTATGTTATTATTTAAGTATTATTTGATAATATAAATTAATTATATTATTATATATAATAAAGAAATAAATAATATTTAAAAATATTTAATTATAAATCGAAAATTAAATAGATACAAAAGTTGATTTTTAAATATTAAAATTACATATTTAATATTCAAAATACAAAAATATCATTTAGAATTTTACTAGAAATTTAGAATTTAAACTAAGTTTCGAAATTATTATTTTATTCATATTTTAATAATATTCATATGGATATTTACTTAACATATATATTTTAATATTAAAAATACTGAGCCATGAGCATGACTAAATGCATATTTATTATAGATATATTTTGTGTTTTTTAAATATCAATATATAATTTTTATTTTATAATTATACATTTAGATATATATATATATATATATATATAAGTATTTAATATATATGTGTGTGTGTGTGTGTGCGCGTGTGTGTGGAAATTAGTCACAAGGGCCTCTTTAGCAAGTTCAATTAGTTTGTAAGACACACAATAGAAATAATTACTTTTAAGGACAAAATGCAAAATAATTAGTTTCTAAGTTCTAAAAACCTATGAAATTATGTCCATGAAAGTAACTAGACTGCTGACTTTGTCTTTAAAAGTAATTATTCTGCTGACATTGGCCTTGAAATTAATTTCCGTGGATGTGTGTCCTAGAAACTAATTGGACTGCAAAGTTTGTCCTTCTAGTGAAATACCCCTATATATATACACTTTTTTATTTACATATATATATAAGTGTTTAATTATATACACATATATATTAATATTTTTTTATATATTTATATACACACAACTATTTCGACTTTTAAAAAATTCATCATATTTAATATATATTATAAATGATTTATGTATGTACATATAGTTATAGATATATATAATGTTAATATTTCATACTTATCTTTATAGATATACATATATATAGACATATACTTATACAAAATTATTTAAATAAAAAATGTAGTTTATATATGTAATATATACTTGTATTTGCAATATTATATATATATATAAGTATATAGATACACACGTGGATTAAATATTTGTATATCAAATGAGCTAATATGCCCATATGGTGTAAATCCTAATATCTATGCACGGATATGGTATACCCTACATAGATTGATATGTTACACGTGCACATACATATGTATGTGTATGATACATGTAGATATATAATACAACATAAATTAAATAATATAAGACCATTTTATTAACTTAAATAAAATAAATATTTTATTCAAAAAGAAATTTATAAATTCTATAAATAAATTTGACTTCATAGGCACAATAAAGATCCAAAAATGACATTTTTCTTGAAATTCACCCCTTTCTTCTGTTGTAGGTTGGCCCGGTTCCAACAGTATGTTGGAATTCTAGTTGAATATTAATATGAACTCATATATTTGTAAATAGAATACGAGACTTACTCACAACTGCATTTTTGAGTAAAAAGATAGGTATATGAAAGCAATTACATGGTTACATGGAAGTTTGCTTACATTAAACCACATCTAAATGCTAAGTTGCTTGCTAATCGGTTGCATAAAGAGGTATATGTGATAGATATGGCATATATTATGATGTGCATTAGTTGTATGTTGTTGGATACGATATATATTATTGGTTGTGCCATATACTATAAATTGAGGAGGGCGGGAAAGCGCGTTGTGTAAATGAGATGTTGTCGAATTTTTTCATGACTTAAGGTTGATTCGAGTAAAGATTTTATAGCTTAGCATGGTAGTATGTGACTTGCTTTGTACCTATACCAAAGATTGATAGCTTTATTGTTTATAGATATGCATGGTATAGTAGCATAGGACTTGTGTGTCGCTATGTTAGTTACTTCAACGCTAATGTGGCAAGTGTTATTGGTTTAGTTTTGGGAGTGCTGGGCCAATAATGCTATGTAACCCTCTCTTTGTGATTTCGAGTACGATTCTTAAGCGGAGGAGAATTTAGTCACCTGTATATTTAGTACTTGGAGGTTTAATTAACTTATTTGAATCGAACATCCAAAGTTAACTTTTGAAAATGAACGATTCATGAGCTCTTCTATTGAACCAAGAATATCCACCAAAGAGAGTTTTTATTATAAACATTGATAGGTTTGATGTACCATCATTTTAGGGATCTATTAGTAGCTATATGTATTGTATGGATATACATGTATAGTTTGGTTCGATGGAATTCTACCGATAGCTACTGTTTTTGGAAAGAGGAAAATAATACGAATTACACAGTTCATGAATTTCTAGAATAAGATGATCTCATGTTCAATATGAAGAATCCCTAGACTCTATCATGAATAGTGACATATTATATACCATTGTAAATAGACAAATAAGACAAAGTGTGACATCGAAGAATCATTACAATACGATGCTTCTACAAGCCGTGCGAGCTAAAAATGCAAGTGAGATTATAAAATAGTATAAATAATAAATATCTGAACCTAGTTGTATTTATTTCCTTCTCAGTATATAAATACTCTTCCTCATACCTATAACCTCCCTTATGCCATTTTAAACTTGTAACGACCCAGAATTTTGAATAATTTAATTTGAAAATATTTAATTAATTTTAAATATTTGAATGGTAGTTTGACTTGAATTTCAAATTATCAGAATGAATTTGGTGATTTAAATTATAAAATTTAATCTATTGAAAGTTGAATAAAAATTTGATTCTTCAATTTTAAGCTGATTAAAAATATTTCAAAGGCTTGTAAAATTCATATTGATAATACTGAAGATAATAGAAGCTTCAGAATTTAATTTGGAAGTGAATTGTTCGGTTTTGGAATTATATCGTTTAAATCGATATTTAAAAATAGCCGTCTGAGGCACAGTTTCGGAATTCGACGAAACCAGTTCCATTGGGTCCGTAATATTGAATTATTCTCGGATTTCAAATTTCGTATTTTTCAGAGTTGATATGTGAGCACACGACGTATAAACACGTCGAAATCAAATTGAATTCAATTTAAATTTAAATTTAAATTTGGTCACATCAGTTACTTTTCGTTCCTAAATTTTAGCCTAAAATCGCGCCTAGTATCACGAAGGAAATCGTGCCGAGCATACTTCATTCAATTTTAAATACTACTCTCCCCCTTCTGTTTCGTTCAAATCAAGCAATGGCCGAAGAAAAAAGAAAACGAAAAATAAATAAATATAAATGGCCGATACCTTAAGATGTATCCCTCTTTCCTTCAGTAAATCGCAACCTCCTCCCCTTTAATTTAATTCACATCTTCGGCTCCAGTTTTAAATCGAAGAAAAGAAAAAAAATTAAAATAAAAATGGCCGCGAGTTCGATCGAAGTGGGCTCGCGCATGGGGCGATTCGAATCAGGGGGGAGCTCGGCATCGTTGAACTCGAGCGCGACGCCGTGGGGGCTCGCGTAGGATGCAGTGGGTCGCGATTTTGGGGGAGCTCGATTTCGAGCACGATGAAGGAGGGAGTGTGCCACGTAGACGGCGCGCAGGCGAAAGGGTGGCGCGCGATTCGAAGGAGCGACGGCGGCTATGGGGCATCGCGTACGCGAGTTCATCGAAGTCTAGGGCTTCGTGCTAATGTTTGTGATGCTCGAGTGGTAGGGAGCAGTAAGGTAATAAATCTTTTTCTTTAATTTAATTTAAATATATATATGCAGTTTCATTTTATATACTTACAGTAAAAAAAATAAGAAAATCAAAAAAATCAGTAAACAGAGAATTTATTTTCAGTAAAAAAATTTACTGTTAACTATGGTATATATGTATGTGGTTTCAGAAAACCAAATGAGTATACATATTTTAAAACAATGGGTTGAGTGATTATTATTTTTTATTTACTAATTAAGATTTTATTAGTTGCCAAAAATAATTTATAAAAGGAAAATTTGTTCAAACAAAATTATTAGATAAATTAAAAGTGTTAATTAATTTCCATTGAAAAGAAATTGATTTTTCGTTTGTCTCGAATATTAATATATTATAAAGGTATTTTTATTTAATGAAACTTAATTGAATTTTTACAAGAGGTTATTTTATTTAATTTAGTTCTGAAAGTAAATTTTTAGTTAAATATTTTATTAAAGAAAAAATTAGTTGATTTAATTAATAAAAAGGAAATTTAGTTCAATTGGAAATTTCTAGTTAGAATTATTTTAAAAAGGAAAATTAGTTTAAATAAATTTATTTAAGAAGAAATTGGTTTAAACAAAACTATTGATTAATTAAACAATCAAGAATGAAAATTTATTATTCGATTTATTCGAATATTAATAAATTGTGTAAATATTTATACAAGGTATAAATCAAGAAAATCGAGTCAAGAAGGAAATGGATTGCAAATAAAAAGCAAAGGTGAGAACTTCTCACTCAAAAAAAAAAAAAAAGTTGGATTTGCAGTTATTTATTGATTGTTGTTTGGTTGTAATATTAGATATAGTAGGATATATCTATATATATAGCAATATATATATATATATATTGGCATATGTATATTTTGCAGTTGATTGATTTCCCGCATTGGATAGCGGATGAGACCCTATTGCGCCGCCTATTAAGCGAATAATATTTTTATAAATCCCATATACCGCGATATTCCACCTCGAAGTGGAATGGGTATTGTGCTAATGTCTGTGGATGCAGGGAAACAGGTTGGAGGGATCCAACTGGATTCCTCACAAATATTTATTTGATTTTGGATATTGTGATATTTGATTGTTTATCATATCGATATATGATGTTTGAAAGTCGTGATTGACCATTTGATGTGTTGCATCATCGAATCCAATTTTGAAGTTTAAAAATAACGATTTTGATTTTTAAGGGATTTCTAAAGTGATTTTTGAAAGTATACGTTTATAAAATATTTTTAGAATTGATCCATCTTAAATAAATAAACGTTATAATTTTAATATTATAAAAATTATGATTTTTGAGAAATATAGTTAAAAGTTGATTTTTGAAAATATAGGATTAATGATTTTATAAAATAGTTAAAATTAGGATTTCTGAATTTATTATAAAAAGTTTAAAAATAGGATTTATGGAATTTGATTATTTTATAAATCAAAACAATTATAAAGGAGTTTAAAGACGTTTTAAAAGAATGATATAAATTGATCCATATAAAATATTTATAAATTGATTAAAAATATTGGAATTGTAAAACGAGCTTTTATAAGTGTTAGAATGAATTGTGAATGAATTTCGTAAATGAATGAAATTTATAGGATTATAACGGTGAAGTTATAAATGGAATTTTATAAACAGTAGGTTTATAAAATTTGTAAAGTGATTTAAAAGAATAGATTTTGGATAAATAAATGAATCTTATAAGATATAGGATTTATAAATTTGGGAGGTTAAAAGAACAAGTTTGTAAACAAATAAATTATAAGCATTTAACTTATAATATGGACTTTCGGTATATAATTGAGTTATAAATCGAATAAGTTAATAAAGGAAATTTATAAAAGGAAGTTGTTATAAAATAAATAAAAATGGAATTTATAAACATTATTTTATAAATCCGCAACGACTTATGTTGATAAGTAAATTGTTGTAATTTATTAATGGAGTTATATTCACGTTTTAGACGGTGAATAATCCTTTGAAATAAAATGAACAGAAATGATAAAATTTGTTAACAAGTATATTCACATTTTTGAATAGTGAATAATATGTTAAAGAAATGTTTTGGATGTGATGTTTTAAATAGAATTAAAACGATCTAACGATGTTTTGAATGTGTTAACTATCGAAACCATAGATTTCAACATTCATTGTTGAAATAAACGTTTTCGAGAAATAGAAGGAAATGGTAGATTATAACACTGTTGTCATAATAGATGATTTTCGAAAGGAAATGTTTTGTATAGTATTGGGATTTATATATCTATTTTAATTTCGAATCCCTATACTAGTGATTTTGGGTTGTCGTAACGATGTTTTACGCAACATTCGTTTTGGCCCAAATAAATATGTTTAAGAGAATGATTTCCTTAAAGAATGAAATATATACTTAATTTCGATTAGAGTATATTGAATATTTTCCAAGTATAGAAAATAAAAAGATTTGTGAATTACTTATTTTTATAAGTATGGAAATGTTTTTCCAATATTAAGTGAATACTTTGAATTTATCTTTTTGAAGATAAATTGAAAATGAACATTAGAAATCGAATGGAAATCGTATATTCATGAATATTTTTGGAAATATAAATTCAATATGGAATTTATAAATGAAATTGGGAAATTGGGTTTAAAAATAAATATTGATTTATTTTTGAAGAATGGAAAATATATATATATATATATCTTGTAAAGATATTTTTGAAAAGTAAATAATTTGGAAAATTATTTGGAATCTGGTGATGTTGTGCATATCTATTGATAGTTCAATAACCGACTATCAGTATTTACCTTTAAATAGGTATTTGTTGTGATTTGCTTGAATTTGAATGCCACACTTATTTTTTTTAAAATAAGCGCTCACTATTCGGGTTAACCGGGAAAGGACCTTGGGGTCGTATAACCCATTCTGAATATGTGATACGTCATTATGAATTGCATTTGAAGATCGGTGTTGAAGACCGGATATTTTCGAAAACGAAAGGGTTTCTTGTTGATTGTCTCTGCACTGGCTGATCCCCGGTATAGAGATCTCCATATGTGATGGGAAATTCGGACGTGATTAGAGATTATCCGGATTGCAAGGACTTCTTTGTAAGTGCCTTCGGTTCTGTTCGATCCCGGAACAGACTTGTATGAATTGTGTGTCTGACATTACAAATTGAGATGTAAAGCCGATTTCTTTCAAATATATTTCTGTTGGTGGCGGAGAATTTATTCTCTTAGCTTAACACCCTTCTCTGAGACGTACGAGCTCAGAGGTTATATAGTTGAAGATTATCAACAATATATTCCCAATTTGGTGATGTGACATACTGAGTGTTGCTGTGAAATGATCATTGTGTTGATCATTTGCGATAAGATCATTTGTTTGATCGTTTATCTTTGTGATCATTTCTATGATCATTTGTTGACCCAAAGCACAGCTTTTGTATAAAGCGTGTTTTTGTGGACATGACTTGCACAGCTTTTTAATTTGATTATCGACTCTAGGCTTAAGGGGTTGATATGGTGGCATAGATCCATGGAGGATCGCATTATGAAGAGGGTAGCATGGGTTTGTGACCTAAGGCTGCCTCTGGTGGTCAACGTCGGCAAGGAGGAGGGAAGGGAGTCTATCCGAGGTTAGGCCTGAGGTGAAAAGATAGGAGGCATCCGGCTCATCTCGGCTAGAGAAGAAGAGCAGTGGCGGCCGATGATGGCCATGGCAATGGGGTAGCTTTTGTCAAAGCGTGATCAAAGGTTTGGGGGAGCTGGTCATTATTGCTCAGGGGGTAGCATGATGGGGTGGCCCTGGCCCGATGGTCCATGGCTTTGACGTTGGCGACAAGAAGTTGTGGCTATGGAGTTTGTTAAAGCGAGGATTTATAACGATGAAGATGATTTACAATAATTGAAGTAATTGACTGGTTTAACGTTTCAATGTCTCATATAATTCATATTTTTTGCATATGAGGTCCAGTTGAGATGTAGTTTCTGCCTATCATCTTGAGATTTTCTACGAGATGGCATAGCTTTTGTTGGCGTTTGCACTATTGGCAAATGCTAAGAAGGCGAGTGGGAACAATTATTTGTATTTCACATATGTGTATAAATCCTCGTATTCACATATACATAAAACCTTGATAATTAGAAAATGATGTATATAATACATAAATAGATGTTTGGGTTTGATATGGATAAATTCGACGTATATTAGTTATTTGGGATCCTATGTAGATGTTGAATATACAATTTAGATATATGTGCTTATTTCCTTATTAATGATCGATTGGATTGTTTTTATGGCTGTTTGTGTGAATTGCTGTTGATACTGTGATGATGTGTTTGTTATCATGGTTGCTGGTTGCCTACGTGTATGTCCAGGTGTACAATACGTGTGTATGAAGCTCGTATAGTTGAATTGGCTAATATATGTATGTATGTATGTATGTATGTATGTATGTATGTATGTATGTATGTATGTATGTACGAGGAGCGCTCTATGGCACCATTGTTTGGAAGCACCCCAATTTCAGCCACAAGTTTCTATTTAAATAATTGGATGAGTGCACAGAGAGTTACTAGGAAGAGAGAGAAACAAAAACATGGGGTGGATATCTGGGTCTGTAAGGATGTTGTATTGTTTGGGGTGGAGTTGAACACTCTCCTGTATATATGTATGTGTATATGCACGTGCGTGCGCATGTGTGCAAGCATGCACGTGTGTGTATTTGTATATACACACACATGTGTATGGTTTATGTGATATTATATACATTGATATGTGGTTTAAGCATTTATATATAGCTTTAATATGCCCGACTTGGGACTACTAGAAGATGCATATAATATAGCATACACACGCGCACACATATATATGCGTGTGTATTGATATGCAATTTACACGTTTATATAGCTTCATATAGTTTGGATATGTCCAACTTGGGACTACCGATTGGTGCACGAGATATATTAGGCAGATTTGTTAATACGCAGTTTTAGGGTATGGATAGTTCTGTGTGCCTGACTTGGGGTTATCAATTAATGAACTGTAACATCCCTCCTTTTTGTACGTTTAAATCGACGATATACCACACACGTCAGACTCAAATCACACAGAAGGGCGAATTGTTATTGGGGTGAATAAGAAAAGGGAAGAAATAAAACAAAACAAAACAGAATCTTGCAGCAGAATGATAAAATATAATAATCAAATAAACAGTTTATGAAGCTGTTTTACAAAATATTCGATTATACTTATACAATACATATCAGAGTTACACATACCAGAGAATAATAAATAATGTAGCGGAACAGTAGTAAATAATAGTAATAATATCTTCGTCTTCGTCCTCCAAAATAAAGTCTTCGAACCTATAATGCTCAGACTGACCCGAGCGAATTGAAAAGACAAAACACTCGAGTCGGAACTAAAGGATCTTATGTAAGTTAAATCAATAGAACCAAATATGAGTGGGACGGCATCAGAGATGTTTACGGGATTTGACATCTGCTATCCAGTGTCTAACGTGAGTGCGGTAACTTAGGAGATGCTCGGGATTCACATCTCCGAAGGATCCGTTAAACTATTTACTATGTAGTAATATTTCACTATTATAATAATGTCTAATAGTAAAATAAACTTACTTTTAAATAGCATTAAGGAGTGATCCAATATTCCCCTTAACACGTAATAGTCCTAGTAGTCCATCCAGTATCATGGTCCCTCATGATCGGAAAGCCACCAGAGGATACCACACGGGCTACGGGATAAAACCAAACTCGTACAAGGCACGCTAGGGTAGGTGACACGGCACAACTAGGCAATGCCGGGGTAGATATACCAATTACACTTCCGGACCGGTGGTAACGCGTAGCAGCTACTATCGCCCACGTTGAGCCACACCCCCAAAATCAAAAAGGGCCCTAAACAATCACAAAGTAATAGAATGGTACCGAAGGAGTGTGTCCGATAAAAGGTGCTACCTTCTTAGCCCGTCGATCGCTCCTGTTTCCGCCACCTTATGCCAACTCGGGTCCACGTATATACCTCAAAGGAAATGCCGCCACCATCCTACTTCGTTCTGGAATCTCCACCGCGTACACAGTTGTTAAAGTGATTTTCGCAGTTGGCAGAGAGTATGACAACTTCCGATCCCGGTCTCTTTAACAACCAACCGTTATTATAACACCGCGGTCTTTTCAAAATAGTTTATAGTTCAAAACCAGAATATAATATCCATTTCAAAACCATATGAATATGGTATCATTTCCGTTTAAAACCATCATCAATATGATATCATTTTTATAAAAACCCAAATCAATATAATATCATTTTTATTTCAAATATCCCTTTTTCCAAAACCATAGCACTTCCAAATCATAATACCTTGAAACCCATAACTTTGAACCACGACTTCCAATACTTAAATGGTGTAAATATTAAATTACTTTATATAATAAAATAGCTTCTTTAATTTCACAAATCAATTCCAAATACAGATTTGAACCCCCAAATAACCATTTCAATTACCATATATTTCCAAGCTTTAAATATTCCACCGTTTCAAAACTAATTCTTTGATAATTCCATGTATACCAAATTCAATTACTATTATTTAGATTTGAAATGTTTACTTAATAAATCCAACATATTTTAAGTAAAACTTTTAAACTTCAAATAACTAGATATTCTTTCAATTTATTTAACTTGATATATTCATTTAAATCAGCTTGGTATCCATTTAAATCACTCTAAACCAAAATCAAGTTATAAAATCATACCCTTTAAAATCTCAATTTTTATCTAAATTTCAAATCAAATTTATTCGAGTATATGTAACGACCCAGAATTTCTATTAATTAAAATTCATATATTTAATTAATTTTAAATATTAATAAGTGAAATTTATAAGTCGAATCAATTTTATTTCGAATAATTGGATTTAATTGGATAATTAAATCGATAATTTAATAGTTGAAATTATAGAAATAATTGAAAAATGGGGTTAAATATGATTGAAATTGATTTGTAAAATTTTATTTTATCATATTGGAGTTAGAACAATGTTTTAGAACTTTTAAAATTGAAATAAAATTAATTTGTGAAAATTGAATATTTTAATATTTAAATCGACTAGTGAAATTAGCCATTTTTCGAACAGTCTCGGAATTGGACGAAACTAGTTCCATTGGATCCGTAATAGTTTGTTATTATCGGATTTTAATTTTCGTAGCAATCGGAGTTTTCGTTTGACCGTGGCAGCTCAAAACGCAACGAAATTGTTTTAATATTTATTTGGCGAGTTAAAATGGCCATTTTTCAAACAGTCTCGGATTTTGACGATACCAGTTTCATCGGATCCTTAATGTGATATTATTGTATGGTTTCAAATTTCGTGTCAATCGGATTTACTGTTTGTCCGGTGCAAGCTAAAACGCCTAGAAATTTGATTTATCGACTTAATTTAAAATCGAACGTTTATTGCCATAACTCGCACAGATGATCGAATTAGCTCCCGAAACACATTCCATTGTGTTCGGAACGCGGGGTAAACCTTAGGAACGCCAACCGGCATGCTTCGTTTGGAGTTCGGAAATTTCTGGGATGAATAGTGTTCGTCGTTTTTCTATAAAAGGACCTAGATTTTCTAATTTGCAACACAACTAAAACCTAACCCTAAATTTGCTTCAGCCGCCTCCATGTATACTAATGGCCGAAATTTAATCACCTTCTTCCTCAAATTTCTTTCAATCCATCAGTTATTAGCCAAAGTTTTCAACTAGAGAATGGCAGAGGGCATCGAGATCTATAATGTGAACGGTTAAGATCGTGAATGGAGCAAGGAATCGACGGCAAATCGAGCTGGAACTATGGCCGGTCGCGCACGCATTTCTAGGCCATAGTGGGGCTGAGTTTGACCGCACTCACGGTGAAGATGGAGCTCGCGAAGGCCTTCGAGATGATGGGTCCTGATCGTTCTGGAAGTCGTCGTGGAGGTCGTGAAAATTGCTTGAATGTTGGCGGCTTATGGGTTAGGTGCGTGCAAGGTTACTGGAAGGAAGATGAAGATAGTGTGCGGCCTAGATCTAAGGCCACGAAATCAATGGCTTGATGCAGATTTAGGTTTAAGAAAATATAAAAAATGTTGTAAATTTTATATTATAAATTCGTGTAACTTTAAAAATTCGTATCTTTTTCATACGAGGTCGAAAATGCACGAAACCAGTTGCGTTGGGTTCGTATGGACGAGTACTACGTTATGGAAATGGATTGGAGTCGTTTGGAGCTAGAAAATTTTTTGGGTAAAATTAAACGAACGTTTAATTTTATTCGAAATAAAAGCTGAAAACGAAATTGAAATCAAGGTGAGAACTTCTCACTCAATCGAATCGGTTTCGATTTTAATTTTAAATAGTTATATTTAAAATTCTTGAATGTATGTTTGAATGATGATTGTTATCTATTGATTGTTAAAATAGACATTATACGCCGTTAGTAAGCGGATGTTATATATTAAAAACATATACCGCGAATATTTCACGGTACAGTGAAATTGGTATTATTTATGTACTTGGAATTGATTTCCTTCATTATATAGCGGATGAGACCCTATTGCGTCGTCTATTAAGCGGATAATATTATAAATCCCATATACGGCGATAATTCCGTACTGGAACGGAATTGGTATTGTGCTAATGTTTGTGGATGCAGGAAAACAGGTAGGAGGGATCCAACTGGATTCTTCAATAGTATTTATTTGTTTATGGATATTTTGATATTCATTGATTATCATATACAGATATATGATGTCGTTGTTGTCGTGATTGACTATTTGGTGCGTAGCATCATTGGGCCAATTTTGGAATTTTAAAAGGATTTTTAAAGTGATTTTTTGAAAGTATACGTTTTATAAAATATTTTTGGAATTGATTCATTTTAAATAAATAAATGTTATAATTTTAATGTTATAAAAATTATGATGTTTGAGAAATATAGTTAAAAGTTGATTTTTTTTGAAAATATGGGGTTAATGATTTTATAAAATAGTTTTAATTGGGATTTTTGAATTTATTGTAAAAAGTTTAAAATATAGGATTTATGAAATATGATTTTTTTTATAAATCCAAATGGTGAAATTTATAAAGGAGTTTAAAGACGTTTTAAAATAATAATATAAATTGATTTATATAAAGGATTTATAAATTAATATTTATAAATTAAAAATATTTGAGTTATAAAACGAGTCTTTATAAGTGTTAGAATAAATTGTAAATGAATTTCATAAATGAATGAAATTTATAGAATTATAAACGGCGAAATTATAAATGGAATTTTATAAGCAGTAGGTTTATAAAATTTGTAAAGTTATTAAAAGAATAGTTTTGGGTAAATAAATGAATCTTATAAGTTATAAGATTTATAATTTGGGAAGTTTAAAAGAACGACTTTGTAAACAAATAAATTATAAGCATTTAACTTATAATATGAACTTTTGGTTTATAATTGAGTTATAAGTTGAAATAGGTTAATAAAGGAGGTTTATAAAAAAGAAGTTGTTATAAAATAAATAGAAATGGAAATTATAAACATTGTTTTATAAATCCGCAAATGACTTATTTTGATAAGTAAGTTGTTGTAACTTATTAATGGAGTTATATTCACATTTTAGACAGTGAATAATCCTTTAAAATAAAATGTATAGAAATGATGAAATTGGTTAACGAAGTATATTCACGTTTTTGAATAGTGAATAATATGTTAAAGAAAATGTTCTGAATGTGATGTTTAAAATAGAATTAAAATGATCTAACGATGTTTCTAAAATGTGTTAAGATTCGAAACCATAGATTTCAACATTCATTGTTGAAATAGACGTTTTCGAGAAATAGAAGGAAATGGTGGTCTATAACACTATTGTTATAGTAAATGATTTCCGAAAGGAGATGTTTTGCATAGTATGGGGATTTATATATCTACTTTAATTTCGAATCCCTATACTAGTGATTTTGGGTTGTCGTAACGATGTTTTACGCAACATTCGTTTTTGGCCCAAATAAATATGTTTAAGAGAATGATTTCCTTAAAGAATGAAATATATGCTTAATTTCGATTTAAGTATATTGAATATTTTCCAAATGTTGAAAATAAATAGATTTGTGAATTACTTATAAATAAATAAATATGGAAATGTTTTTCCAATGTGAAATGAAACGTTTTTAAGAATTTATCTTCTTGAATATAAATTGGAAACGAATAATTGAAATCGTGTATTCATAAATAATTTTTGGAATGTAAATTCACTATGGAATTTGTAAATGAAAAGGGGAATTTGTTTAAAAATAAACGTTGATTTATTTCTAAAGTATGGGAATTAATTTACGGATTTGAAACGTAAATATAAAGTAAATCGTTAAGGATTTATTTAATTGGTTTAAATGAACTATGTTGAAATGAAAGTATTTCCGTGTAAGGAAAATGTTTGAAATTTGTTTTCAAAAGTGGTAAAGATGAAAAGTGATTTGAAAATTGTTTTCAAATGGTTAAAGTGTGGAAAATATATATCTTGTAAAGATATTTTTGGAAAATAAATAATTTGAAAAATTATTTGGAATCTGGTGATGTTGTGCATATCCATTGATAGTTTAGTAACCGACTATCAATATTTACCTTTGAATGGGTATTTGTTGAGATTTGCTTGAATTTGAATGCCAAACTAATTTTTGAATAAGCGCTCACTATTCAGGTTAACCGGAAAAGGACCTTGGGGTCGTATAACCCATTCCGAATATGTGATACGTCGTTATGAATTGCATTTGAAGACCGGTGTTGAAGACCGGATATTTTTGAAAACGGATGGATTACCGTCGAATGTTTCTGCACCGAATGGCCTCGGTATAGGAATTCCATATGTGATGGGAAGTCCGAACGTGATTAGTGAATATTCGGATTGCAAGGACTTCTTTGTAAGTGCCTTCGGTTCTGTTCGATCCCAGAACAGACTTGTATGGATTGTATGTCTGACATTACAAATTGAGATATAAAGCCGATTTCTTTCAAATATATTTCTGTTGGTGGCGAAGAATTGATTCTCATAGCTTAGCATCCTTCTCTGAGACGTACGAGCTCAGAGGTTATGTAGTTGAAGGTTATTAGTGATATACTGCCAATTTGGTAATGTGACATGCTGAGTGTTGCTGTGAAATGATCATTGTTTGATCATTTGTGATATGATCATTTGTTTGATCATTTATCTTTGTGATCATTACTTTGATCATTTGTTGACCCAAAGCATGGCTTTGTACCCAAGCGTGGCTTTGTGGACGAGACTTCGTCGGACCTCACACCCCGAAAATGGTCAAAACAGGAAGGATGCAGCAAGATTATTAGGGGTAGCGCCCTTTAGTGTATGTCATTCCTTCTGGATAGAGGTGGTATCATGGTATGGAGCCCAGATACTTAACCTATGTTGTTGCTGCAAACTTATTACTTTGTGGTTGTTGGAAATCGAGGATCCTCGGATGTAGATCGGTTACGATCGGGGGATGGCATATTCATGTCAGTAGTTACCCAGTTAGGGGTAACCCGGCCTTGTGTTGGCAGTGATCCGGTTTGGTTCTCGGGACGTCATTCCAGAGACGTTTCCATGTGGCAATGGGAAGTTCCTTGGCCTGACCATTTGTTGGAAATCCAAAGAAATAATACGATCTTGTACGGTTTTAGTTGTATAACCTGCCATGGAATGTGGCGGTAACCTGCTATTGAACATGGTAGCTATAGTAGGCATAAGTGTGAAATGCCTATGCTGGCTAAGATTTATATCTTTACTTTCGAAATGATTTTTCCTACACTATGCACTAATAATAATATCAAATGTTCTTTTTAATGCGTATCAAGCATCTTTGACTACATAAGGAGAAATCTCCTCCGATTCTGCGTTTGCATTGTGTGTGTGTGTGTGTGTGTGTGTGTGTGTGTGTGTGGGGGAGACCTTATGGTAGTCTCATTTTAAAAAGCATTGCGAATCTATTTTAAAATTATCCTATTCTTTGTTTTTGAAGATAAAAATAAACTGTTTTAGTTCTCACACCAGTCACATGACTGACTCGGAGTTTATTGTTTTCCTTCTTAAACTCTGGGTGCCCACCAATTTCCACACGAGGCAGTCAAGAGTCAGGTTTATCAGGATATTTTGGAATTCAGGAGTTGCTGGAGGCAAGATGGATGGCATGGCGTATTCACTAGTATATAGTATTTCTTTTCCGCTGTTTGTTGTTGTTTGATAGTTGTACACTCTGATGATATAATGTAATGTGATGTAATGTAATAACTGATTTGGTTCTTTGTTTAAAAATTATTCATTTATCTATTATATGTTGTCCGCTGCGATTGTGAGATTTTGATATTGTTCTGCTATTTTCTTTCTGTTCTGTTCTATCTTTTCCCTCTTCTTCTACTTCTTTCTTTTTCTTAAAACCCTGAGAATTCGTATTTCCGTACATCTTGAGTTAATCAATGGAGATTAGTGTCTATTCAAGGAGTACGGATTTGCGAGTCCTTACATCTGGTATCAGAGCAGATGGTTAAGCGACAACCATGGCTCTGTTGGGTATTGCTCATTAGAGATAGAGTCGGTAGTACTCTAGAATGAGTTGAGTGTAATAATAGATATGAGCGCGTATTTGTTAGTGAATATAAAATTGTTTTGTATTGTGTTGACTTATCGGTTGATTGTTTATAGATTTCGGTCGATGTAGTCTGGCTAACTATCGTAGATAGGGATTTCTAAACTCTTAAACAAGATAAACCGACACGATATTGTTTTAAATTGGGTAAATGAAATAATTTTACCTTGAGTATATTTTATATATAAAGGAATAATTTTTCAGAATTATTAAAGTGTATATAAGTAGATTGTTTGGTTGTTGAAAATGTAAGAATATATATATAAGTAAATTTAAAAGATGTTTGAATAATCTAAATAAAAGAATAATTGTATAAGCAAAAGAATTACAAGTATGAAATTATAATTAAAGTGATTTACAATTGTGAAATAACTTATATATATATAAAAAGTGAAACTATATGAATATATTTATGAATATGAGCTGTAAATAAAAAATGAATTTAAAGTTAAAATGGAAATTTACTTAGAATTGGAATCTGAATTGATTTATAAGTGGGAATTTAAGTTAAGTAAAGCCAAATAATGTTGAAATGGAATATAACTTAAGAGATGTTGAATGAAGTTGATTTTGGTATCAAAGTAAATTAACAAAGTTAAGTGATGGATGTGAACTTGAGTTATATAAATGGAATTCAACTTTTGTAATTGAATTGAATGAATGAATTGAATGTAAATCAATTAAATGTAAATAATTGGTAAGAAATAATGAATGTAAGTGTTAATTCATTAAAATCTAATGTTATTAAAAGTTGAATAATTGAATGAAAATCAATTTAATTAAACCAATTGAAAGCAAAGGAATTTGGTTGCAATTAATATACATTGGTTGATATATGACCGTTAGTTGATTGTATATAATTCATTAAGTATTAATGAAATTGAGTTAATGAAATTGAAAGCTAAAGTAATTGAAATCAATTGGAAGTTAAGTGAATCTTAAATAGAATTGAATTTGATTTAGAAGTGAACCAACTTGAATATGAATTAGTGAATATAAACTAATTGAAAATGAATGTTAGTTGAATGTTAGTTGAATGCTAGTTGGTTGATGGTTGAATATATTGCTTTTACTGCATTTGCTATGTTGGCATATATAGTTATTATGTTGCTATATGTTGTATATCGATACTATTGTCTATATACATGTTTCTCATCTGTTTGTTGAGTGTTTAGTAGGTGCGGATCGCGTTTGCTTCGCATTTGGAGCTCACTTTCGCGCTATATTAGTCGTATATGCTCGCTAATAAAATATAAAGTACATATCTCGGATTAAATATCGTACTTTTACATTTTTTCCCTGTGGGATGCCTCATCACTTGATGAGATGTATATTTGTGATATATATACTGTCATTTTTTTTCGGATCGAGCCGCACAACGTAGACTACGGCGAATTTTTCCGAAAATTTAAGGCGTTAGAAAAATTTGGGAATTTTTGGAAAATTTTGAAAACTATAATTTGATTTGGAGTTGAAAGTAAAACGATAGTAGTTGTTTTTGAAAAGATAACTATGTATGATTTGGAAACTTAGTAAAGTTATTGTAAGAAGTTTAACTATGGATTTATGGAAAATTAATAGATTCTGTAACTTTTCTTACTTGGTAATTTCGAGGACGAAATTCTTTTAAGGGGGGAAGTTTGTAATGACCCAGAATTTCTATTAATTAAAATTCGTATATTTAATTAATTTTAAATATTAATAAGTGAAATTTATAAGTCGAATCAATTTTATTTCGAATAATTGGATTTAATTGGATAATTAAATCGATAATTTAATAGTTGAAATTATAGAAATAATTGAAAAATGGGGTTAAATATGATTGAAATTGATTTGTAAAATTTTATTTTATCATATTGGAGTTAGAGCGATGTTTTAGAACTTTTAAAATTGAAATAAAAGTTAATTTGTGAAAATTGAATATTTTAATATTTAAATCGACTAGTGAAATTAGCCATTTTTCGAACAGTCTCAGAATTGGACGAAACTAGTTCCATTGGATCCGTAATAGTTTGTTATTATCGGATTTTAATTTTCGTAGCAATCGGAGTTTTCGTTTGACCGTGGCAGCTCAAAACGCAACGAAATTGTTTTAATATTTATTTGGCGAGTTAAAATGGCCATTTTTCAAACAGTCTCGGATTTTGACGATACCAGTTTCATCGGATCAGTAATGTGATATTATTGTATGGTTTCAAATTTCGTGTCAATCGGATTTACCGTTTGTCCGGTGCAAGCTAAAACGCCTAGAAATTTGATTTACCGATTTAATTTAAAATCGAACGTTTATTGCCATAACTCGCACAGATGATCGAATTAGCTCCCGAAACACGTTCCATTGTGTTCGGAACGCGGGGTAAACCTTAGGAACGCCAACCGGCATGCTTCATTTGGAGTTCGGAAATTTCTGGGATGAATAGTGTTCGTCGTTTTTCTATAAAAGGACCTAGATTTTCTAATTTGCAACACAACTAAAACCTAGCCCTAAATTTGCTTCAGCCACCTCCATGTATACTAATGGCCGAAATTTAATCACCTTCTTCCTCAAATTTCTTTCAATCCATCAGTTATTAGCCAAAGTTTTCAACTAGAGAATGGCAGAGGGCATCGAGATCTATAATGTGAACGGTTAAGATCGTGAATGGAGCAAGGAATCGACGACAAATCGAGCTGGAACTGTGGCCGGTCGCACACGCATTTCTAGGCCATAGTGGGGATGAGTTTGACCGCACTCACAGTGAAGATGGAGCTCGCGAAGGCCTTCGAGATGATGGGTCCTGATCGTTCTGAAAGTCGTCGTGGAGGTCGTGAAAATTGCTTGAATGTTGGCGGCTTATGGGTTAGGTGCGTGCACGGTTACTGGAAGGAAGATGAAGATAGTGTGCGGCCTGGATCTAAGGCCATGAAATCAACGGCTTGATGCAGATTTAGGTTTAAGAAAATATAAAAAATGTTGTAAAATTTATATTATAAATTCGTGTAACTTTAAAAATTCGTATCTTTTTCATACGAGGTCGAAAACGCACGAAACCAGTTGCGTTGGGTTCGTATGGACGAGTACTACGTTATGGAATTGGATTGGAGTTGTTTGGAGCTAGCAAAAATTTTGGGTAAAATTAAACGCACGTTTAATTTTATTCGAAATAAAAGCTGAAAACGAAATTGAAATCAAGGTGAGAACTTCTCACTCAATCGAATCGGTTTCGATTTTAATTTTAAATAGTTATATTTAAAATTCTTGAATGTATGTTTGAATGATGATTGTTATCTATTGATTGTTAAAATAGACATTATACGCCGTTAGTAAGCGGATGTTATATATTAAAAACATATACCGCGAATATTTCACGGTACAGTGAAATTGGTATTATTTATGTACTTGGAATTGATTTCCCGCATTATATAGCGGATGAGACCCTATTGCGCCGTCTATTAAGCGGATAATATTATAAATCCCATATACGGCGATAATTCCGTACTGGAACGGAATTGGTATTGTGCTAATGTTTGTGGATGCAGGAAAACAGGTTGGAGGGATCCAACTGGATTCTTTAACAGTATTTATTTGTTTATGGATATTTTGATATTCATTGATTATCATATACAGATATATGATGTCATTGTTGTCGTGATTGACTATTTGGTGCGTAGCATCATTGGGCCAATTTTGGAATTTTAAAAGGATTTTTAAAGTGATTTTTTGAAAGTATACGTTTTATAAAATATTTTTGGAATTGATTCATTTTAAATAAATAAACGTTATAATTTTAATGTTATAAAAATTATGATGTTTGAGAAATATAGTTAAAAGTTGATTTTTTTTGAAAATATGGGGTTAATGATTTTATAAAATAGTTTTAATTGGGATTTTTGAATTTATTGTAAAAAGTTTAAAATATAGGATTTATGAAATATGATTTTTTTTATAAATCCAAATGGTGAAATTTATAAAGGAGTTTAAAGACGTTTTAAAATAATAATATAAATTGATTTATATAAAGGATTTATAAATTGATATTTATAAATTAAAAATATTTGAGTTATAAAACGAGTCTTTATAAGTGTTAGAATAAATTGTAAATGAATTTCATAAATGAATGAAATTTATAGAATTATAAACGGTGAAGTTATAAATGGAATTTTATAAGCAGTAGGTTTATAAAATTTGTAAAGTTATTAAAAGAATAGTTTTGGGTAAATAAATGAATCTTATAAGTTATAAGATTTATAATTTGGGAAGTTTAAAAGAACGACTTTGTAAACAAATAAATTATAAGCATTTAACATATAATGTGAACTTTTGGTTTATAATTGAGTTATAAGTTGAAATAGGTTAATAAAGGAGGTTTATAAAAAGGAAGTTGTTATAAAATAAATAGAAATGGAAATTATAAACATTGTTTTATAAATCCACAAACGACTTATTTTGATAAGTAAATTGTTGTAACTTATTAATGGAGTTATATTCACGTTTTAGACAGTGAATAATCCTTTAAAATAAAATGTATAGAAATGATGAAATTGGTTAACGAAGTATATTCACGTTTTTGAATAGTGAATAATATGTTAAAGAAAATATTTTGAATGTGATGTTTTAAATAGAATTAAAACGATCTAACGATGTTTTTAAAATGTGTTAAGATTCGAAACCATAGATTTGAACATTCATTGTTGAAATAGACGTTTTCGAGAAATAGAAGGAAATGGTGGTCTATAACACTATTGTTATAGTAAATGATTTCCAAAAGGAGATGTTTTGTATAGTATGGGGATTTATATATCTATTTTAATTTCGAATCCCTATACTAGTGATTTTGGGTTGTCGTAACGATGTTTTACGCAACATTCGTTTTTGGCCCAAATAAATATGTTTAAGAGAATGATTTCCTTAAAGAATGAAATATATGCTTAATTTTGATTTAAGTATATTGAATATTTTCCAAATTTTGAAAATAAATAGATTTGTGAATTACTTATAAATAAATAAATATGGAAATGTTTTTCCAATGTGAAATGAAACGTTTTTGAGAATTTATCTTCTTGAAGATAAATTGGAAATGAATAATTGAAATCGTGTGTTTATAAATATTTTTTGGAATGTAAATTCACTATGGAATTTATAAATGAAAAGGGGAATTGTTTAAAAATAAACGTTGATTTATTTCTGAAGTGTGGGAATTAATTTACGGATTTGGAACGTAAATATAAAGTAAATCGTTAAGGATTTATTTAATTGGTTTAAATGAACCATGTTGAAATGAAAGTATTTCCGCGTAAGGAAAATGTTTGAAATTTGTGTTCAAAAGTGGTAAAGATGAAAAGTGATTTGAAAATTGTTTTCAAATGGTTGAAGTGTGGAAAATATATATCTTGTAAAGATATTTTTGGAAAATAAATAATTTGGAAAATTATTTGGAATCTGGTGATGTTGTGCATATCCATTGATAGTTCAATAACCGACTATCAATATTTACCTTTGAATGGGTATTTGTTGAGATTTGCTTGAATTTGAATGCCACACTTATTTTTGAATAAGCGCTCACTATTCGGGTTAACCGAGAAAGGACCTTGGGGTCGTATAACCCATTCCGAATATGTGATACGTCGTTATGAATTGCATTTGAAGACCGGTGTTGAAGACCGGATATTTTTGAAAACGGATGGATTACCGTCGAATGTTTCTGCACCGAATGGCCCCGGTACAGGTATTCCATATGTGATGGGAAGTCCGGACGTGATTAGTGAATATCCGGATTGCAATGACTTCTTTGTAAGTGCCTTCGGTTCTGTTCGATCCCGGAACAGACTTGTATGGATTGTATGTCTGACATTACAAATTGAGATATAAAGCTGATTTCTTTCAAATATATTTCTGTTGATGGCAGAGAATTTATTCTCTTAGCTTAACACCCTTCTCTGAGACGTACGAACTCAGAGGTTATGTAGTTGAAGGTTATTAGTGATATACTCCCAATTTGGTAATGTGACATGCTGAGTGTTGCTGTGAAATGATCATTGTTTGATCATTTGTGATATGATCATTTATTTGATCATTTATCTTTGTGATCATTACTTTGATCATTTGTTGACCCAAAGCATGGCTTTGTACCCAAGCATGGCTTTGTGGACGAGACTTCGTCGGACCTCACACCCCGAAAATGGTCAAAACAGGAAGGATGCAGCAAGGTTATTACGGGTAGCGCCCTTTAGTGTATGTCATTCCTTCTGGATAGAGGTGGTATCATGGTATGGAGCCCAGATACTTAACCTATGTTGTTGCTGCAAACTTATTACTTTATGGTTGTTGGAAATCGAGGATCCTCGGATGTAGATCGGTTACGATCGGGGGATGGCATATTCGTGTCAGTAGTTACCCAGTTAGGGGTAACCCGGCCTTGTGTTGGCAGTGATCCGGTTTGGTTCTCGGGACGTCATTCCAGAGGCGTTTCCATGTGGCAATGGGAAGTTCCTTGGCCTGACCATTTGTTGGAAATCCAAAGAAACAATATGATCTTGTACGGTTTTAGTTGTATAACCTGCCATGGAATATGGCGGTAACCTTCTATTGAACATGGTAGTTATAGTAGGCATAAGTGCGAAATGCCTATGCTGGCTAAGATTTATATCTTTACTTTCGAAATGATTTTTCCTACACTATGCACTAGTAATAATATCAAATGTTCTTTTTAATGCGTATCAAACATCTTTGACTATCATAAGGAGAAATCTTCGCTGATTCTGCGTTTGCATTGTGTGTGTGTGCGGGAGGCCTTATGGTAGTCTCATTTTAAAAAGCATTGCAAATCTATTTTAAAATTATCCTATTCTTTGTTTTTGAAGATAAAAATAAACTGTTTTAGTTCTCACACCAGTCACATGACTGACTCGGAGTTTATTGTTTTCCTTCCTAAACTCTGGGTGCCCACCAATTTCCACACGGGCAGTCAAGAGTCAGGTTTATCAGGATATTTTGGAATTCAGGAGTTGCTGGAGGTAAGATGGATGGCATGGCGTATTCACTAGTATATAGTATTTCTTTTCCGCTGTTTGTTGTTGTTTGATAGTTGTACACTCTAATGATATAATGTAATGTGATGTAATGTAATAATTGATTTGGTTCTTTGTTTAAAGATTATTCATTTATCTATTATATGTTGTCCGCTGCGATTGTGAGATTCTGATATTGTTCTGCTGTTTTCTTTCTGTTCTATTCTATCTTTTCTCTCTTCTTCTACTTCTTTCTTTTTCTTAAAACCCTGAGAATTTGTATTTCCGTTCATCTTAAGTTAATCAATGGAGATTAGTGTCTATTCAAGGAGTACGGATTTGCAAGTCCTTGCAGTATAATTCCTAAATAATTTAATTCAAGTGAATTTCATATTTATCTTCCAACCCCAAATTTATTTAAGTCAGTATAAACCCTATATATACAACATAATTTTAAACATATACTTAACCATATTATATAAAACAATCAAACTTTATTATTTAACTTATTTTATATTTCAAAACAAATTTATGCATAGCTAAAAATTACTAATAAAATAGCATTTATATAACTTCGAAAATCAATAATTATATAACCCATATATTTCTTTGTAAAACCCTAGAAATCATTTCAAAATACTTTTATATATAGATCATGGTGTTTGTATATAATTTTCTATCCTATGGTCAAGTGATACAGATATTTATCGTTTCAATCCGTAATTTAAAAATAAAATACGGTTATATATCATTTCAAACCGCAATCCCAAATGAAATAATAATCCATAACAACTTCCAGTTTATAACAATATAAGATACAACATCCATTCATCCAATATCAATCATCAAACATTTATCGCAATCATCATCCAGTTCAATCAATAACATCAATACATAACAGGAAATAAATAACAAGTATTTACTAGCAGTTTATATTCAATAATAAATCAAATAACCATTTAACTGGCGGTTATATGTAATAATAAATTAAATAACAATTTAACTGGCAGTTTATATGCGATAATAAATTAAATTAAAATTTAATTCAATAATTCAACTGAGATGATGATTAAAAATATGCCAAACAGTCATAAATAAATTTCTAATCACATAAATCAATTTAACAAACATAAGAAATTTTAGAAGTTGTGAGCGGGTTAAAACACTTACCTTTTGAATTTAAATTGAATTTAAATCCAATATAAACCCAAAATTTGAACAGTCTCAGAATTCGTCCATACTAGTGTCAAAATGTCTGGAATTTCACGATCCCAACGCAAGAAACCACACGCAAATCGGACCTCGTTTGTGGAAGTTATGATTGTTAGAACATATAGAAATTAAAAATTAAAATAAACTAAATAATAAAAAAAGAAACGAACCGTTGCTGCCACGTCAACCCTCCTCTCGTATGCAAAACATCTCACATCGCACGAAATCCTACAAAAGCCGCCGCCCCAAATCTGAATACCTCCGCCACCACGATGATTTGAGACCTGATCGGCGATGCCCATTCACCCGCGTAGACCACGCCGACCACCCCCAAGCTCACGCGAGCCTCCCGGCTCCCCTAGAACACCAGCGCCACCATCATGTAAAACGAGATCTTCGACCAACACGTTCGATTTTGAGACAAACTGACCACATGGATACGAGCTACTCGCCATCCTCTACCCACTGGTGTTCACCGATCACCCTTCGGACGAAGATCCGTCGTTAAAATCAAAACCCACGTTTCGATGGTCGAGAATTATCCTTCAAATTCCGGACACACGGAAACCCAATTTGAAAAGCTAATTGCAGAATTGACTTACGCTCGTCGAGAGCTTCAAGTCGATATATAATTCGATATAGTTTGTGCAGTTTGAAATTTTGGTTTGATTTTGAATTGCAATTGGATCTAGAATTTGATTGTCTGTCGTTGAGGAGGAGAGAAGGATGAATTGTACATACAGAACAATGAACATAATGAATAGGATAGGGTTTATAACAAGGTATATATATGCAAAGATGAAATTAGAATGGATTGACACGATTGATATACGCGTTGAACGATAAAATGGCACGAAAAGCCCGTTCTGACTCCGGAACGAAATTGGGTCAACCCATATATCAAAATAGATGTTTTTAAATATTTTAAAGGCAATGGAACAGGTTTCAAATCCAAATTCCATCGTATGAAGAAGTTATGCTAAAAGTCAGTTTATTCCAAATTGATTTCAATTGATTTCAATTTAATTGATTTCAAGGCGTTTCAAGCTCATACGATCAAACGACAAGCCTGATCATTATGAAACTTGAAATCCTACAATAGTTCACCGTTACGGATCCGATGAAACTGGTTTCGTCGAAATCCGAGTCAGTGGCCAAAATGGCTATTTTTACATTAATTTAATAAATTAAAAATTAATTAATTAAATCAAACTTTCAATTTCAATTATGTAATCAACAATTCTTATCATTTTTTATTTCTTAAACAATTACAGTAACTTAAACAAATTCAGATTTCAATTTAACGTTGATTCATTCATCAATTTCACTGTTTAATTTCAACTCCATTTAAATTCAAAAATTATAAATTAAAATTCCAAAATCCATTTTATTTGACCTTTCCTCATATTATTTAATCTATCGTTATCAAATGGATGAAATCAACATTGATTCATGATTTATTACATAATATTCTCAATTTTTAACTTAATTTCCATTAACGTAATATTTAAATATTAAATTTCAATTATTTGCAATTAATCCAATTATTAAATTCAAATACCATTAAATTGATAAATCTTTATTCCATTCTTTGAATCAACCAATTGTCATATTATAAATAGGATGAACATTATTCCAATTATTTCTTTAATTTATACAAACATTGATTTTATCAAATTACAGTTTATTGCGTATTATTTCATAAATTAATATAACTTTGAATTTATTTCCAAAGTTACTATTTACAATCAATTACAGCTTTTCAATTGTTTCAATTTATTGGGATTGCACTAAATTAGTTATTTATTAACTTGCATTAACATTCTTACATTTCATTCCCATTATTTATTCATTAACAAATTCAAATTTTTATTTATTCCAGATTTAATTACCAAAATCTTATTAAATTAACAATTTTTAATTATTGAAATTTGCGGGTCGTTACACTCTCCTCCACTCAAAACTTTTCGTCCCCGATAAGGAAAAAGAAGGGAAAAGAAGGAATTGAGTATACATACATCTTATTTAAGAATATTAACTTTATAAACAAATAAATTTACAAAACTAATTAATTTATACAATATATACCAATTTATAACCATTAAATCTCTTTATACTCAAATAATGAAGTTTGGAAAACATTTTTCAAAATTTTCCAAGTCCAAAATTTACGGAAAATTTCGGCAGAGTCTCCTTTGTACGGAGAGGCTCGGGAGAAAATATAATATCAATATAACAATATACAACATATATTTTCCAAAATAATATATCCCAACACGGAAAGAACAATATAATAACGCTATAAACCGTAATATGAAAACGTACCTCTTTGTCGCCAATCAACGCTTAATTTTAAATCAAAAGCAGTAGCAATTACTTCCATAATATGCATTTCACTTATATAATCTAAAAGAGTTTATACTTATATAAAATGAAATATTTAAAGTTGTTTCAATCAATCAATAGCAAACAAATCAATATAAACAACTATCACTTGCAACAAAGCATACAACCATAACATAAAATCAACATACATCAATTATCTATTCATATCAAACAAAAAAAATAGCTGTTCGGGTTTAAAACTTTAAATTGTACAGAATGAAAAATAAACTACTAAGTGCACCATTTACTCAACAACCTTAGATGAAACTAGATAGATTATTCGTACATCCAAACAATTTTAAAGTATCCTTGCCCAAACAACCATAAACCAAACAAACAACAATTCCAAATAATAGATCACGTTCAGTCTTATTAATTTCATTTCGTAACATTTGTTGTTTGATTTCCCTTTTTTCATATAATGATTTGCCATTTTACTTTACATTTAACTTCTTTCAATTTTCCTTTATTCATATCATGTAAATTTTCTTTTTATTGTATTACATTCATTTATTCACTACTTAACTTCATTTATAAACTTTAAAGATAAATAGTTCCAACATTGACTTAAGTTCAAAATCTTTACTTACATTACTCATTTCCTATTTCGTTTAATTAGTAGTATTAAAAATTTGACTCAAGTTCATAACTATCTCCATGTCAAATTTCTTATTTATAAAGTAATTCTTATTGAACACTTTCATTATTTAAGTGTTACTTGTATAATATTCTATTACATTTTCTTATTAACATTTCAACTTTTTAAATCTTTTGGTAAGTTGTATATATGTTAAAGAATGCAATTGAAAATTATACAAGTTTATCTCAATTCTTTTTAAATTAATTTAATGTTCAGCAGTCCTATCTTTGTCTTATAGGTTACATATTTCAAATTTTCTGGTACTTTCATTCATAACCTAGCATTTAATCTCTGTTTCCTTTAGAGGTTCCAATTATTAATTAGTTACATCCATTCCACTACAATAACTGAAACTATAAATTAACAGAACTTAAGAACTAAATACCGGGTTTTATTTCAAATCATTTTAAAATAATAGATAAATATATACTTACAACTTATACATCCAAAATAATTTGAAATTTATACTTGTTTTTCAAAATAAATCTGCAGTAAAACTACTACAATGGCCTTCCCACTTCGAAACTCGAAAATGAATGTCGATGATGCGTGCACTCATCACCGAAATTATTTTCCAGCGATAGAGAGGGTAGTACAATTTCTTTCCAAAATTTCTTTAAAAATAATTCTTTCAAATCTTATTGGAATATTTATATCAGAAAATACTTTTAAATAATATTACTATATTCCAAATCATTCAAAAGAAATTTTCCAAAATCCCGGAACTCAAGTTTTAAGTTTCCAATCTTTCATTTATTTTATTTCAAATCTTATTTTCAACTAATATCTAAAAATTTCACTACGATCAAACAACATATTACAACCAAATGAACCATTTATAAAATATATTATTTTATATACAAAATATACAATAGGCAAAATTATTTTACCTATATTTCAAAACAAATATTGTGTCAGTCTATCCTATTAAGTGTTTAGAAATCCATATTGATGTCATAGCTTCCTATGCACCAACCAGAATTTATAAATACAAAAAGAAACAAATTAAAACAATATAAATCTTTTATAACACTAACAAATACGCTTTCTCATATATACACACTCAGTGACTCATCATAAGGTATTACTACCCTATTAATAAAGAGTCGGACCCCACAAAGCTAAGGTTTATCGCTAAACCAAAGCTCTGATACCAGATGTAACATCTGTAACAACCCTAGATTTTTGAATGTTTTTTTTAATTTGACTTTATTTGTAACAATCCAGTATTTTGTGATTATTTTAATTGTATATTTTAATTATTTTAAATTGAATTGTTGATTTAAAAACTTTATTATATTTATTAAAATGGATAAATTTTGACGTTTTAATTATAAATTTTGGTTTTTGTGTGAATTATAATTTCAAACCTGACTAAATTGAATATTTCCAGAAAATGTGGATTTTGGTCAATCTGGTCAAACTTTGACTTCTAAATTTAAAATTTAAATATTTGAAATCTTAAATTTTATCTTTCATTATGAAAAAAAATTAAATTTCAAGAATAATATTTTTTGTTTCGTTGAAATCTGATTTATATTGTGAAAGTTATGTTGTTACAATATTGGGTGTAAATTGGTTTATTTAATAAAATTATCTATTTTAATTTATATAAATAATATTTTTATTTGTCAAATCATGTTATAATATGTGTTATATTACATGTTAGGTATATATTTTATTTTAAAACATTTTTAAAGTGATGTTCTAATTTTTCTAAAGCTTAGTGTATTTATTTTCAATTTTTATAACCTAGTTTCTATTTTTAAGCTATTTTCTTAATTTAATTATATTTATTTAAAATTTATTTATTTATTTTTATTCATTCATTATATTTATTCGTTTTTGTTTTATTTATATTAATTTTCTTATTTATTTAAAATTGCAAAAGAAATTATGAAAATTTGAAAGGTTTTTGACCTTTTATGTGCTTAGCCTTTTCATATTCTCCAACTTTTCACCAAACAACAAACCACTTCAATTTGCTGCCATATTTATCATTATTTCAGCCGACTACTTCATTCTTTCTCATGAGAAAAAATATATCAAACCCTAAAAAGTACCATCCATCATCAAAGTGAAGTTTCGGTAAAAAAATTCATTTCTTTTTCACTTTTTCTGCTTGTTTGTTATGAATTTTGCACTTACATTCAATCTATTGTCTTCTGCCTCTCTACTCCAGCACCATGGCCGCCTCCACCACCACTACAACCAGCCACCATATCCTCCTTTCCCCTGCCCTTCCATGGCCGTGTCCATATATGTTGAAGATCCATCCAAAAAAATGAAGCAAACTCCACTTTATATCATCGCCAAACTCCTCCTTTTGTTCCACCACACCAAGCACCGCCTTGGCCGATCTTGTGCACCATCACCACTAGCCACTTGTTGACCTGAGACCTCTGCCACTCCTGTACTTGACTCATCAGATCTGTCCTTGCATGACCATGCCTTGGCCGAACCATTTATGGCATAGAAATCTATTGTGTTGCCTTGTATTTGTGTGTACATGCACACATATCCTTATACTCCTTCATATCATGTTATGGACGGCCCTTGTATCCTAAACCTGATTCAAATCCATCCTATAGTAGTGCTTTTCCAACTTATGGCTAAAGCATAAGTTGTTGAATGCAAGTGCAAAAGCTTTGGCTTTTTGTTGTGCATTTATTTCTAGCATTGTTTATTAATATTTTGTTTTGAAAATTCATATTGTATTTGTTTTGTTTGATATGTGACAAGGCAATTAGCTTTGGCTCTCCCACACTCAAATCATAGTCCTGCTTTTATGCCTTTGAAGATCTTTGTTTCATGTATTTGGCTGTCATCTCTAGCTCGTACAAGTGAGTAATTCTCACCAGACAAATTTATTCTTTTATAACTAGTAAACTGATCGCAATTGAATCTATAAACCATATCATCATGTTATAACTGCTTATGCTACGATCATATAATGTTCACCCATGCTTATTCACTTGTTATATCATATGTTATTGTTATATAATGCTATTCCGCTATTTATATCAGTTTATCACACTGCATGTTCCCTGTAGATTAGAATCACTATGGGTTGAAATGATACATACTCGAACGGACTTTAGAATAGGGAAAAATAGTTGTAGGCTGAAATGATAGGCCTGAGCGATTTTTATTTATTGGTATTTACTTGGGATTGCGGGTTTGAAATGATAGAACTCGGATTTTTCCTTTGTAAATTACGGATTGAAATGATATATTATCCATATCATTAGACTTAGGTTAGAAAATTTTATACAGACTGTGGTTAAAATATATTTTTCTAAAATTTTTAAAATATTACAAACATGTAAATATTATGAAATTTTGATTTAAATTTAATTAAAGATTATTTTTATAAAGTATTAGTAACTTTCTACAAGTTAAATAGGTGAAATAAATAAATGGTAAAGTAGAATTTGAAATAAGTTAATTTTGGAATTTATGATTTTGTTTATAAATGAAGTTAAGTTAAATAAGAAAATACGATAATTTGATTTAAATTTAAATTTAAAAATGATTTTTTAAAGTGTTATTGATTTTATATAAATTAAGAATAGTTAAATAAATAAATGTTTAAAATTGAAATTTGAAATATAACTTAACTTGGAAAATGTGAAATGTGTTTTAAAATAAGGTTAAGTTAAGAAAAATAAAAGGGAATTTAAATTTAACTTATGAAATGGTAAATTAAATTTAAAATATAAAGTAAATGAAATGTTATAAAATTTTACGTTTATTATTGAATTATTAATGATTTGATAATTATTTGTGAAAATTTCACTTTGTAAAATCATAAATTAAATTTAAATGATTGTTTTTAGAGTGATAAAATATGATTTTTATAAGTTAAAATGGATTTAAATAAATTTTAATTGTTTATGAAATTGTAGTGAAGGTTTGGAATTTAAATTGACCGCATTCCTGAAATGCTATCATTTCTAAAGTTAAAGGTATTACAGCATTTTGTAAATGCTGTAATTGATATAAATGAACTAAATGACTAAAATGAACTAAGGGCTATTACAGCACTTTGTAAGTGTTGTAGTTGTTGAATTTAACTAAGGCTTTACTTGAAATCTAAAACCTATTACAGCATTTTAAATGCTGTCTTATGCTAATTGAATTGTTTTTAAACACAACTTTCCGTAGCATTTTGTAAGTGCTGCGAAAGTTGAATTTTCATTGTTTTAATAAATTTAAGTGAATAAATGAATTCTGAAAATGGTAAAATTTTGAGAATTGAATATTTGGTTATTAAATATAATAACTTCATTTTAAATGATTTAAATGGAATATTTTGATTTGAGATGTTTTCACATTTTGAAATGTGATTTGAAATGGTATTTAAATTAAATAAAATGAATGTGGTTTTGGAAAAATACGATATTTTGATATTTTGAATGGAATTGAAATGATATTGAATTGTGAAATGATATTTGATTTCGAAGTATAAAATACCATTTTTGAATTTTAACCACGGGATGTATTTAATTTATGGTTTAACTAATCCTTAGAGGATGGACGATCCCAAGCATCCTTTAAGTTATTGTACATTACTACTACAGTTCACTTGAGTTGGTTTACATTATATAAGTATATATGTCCTGGCTCGAGTGTTTTTTGTTTTACTTTACACTCGGGTCAGCCTGAGTATTTACATCTTATTTTTGGATTTCTTTTTCTGGAGCTAGGAATCGCTCGAGATTCTGCTTGTCTAGTTATTTATTCCCTTTCAGTTTCAGTTGTTCTATTTCAGCTCCGGTATTTATAAACTTCTATGTATTTGAGATTTCTATTGTATATGTTTGTCAAACTGATATTATGTATTTGTTTTGGGAGTTTGTTATAGTAGCTTCATGAACTACTATGGTATTTTAATTTCCGCTGCGAGTTATTCTGATATTTCTGTGTATGTGATTCTGTGATTGTATTTCATTTGCTCCAAATTTATTTACAATGTTGTTTTTAAAGCAATTCAAGTCTGGCATGTGTAGATGCAAATGGATGAAAATATCGGGTTATTACAGTTGGTATCAAAGCTTTGGTTTTTAGGCAAACCTTAGCCTGCGGAGCAAAAACTCATTAGAAATAGGGTAGAAATCCCTTGAACGAGTGAAATCAATCTCATAATCCTTTCTTTGTGAGAGAATGTATTTTCGAAGTATAAAATAATTTCCAAATGATTTTTAAAGTATTTTCAAAGATTATATTAGTATAAATTTTTTCTTATTTTGAAACCAAGATTTTTTAAACTTCATTCCTTCTGTACCCACCTTTTTAGAAATCTTTTAGTTAGGATTCTTATCGGTTTGGATGCCTTGAACTTTGGAACGCTTTCAATTGTTTTGAAATTCAGTCTTTTCTTCCATGTTTGTATTCCTTTGATTTTTGGAGCATTCCATAACTCCACTTTGGAATGACCCCTCTAAAGATTGGTGATTTTGCAAGTCTTGAATGATTTGTGAAGGGAAGAAACTCCTTTACAATTTAGCATTGATTCACCAGAGATTTCTATATCATCGGTTTACGATGCTATCTCCTGCTCTACCCGGATTCTACCTCTGGCGATCGAATGTCGATTTGCCTTAGATTTCCGCATTCGTTATATTCCTGAAGTCACGGTTAACCCGTTAAGGTCGCCTGCGATGTATATAGGCTTATCCATCTTCTAGTTGGTAATAAAATTAACTCATCTTCGTTCAAGCTTATCTTCGAATCAGAATTCTATTTGATCAGAGTTCCTCTAAATTTCAATCTCTGTTTGTTTTGAAATCCACCCTTGAAAAAAAACTTCCCTTGAAAATTTATGTTTGATTGTATTTTGAAATTGGGCATACATCGAAATTATTATTTTGATAAGGATGACCCTATTTTGTATATTAAAGTGAAATGTTTCCGATAAGGATTATATAACTTTTAAAATGAAAATTAGAAATTTCGAAAGGATTTGAAATTTTGAAAATTTATAAGAAATCCGATTTAAATAAAAATGATTTATAACTGAAGGGTTTTGAATTTGAATTTCGAGGAATCGAACTCCGGTGTTTTGGAATCAGTTTTAGGATTTTGAAAAATATATAATAATAATATGATTTGAAGATATTTCTTCGAATAAAAATGTTTCAAATGTATTCGAACTAATCCCAATGATTTCGAAGTGATTTCAAATAAGTTTCAAGAAAATAAAAGTCCAGAACCCACTTGTGTAGTTGGAAAATAAATTTCGGTGATGGATGCATGCATCATCGACATTGATTTTCGAGTTTTTGAGTGGGGGAGAGGCCACTCTAGTAGCTTTGCTATGCGAGTGATTTTGTGAAACCAAATTTTGGTTTCAGATTTTGAAGTATGGTTTGATATTCAAAAGATATATATATATATATATTTGAAATGATTTAAAGTAAGCCGGTGTTCAGTCCTCGAGATTCAGATTTGTTTTGGTATAACCCTATCTTTTGGAATTGGTTTATTGATTTGTTGGTGATTTCCAGCTCTTGGATTGAAAACATGATTTCTTCAACTATTTTGAAGGTTTGAGCACTTCCAAATCAAGGTTAACTTTTCAAGGCTAAGTAATTTTGAAAGGTATAGGGTATTTGATAAAGAATATAAGTTTAGTTTGGTATGATTAAAGTATAAGGTAATATGATTTATATAAGTTTGAAACTGTTTGTTGAGTGAAATAAATAAGACTATTTTGAATTTTACTGGTATGAAATATAGATTTGAAATATTTTGAATAAAGTATATATATAGAATAATAATATTTCCAATGGTAAATTGGATTTTTCATATGGAAATAAATAGTTTGAAGGTTTTAAAAAGGTATGGTTTTAAACTTAGTAACCATTTTAGATATTTTGATGATTGAAATGGTTTAGAAATGATTTAATCTTATTTTGATAAAGAATGTGAATTTGAAACGATAATTGATTTTGATAAATGAATATTTGAAGTTTATATTTGTATGAAAGGATATTTGGTTTACTTGTAATTTGAGTTTATTTAAAAATGATGGATTTATGATATGAATATTTCAAAACTAAGTAATAATGAAGTAAAATTTGAGATATATGAAATTATAAGATTTAGTTTTGGATTATGGTATATTTAAGCTTTGAAATATATTAGAGATTGAATAGTATATTTTATGGATCAAATCTTTTTTTGAAATTTGATAATATTTGAAATGGTTTTGTTGGAAAACTAAATTGAATTGAAACTGATGGTTTGAATTAAACTAAAATTGGAAATTTTAGATTTGGGTTTAATTGAATAAATTTATGAAATGTAAAGAATTAAAGAAATGTTTTATGATTTCAAATGTATGATTTCGAAAGGTTATGATTTTCAAAGTGTAATGATTTCAAGTATTTTAGTTTCAAAAGATTTATAAATTTTGGAAGTATTATGATTTTTGAAAGTGAATATATGTTTGAAATGGAAACGAATTTGTTTGACCTAAATTTTGTTGATTTGGAAATTTGGATTATTTTCTAAATCTATTGTTTTGAGAAATTTTGAAACTGAATATATGTAATTAGGAAGAAATGATTTGGCGAAATCATATATGATTTTGAAACTGAATTGATATTGATATGGTTTGAAATTGAGAACCTTGTTTATTTAAATACTTTGATTTAGGAGTTATCGAACTTATATAAATTTGATTTGTATAAGTATGAAGTAATTTGAAACTATTGATTTGTAAAGGTACTCAATTTGGAAAGTGAAATCTTATATAATCGAAGACTATATAAGTATGATTTGATATACTATTGATTTGGAAAGTATTTAATTTGAAAATGGAATCTTATATATGATGGACTTTGTAGAAGTATGATATTTGAAAGTGATTTTGAAAGGTACTATATCATACGTATTTTTGAAGTAAAGATATGGAAAGTGCCTTCTGCTGATATCCGCTTTGTGGCCACACTATGGATTCATTCTATCGATATTATTCTCTCTGATTTGGATTTTCTGGATATGATACTCGAGTGTCCATCGAATTCCATGGCGATCTCAATGGTCTTATGTTTGCGACTGCATAGCGTAATTCGCCTGGCTGAGATGGCCTGGGGGCACGAATATTTCCTGAGGGATCCAGGCGTAACCATTGTGTATCCTGCGATCTATGTAGGTCGTATTAGTAGCGAAATCCGCTGGCTGAGATAGCTTAAGGGTACGGATGTTTCCTGGGGGATCCAGGCGTAACCATTGTGTATCTACGGTCTACTAGTCATCATGGCGTAATTCGCAGGCTGAGATAGCTTACAGGTACGGATGTTTCCTAGAGGATCCAGGCGTAACCATTGTGTATCTACGATCCATGGTTGGACAAATGTTTGGTTTGGATGATTTGTTTGGATTATACTTTCCATATCTGTTATTTTAAAAGGTTTTCCAGTATTTTCACTAGGTGTTGATACAAGTATACTAAGTACCTGGAGAATTCTAGCTTTGCGCCCGATCAACGCATGGCCAGAGTCTGCAGGAACGAAAGTAAACTTGTCAAGACATCGAGTTATAAAAGTATTTTGATAAGTATTATATAAAGGATATTTTGATCATTTATTTTACATTTCTAAATAATTTAAAATGTTGTAAATATTGTTTACTTCGAACTATCAAATTTGAATCAAATGACTATTTATCATATTATAAAATGTTTTAAATGTTGTAAATTAAAATTTTAAATTGAAATGTATATGGTTTTAAAATAATTCCCGTCCTTGTCTTTCAACCTACTTTCCCTTCTAACTATTTCTACCTTCTTCCTCTTTGAGGGTCCTTTCCGCATTTGTGGAAAGAGTTGGTTCTTTGGCTTATCATCTGGATTTGCCGAGAAGCTGTCTGGAGTGCATGATGTATTCCATGTCTCACATCTTCTCTAGTATCTTCATAACTCATCTTTTATTGTTCAGCCTTCTGCTTTTGATAGTTTGGATATTTAGCCTAATTTGACTGTCGAGAGTAAGCCACTTCGTATTGTCGACAGAGATACGAAGCAGCTAAGAAGAGAATCTGTTAGTCTGATCGAGGTACGATGGATACTGATGATCGAGGTTGTACCTGGAAGATGGAGGAGAGCATTCATGCTTCGAATCCGAAATTGTTTTTCCGAAAATATACAATTAAAATAATCGAAATGTGTTTTAAATTTCATACTGGGTTATGATTATTTTAATTGTATATTTTAATTATTTTAAACTGAATTGTTGATTTAAAAACTTTATTATATTTATTAAAATGGATAAATTTTGTTATTTTAATTATAAATTTTGATTTTTGTGTGAATTATAATTTCAAACCTGAATAAATTGAATATTTCCAAAAAAATGTGGATTTTGGTCAATCTAGTCAAACTTTGACTTAAAATTTATTTAAATATTTGAATTCTTAAATTTTATTTTTCATTATGAAAATAAATTAAATTTCAAGAATACTATTTTTCGTTTCGTTAAATCCGATTTATATTGTGAAAGTTATGTTTTTTTACAATATTGGGTGTAAATTGATTTATTTAATAAAATTATCTATTTTAATTTATACAAATAATATTTTTATTTGTCAAATCATGTTCTAATATGTGTTATATGGCATGTTAGGTGTATATTTTATTTTAAAGCATTTTTAAAGTGATGTTATAATTTTTCCAAAGCCTGGTGTATTTATTTTCAATTTTTATAACCTAGTTTCTATTTTTAAGCTATTTTCTTAATTTAATTATATTTATTTAAAATTTATTTATTTATTTTTATTCATTCATTATATTTTAGTGTTTTTATTTTATTTATATGCAGTTTCACGTGTATTTAAAATTGCAAAAGAAATTATGGAAATTTGAAAGGTTTTTGACCTTTTATATGCTTAGCCTTTTCATATTTTCCACCTTTTCACCAAACAACACACCACTTCAATTTGCTGCCATACTTCTCATTATTTTAGTCAACCACTTCATTCTTTCTCATGGGAAAAAAAATTATCTCAAACCCTAAAAAGTTTCGGCCATCATCCAAGTGAAGTTTTGGAAAAAAAAATCATTTCTTTTTCACTTTTTCTACTTGTTTGTTATGAATTTTGCACTTGCATTCAATCTATTGTGTTCTGCCTCTTTACTCCAGCACCATGGCCACCTCCACCACCACCACAACCAGCTACCATATCCTCCTTTCCCCTATCCTTCCATGGCCACGGCCATATATGTTGGAGATCCACCAAAAAATTAAAGCAAACTCCACTTTATATCATAGTCGAACTCCCCCTTTTGTTCCACCACTCCAACCACCACCTTGGCCGACCTTGTGCACCACCACCACCAGCCACTTGTTGACCTGAGACCTCTACAGCACTTGTACTTGACTCACCAGATCTGGCTTTGCATGATCATGCCTTGGACGAACCATTTATGGCATAGAAATCCATTGTGTTGCCTTGTATTTGTGTGTACATGCACACATATCCTTATACTCCTTCATATCATGTTATGGCCGACCCTTGTACCTTAAACCTTATCCAAATCCATCCCGTAGCAGTGCTTTATCAACCTATGGTTGAAGCATAAGTTGTTGAATGCAAGTGCAAAAGCTTTGGCTTTGTGTTGTGCATTTATTTCTAGCATTGTTTATTAATATTTTGTTTTGAAAATTCATGTTGTATTTGTTTTGTTTGATATGTGACAAGGCAATTAGCTTTGGCTCTCCCACACTCAAATCATAATCGTGCTTTCTTGCCTTTGAAGATCTTTGTTTCGTGTATTTGGTTGTCATCTCCAGCTCGTACAAGTGAGTAATTCTCACCAGACAAATTTATACTTGTATAACTAGTAAACTGATCGCAATTGAATCTGTAAACCATATCATTATGTTATAACTGCTTATGCTACGATCATATGATGTTCACCCATGATTATTCTCCTTTTATATCATATGTTACTGTTACATAATGCTATTCTGCTATTTATATCAGTTTATCACACTTCAAGTTCCTTGTAGATTAGAATCACTATGGGTTGAAATGATACATACCCGAACAGACTTTAGAATATGGAAAAATCGTTATGGGCTGAAATGACAGGACTGAGCGATTTTTATTTATTTGCATTTACTTGGGATTGCGGGTTTGAAATGATAGAACCCGGATTTTTCCTTTGTAAATTACGGATTGAAATGATATATTATCCGTATCATTGGACGTAGGTTGGAAAATTTTATACAGACTGTGGTTAAAATATATTTTTCTAAAATTTTTAAAATATTACAAAAATGTAAATATTATGAAATTTTGATTTAAATTTAATTAAAAATGATTTTTATAAAGTATTAGTGATTTTCTACAAGTTAAATAGGTGAAATAAATAAATGGTAAAGTAGAATTTGAAATATAAGTTAATTTTGGAATTTTTGATTTTGTTTATGAATGAAGTTTAAGTTAAGTAAGAAAATATGATAATTTGATTTAAATTTAAATTTAAAAATGAATTTTTTAAAGTGTTATTGATTTTCTATAAATTAAGGATAGTTAAATAAATAAATGTTTAAAATTGAAATTTGAAATATAACTTAATTAGGAAAATGCGAAATGTGTTTTAAAATAAAGTTAAGTTAAGAAAAATAAAAGGGAATTTAAATTTGATTTATGAAATGGAAAATTAAATTTATAATATTAAGTAAACTAAATGTTATAAAATTTTACATTTATTATTGAATTATTAAAGATTTGATAATTATTTGTGAAAATTTCACTTTGTAAAATCATAAATTAAGGGGTATTTAAATGATTGTTTTTAAAGTGAGAAAATATGATTTTTATAAGTTAAATTGGATTTAAATAAATTTTAATTGTTTATGAAATTGTAGTGAAGGTTTGGAATTTAAATTGACAACATTCCTAAAATGCTATCATTTCTAAAGTTGAAGATATTACAGCATTTTGTAAATGCTGTAATTGATATAAATGAACTAAATAACTAAAATGAACTAAGGGCTATTGCAGCACTTTGTAAGTGCTGTAGTTGCTGAATTTAACTAAGGCTTTACTTGAAATCTAAAACCTATTGCAGCATTTTAAATGCCGCCTTATGCTAATTGAATTGTTTTTAAACATACCTTTCCGTAGAATTTTCTAAGTGCTGCGAAAGTTGAATTTTCACTGTTTTAATAAATTTAAGTGAATGAATAAATTCTGAAAATGGTAAAATTTTGAGAGTTGAATGTTTGGTTATTAAATATAATAACTTCATTTTAAATGAATTAAATGGAATATGTTGATTTGAGATATTTTGATATTTTGAAATGTGATTTGAAATGGTAATTAAATTAAATAAAATGAATGTGGTTTTGGAAAAATATGATATTTTGATATTATGAAATGGATTTAAAATGATGTTGAATTGTGAAATGATATTTGATTTCAAAGTGTAAAATACCATTTTTGAATTTTAGTTACGGGATGTATTTAATTTATGGTTTAATTGATCCTTAAAGGATGGGCGATCCCAAACATCCTTTAAGTTATTGTACATTACTACTACAGTTCACTTGAGTTGGTTTACATTATATAAGTATATATGTCCTAACTCGAGTGTTTTGTGTTTTACTTTACGCTCGGGTCAACCTAAGTATTTACAGCTTAGCTTTGGATTTCTTTTTCTAGAGCTAGGAATCGCTGGAGATTCTGCATGTCTAGTTATTTATTCCCTTTCAGTTTTAGTTGTTCTATTTTAGCTCTGGTATTTATAAACTTCTATGTATTTGAGATTTCTATTGTATATGTTTTTCAAACTAATATTGTGTATTTGTTTTGAGAGTTTGTTATAGTAGCTTCATGAACTACTATGGTATTTTAATTTTGCGAGTTATTCTGATATTTCTGTGTCTGTGATTCTTTGAATGTATTTCATTTACTCCAAATTTATTTACAATGCGGTATTTTGAGCAATCCAAGTTCGGCATGTGTGGATGCGAATGACTGAAAATATTGGGTTGTTACATTATTTCATTTTGAAAATATTTTGAATTTATTTTTATTGCAAGATTTCATTTTAAAATATTTTTTAAAGTGGTGTTATAATTTTTCCAAAGCTTAGTGTATTTATTTTCAAATTTTTAAATCCTAGTTTATATTTTTTAGCTATTACCTTAATTAATTTATATTTATCTAAAATTTATTTATTTATTTTCTTTTCCGTACTTTTTTTTTCTAATTTATTTACTTGCATTTTCATTTGTTTAAAATGTAAAAAGAAATTTAGAAATATGAAGAGTTTTAACCTTTCATTTACCCTAGCCTTTTCATATCCCATTGCCTTTTCATTCCAAGTGTCACTTGCATTCATTTTTGACCGACCATTTCTTCTTTCTCAGCCAAACAACCTTCATTTTCATGCAAAAAAATTTTGTTTTTCATCCCAAAACTTTCGTCCATCATTGCTGAACAAAAATTGGTAATGGTTTTCACTCTTTTTCTTACTCATTTTTCTTTTTTTTTATTGATATTTTGCCTTGCTTTCACCTATGAGTGTTCGGCCATAGCCTCCTCCTTCACCCACCACCTTCACCACCACTTTATTCGGCTGCAACCATCACCTATCACCTCTGACAAGTCATGGACATGCACCCCTATGTTGCAAAGCTCTACAAAAAAATGCATGCACCACTCGAAAACTTCTTAGCCGAGTACCTGTAGGCCTTCACCACTTCACAAGCCCTCTCAGCCACCTCTAGCATCACTTCCTCCAGCCACTTCCTGACCATAGACCACTGTTGCACCATCATTTGACTTCCACCAGGCAAGGCCGAGCCACTACATGCCCATGGTCGAGCTTGTTGTTGCACCAAAATTGCCTTTTGTTGCCTTGGCTTTGTATGTTCATGCATAAACAACTTCCGCTCCTTCACTTCCTCACTAGGCCGACCATGTTGATCCATACTTGACCCAAATACACCACCATGGCGGTGCATTTTAACCATATGGCCGAGCATAGGATGGATGAAAGCAATTGCAAGTTGTTTAGTTATTTGTTGTCCCATATTCCAAGTTGTTCAATGTTATATTTGGTGTTGATATTCATGTGCTATGTATTGTTTTGTTTGATACTACAAGATAACCACTTTGGCTCTCCCCTCACTTGAATCTATATTCGTGCTATCGTGCTTTGCAGATGTTTGTGCGTTTGGTTGTGCTATCTCTAGCTTGTAGAGGTGAGTATTTCTCACAAGACATTTTGTACTTATATAATTAGTAAATCGACACCTTGTGAATCTGTAGAATTATATTATAATGTTATAACTGACTGTGATATGATCATATGATGTTCATCCCTATTTATACACCCGTCATATCATCTATTACGTTTATATAATGCTATTCTGTTATTTATATCACTTTATCACACTACAAGTTTCCTGTAGATTAGAATCGCTATGGGTTGAAATGATACATACCCGAACGGACTTTAGAATAGGGAAAAATCGTTATGGGCTGAAATGATAGACCTGAACGGTTTTTATTTATTTCATTTTTCTTGGGACTGCGGGTTTGAAATGATAGAACCCGAGTTTTCTTTGTAAATTACGGATTGAGATGATATATTATATGTATCACTTGACCTAGGTTAGAAAATATTATACAGACACGTGGTTTATATAGATATATTTTTCTAGATTTTATAAGTATTTTAAAAATGTAAATTTATGGTAATTTAATTTAAAATTGAATTTAAATGATTTTTACAAAGTGTTAATGATTTTTGTACAAGTTAAAAATATGAAATAAATGAATAGTTAAGTTGAATTTGAAATATAACTTAAATTTGAAAAATTGAGAATTTGGTTTAAAAGTGGAATTTTAAATTAAGTAAATAAAAAACGAAAATAAGTTATATTTGGAAATTTAAATCTAAGTGTTAAATTAAATTTTTAAATATAATGAATAGAAATTGAATTACTTGAATTTAATAAGTAAATTATTTAAAAAATTGATTTTATGTGAAAATTTAACTTTATAAAGTCATAAATTTAAGAGTATTTAAATGATTGTTTTTAAGATGTGAAAATATGATTATTATTATTTTGTAAATTAAAACGGTTAAAATAAAAATTTAATTGTTTATGAAATTGTATTGAAAGTTTGGAATATAATTAATAGCATTTTTGAAATGCTATCATTTCTTAAATAAAGGATATTACATCATTTGTAAGTGCTATAGTTGATACTAATGAACTATAACTATAAAAATGAATTAAGGGCTATTACAGCACTTTGTAAGTGTTGTAGTTGCAGAACTTGAACCTAACCTATTATGGCAGTTAAAAATTCTATCTTTGATAAATTGAATTGTTTTCAAACATAACTTTCCGTAGCATGTAGCATTTTCTAAATGCTGCGAAAATTGAAATTTCACTGTTTTAATAAATTTAAGTGAATAAATGAATTCTGAAAAGATTGAAATTTTGGAAAGTTAATATTTAACTATTAAATATAATAACATCATTTTAAATGATTTAAATGAAGTAATTTGATTTGAATTATAAACCATTTTGAAATGTGAATTTGAAATGATATTTAAATTAAATAAAAATGAATGGGGTTTTGAAAAGATATGATAATTTATCTTTTGAAATGGATTTGAAATGATATTGAATTTTGAAATGATATTTGATTTTTGAAGTATAAAATACTATTTTGAAATTATAATCACGGGTTATAATAACGATTGGTTGTTAAAGAGACCGGGATCGGATATAGACATACTCTCTGTCGATACCGAAAACCACTTTAACAACTATGTACGCGGTGGAGATTCCAGAACGAAGTAGGATGGTGACGACGTTCTTGAGGTATATAATGTGGACCCGACTCCCATGAGTGGGCTTATGGTGGCTAAAACAGGAGCGATCTCGGGCCAAAAGGGGTAGCTCCTCTGGTCGGACGAACTTCTTCGATACCATTCCATTACTCTGTGATTGTTTGGTTGCCACCCTTGATATGGGAGTGTGTTCCAAGGTGGGCGTATGTGGCTGCTACGTTACCACCAGCCCGTGTGCATAATTGGTATATCTACCCTGGCATAGCCTCGTGTGCTATGTCGCCTACCCTATCGAGCCTTACTATGAGTTTCTATTGGTGTTGTACCTGTGGAGTATCTTCTCATAGTCTCCCGATCAGGAGATATGCAGGTACTGTATAGACTACTGACATTATTTGTGTTAAGGGCTATATGGGTAACCCCTTAACGCTATTTTCAAGTATGTTTATTTTACTATATACATTATTATAATAGCAATATTACTACATAGTAAATAGTTTAACGGATCCTTAGAGGATGGATGGTCTCAAGCATCATTTAAGTTACTTGTTCATTTACTGCAGTTCACTTGAGTTGGTTTACATTATATAAGTATGTATGTCCTGACTCGAGTGTTTCGTGTTTGCTTTACGCTCGGGTCAGCCTGAGTATTCACAGCTTTGGATTTCTCTTTCTGGAGCTAGTCTTTGCTGGAGATTCTGCTATATATTTATCTATCTATTTCAGTTTCTGTTGTTCTAGTTTATCTCACGTGTTTGTGTCAAAATTGGGCACAACACTCTTCGGGAGTCGTTGAAGAGATAATAGTCAAGAATGTAAGTTCAAAACAGATATTATCTAACAAAAGCTCCAATCAACAGTAAAGGAAATGCGTAGACAAGCGATTTATAGTGGTTCGGCGTGTTGCCTACGTCCACTGTGAAGTGTTTTGATATTTTATTGCTTTTCTTTCAATGATTACAAGTTGTTGCAGCGATCAACAGCATGTTACAACTGGAAATTCGAAATCAACAGTGAAATTATGATGTAGGATGATGGAGATCTCGATCCGGCAGAGTCTGGGCGCTTGAGAGTCGAAAGATCCCTTTTTTGTTGGCCCTGGGGCTCTATTTATAGGCGTAGGCTGCTGATATTTCGCTGAAAACTCGGGAGACCACTTCTGGCACGTGAGGGGACCCACATTCACGGTCTCAGAAAGTTTGGGCCCACTTTGGCATCGGTTCGAACTCCATTCGAACCGATCAAGAATTCATCCAATCGAGGTGAAATTTGGCATGGACATTCTTCAACATGTATGCAAGCTTCTGTGAAAATTTCATGGCATCTGGATCAGTAGATTGGGAGATATGAGGGATTCGAAATGGGGTTCATTGCATGGCTGTTTGGTTCGAAACCATGCTTTCGAACCGATGGCTTCGAATCCATCATGGCACGCATCTTCGTGGTGACGTGGAGCGCAAACTTCGAATCAATCCGGTCTTCACTCCGAGTTGACCGCTTCGACTCCATATATCTCGGCGAATTCGAACCTGATGGAAGACACGTCATCATGGTTGGTTGACCCAGTGGATTCGAATGAGGCTACACAGGATGGGTTCGAACTTGGCATCATGGATGGGTTCGAGCATGACTTCATGGACGGGTTCGAACGAGGTTCCATGTTTGGGTTCGAGCAATGTCCAATGATGGACTCGAACAAGGATTCTTGTTTGGAGTCGAACAAGGCTTTGTGGTGGGTTCGAAGCATGGCTTCTGTGATGGATACGAGCTGTGTCACTTCTCCATGGACACGAGGCCCATCGGTTCGAACACGATGGATTCGAACACGATGGATTCGAAGGTGATGGAGTCGAACTCGAGGTGGTTCGATGGATTTGAAACTTATGGATTCGGAAGCGATCGTTTCGAACCGTTGGTCAACGATGGGTTCGAAACCTAAGCCTTTCCCTTCAAATTGAATCGATCAAAACTCGAGCGTATGAACTCGGATTGACTTGAAACTTGAGATGTTGACTCCTATGGTCTTTCTTGCCGTGTCCTATCAATTGTAGCTCAATCTGGACTTGGACAAAATTCAGTGATATCCATAGCGAGACGAAGTATGACCGGTCTCTGAGACGAACTGTTCTCCTTTTCTGATCGATCTTTTGGTATCGCGGCTTTGCCAAAAAGCGGGATAACATTTTGCCCCCCAAAGTACGTCTTGTGGGAACATGACGTGCTTTGAACAGCTGCAATTTCTCTGAACAATCATTGCTCTCTTTTTTGTTGAAACATGTATGTTGTATTGTTGTAACCTTTTGTTGACATGATTGATTGCTGTATAATAGTGCTTAGCCGTTGGCTGTTGCATTTGTAACAGGATGAGTGTTTGATCCCTGTAAATGTTTAAAATCGATTGTTAGTTCGACATATATGCATATATGTTAGTTTGACCCTTGCAAACGTCGTGCGTCCACGAGTCGTTGTCAGTTCGGTTTGCTATAGAATTTCGTATTGATTATCTCCTGAACCGATTTGGAAATTTGAGTTGAGACAACGCTTGATGGTTGTTTTGAGAAGTCCCTTCGTATCGATCCTCTCCTGAGCCGATATTGAAGGCTGAAGTAATTGAATTTGTATTGCGTGAGTGTAATGTTTTCGAACCGATGAGTTAGAGCATCGATGAATTCGAAATCTACGTTTGTTATGGACGCGGTACGCTTGCGCTATGATGGATTCGAAATAGACATTTGAACCGATATGAAAGAATGGATACGAAGTAGTTGTTCGAATCGATTCGAATTTTGAAGCTGATAGATACGAAGTCATCCTTCGTATCGATAGGAAATGATGGATACGAAATCATCGTTCACATCGGTAGTTTGTGGATGGAGTTGTGAACAGGGGCTTCGAGTTGATGTGCCCATTATGTGTTTCGCATCGATGCGAATCGATGTCTACTGTATAGCCTTGGTTGTATACTTCGTAACGATAAAGGGTGAGGTTAACTTCGCATCGATAAGACTTTAGGCATAGGGGTTCGAATGGAGATTTCGAACCGATGCGTGTTTTGACTGGTTGCGACCGGTCAAGTTTACTAGGAGGCGAATCGTCCCGGTTACTTTTAGGGCTCCATATAAATAGCAAGGGGTTTCACTTTTTCCATTTTTTACTTTTTACTCTCGCCTTGGTTTTCCTGTGCTCCGCATCGTCTCGAAGCTTCAAAGGAGAAAACACTGCGTCACGCACTCGAACCAATCCAGATCCAAAACCTTGACTCCTCGAATCCATTGCATAAACTAGGTAATTAGCATCGAATCCAAACGGCAAATTTACTTCGAAACCGCGTCTTCTTCATCGATTGCTCACTTCAGTGATTGGCAAAACCAGATCTGGTTTGAGAAGGCTTCGAACCGATGCGTGGATTCGAGTTCGAATCGATGATGGGTGTGCCATTCGCCGTTGGATTCCAAAATTTGATATTTTCTGAGCATAACTCTGGCGAGCTTCATCCTTGCATATTTGGACATATTAAATTGCATACTTGACCACCTTTCGAAGCTCGTCGATGGAACAATAACGACTTCTATTCAAATCAAATTTCCATCATACAAGCGGTTCAACGATGACGGTCAGCGATGACGGTCATTGTAAGTGGACTCCGTAGCTTTGTCGTTTGCATATTTTCTTTAACTCTGCGATATTCATTCAAGTAATGCATGGCACTACACAACATACATTCATATACTTTACACTGGGGAACGCACGGGTCCTTTGTCGTCTAACGATGGTTTCTCATGAGTTAGCTAGTTATGGAACCGTCAAGTTCGCAACAGCAGGAGGTTCAAAGCACAAGTGCTCTGAGATTAGAGGTTCCAGATATTGAACCTGAGATCATTGGTCCGGCCCCGGACGAACTTCTCAATGCGTCTTTCATTGCTAATCCGTCGGATTCCATCCCATCGAACATTTCTGAAGACATGTTAGGGAGAACATGCTTGAGGCACGGCCTGTCACTGGATGACGTGTTATTGCCAGGGCCGAATGATAGACCGCACAATCCACCGGAAGGGTATACTGCATTCAACCGCCACGCGTGTGCGGCCGGGACACTTCCTCCGTTCAACGAGTATATAAGGGAAGTATTGTCATTTTTGAGGATCGCCCCATCTCAGCTGCACCCGAACGGATATGCGTCGATCAATAGCTTGTTCATTGCATTTATGGAATATCTCCATCGACCACCACTCCCGATTGAGATCAGATACTTGTTCAATTTCAAAACTCGGGGTGATTATCCTTCCTTCACATTTCTGGAAGCGGTGAGGAACTGCCAAGTGGTTACCGGGTCCTGGACCAGGTTGAGCTACTATAGGACGGAATGGTTCTATGTCAGGTGTCCTCCGGGGTTTGCCCGGCGATGGTTAGTCAGACGTGAGTGTAGCTGAGCTATCAAGTAATTACTAAGGCAATTGCTGTCAAAGTGAAACTTATGTTTTTTTTCTCTTTTTTACAGCGACGATTCAGCGACCTGAGGGCGAGCACTTTAGGGAGATGGTGCGAGTGCTTCGAGAAGTCCCGAGTGGAGATAGGGATATTGAGCCGCTCTTGACGGATAGGAATCTCCGAACTTACGGATTAATTGAACGAGGGCAGAGCATACTGTTTGAGGGGGCATTAAAGGCCGTTTTGAAAAAACGAGTCAAGCACAAGAAGCCCAAAGTTATTATAGCCGAGGAGGCTGATTCTGAAAGAACTCACACTGACGACGAGCCGTTGTTGGAGCCTACAGACGTGGCTCAGGATGTTGAAGAGCAAAGAAAAGGCAAGGCAGCCGTCGTCACGTCAACTAAGAAGGGGAGATGGAAGTCGGTTGTCACGGCCCGATCCTCTCCCGGAGTTAGAATTTCCGAGATGTCTCCTCCGCGAACCGAAAGTCTTTACGAAGGGCTTACCGACCTTCCAATCCCGGATGATGTGTCTTTTCAGCATGACGCCGGGTTGGGGGAATTTCATCGTACTCTTGAATTGAGCGAGCCTTTTATTACTAGCTCAGTCGACACTTCTGGTTGGTCGGGGAAAATGCATATTCATACACATTTCACGACACTGCATAGTCCCGAGTCTTAGGTCATCAGTTTCGAGAAACCACTAACTCTATTCTCATTTTGCTTTGTAGATATTATGACTGGACGTGGTTCGATGCTTGGGAGCCTATGACATGCTCGCAGACCTTCCTCATATTACGATTCACAACGGAGAGAAGGAGATAGGAGTTACGATCGTAGGTATTCCGGGTACTCTAGCCAAGAACGGAGAGATAGGGATTACAGACATCGGTCTCGATCGCGCACCCCTCCTCCAAGAGCTCCTATACAGCCTCCTGTCCATGTTCCTCGTCCTTCTGATTCCTCGCACTATCAGTCGACCTCTCAATCTTCTAGGCATGAACCTCGCCATCCCAGATCCGAGGCAATGCCTCCAATAGTCGCGGAGCAACCTCCTACTGAAAGTTCAGGAGAAGGAGCAATCAGGCTTGCTCAACTGAAGAAGGACTTTCCAAATATTTGCTTTGACAACTACATCTTCCCTCTTCACTTGAAAAGAATCCCGCCGGAGGCCGAACAGATGGTGCACGATTATGTGCACGATTTTTATGCCCAGTACAGGGCGTGGTACAAGACGGCCGAAAAAGCGTCGTCACTGGCCTTTGAGCGTGGGGCCACCATTGAGAAAATGCAGGCTGAGTTGGCCCAAAAGAGCCGTATTATCGATGTGCTAAACACTGAGGCTGAGTCTTCTCGGAAATCCGAAATGGAGGCTATCAAAAAAGCCGATGAAGCCCAAGCAACAATGGACAGGATGAAACGTGAGCACTATGCCACGGTAGAGGACATGGGCCATTGAAACACCATGGTTATTGCCGAGAGGGACGCAGCCCTAAAGGAGTTGAACGAGCTTAAGTCAAAATTCGCCAAAATCGCCAAGGATAGGGATGATGCGAACAATGCAGCCCAGGAGGCGTGTGAACAAGCCGTGATTCTCTGGACTGAACGGAATGCGGCAGTAGCCAAGGTCCAGGCGGTTGAAATGGAGGCTAAAGGGAAAGTTCGCCAAGCAGAGGCCAGGCTGGAGGCCGATATTGAAGATTTGCTTATCACTTACAATGCCAACGTGTTGAGACATCGAAATTTGGCCTGGCTCCTAGATTACCCGGTGCACCTCCGCAATGCTTGGGATCGATTGGTCGAGGAAGAAGAGGAAGCACACCTGGATGAATCGGTCGACCGATTTGAACTTGAAAACCGGTTGTTGACTGATGATGAGAAGAAGGTTCTCCACGACGCTATTGTTGCTCAAGAAAAGGAGATGATCGGTGGTCGATCTCTGGAGGTTGGAGAAGGGTCAGGTGTTGAGCATTACTCTACTGTTACTGAAGTCACCGCTCCACCTTCGTCGGTGTCTGTATCTATGGTCGGTTCTCAATCTGTTCCTGCTTATGACCCGGAACAGCCGCGGTTATCTCCCATTCGGGAGAATGCTTCTGAGGCCGCTCAGTCGTTCGCAAGTCAAACTGGGGAAGGTATTCCAAACTTACCTCAAGTGTTTTCCGAATAGAGAGTTTGTTCTGAAGCAGTTACTGATGACTTCTTCTTATCTTTGTTTAGTGACTGGAGCTACTTCGATTGCCGTGACCCAGGAATCAATCAAAGGGGATAAGGCCGTCACACCGAGACTACTGGTGTGACTACAGTATCGACCGAGGCGGCGCAAGGGAGGTCCCTATCTCTTGACGAACAAATGGTGAGTGAGCTGCTTGGCCAACAGGGTGGCTCTTTCACTGACTTGCCATTTATCATTAGTGACCTTCCGCCGACCTCCAGCTCTTCAATGCAGACTGCGGATGCCCCCAGCCAGGCCCAGACGATTCGTGATGAAGAGATCCTGGCCGAGATTCAAGCTGAATTAGAAGCTGCGGGGCAAAGTGGTAGTGTTGGCGGTGGCACGGCGGCGCAGAGCCCAGCACCTGCGAGGATAGTATCGTCGGGTGGCACTATTCCATCTTCCGTTGCGGGTCCAGTCCCTCCTACTCCTCCGGCGGGGAGCCTTCATTTAGATTCAAGTTTCGAGGAGGACGTAGATATTATGCCCCCGGCCGAAGAGCAACCACCAGTGAGGAGGTCGTCCAAACGAAGGATTTCCGTTCCTAGCGATTCTGATGACGAACCGCTGATAAGGAAGCCAAGAAAGAAAGAGTAATTCGGCCTCCCAAGCAGATATTTTTGTAGATAGGAACTTGTTTTCGTTTTTTGTTAGTAGGCCGTGTATAGATGCAGGTTCGGCCCCTGCTAGTAGGCATTCTTTTTTGGAAGAACTTATTTGCGTGTAAGTTCTTGTCTTCAGTTAGTTGAAATAGAATTTAGTTTCTTTGTTCCAACTCTCATTTCTTTTGTGCTTAAGTGTTTGTAGCGTTATGTTTTTAGTCCGGTGCACTTGTGGTGTTTTTACCGTCAAGTAGAGTTTGTTTTATTCGCCAAGTCTGAAAATCTTGGTCGCAAGTCGTAGTCGATGAATAATCGAATTTCGGACATCGTATCACTTTGGTTAGCGATTAACACTTAGCTCTTTTGCCCCTTAGTCTCGGGGAATAACATTTGTGTTTTGGTGGTTAAGTGCGTTTATTGCAAACCTTAAGCACGTTTCCACATTCTGGGGACTTAGGATAATTTGTAATCGATAACTTGGTTCGCACTATGGGAATCTGAGAGTTATCGACGTTTGTAGTATGGTTCGCGCTCCGGGAACCTGGAATTGATGTTTACACTCCACTCCACGCTCTGGGAATCTGGAGTTAGCGTGGATGCTTCGGTTCGCGCTCCGGGAACCTGTAATTTATGTTTATACTCCAATTCATGCTTTGGGAACTCGGAGTTAGCACGGATGCTTCGGTTCGCGCTTTGGGAACCTGTAATAGACGTTTATACTCCAGTTCATGCTTTGGGAACTCGGAGTTAGCACGGATGCTTCGGTTCGCGCTTTGGGAACCTGGAATAGACGTTTATACTCCAGTTCACACTCTGGGAAGTTGGAGTCAGCCGATAGATGGTCAGTCACACCTATTTGGGTTTTTTAGGAATTCGTTCACACTCTAGGAACGATGGATTTGATGTTTATACTCCAATTCACACTCTGGGAAGTTGGAGTCCGTTCGCACTCCAGGAACGAATTTTTGAATGTTTATACTCCAATTCACGCTCTGGGAAGTTGGAGTCCGTTCGCGCTCTGGGAACGAATTTTTGAATGTTTATACTCCAATTCACGCTCTGGGAAGTTGGAGTCCGTTCGCGCTCTGGGAACGAGTTTTTGAATGTTTATACTCCAATTCACGCTTTGGGAAGTTGGAGTCCGTTCGCGCTCTGGGAACGAATTTTTGAGTGTTTATACTCCAATTCACGCTGGGGGAAGTTGGAGTCCGTTCGCGCAGTGGGAACGAATTGTTGAATGTTTATACTCCAATTCGCGCTGTGGGAAGTTGGAGTCCGTTCACGCTCTGGGAACGAATTGTTGGATGGACTGTCGTGTGTTGGTCCAGTTCAGCCTTCGATGTGTTGGCTTGCCCCCGAGCTGGGGTTTCACTTAGTGAGTGGCCGGTTGTAACGCAGTCACTCGCTATTTGAATAAATTCAATTGTTTGATGGAACTTAGCTCTTCGTGTGTCGTGATTGTTGAACGTTGTATTCGGTGAATCACAGCTTTAGCTTGAAGAGATAGCATTTTATTTGCTGAAATAAGAAAATGTGGCAAAGTCAGTGCCTTATTACAAATTCAAATTTCAGAACGTAAAAGAAACTGCAAAGTATTCATAGATTGAAGGAGCCTGTCATGTGTGACAGTGACGAGGTTCTTCGTCGTTCCAGGCTCCTGAGCAAGTAGGCCCGCCACTGATGGCGTTTATCACCAATCTTCCATGGAAACAAGTCGAGTCCTCCTGCCTCGGTCGATTGGGTTCATTGATTGGATTGGATGGGCCCGCTTCTCTGGGCTGCGGTGTCCGCACAAACTGTTCCAGCTTCCTTTCTCTGACCAGTTTTTCAACAAGATCCTGTAAGTGACGACACTCGTTCGTATTGTGCCCGTAGCCTTCATGGAACCTGCAAAATTTTCCCGTCTGAATTTGTCTCTCTGACGACGGTCTTGGAGCAGGTTTTTCATATTGAATTGTATTACGGGTCTGCAAATACAAGTCCTCCAGTGAAGTATTCAAAGGAGTATAACTGTCGAACATCGGATTTTTGTGTTGCGGGCCACGATTTTGATCTTGTTTTTTAAGTTGATTCACGCTCTCTCTTCGCCGAGCTTGTTTATTTTTAATGTTCAACTGAACTTTTCCGGAGCTCTCACCGGACTGTTTTATTGCAACATTGCTTTGGGTCCCTTCCGCATTTGGCCCTGCGTCAGTTTGCTTCCTAGACTGTTTCGCGTCTTCCAGTCTCAGGAATTGAGCTGCTTTGGCATGGAAACGGTCCAATGACGCAGGTGGTTTCCCAGCTAGCCAATTTCCGAATTCAGAATCGGGGTCGATCCCCTTAGTCAGCGCCATAAGGATAGAGTTATCGTTTGGATTACTAATCTCCGCTCATGCAGTATGGAATCTCTCTAGGTAGTGCCTGAGCATCTCTCCGGGAGCTTGCGTGACACTAGATAGAGTGTTGACATCTTTCGGCCTTGCGACGTGCATGCGGAATTGCTCAACGAATTTTGTAGCTAACTGATCGAAGGAAGAGATGGATCGAGGTGGTAGTCAGGTGAACCACATGGTAGCGATGCCCCCCAAGGATATGGGGAAACTACGACACTTCACTGCATCGTCAGCTCTGGCAGCAGTCATCGACCATTCATATTTCAGAATATGTTGGTTGGGGTCGGAGTTTCCCTCGTACATGGGTAGAGAGGGCATTCGGAATCGCCGTGGGGGTTCAGCATTAAGAATATCGTCCGTAAAGGGAGTGTGACTTCGGAAAACTCCCCAATCGTCGTTTGTGAATCCCTGACTCTCACGGATCATCTGACGTATCATAGTTGAAAGATCCGGCATTTGTGCCGGAGTATGATCACGTTCCATACTTCGGGCTTGAACCGGATATCGTCGACGGTCCAAGTCTCGCCTTCTTGGCTCATAGTCCTCTGGGACGTACGGTTCAGGAGCACGACCGCTATGACGACGGTCCAGGTCCGACCGATCTTGAGCGTCGATCCCTGGTTCGGCCGCAACGCTAGTGGTGCGGTATTCTGCGGCGTGGTGGGGAACGGCACCTCCTCGGGAGGAGGGTCCGGTTTGGAAACTGGCTGACGGACCAACTCTTATTTGTCCAATGGTCAATGTCGGTTGGTTTCCAACGGGTGGCATACGACTCCCATCTAACCGGGGTCGTGGAGGCCGGTTATGATAATCAGAAGATGAAGAACTTTCGCTGGAGGAGCGAGAAGCATGATCTCTCATGGATCTCTTTCGTTTCTGGCGATCCAGCTTGTTGATTAGCTCAGCGTTAGCGCGTAGCTGTTCTTCTAGTTGTCGCCGATTCTGGGTCAGCTCTTGGAGTAGCAACTGCAACTCTTGTTGGGTGACCGGTCCCGACGGTTCCGATTGCCCAGCGGCATCTTGATTAGATGAAGGTAGAGGGGCAGGATTCTGTCTATCCTGTTCTTCTTGATTGACAGCGTTTGAGGTGGTTCTTGTGCTAACCATAATGAGAATTGAATTCCTTTCCTAGACTTTATGCAAATCTGAATAGAAGGAAAGGAAGTCGGACTCAATGATCTGAATCTCTCTCTTAGATTTATTCAATCCGGTATCGATGACAGATCCAACGAGCACGAGAAAAGCTAGGTTCTCTCAGTGAAAGCACCAAAGTGTTTGTGTCAAAATTGGGCACAACACTCTTCGGGAGTCGTTGAAGAGATAATAGTCAAGAATGTAAGTTCAAAACAAATATTATCTAACAAAAACTCCAATCAACAGTAAAGGAAATGCGTAAACAAGCGATTTATAGTGGTTCGGCGTGTTGCCTATGTCCACTGTGAAGTGTTTTGATATTTTATTGCTTTTCTTTCAATGATTACAAGTTGTTGCAGCGATCAACAGCATGTTACAACTGGAAATTCGAAATCAACGGTGAAATTATGATGTAGGATGATGGAGATCTCGATCCGGCAGAGTCTGGGCGCTTGAGAGTCGAAAGATCCCTTTTTTGTTGGCCCTGGGGCTCTATTTATAGGCGTAGGCTGCTGATATTTCGCTGAAAACTCAGAAGACCACTTCTGGCACGTGAGGGGGCCCACACGCACGGTCTCAGGAAGTTTGGGCCCACTTTGGCATCGGTTCGAACTCCATTCGAACCGATCAAGAATTCATCCAATCGAGGTGAAATTTGGCGTGGATATTCTTCAACATGTATGCAAGCTTCTGTGAAAATTTCATGGCATCTGGATCAGTAGATTGGGAGATATGAGGGATTCGAAATGGGGTTCATTGCATGGCTGTTTGGTTCGAAACCATGCTTTCGAACCGATGGCTTCGAATCCATCATGGCACGCGTCTTCGTGGTGACGTGGAGCGCAAACTTCGAATCAATCCGGTCTTCACTCCGAGTTGACCGCTTCAACTCCATATATCTCGGCGAATTCGAACCGATGGAAGACACGTCGTCATGGTTGGTTGACCCAGTGGATTCGAATGAGGCTACACAGGATGGGTTCGAACTTGGCATCATGGATGGGTTCGAACATGACTTCATGGACGGGTTCGAACGAGGTTCCATGTTTGGGTTCGAGCAATGTCCAATGATGGACTCGAACAAGGATTCTTGTTTGGAGTCGAACAAGGCTTTGTGGTGGGTTCGAAGCATGGCTTCTGTGATGGATACGAGCTGTGTCACTTCTCCATGGACACGAGGCTCATCGGTTCGAACACGATGGATTCGAACACGATGGATTCGAAGGTGATGGAGTTGAACCCGAGGTGGTTCGATGGATTCGAAACTTATGGATTCGGAAGCGATCGTTTCGAACCGTTGGTCAACGATGGGTTCGAAACCTAAGCCTTTCCCTTCAAATTGAATCGATCAAAACTCGAGCGTATGAACTCGAATTGACTTGAAACTTGAGATGTTGACTCCTATGGTCTTTCTTGCCATGTCCTATCAATTGTAGCTCAATCTGAACTTGGACAAAATTCAGTGATATCCATAGCGAGACGAAGTATGACCGGTCTCTGAGACGAACTGTTCTCCTTTTCTGATCGATCTTTTGGTATCATAGCTTTGCCAAAAAGTGGGATAACATCACGTATTAGTGGACTTCTATGTATTTGGGATTTCTATTATGTTGTTTTCAGACTGATATTATGTATTTGTTTTGAGACTTTGTTATAGTAGTTTCGTGAACTACTATGGTATTTTATTTTCCGCTGCGAGTTATTCTGATATTTCTATGTCCGTAATTCTATGTGTTTGATTTTATTTGCTCCAAATTTATTTACAATTTGTTATTTGGCATCATTTAAGTCTGACATGTGTGGATTATTGTCGATTTGAATGGTATAAAATAGTAGGTCGTTACAACATCCCTCCTTTTTGTACGTTTTAAATCGACAATAAACCATACATGTCAGACTCAAATCATACAGAAGGGCGGATTGTTATTGGGGTGAATAAGAAAAGGGAAGAAAGAAAATAAAACAAAACAGAATCTTGCAGCGCAACGATAAAATATAATAATCAAATAAACAGTTATGAAGATGTTTTACAAAATATTCGATTATACTTATACAATACATATCAGAGTTACATATACCAGAGAATAATAAATAATGCAGCAGAACAGTAGTAAATAATAGTAATAATATCTTCATCTTCGTCCTCCAAAATAAAGTCTTCAAAACCTGTAATGCTCAGACTGACCCGAGCGAATTGAAAAGACAAAACACTTGAGTCAGAACTAAAGGATCTTATGTAAGTTAAATCAATAGAACCAAATATGAGTGGGACGGCGTCAGAGATGTTTACGGGATTTGACATCTCCTATCCAATGTCTAACGTGAGTGCAGTAAGTTAGGAGATGCTCGGAATTCACATCTCCCAAGGATCCGTTAAACTATTTACTATGTAGTAATATTTCGCTATTATAATAATGTCTAATAGTAAAATAAACCTACTTTTAAATAACATTTAGGAGTGACCCAATATTCCTCTTAACACGTAATAGTCCCAGTAGTCCATCCAATATCATGGTCCCTCCTGATCGGGAAGCCACCAGAGGATACCACACGGGCTACGAGAGAAAACCAAACTCGTACAAGACACGCTAGGGTAGGTGACACGGCACAACTAGGCAATGCCAGGGTAGATATACCAATTATGCTTCCGGACCGGTGGTAATGCGTAGCAGCTACTACCGCCCACCTCAAGCCACACCCCCAAAATAAAAAAGGGCCCCAAACAATCACAATGTAACAGAATGGTATCGAAGGAGTGTGTCCGATAAAAGGTGCTACCTTCTTAGCTCATCGATCGCTTTTGTTTTAGCCACCTTATGCCAACTCACGGGAGTCGGGTCCACGTTTATACCTCAAAGGAAACGCCGCTACCATCCTACTTCATTCTGGAATCTCCACCGCATACACGGTTGTTAAAGTGGTCTTCGGAGTTGGCAGAGAGTATGACAACTTCCGATCTCGGTCTCTGTAACAACCAACCGTTATTATAACACCGCAGTCTTTTCAAAATAGTTTATACTTCAAAACGGGAACATAATATCCATTTCAAAATCATATGAATACGACATTTTCGTTTAAAACCCAAATTAATATGGTATCATTTTTATAAAAACCCAAATCGATGTAGTATCATTTTTATTTCAAATATTCCTTTTTCCAAAATCATAGCACTTCCAAATCATAATACCTTGAAACCCATAAATTTGAAACACAACTTCCAATACTTAAATGGTGTAAATATTAAATTACTTTATATAATAAAATAGCTTCTTCAATTTCACAAATCAATTCCAATACAGATTTGAACCCCCAAATAACCATTTAAATTTCCATATATTTCAAAGCTTTAAATATTCCACAATTTCAAAAATAATTCTTTGATAATTCCATATATATCAAATTCAATTACTATTATTTAGATTTGAAATGTTTACTTAATAAATCCAATGTATTTTAAGTAAAACTTTTATACTTCAAATAACTGGATATTCTTTCAATTTATTTAACTTGATATATTTATTTAAATTGGCTTAATATTCATTTAAATCAATCTAAACCAAAATCAAGTTATAAAATCATACCCTTTAAAAGCTCAATTTTTATCTAAATTTTAAACCAAATTTATTCGAGTAATTCTTAAATAATTTAATTTGAGTCAATTTCGTATTTATCTTCCAACCCCAAATTTATTTAAGTCGGTATAAACCCTATATATACAACATAATTTTAAACATATACTTAACCATATTATATAAAACAATCAAACTTTATTATTTAACTTATTTTATATTTCAAAACAAATTTATGCATAGTTAAAAATTACTAATAAAATAGCATTTATATAACTTCGAAAATCAATAATTATATAACCCATATATTTCTTTGTAAAACCCTAGAAATCATTTCAAAATACTTTTATATATAGATCACGGTGTTCGTATATAATTTTCTATCCTATGGTCAAGTGATACAGATATTTATCGTTTCAATCCGTAATTTCAATAAAAAATACGGTTATATATCATTTCAAACCGCAATCCCAAATGAAATAATAATCCATAACAACTTCCAATTTATAACAATATAAGATACAACATCCATTTATCCAATATCAATCATCAAACATTTATCACAATCATCATCCAGTTCAATCAATAACATCAATACATAACAGGAAATAAATAACAGGTATTTACTAGCAGTTTATATTCAATAATAAATCAAATAACCATTTAACTGGCAGTTATATGTAATAATAAATTAAATAACAATTTAACTGGCAGTTTATATGCGATAATAAATTAAATTACAATTTAATTCAATAATTCAACTGAGATGATGATTAAAAATATGCCAAACAGTCATAAAATCGTACCTTTAAAAGCTCAAAGGAAATGCCGCCACCATCCTACTTCATTCTGGAATCTCCACCGCGTACACAGTTGTTAAAGTGATTTTCGAAGTTGGCAGAGAGTATGACAACTTCCGATCCCGGTCTCTTTAACAACCAACCGTTATTATAACACCGCGGTCTTTTCAAAATAGTTTATAGTTCAAAACCAGAATATAATATCCATTTCAAAACCATATGAATATGGTATCATTTCCATTTAAAACCATCATCAATATGATATCATTTTTATAAAAACCCAAATCAATATAATATCATTTTTATTTCAAATATCCCTTTTTCCAAAACCATAGCACTTCCAAATCATAATATCTTGAAACCCATAACTTTGAACCACAACTTCCAATACTTAAATGGTGTAAATATTAAATTACTTTATATAATAAAATAGCTTCTTTAATTTCACAAATCAATTCCAAATACAGATTTGAACCCCCAAATAACCATTTCAATTTCCATATATTTCCAAGCTTTAAATATTCCACCATTTCAAAACTAATTCTTTGATAATCCATGTATATCAAATTCAATTACTATTATTTAGATTTGAAATGTTTACTTAATAAATCCAACATATTTTAAGTAAAACTTTTAAACTTCAAATGACTAGATATTCTTTCAATTTATTTAACTTGATATATTCATTTAAATCAGCTTGATATTCATTTAAATCACTCTAAACCAAAATCAAGTTATAAAATCATACCCTTTAAAATCTTAATTTTTATCTAAATTTCAAATCAAAATTATTCGAGTATAATTCTTAAATAATTTAATTCGAGTGAATTTCGTATTTATCTTCCAACCCCAAATTTATTTAAATCAGTATAAACCCTATATATACAACATAATTTTAAACGTATACTTAACCATATTATATAAAACAATCAAACTTTATTATTTAACTTATTTTATATTTCAAAACAAATTTATGCATAGCTAAAACCCACTAATAAAATAACATTTTTATAACTTCGGAAATCAATAATTATATAACCCATATATTCCTTTATAAAACCATTGAAATCATTTCAAAATACTTTTATATATAGACCACGTTGTCTGTATATAATTTTCTATCCTATGGTCAGGTGATACGGATATTTATCATTTTAATCCATAATTTAAAAAAATACGGTTATATATCATTTCAAAACGCAATCCCAAATGAAACAATAATCCATAATAACTGGTAGTTTATAACAATATAACACACAACATCCATTCATCCAATATCAATCATCAAACATTTATCACAATCATCGCCCAATTCAAACAATAACATCAATATATAACAGGAAATAAATAACATGTATTTACTGGTAGTTTATATTCAATAATAAATTAAATAACCATTTAACTGGCGGTTATATGCAATAATAAATTAAATAACAATTTAATTCAATAAATTCAATTCAACTGAGATGATGATTAAAAAAAGGCCAAATGGTCATAAATAAATTTCTAATCACATCATAAATCAATTTAACAAACATAAGAAATTTTAGAAGTTGTGAGTGGGTTAAAACACTCACCTTTTGAATTTAAATTAAATTTAAATCCAATTTAAACCCAAAATTTGAGCGGTCTCGGAATTCGTCCAAACTAGCGTCAAAATGTCCGGAATTTCAATACGAAACCCTACTGAAGCCGCCGCTCTGAATCTGAATACCTCCGCCACCACGACGATCTAGGACCTGATTGGCGATGCCCATTCACCCGCGTAGACCACGCCGACCACCCCCAAGCTCACGCGAGCCTCCCAGCTCCCCTAGAAAGCCAATGTCGCCATCACGTAAAACGACATCCTTCGGCCAACACGTTCGATTCTGAGACAAACTGACCACATGGATGAGAGCTACTCGCCATCCTCTACCCACTGGTGTTCGCCGATCACCCTCCGGACAAAGATCCGCCGTTAAAATCAAAACCCACGTTTCGATGGTCGAGAATTATCCTTCAAATTCCGGACACATGGAAACCCAATTTGAAAAACTAGTTGCGGAATTGACTTACGCTCGTCGAGAGCTTCAAATCGATATATAATTCGATATAGTTTGTGCAGTTTGAAATTTTGATTTGATTTTGAATTGCAATTGGATATAGAATTTGATTGTCTGTCATTGAGGAGGAGAGACAGCGGAATTGTATGTATAGAACAATGAACATAAGGAATAGGACAGGGCTTATAACGAGGGGGGTGTGTGTGTGTGTGTGCAAAGATGAAATTAGAATGGATGGACACGATTGATATACACGTTGAACGATAAAATGGCCCGAAAAGCCCATTCTGACTCTGGAACGAAATTGGGTCAACCCATATATCAAAATAGACATTTTTAAATATTTTAAAGGCAATGGAACAGGTTTCAAATCCAAATTCCATCATTGAAGAAGTTATGCTAAAAGTCAATTTATTCCAAATTGATTTCAATTGATTTCAGTTTAATTGATTTCAAGGCATTTCAAGCTCGTACGATCAAACGACAAGCCCTTATGAAACTTGAAATCCTACAATAATTCATCGTTATGTATCCGATGAAACTACTTTCGTCGACATCCGAGTCAGTAGCCAAAATGGCTATTTTTACATTAATTAAATAAATTAAAAACTAATTAATTAAATCAAACTTTCAATTTCAATTCTATAATCGACAATTCTTATCATTTTTAATTTATTAAACAATTACAGTAATTTAAACAAATTCAGATGTCAATTTAACGTTGATTCATTCATCAATTTCAGTGTTTAATTCCAATTCCATTTAAATTCAGAAATTATAAATTAAAATTCCAAAATCCATTTTATTTGACATTTCCTCCTATTATTTGATCTATCATTCTCAAATGGATGAAATCAACATTGGTTCATGATTTATTACATAATATTCCCAATTTTCAACTTAATTTCCATTAACGTAATATTTAAATATTAAATTTCAATTATTTGCAATTAATCCAATTATTAAATTCAAATCCCATTAAATTGATAAATCTTTATTCCATTCTTTAAATCAACCAATTGTCATATTATAAATAGGATGAACAATATTTCAATTATTTCTTTAACTTTACTAACATTAATTATATCAAATTACAGTTTATTACGTATTATTTCATAAACTAATATAACTTTGAATTCATTTTCAAATTTACTATTTACAATCAATTATAGCTTTTCAATTGTTTCAATTTATTGGGATTGCACTAAATTAGTTATTTATTAACTCGCATTAACATTCTTACATTTCATTCCCGTTATTTATTCATTAACAAATTCAAATTTTTATTTATTCTAGATTTAATTACCAAAATCTTATTAAATTAGCAATTTTTAATAATCGATTTTGCGGGTCCTTACATGAACGAAATATATTATAAATATATGTGTCTTATGATATGTGTGTGTGTGTATGTATATCATCAAACCCTACGTGTGTGTGCGCGTATAGTTTTAGTATGCCCAATTCGGAGCAACCGGGTAGTGCCAAGCACTTCAAGAACGTATCACGATCCACACGAGAAGGACAATACTTCAATGTTGTGCATATGTGTGGGAAAGGTGTACACTGTGTTTCGTTTACACGTGGTTTCGGTATGTCGGCATAAAAAACCGAAAGGACAAGACACTAGTGGAAATATTTTCTTTGCATCATAGTGAGGACACGACCTACATACGAGATCCCAAAGCAATGGCAGAGAGAGATTGGGATGCTTTTCTAGAGTGCGTCATTTACTGTCTATGGCATTAGGTGTTAAAGTGAGACCTACATGGGTCGGTGGTGACTCGGAGTCATAGAGTTGGCACCAAAGGATTCTCCATAATGGCTAGTGGTAATTCATCACACAGATATTAGTTTCAGATATTCAACTAGCACGAACTCATAAAGTGTTAATCGCTTACAATCCTTAAATGAATTTTGAGTATGGATATACTTAATTATATAACATTGTTATATAGTTATATTTTCTTTACATTTCGAATTAGACTGAGATTAGGAGATATATGACACTATTGATCATGAAGTGTAATATTACTCCTACACTCTTTATCATATTATCAGCAACATAACTTGTTATGGCATGTATGTATTATCCTTACTTGGTGAACGGATAAGGCATGATAAGGTATGATCAATGTTACCCATAGGTCCTTGGTCACATCTATTAGACGTAAATATGTTACATGTATACCCAGTGTTGGTCCTTGAGATGATGGTTTTGATGACAACAACCTTAGAATAAGATTATAAAATATAAATACTAACATTATAGTTTAGATATATAGGTATATGCAGGATCTAGCCATGCAGGTACCAAGAATGAAGACTGTACAATATAGAGATTCAAGATATCAAGATTGTAGACTCATGAGTATCAAGAATATCAAGAGTTCAAGATTTCAATAATAAGTAATTTAATTAGGAATTTTGTTAAAACTCCTAAAAAAGCACTGGCATCTTAAAATCCAATTTATTCGTGGAATGGAATCCACTTCGAGCCTGTTAAAGGGATGAAACCCTAAGTAGAATGGAACCTATGAAAAATCTAGTGGAACTATCCGCTGACCTTTTATTCAAATGTTTTTACAAAATTATATCTTGTTTTCAAAATGATATCAAAACCTTCCTTTTAAAAGAATCAAAAACATCTATCCTGGTTTTAAATATTTTTAGCCTCAAAATAATCTTTATTTTCAAAATCAAATTATCCTTATTTTTAGACTATATTTTAATAATAATATATTTAACTTTTAATATTTATACTTAGATTTAAATATAAAATTATAGTAAAATTTTATATATATACCAAAATATTATTCTCTATGTTTACTTATGTATTTTAACTATAATTGAGTATATTTATAAAAGTTTAAAATAGTTTTAATACAAGATAGAAGTTATTTCCAAAGAAAAGCAAATTACCAAAATTTCCTTAGGTATGTCAACATCCTCAAGTACCCCATGTCGACATGGTAGCAGTTTATTTCAAAAATTTGAATTGCAAAGGAAGTGTCTATTCATCATATCCTTTCACGAATGGACATGGCTATTGTTCTACTATAAATAGAGGTAGTTTTGAACGAATTTGTATTCATATTTTTTTGGTTTTCACTTCTCTTCTTCTTCCATAATTCTTTTTACACATTCTTACTATTACTCTGCCGAAATCAACACTGAATCTAACTAGATCGTTTCTGGTTTGATTCTCTATCACTATCTCAACAAGATCTAAGCGCTATTCAGAGTTATAGGCATCTTTGTAATAAACTAAGCGAGAAAAGGTGTGATTGTAGCCTGTGAAATCAATCAAGTGAGAAAAGGTGTGATTGTAGCCTTGAAAATCAATAGGGTGAACTTGCTGCCCTTGAAATCAAGTATCTCTACCAAGAGGATTGTGTATCTGGAGTGGTGTACCTCTTGGCCTTGAAATTAAGGGTGTAATTGTACAATTGCTTTTGAAAGGAAATCCATACTTGTGTGCGGGACTGAATGTAGGGTAACTCCGAACCAGTACAAAATTCGGTGTGTTCTTTCCTTTATTGCTTTTACTTTATTTCTGCATCTGTGTTTGATTTTGTGATCATATCTATGTCTGAATATTGCATACATTTGTGTTCAAATTAACAAAAACTCAAAAAGATTTAATAATTCTTTTAAACACTATTCACCCTCCCTCTAGTGTTAATTATAGCCTTAAGATCTGTATTCCGCATTTCTCACATTTGGTATCAAGCAAGGTTTTCAAAGTTTTCATAATCTAAATTTTGAAAAAAATTCAAAATGGCTACCAACGCTGGTTATATTACCCTGTCACTAGTTCATTTGTAGAAGGTCGGTCTACTGTCAGACCGCCACTTTTTAAAGGCAATTTTTTTTGATAAAATTATTAACACTATTGTCATATGAATATGTCACAAAATCATCATGATATTGCTGTTTAAAACTATATTTAGTTATTTTGAAAAGTCACTCGATTCTTTAGAAAGTTATGTTGTTTTGCAGGAGAAGAGTTATGTCTAATGACCGTTGGTTAAAAGATACCAAATAATCATTCATCGATCAAGAAGAACAAATGGATATATAATGGCCATCGACACTGAAATGGGTACCAAATCAATATAAAACTTTTGGTTCTCATCTACAACTTGACTTGATATTATACTTCTCTCCATCTGCTTCGCAATGACACTGGTTTCGTGCGAATACGTTAAGAAATGACCAAATTATGGTCAAGTGAAGTTTCGGTGAACAAAGAGGAAAATGAAAGCAAAACCATCAATGGTATTCTTCAACTTGCATCCAGAGATTTGATTATTTTGTCCCAACTCTTTTTACAGACTGTATTTCTTGTTCTCATGGTCGTATTAATTGGTGGATCATCAAATTTCGATCAAAATTGAGTGAGATATGACAGTTTGATGTTGGCTATCCAAAACTGAAAACCGTGTACAGGATTTCCTGCATTTCTCTTACTATTCGGCCAGTTGCACCACAACACTGTCCAAATTCCTCACCAAACTATTACTAGATCGTAGCCCTTGCCTTCCTCTTCGATTTTCCGCTGGTTTCATCCAATTCAGTTAAGAAACGAAGGAGATATGTCTTTTAAAAGTTTGATAGTATATAGAAAAACGGGAAAAATAAGAAGAGAAACTTTTATGAAAAGTGGTGACTGTTGGGCCTATTTACAGTAGTTGAAGTATTCATTCATTCAAAATTCAAATTCAAAGTTTTGGCACCAAGTTGGTCAATCTACTAAATCATCTGTATGTTTCTCATACGGTCTTCAAATTCAGCAAATGAATATACTACGTTGATCAGAAAAACGAGCCCATCGCAATAGAACAGATATCGTCGTTAAATTCTGAAAGATATAAATGTGTGGTTGACGACAATGGAAGAACAACAAAGTTAGAAAGATGGAGTGCAAAAATGGGTACACTTTACTATTATTTCATCTTTATTGTTGCATTTAGGAATATATATTTATGCATTTAGTTTGGTATAGAAATTTATCTCTTTTATAAGTTTTGATATTTAGGTCAATATATCGACATATCATAGTATAAATTTCGATATATCAGTCTAAATTTTTTTTAAAAGTTTTTTAAAATGTGTTTTCTTTCAAATAAAAATCTTACTACTAATTTATTACAACTATACTAAGTAGAAAAGCAATTTTACATGCATAATGCTAAGTGTCTTTACACATGTTTTCTCATTATTTTTTATATGTTTTTTATGTACTTTAATTATATTAAATACTATAAAAATTGGGTAAAAACTCAATTATTTACATGTCAATATCTAGTCGTAAAATTTGTGCAAAATCATGTTAAAATCAGGCCCAGAACAATAGATAATATATCTGAAATGTTGTCTTCTCTTGTGGAACGTTTCTTAAGTGCGGCAAATTCGTTTTTATAGCATCTCTGTGCTTTGAAACACTGTAGTAGAAACTTTTCACAACATTTGGTAAATACTGCAGTTTCTGTTTATAATGTTTTGAATATATTTTTCTACAAAAAAACTTTTTACATCATTCTGTGAATGCTGCCTTTTCTATTTAAAACTTTAAATTATGTAAAAATAATTTTTAAATTAAGTATTTTTCTCTACTCTTTTTAGAAGTTATTTTCTAACTTATATTAGAATATTTTAAAATTAATGTTTAGATATTTTTTAGCAATTGATTAAAATTTTAAAATGAAAGTAATATAACACATGTTAATTTTAGTTTTTCAATCTTTATTATTTTATTGAATATTTCACTATGATATTTTTTAAGGTGTTTAAACATGTTTCTAAATATTTTAATCAATAATAATTCAATATATAATTTTTAACTAGTAAGTTAAGTATTTCATAAACATGGAAGTTTAGATCCTTAAAAAAATTAATTTAATTTTTTTTTAAAACAACAAGGAGGGTATTAAGTTTTTTAAATCCATATTTCATAGCAATTTGATTTTCATATTAAGTTTGATTACTATCTTTCATGAATATGTTATAGTTTTAATATCATTAATTATCTTTAAACTCTTGTCTTTACCACTCCTTTAGTCTCATTCAATAGTTTTCTTAACCTAAGTTTAGTAATTGGTGTGTATTACCTTTGTTTGGTTGAAGCAAGTTATAATAAATTGTTTGATATATGAACACATACATACATATACACATACATACATGCTTATACACACACACATACATACATACATCACTCATGTTTATATTATAATGTGGATATCTCCTACCGTAGTATGTATATCATCATATCATTCTGCATATTATTATTATTATCTTTACTTCATTATCATTTTGTTTCATATTACATATCATTGTGCATCCTATTTCATATCACATTTCATTGCATATTACATCATAAATTACAATGTATGAAATATCATAATCATTTGCATCACAAGTTTCACTTCATTTCGCATATTATCTCATGCTACATTGCATATGTCATACATTTCATACTGCATTACAAACTACATATTGCATACATATATACATAACAAGTGTATATTATTTAGAAGGAGTTTGTAGTATTGTCTTATAGTATAGGATTATTAGTTTTTGATTTGTTTGGTATGTTTTGTTTGACCTATTTGACTTGATTGAATTGTTTGACTTGATTGATTTGTTTGACCTTTGATTTGTTTGAATTGTTTGACATGATTGGATTTGATGTGCGTGTTGATTGGATTGTTTGAAATATACTTATACATATTTATGTATTGAATATTTATAATATAATTATGTTGATGTCTTTCACATTCCATTTACTATACTTTGTTCTAGTATTAGTTTAAGGGGAGTTGTATAGTTTTATGGTTTTAGGATGGTTTTTTATTGATGACAAAGGGGGAGAAATATAAAATAGGATAGTTAGGCATATATTAAGGGGAAGTTATTAGTTTTAGGGGGAGTTATTAGGATAGAAGTAATATTTTATAAACAAAGGTTGTCATCATCAAAAAGGGGGAGATTGTTAGTCCTTGAGATGATGGTTTTGATGACAACAACCTTAGAATAAGATTATAAAATATAAATACTAACACTATAGTTTATATATATATATATATATATGCAGGATATAACCATGCAAGTACCGAGAATGAAGGTTGTACGGTATAGGGATTCAAGATATCAAGATTGAAGACTCATGAGTATCAAGAATATCAAGAGTTCAAGATTTCAATAATAAGTAATTTAATTAGGAATTTTGTTAAAACTCCTAGAAAAACACTGGCATCTTAAAATCCAATTTATTCGTGGAATGGAATCCACTTCGAGCCTGCTAAAGGGATGGAACCCTAAGTAGGATGGAACCTACGAAAAATCTAGTGGAACGTTGTTTTGTATCTGCTAACCTTTTATTCAAATGTTTTTACAAAATTATGTCTTGTTTTCAAAATGATTTCAAAACCTTCCTTTTAAAAGAATCAAAAACATCTATCCTAGTTTTAAATATGTTTAGCCTCAAAATAATCTTTATTTTCAAAATCAAATTATCCTTAGTTTTAAACTATCTTTTAATAATAATATATTTAACTTTTAATATTTATACTTAGATTTAAATATAAAATTATAGTAAAATTTTATATATATACCAAAATATTATTCTCTATATTTACTTATGTATTTTAACTATAATTAAGTATATTTATAAAAGTTTAAAATAGTTTTAATACAAGATAGAAATTATTTTCAAAGAAAAACAAATTACCAAAATTTCCTTAGGCATGTCGACATCCTCAAGTACCCTATGTCGACATGGTAGCAGTTTATTTCAAAAAAAAAATAAATTTCAAAGAAAGTGTCTATTCGTCATATTCTTTCACGAATGGACATGGTTGTTGTTCTACTATAAATAGGGGTAGTTTTAAACGAATTTGTATTCATATTTCTCTGGTTTTCACTTCTCTTCATCTTCCACAATTCTTTATACACATGCTTACCATTACTCTGCCGAAATCAACATTGAATCTAACTAAATCATTTCTGGTTTGATTATCTATCACTACCTTAACAAGATCTCAGTGCCATTCAGAGTTATAGGCATCTTTGTAATAAACTAAGCGAGAAAATGTGTGATTGTAGCCTATGAAATCAATTAAGTGAGAAAAGGTGTGATTGCAGCCTTGAAAATCAATTGGGTGAACTCGTTGCCCCTGAAATCAAGTATCTCTACCCAGAGGATTGTGAATCTGGAGTGGTATACCTTGTGGCCTTGAAATCGAGGGTGTAATTGTACAATTGCTTTTGAAAGGAAATTCGTACTTGTGTGCGGGGCTGGATGTAGGGTAACTCCGAACCAGTATAATATCCGGTGTGTTCTTTCCTTTATTGCTTTTACTTTATTTATGCATCTGTGTTTGATTCTGTGATCATACTGTGTCTGAATATTGCATACATTTGTGTTCAGATTAACAAAAACTCAAAAAGATTTAATAATTCCTTTAAACACTATTCACCCCTCCCCTCTCTAGGGTTAATCCTGGCCTTAAGATCCGTATTCCGCATTTCTCACACCCAGTACTTAGAGATAGTAAAAAAACTTCTGTTTGACCCTCGTTATCTCTACTTTTCCTTTTTGGAAAACTTTTTGTTGCTTTCATGGTAGGCCTAGAGTTAGGTATTTACGAACATATTAGCATGATAGATGGACCATTGAGAGCATGAAAATTATGATCTTCTGTTATCGGTATATAGTTTTATGCAGTTTAGACTTATTTGTATATGAGGCCATGTATCGTATTTGATGTATTATATCGTACCCAACTTTATTGAGACGATATGTTTTGGTTATATTGGCATACCAGTTTTATTCTCATACCAGGCTTATAGAATATGTCTTGCACCATCAATATGCATACACATATATGTGTATAATGGATATTATTATTCTACCATGAGATTATATTTGATATATCTAACAAGATGGTTTTGTTTAACTTTACCCTGACGGCCTATCACTTATGGTGTTCAAAATCATACGTTGTTGTTTGGCATTGGGTTAGAGTATCGAAAGTGACTGGTCATTGCACAAACTATGTTACATCTTGTATCGTTTACTTTAATTGCTTATTTACTCCTCGTTTTCAATTTTAAGCCTAATATTAGCAAGTAACATTTGTTAAAATGAACGCATTAGCATAATTCCGAGGTTGACTAAATTTTTAGTCAAGTGGTCATAGATCTTGCTACTCATACCACAACGTAAGGTTAAATATCTCAAGTTAATGCAATAAAATTTCAGTGTACAAAAAAAGCTTCAAAACATCATATTTAAGCATTTCTCTAGTTCACAGAGCCATTTATTGATCTCATGCCAATGCTCATCAAAGAAATGGATTTTTTATTTCAAAATATCTTTGTAAAACCTTTGCAACAAAGCTCCAAGTTGTAAGTCAAGCAACTCATCTCACAATATCATTTGCACTTCTAGCTATACAAAATTGATTTATCCAACCATTTTTATAGTATGGTAAACCCTTTTGTCAAATTATTTAAATAAGATCGAAATGAAACTTTTAAAATATAATTTTCTTCATATAATTTTTAAAAATCATCCCAAAGTGCTCAATTCCTCAAAACCATTTTTTTAGAAAAAACCAAAATTCAAAATATAATTTCATCAATCAACCTGCACGCACACAAACACACACACACATATATTCGTTCAATTTACTTTATCAAATAATTTTATTTTCTTCTTATGCATGTATCATCTTAGGATGTCAATAATGGACAAAACCAAGCACATGAATCAATTTCTGCACTCCCCACACATACATGCATACACACACACACACACATACATGTATGTATATATACACACACACACACACACACACATGCGTGTGTGTGTATATTTCATATAATCATTATACATGTTAATAAATTTCCATTGCAAGCTGTAATATATAATTCATAGCATATGATTTGCAGCATGATGCACAAACACCAAAATAGCAAATATTTATGAAAAAAATAGAGCTTAACTCATTAATATATATTGATTAAAATCAAGGAGGTTGCTCACTATCAAATTTCCTTTGCTAAATTTTTCTTTGTCATCGCCATCATCCTCTGCTTGTTGGCCAACCTACCATCCTCTTATGCTCAGCCCAACATCAACGCCGTCAGCCAGCTAAGATTTATGCGCACCAATATAATCGCCATCACGATGCCAGAACTCGTGTGTGGTCTACTTTATGTCAACTGCAAAACCTATGCCACCCTTCTTATCACACTTTTAGGTCCACTTCGCCACCTTGTCGCATGTCAGTCGTCGCCTCCTCCCAATGATGCTGCATGCAGTTCCTTTTTCCCTTTTTCCCTATTGACTTTGATTTGGTGAAAGGACATAGGGATTGAATTACAGTGGTTAAATTTTTTACATAAGATTTTGGGCTTTTAATTGCTCATTAGCCCCAAGCGATAAAAGTAAATACCTTTTCTTCTTATATACAAATTTTTTGACTCATATTCCATTAGTTTAATTCATTTCAACACTTATTGAATTTATTCAGGCTAATAAAATATTTTTTGCAAATCTATTTTTATCCAATATAATTGCTCGACTGTCACATTCCTGCATTTAACAGTTAAACGAATTTCAAAATAATGTTTCAAGGCTTATATTATATTTTGTCTCACGAACATAAGTTTTAAATGGCTTTTGGAATCACAAAACACAATTCCAATGTCAAAATCGAATTTTAATTCAATATTTCATAATTTATTCTAAAATAATCCAAAAATAAACTTACTTAACTTAAGTCAATAAAAGTCTAAAAACAACATTTTCAAACACATTTATTCAATATTCTCTTTTTTATCCATTTAAAATATTTTTCACAGCTCAATTCATTTTTAATCCCAAATTTCTCCATCGAATTCCAGTTTAAATCTATTTATTTTAATTAACTCATGATCAGGATGTTGCACATATGCTCGTTGGGAGGCGGTGCAACATTGACACATTAGAAGCTTCTTTAGGTGGTTTATTATCGAACACAATGAAGTGCGTGTACATGAGAACATGCTGGAGTGTCAAAACTTAACATGCTATCAGAGTCGGCAGTTCGAGGGTTCAAGATTGACCGAAACAAGTCTTCTTAAGGATTGAGTGGAGAATGACTCGTCAATGTGGAGACTTGATTAAGCGGTCCGACTCTTTAAGACAACTTGAGTGAAAGTACTCCCAAAGGTGGAGATTTGACAAAGTAGATAACTGTAACATCCCATATTTCGAGATCTGAAAATAAGTGCCACTGATGCGGCACTCATCAGTAGTTTTATTCTTCGGTGATAAAATACAGTTAGTGGTATCATTAACATAAGAAACATAGGAATATGAAAAAAAAATCAAAATACATATTTCATTAATTAATTTCCATATTCATTACATTATCCCAAAATGTTGGCTATGTTTAGATAAAATATAATCATTACAAAATACATCAAGAGTGACATATGAAGATGCCTCCTTGGTTGATTAGAGTTCACAATTAGACAGAAACAACTACTGCTATTACATACATTCAAACAAAAGGATAACACGACGAACATAAATAGATTCGTATATAGCTAGCACTGCCTCCTCCACATCTTCGAAAGCTTCATTCATCAAACATAAACTTGGAAACCTTACTCTCAAACTACTCAAATGAGTACCCGAGAACTAAAGGGAAAACACAAAACCTTTGGGCTAGACAAAAGTCTGGTGTGAATAATAATATATCATCTAGATAATAAATATGTAGTGAGACCATGCCGTTGAGCGGAATGAATTTTCCCCTCACTAATATCCTCTAATTATAAGTCTATCACAATCATACTCCTGCGACCATAATGATTGTATGAACACAAGATAATCAAATGCATGCATGCTGCATGGGTGATACTGACTAATCTGTCTTAATTAACTGACTGTCTATCTCCACCGTATATTTTCCCCAGGGTGACTACAAACCTATATGGCTGACTCGAGCCTATCACATACACCAAATTCTCAAGTTACCATTGGGAGTAAACTGGACTGTCCGTCTAAACACAATCATCTAAGTGTTTACCCGACTGTTTGTCAATCTCATAGTTTTGCTAGACTCATTATAAACCTAATGGTTTTACAAACCAACCAATGAATTATCTAAGTCATATTCCATTTTTATGCGTAAACTGCTTTTAGTTTTAACCTTAACAAAGCCCTACATACTGGAATTATGGATGAATATCAACTAGAGGCCAACAGTTGAACTATGGGGTGCTACCCTACACTTGTCTCATTATCTGGTTCTTTATTCCCTAATCCTTGAGTCAGTTTATCCTATCACAATTTGTTTGATGGTAATAAGAACAATAATTTCACTTGTGACGCCCCACCTCTATGCTCCGATAACAAAGGTTATTATAAGGAATAACGTCGGCTATTGCGAAGAATAAGGCTTGTTAGAAGCGACCATCCGTATGTTATGCCTTAGACGAGCATTGATTACATCGATAGGAGTTGTATAACTTACTCCCAAAGATATAAATTCAGTCTAAATCTAAAACGAAACTACGGTGGTTAAAGAAAAATCCAGAACAACTCACAATAACAACAACACTGATAGTATAATCATATCAGAACAGAAATATCAGATATATAGCAGAAGACAAGTCTGGAATACATGCTACAACAATCGATAGTTCACGAGAACCAAATACACATATACATGGATACCAACATACATAAGACGAGAATCAATAAACCAAAAGAACTCCTCGAAGGCTAGACAAAAGATGATGTGAGACCCCAAAAGCTGAAGCTGCAACTGAATCAGAGATAGCGACTATCCTGAAATAACTCGGTCTGACCCGAGTATTATTTAAAAGAAATAATAAACGGATCAGTCTAAATTATTCTTAGATGTGAGTGCATCATAAACAACATCAATCAAAATAATAATAATCTCTAATGAGACTATTCAACATAAGAAATCAACATAATTAAATGAAGAAGTCACATCAAACTCCATCAAAATCAACTTTCAAATTCACAATTGAATTCAAAACAGGAATTCATAAAATCTAGAAATCAAAAATAGATAACTAAAAAAATCAACATAAAAGTGGATCGATCCTAACAAATGGCGAGTTTTAGCTACGTCGCACGTGCATCTCAAATGGCCGAAGCCTACCAAGTACTATAATTTTTGGCGCCCAATAAATGACCCGAAGGTCCAACAAATGACCCGAAGGTCCAAAGGTTTAGTACTGGTAGTTGACCCGAATGTCCAACAAATGACCCGAAGGTCCAACAAAGTGGCTCGAAAGCCCAATAAAATCATCAAAATCTTCAAACAACAGATGTTTCAATTAACGAGTCCGGAATTAACCGAAATAGTAAAAGTATGGTTCCATACTCCGCACTTTTGCTAAATAGTTTAAATCACTTCATCGTTTCCTTGAAAGTGCAAAATTGTGTATTTTTGTATAAATAATATTTACGTTCTCAAACGGGCAAGTTCGGAATTAACCAAATCGGTAAAAGTAAGGGTTCATAGTCCTCAATTTTGCCGAGTCGTTTAATTCACTTTCTCATTCTTTTGAAAGCGCACACTGTAAAAATTTTGGAAACAGATTTATTTTAAAATGATTTTTTTTAAAACACGTGAACCAAACAGCACAACTATAGCAATTTCGACGAGGAAATTGCGTATCACAAAACACCGTAAAAAGGTATACCAAAACAGCGTTGCGGGAGTCTTTTTTAAATTAACGGTTACGGTTACAGACGCAAAAATAATAGTGAATTTTCATTCAACGAAAATGTCACCAAAACACCGTGCTTCAAAATATAGCGCCGGTGTAAAAATTTCGTTATAAAAATAATGGAGCAAAAATACGTTTTAAAACGTACACCGGTTCAAAGCAAAGTTTTCATCAGATTGTATTATCAAAATTAATTGATTGCTTGGCAATAACATCCTAAATGGTGCTATCACAGCACACGCACACTCTAACAATGCAACTATAAACCTTTGAAAAAGAAAAAAATGTTTTAAAACTAAACTGGCAACATAGTTAACATCTTTAAAAATCTTTAGATACATGTATACACAAAGTGAAATGTAACAGAGCCAAGTACAAACCATTGAACATTTCAATACTGGACAGAGGCTTATATAAGAACGTGCATGTAAACTTGACTCACTTACAAGTATAATGTCCACGTGCTAGGACAAAAATGTCCACCACCAATTTGAACATAGTTATTTAAAGTTCCTACTCAACTAATATAATACGCACGCACTTTAACAGTAACAAATTTATGCAAATTTTGAAACAAAGCAAGACCTGGACACAAGAAATTTTCACGCGTCCAACACTTTCGAACAAATTCTAACAATGGCCTTAAAAATAACTCACACATGAAAACGTGAAACTTGAACAACATTTTGACGCACATATACTGCAGTATAGCATAAGCTTTGAATACGCACGCAATTTATACTGAAACCAGTGTTCAAGCATAAAATTTAAACACGCACGAAATTTCACTGAAACCAAGGTCCAATACACCAATTATAAGAAACTTTATGCATGAAACCTTTGCTCACAACAAAAATAAAATAAAACTACAGATCTGACCAAGAAGTCTTGCACAATAGAACAAATGAGTGCATGTACTCAAATAGGAGTCTGGTAACCATAAAAACAGGCACGCAAATGACTTACAAAGTTGCAACATTTCTTTGCCTGAATTTACAACTTTTTCAGAGCATGTACTAACCCAACCAGCAACGGTGTATCAATGTATGTACACGTGCATGGAACTTTTGAGCTTGCAATATTATTTCTACACGTTAAATATAAGGTGGGAACAAAAGGAAACAAAGGCACGCATAAAGAACAATAATGGAGAGAATTTATTAGAAAATGTGAGTTCGTTACTCACCTTTATTTTAGTTCAGAATCAGTAAGAAACAAGGACTCCACCGAGAGCAATATTCAAAAACGCCATTAATATTTCCCTTGAGCTTCTGAAGAAAGAAGAGTAAAAGTGTTGCAGGTGTAGAAAAGAATTTCGTACCATAGCTTTTAGTGTAGACGTGCAAAAAAAGGGGAGGAAGGACAAATTGCATTAATGAGATAGTGGCAAAAATGGGTTCAAATTTTTTTTTATAGCAAATGTTAAAACTTTCTTTAATTCTCCGAGTATAAAAGAGAACGTCCACTAGTTAAAAATGACAGCACTTGCAATATTCTCCCCTTAGCTTTTAAAACCTTGTACACAGCAATGCTAACATACACCACTTTGTTTTCTTTCAAAAGACTTTGCCACACTTTTATATTGCCAAATTTTTCTTTCCAAATTTTATTTTAAAAGTTTCCATTTAAAATATTTACTCCGACCGTAACTCTAAAATCGCGGTCGTTACAGTTTTTTAGAATATTTATTACGACGGTGATTCAGAAATCACGGTTGTTACAGACTCCCCCCTTATATAAATTGTGTCCCCGCAATTTTCATATCAGAAGCAGTCAATAACGTGAATAATTCATCACAACAAAGATTCAAAATAGAAAAGATGAATAAGTATGCTCACCCCCACCCGAAGAGGAGAGAAAACCCAAATAAGAATGCTCAATGAATTCTCTGGTTTCCCAAGTGCAATCCTTGGGGTTTGCGGACCATTGAATCTTCACGAGCCGAACTTCTTTGTTCCAAAGGCGTTTCACCTCCATAGCTAGTACACGAACAGGATTTTGCACAATAGACAAGTCGGGTGAGATCTCAAGATCTTGCAACATAGAAGTATCAATAACGAAATCCGAATCTCGTCGATATTGATGAAGCTGAGATATATGAAATACGTCGTGAATTCCCGAAAACTGAACAGGTAACGATACACGACAAGCAATAGGGCCAATGCGTTCCGTAATAGGAAACGGTCCAATATAACGAGTAGTCAATTTCCCGGAGCTACTAAAACGCACCACACCCTTCATCGGGAAACACGAATGAATATCAAATCGCCAATAGAAAATTCCAAAGGCTTCCTACGATGATCGGCATAAGATTTCTGCCTATTCTGAGCCTCTTTCATTCTCTGTCTGATAATATCAATCCTCTCAGAAGAATCACGAATATAATCGGGGCCGAGAACTAACTTTTCCCCCGATTCCAACCAATAAGATGGTGATCGGCACGACCTTCCATAAAGAGCTTCGAAAGGAGCCATAACGATACTGGATTGAAAACCGTTGTTATAATAAAACTCAACAAGAGGTAAGTGGTCTTCCCAACTACCACCAAAATCAAGAATGCAAGCTCGAAGGAGATCCTCTAAGACCTGATTCGCCCTTTCAGTCTGACCATCAGACTTTGGATGATAAGCTGTACTAAGATTGAGCTTAGTGCCCAAAGCTTTCTGAAGGCTCTGCCAGAAACCACTAGTGAAAAGCGGATCTCTGTCACTAACAATAGAACTGGGCACAGCATGAAGTCGAACGACTTCTTTAATAAACAGCTTAGCCAACAATGGAGCAGTCCGATTGGACTTGATAGGAACAAAATGGGCTGATTTAGTCAATCTGTCAACAATCACCCAAATACTAGTATGGCCCGACGTCGAACGAGGTAGACCATCAATGAAGTCCATGGAAATCTGATCTCATTTCCACAATGGAATCACAAGAGGCTGCAAAAGACCACTGGGACGCTGGTGTTCTGCTTTAACAAGTTGACAAGTCATGCAACGACTTACGTAACTTGCAATATTACGCTTCATACCCTCCCAATAGTATAAGCGTTTCACATCAGCATACGTCTTACTACTACCCGGATGGATAGTATACTTAGAACGATGACAGTCCTCGAGAATGTCATTCCTAAGATCAGGAACATCAGGCACGATCAACCTTCCCTTCTTCCGAATACAACCATGAACATCAATATCGAAATCCTTCAATTATCACTTCGGGATTCTGATTCACAACTCTGAATGAGAAATGCAATATGTGGATCATGTTTTTGGGCATCGGCAACACGATCCAACAAACTAGGGCGAGCTTCCATGCTAAATAAAAGCACGGGAGAATCAGAAACTGAAGGACGGTCTCTAATATCACAAAGAGATAAAGCTTCCAACACATTCCACTCTGCTAGCATCATGGAAACAATAGCCTGCTGCTTGCGACTAAGCGCATCAGCAACTCCATTATCTTACCAGGGGTATACTCAATATCGAAATCATATGAAGCAAGAAATTCGAGCCAACGCTGTTGCCTCATATTAAGCTCTTTCTGAGTAAATAAATACTTCAGAGATTTGTGATCAGTGAAGAGACTCACCCAATAAATAATGTCGCCAAATCTTTAGAGCAAAGACTATAGCGGCTAACTCCAAATCATGGGTAGCATAACGAATCTCGTTAGGCTTTAGTTGTCTAGAAGCATAGGCAACTACTCTATTCTTTTGCATAAGAACAACACCGAGTCCATAACCACTGGCATCGGTATAAACAACAAGATCACGATTCCCTTCGGGAACTACTAAGATAGAAGCATGCGTAAGGAGATCTTTTAACTTCAAGAAAGAATTCTCACACTTATCCGACCAGATAAAAGGAACAGCTTTTCTCGCGACAGTGGTAAGCGGTAAAGCAATATGAGAAAATTCCTTAATAAATCGGCGATAATAACCCGCCAATCCAAGGAAACTACGGATCTCTTAATAGTCTCGGGCCTCTTCCAATTCTGAATAGATTCGATCTTGGAAGGATCGACAGAAATACCATCGGAAGAAACAATGTAACCGAGAAACTTCACCTTATTCTCCCAGAAGTGACACTTGGAGAATTTGGCATAAAGCTGATGCTGACGAAGAGTGCTCAAAACAATCTCCAAATGCTGAATATGGTCGGCTTCAGATTTGGAATAAATAAGAATATCATCAATGAAAACCAAGACGAACTTGTCGAGATATTCCCGTAATATCTGATTCATAAGATCCACAAAATACGCCGGAGCGTTCGTCAAACCGAACGGCATAACAAGCCATTCGTAAGAACCATAACGAGTACGGAATGCGGTAAGAGGAATACTATCTTCCGCAACTCGTAACTGATGAAAACCGGTAGCAAGATCGAGTTGGGAGAATAGCTTAGCGCCACTTAATTGATCGAACATGTCATCGATCCTAGGTAATGGATACCTATTTTGACAGTGAGCACGTTAAGCTTGCGATAATCAATGTAAAGCCTAAGAGTACCATCTGGCTTCTTAACGAAGACAATAGCGGCACCCCAAGGAGACGAGTTAGAATGAATAAAATGTTTGGCTTCCAACTCGGATAATTGTTGCTTGAGTTTCTCATTTTCCTTAGCATACATCCTCTTGGGAGGACGACTGACAGGATGTGCACCAGAGACAAGATCAATATGGAACTCAATTGCCTTCTTCGGCGGCAATCTCGAAATAGGCTCAAAAACATCAGAAAAACCCACAAACAACCGGAATATTATCTATGATATCTTCCGATTCGAAGGAACAGATAAGAGCATTCAAATCATGGTCCATACTTCGAAATACAATAGATAACTGCTCGCTAGCATCGGGATGCTTGAGATATAAAGTTCTTTCTGGACATAGGATTTGAACTTCATAACGGACGAGCCAATCTATACCCAATATCATATCAAAACCAAGATGATCCATAACATGCAGATTCGCATGAAAGGAAAAACCATAAAGAATAATCTCAACATCAACACACAACAAATCAAGAGTAGCGGATCCACTAATATGAGTTACGATCCTCAAAGGGTTGCGAAGAGTAATAACATCCAAAGGAATGATATCAACAAACTCCTTTGACACGAATGAATGTGATGCACCTGTATCGAAAAGAACTCTAATAAAACGACTATGAAATAAAATAAAACTTTTCAAAACAGAAGGAGTAATACATTTGGGCTGAGAAGAATCACCAGAAGCTTTAGCAACATTAAGCTTCCCAGATTTGAGACCCTTAGGAGCAGTAGGACAATCAAAATTCCAATGACCTTCTTTCTTGCAATGGCAAATGCGAGGCTTAGGACAGCTACGAAGAAGATGATCCAAAGAACCACAATTATAGCACACCCTCTGAATAGAAGGTGCACTACTAGGCTGAGAACTAGAGGTAGCTTGCTTCTTCTTCTTCTGATTAGAATTAGGCTTACGAAATGGAAACCTCTTGTTGTTGGGGTTCTTAGAAATCTCAACTTCACCAAAACTATCACGTTCCTTCTCAACAGCTTCAAGACAAAGAGTCGAATCAACAAGCTCCTCAAAAGAGAGCTTAAGCTGAAGCAAAAGAACTTTCTTCAAATACTTCTTCAAACCATCCACAAAATGAAGATTCTTCTTGCGCGTAGTATTAATGAACTCAACTCCGTATTTGGACAAGGCCTCGAAAGATGCAACATAAACAGAAACAGAGAACTTTCCTTGCTTCAACTCAAGTAAACTACGAGCAAGACTAGCCTTTTCCGACTCAGGAACGAACTTAAGTTCGAATCGTTCCTTAAACCGAATCTATGAGAGAATGGACTCATCAAATTTCGAAATAAAAAGCTCATACCAATCAATCGCACGCTCTTGCAACATACTAGATGCCACCACAACGCGATGATGATCCGAAAGATCCATCCGAGAAAATTTGCGCTCACAAGTGCGCAACCAAGTCTGAACCTCCATAACACTTTCTGATCCCTTGAAGGGCTTTGCCTCCAAGGTGGGAATAGTCACTACACATGCGAGCGAAGGCAGACTTCTGAGTAGGAGCTACGGGAGTAGCAACAGGAGGCTGGGTACCCTGAAATAGCTCCATAAACTGATCAGCTGACATATAGACACCGCCTGGATGAGAACCACTGGACGGGCCTGCAGAACAACGCTTCACTCTACCTCTTCCAGCCATGGGCTGAGAGACAAGAGAAGGTAAAGATTAATTAAAACAATACACAATTGATAAGAAGTTTAACAAATGGAACACTACGGAATATAAAATTTTATTTCTAGACGTACTCCACATGTTAAAGTGGAAAGAATAGGTTAGAAAGGCACAAATAAAACTCTCTAATAGTTGTAATACATGTTCTATTCTGTTTCTGTTCTGTGTTTATTGCAATTTGTTTTGAATTTCAGCTCTGATACCAAGCCGTGACGCCCCACCTTTATGCTCACAATAACAAAAGTTATTATAAGGAATAACGTCTGCTATTGCGAAGAATAAGGCTTGTTAGAAGCGACCATCCGTACGTTATGCCTTAGACGAGCATTGATTACAACGATATGAGTTGTATAACTTACTCCCAAATATATAAATTCAATCTAAATATAAAACGAAACTACGGTGGCTAAAGAAAAATCCAGAACAACTCATAATAACAACAACATTGATAGTATAATCACATCAGAACAGAAATATCAGATATATAGCAGAAGACAAGTCTCGAATACATGCTACAGCAATCGGTAGTTCACAAGAACCAAATACACATATGCATGGATACCAACATACATAAGACGAGAATCAATAAACCAAAAGAACTCCTCGAAGGCTAGACAAAAGATGATGTGAGGCCCCAAAAGCTGAAACTGCAACTGAATCAGAGATAGCGACTATTCTGAAATAACTCGGTCTGACCCGAGTATTATTTAGAAAATAATAATAAACGGATCAGTCTGATTTATTCTTAGATGTGAGTGCATCATAAACAACATCAATCAAAATAATAATAATCTCTAATGAGACTATTCAACATAAGAAATCAACATAATTAAATGAAGAAATCACACCAAACTCCATCAAAATCAACTTTCAAATTCACAATCGAATTCAAAACAGCAATTCACAAAATCTAGAAATCAAAAATAGATAACTAGAAAAATCAACATAAAAGTGGATTGATCCTAACAAATGGCGAGTTTTAGCTACGCCGCACGTGCATCTTAAATGGCCGAAGCTTACCAAGTACTATAATTTTTGGCGCCCAACAAATGACCCGAAGGTCCAACAAAGCGGCTCGAAAGCCCAACAAAATCATCAAAATCATCAAACAACGGATGTTTTAATTAACGAGTCCGGAATTAATCGAAATAGTAAAAATATGGTTCCATAGTCCGCACTTTTGCTAAATCGATTAAATCACTTCATCTTGAAAGTGCAAAATTGTGTATTTTTGTATAAATAATATTTACGTTCTCAAACGGACAAGTCTGGAATTAACCAAATCGGTAAAAGTAAGGGTTCATAGTCCTCAATTTTGCTAAGTCGTTTATTTCGCTTCCTCATTTTTTTGAAAGCGCAAACTGTAAATTTTTTGGAAACACTTTTATTTTAAAACATTTTTTTTAAAACACGTGAACCAAACAGCACAACTGTGTTGGATCATAGGTTTTGATTGCTGACAAAAATTTACGAATCTATGACTACGACATCATCCTGACTCAACGACTCAAAGTATGGCTCATATAGTTATATATTTTAACAAGAGTCATCAAAAATGTATATAGAGTCTAGTAAGTGCTTTGTTAAAATCTTTCCTCAAGAATCATCATTCACATTCAAATAAACTTGCATGCATATTTTAATCAAAATCAAGTTTTCAAAAAATGCATGGAGCAGGGCTCGAACCCGAGTCACTGGTTTGAAAGACATGTACTCTAACCAAATGAGCTACTACTGTTTTTGTTTAACAACAGAGTTCAGTCGACTGAACAGGAACAGTCAGTCGACTGAAACTGGAACAAATTTATACACATGCACAGTTTCAGTCGACTGAATTTCCTGCACAGTCGACTGAATTTTTTCCTGAAAATTTTTCTTCATATTTTCAGTCGACTGAATCTCCTGCTCAGTCAACTGAATTTAAACCTGCGAATTTTCTCTGAAAAGACACCTTCTTCTTCCCAAGAGTTGCAACCTTTCATCAATGGAAATGGAAGCATCTCTTGTTTGCAACCTTTGACAACATATGCATCTCTTCTACAAGTATAAATACATGATTATAACATCATTTAATTCACCGAATTCTCTTGCTTTAATCTTACTATTCTCTTGTTCATATTCCATAGATATTCTCAAAGCAATCACCAACCTATTGCTTGAATCACTGTTTTTGTTTATAACATTCTTTTTATTCATAGCAATTCACATTTCCTAAATCTTCACAAACACATTGCATACTCTCGAGGATAAGATTATAGGAATATTGTACTACATTAGACTCATTAGTGTTGACAAGAACACAACAAGTCGAATATTGTATTTTAGTAATCGAGTTGAAGTCCTCTTCGGTAGTTGAGGCAAGAAATCCCGTTCGGTTGTTCGGGTAAGTTGTAAACCTATTCCTCCGGGTGAAGTGAGGGTGTTAGTTAGTGAAATTCCTAAGAGAAGCTTAGGGACTGGACGTAGGACGAGAGGTCCGAACCAGTATAAAATCCTGGTGTCACCTTGCATTTACCTACTTTATCTATCTAGACTATTTCATCATTCCATATTACACGATCCTACCGCATAGCCCACTCTTTCAAACTGTAGCAATTTCGACGAGGAAATTGCGTATCACAAAACACCATAAAAACGGATACCATAACAGCGTTGCGGGATATCCGCTTGAAGAGTCACTTTTAAATTAACGGTTACAGACGCTAAAATAATAGTGAATTTTCATTCAACGAAAATGTCACCAAAACACCGCGCTTCAAAATATAGCGCCGGTGTAAAAATTTTGTTATAAAAATAATGGAGCAAAAATACGTTTTAAAACGTACACCGGTTCAAAGCAAAGTTTTCATCAGATTGCATTATCAAAATTAATTGATTGCTTGGCAATAACATCCTAAATGGTGCTATCACAACACACGCACACTCTAACAATGCAACTATAAACCTTTGAAAAAGAAAAAGAAAATGTTTTAAAACTAAACTGGCAACATAATTAACATTTTCAAAATCTTTAGATACATGTATACACAAAGTGAAATGTAACAGAGCCAAGTACAAACCATTGAACATTTCAATACTGGACAGAGGCTTATATAAGAACGTGCATGTAAACTTGACTCTCTTACAAGTATAATGTCCACGTACTGGGACAAAAATGTCCACCACCAATTTGAACATAGTTATTTAAAGTTCCTACTCAACTAATATAATACGCACGCACTTTAACAGTAACAAATTTATGCAAATTTTGTAACAAAGCAAGACCTGGACACAAGAATTTTTCACGCCTGCAACACTTTCGAACAAATTCTAACAATGGCCTTAAAAAATAACTCACATATGAAAACGTGAAACTTGAACAACGTTTTGATGCACATATACTGCATCATGGCATAAGCTTTGAATACGCACGCAATTTATACTGAAACTAGTGTTCAAGCATAAAATTTAAACACGCACGAAATTTCACTGAAACCAAGGTCCAATACACCAATTATAAGAAACTTTATGCATGAAACCTTTGCTTACAACAGCAAAAAAATAAAACTACAGATCTGACCAAGAAGTCCTGCACAACAGAATAAAGGAGTGCATGTACTCAAATAGGAGTCTGGTAACCATAAAAACAGGCACGCAAATGACTTACAAAGTTGCAACATTGCTTTGCCTGAATTTACAATTTTTCCAAAGCATGTACTAACCCAACCAGCAACGGTGTATCAATGTATGTACACGTGCATGGAATTTTTGAGCTTGCAATATTATTTCTACACGTTAAATATAAGGTAGGAACAAAAGGAAACAAAGGCACGCACGAAGAACAATAATGGAGAGAATTTATTAGAAAATGTGAGTTCATTACTCACCTTTATTTTGGTTCAGAATCAGTAAGAAACAAGGACTCCACCGAGAGCAATATTCAAATCCGCCATTAATATTTCCCTTGAGCTTCTGAAGAAAGAAGAGTAAAAGTGTTGCAGGCGTAGAAAAGAATTTTGTACCATAGTTTTTAATGTAGACGTGCAAAAAAAAAGGGAGGAAGGACAAATTGCATTAATGAGATGGTGGCAGTAAAATGGGTTCAATTTTTTTTTATTTTTTTTATTTTTTTAGCAAATGTTAAAACTTGCTTTAATTCTCTGTGTATAAAAGAGAACGTCCACTATTTAAAAATGACAGCACTTGCAATATTCTCCCCTTAGCTTTTAAAACCTTGTACACGGCAATGCTAACATACACCACTTTGTTTTCTTTCAAAAGACTTTGCCACACTTTTATATTGCCAAATTTTTCTTTCCAAATTTTAATTTAAAATTTTCCATTTAAAATATTTACTCCGTCCGTAGCTCAAAAATCGCCGTCGTTACAGATTTTTAAAATGTTTATTACGACAGTGATTTAGAAATCACGGTCGTTACATCACTAGTAAAATTCAAGGTTAAATACCTTGTTTATTTCGTTGTAAACATAATTCTTTATTAACAACTTAACCCTTGTAATCATACTTAATAACCCTTTAGTCTATCTAAAATTTTATGTCAAGATATATACATATGCTTCTATAGAATAGGTTTCATTAACTTTAAAACCACTAGGACATTATCGCACCACTAAAACCCTTAGGCTATAAAGACATATAATAAAACCATTTAAATTGATGATGTGCGGATTAATATCGCTGGCATGGGTTGTCATGCCCCTTCATATCAACATCATGTTAAAGCGTCTGATTTATAAAGCATAAAGTCAGGGGCCAAAATCATTTATGTCGCATAACATAAATATATATGTTGCAAAATATGAGCAGCATAGTCTTTGATTTGCATAGTATAAAGTTTCAAAACTTGAAAATTTGGAATGTCGACACTGATGACCTTCGGCATCAATATTATAGAGTCATTAATATTGTTTATGTCGATACAGAAAATAGGCAGCACCATTATCATTTATGTCAATGTCGAAAGTAAGGTTTATATGCGGCATTGATGCCTAAAGTAATACTACAGAAATTATATATATGTATAAGGCATCATGCCCTTTAATATCAATGTCGAAAATGCGGCATTACTGCCTCTTTGTATAGGAATGAAGATATATGGTATCATTGCCGCCATAAATATAAATGCTGATATAAAAAAACGCACATCATAATTTTGAGGAGTTGATATTGAAAACTAAAGGCGTAAATAACATGTGGCACAAGTGGACATCTGCATTGATTAATAACGATGCAGCAATCTCGTAATTAACATAAAAATTGTTTTATTTCTTTAAAAAATAATTTCTTTTCTCCAACTCCAATCCTTTATCAAATTGCTATTGGATAATAAACTTCGTTTTCAAATCCTTTTTAGAAATTGCTATAGATTAGAATTATTATTCCCAAAATAATTTATAAACCAAAAATTTTATATTATTATTTTAATATGATTATTAAGCTTTTATAGCCTAATAAATTCATATAAAATCATAAGCACTTGCGAAAAATCCAAAAAATCACAATAAATCAGAATTAATATGCTCTTTGACATATAAAAATTTCGAAACCAAAAACATTATTTAATTATTTTTAATAATTAAAACCCAAATAAATCATTTTCCTTACTTAGGAAATTAATAAAATATTCATACTTGCTTGGAAAATTATGAAATTAAAATGCCATTCCTAAAGTAATATTACCAATGTCTTATCCAAATTTCAAGTCAAATGGATGTCATAAACTAGGTTTTCACTCATAAAACCTATCAAACAATTCTATAATAAATATAATCATTCATCATTCAAACATATAATCAATCAATCATAACATGGCATAACAACAACAATATGATTTGGTTTTAGGCATAAAAAAAATAAACATGCAATTGCGAGATGGGTAATCATTATTCACCTTGATTTGATGAAGAGAAATGAGATTTGAGTTTAGATTTGATTTCCCTTAAGCTTTGTCAATGTTTTCTAGCTTTTCCTTCTCTTGAATTCCTTAGTTATAACCGACCTTGAGTTTGATAGTGTTTGAGTGAATGTAAGTGAATGAGGAAATGAGAATGGTCTGGTGTATGTTAAGGAAATGCGGCTTTTTTTTCTATTTTTCCCTTTACACGAATCCTATATCTTATTCATGTCATAACCATTCTTATTAATTCATTAATTAAGTCGTCGCCAATTTTAATTATCAAATCACATTCACCTTGTCACCGTGCATCACTTTATTTAATTTATCTAATTAAATGTCTTAAATAATGCTAATTAAAATTAGGAGTGTTACAGACTCTCCTCCTTGATGAATTTTGTCCTCAAATTTACGATAAGGTACATAACATCAAACATAACCATAGACATAAAGCATACCATCAAAACAAATCAGGATAAGTATTTCTAATCCTGCCGTCTGTCTTTCAAGTACAGTCTTTCTCGTTGCCACTCTACTGGACCTTTACTAACCTTGCTATCTTGTTTCTTAACTTCTTCTCATCCCTAGCCATAATATGAACTGGTTACCTAACAATAGTTATGCCCGGTTCCACCACCAAATCTTCCAATATGGTCGGAGCGATAGTAGTCTCTAGGTCACAGATACACTTCCTAAGATGAGAAACATGAAAAACATAGTGGATTCTTGCCAAATTGCTCGACCACTCTATCTGATAAGCAAGTTTTTCAATCCTTTTTGTAATAGGAAATGGTCAAACATATCTTGGCATTAATTTCTTCAGCTTTTCAAATTGTACGACATCCTTCATCGGTGATATTTTAAACAAAAACATGGTTTCCAATAGAGAACTCTAAATCCTTTGCCTCTTATCTACGTAACTTTTCATCCTAGACTAAGCTTCCTTCATTCTTACTTGAATCAACTCAATCTTTTCTACGGCTTCTCTTGCCATATCTGGACCAAGAACTAGTCTATCTCCGGTCTCTAACCAACATACATATGATTTGCATGGCCTTCCATACAAAGCTTCAAAAGATGTCATCCTTATACTAGTCCGATAACCATTATTGCACGGAAATTCTGTTAAGTGTAGATATCTTCCCATGATCCTCCAAAATCTAACATACAAGCTCTTAAAAAATCTTCCAAGATTTTGTTAATTCTTTTTGTTTGCTTATCTTTCCGTGGATAGTAAGCGGTACTCATCTTAAGCTTGATTTGTAATACCTCCTATTGACTCTTCCAGAACTCAATATTAAATAAAGCATCTCTGTCACTGACTATACCGCTAGGAATCCCATGCAGTTTAACTATACTCTTCATAAACTACTTAGCAATATAGGTGCCATCCTTATCGAAGGGAATGAAGTGTGCACTCTTGGTTAGTCTGTCCACTATAACCCAAATACTCTTTTTTCCCTTATTTAACCCAGGCAACCCGTCAATAAAATCTATAGATATATAATCTTATATCCACATTGGTATACATAAAGGTCGAAGCAATCAACCTAGCTTCTGATGCTCGGCTTTCATTTGTTGTCAATTTAAATATTGCTTTACCATAAGCCTAAATCCCTTTTCATATGTTCCTAGAAGAAGCCTCTCTTCACATCCTATTATATCTTAGTTCCCTAGGATGAATGGTAAACTTCGATCGATAATACTCCCTAAGAACTTCCTTCTTCAGGTCTCCCACATCTGGAAAAACGATCGTCCCTTCTACCTGAACCATCCATTTTGGTTAAGATAAAAATCTTTCAGTTCATCCAACTCAACTCCACCTTTGAGTCCTCTAATTCGTTCGGCTATTAATGGATCATCTTTCTGCTTAGAAGCAACATTTCGATCATTGCCGATCGAACTTCTAAATAAGAAAACATAGTTGTATGCCGACTAGAACTAGTCTTCGTCTTAACTGCACACTGTAAGTAATCAACGCCTCTAAATCTTTCCATCATACCAACATAGATAACACAATATTCTGATATTTTCTGCTAAGTGCATCAGCAATTTTATTTATTTTCCTGACATATACTCAATACCGAAATAATAAGTTGCTAAAAACTCCAACCATATTTGCAGTCTCATATTCAAATCCTTCCGAGAGATTAAATACCACAAGAATTTATGATCCATATACAACTCTAATCTATCTCCTCAAAGATGGTATCTCTATACCTTCAAAGCAAAGATTACATCCGCCAACTCCAAATCATGAGTCGGATGCCTAATTTCATATGGTCTGAGCCATCGATGCGCATAGGCAATCACTTCTTCCTTTTGAATTAACACGGCTCCAAATCCTATTTTGCATACATCTATATGTACCACCAAATCTCGATTCCTATCCGGAATAACTAACGTGGGCACATTTGTCAATATATATTTTAGCTTTAGGAATGCCTTCTCATATTGGATTTTCCAAACATACTCCACGTCCTTCCTTATTAGTTTAGTCATCGGTGCTACTGTACAAGATAAATCCTTGATGAATCTTTGGTAATAGCTGGCTAATACAAGAAAACTCTTTAGCTCAGTCATTGTCTCGGGTCTTTTCCAATTATTAACAGCCTCAATCTTAATTGGACATACCGACAACCTTTATTTTGAAACTACATGATCAACAAACCTCACTTCTTTCTTCCAAAAATGACATTTCAAAAAATTCCCTTTCAATTGATCTTGGCTCAATGTCTCAAGCACTATTCTAAGGTGAGTCTCATGATCTCGTACATTCCTAAAATATATCATGATGTCATCTATAAATACTAACACAAACCTATCCAAATGCACTTGGAAGATTCGGTTCATTAAATCTACAAAGAGAGCAGGGACATTAGTTAACCTGAATGACGCTACTAACACTGGTAGGAACCATATCTTGCTCGGAAGCCATCAAAGGAATACTGTCTTACCCTACCCATAGTTAATGGAACCCCATCGCCGGATGTGGTTGGAAAAATACTTTGGCTTCACTCGACTGATCAAATAAATCATCTACTTGGCAAAGGATGTCGATCCTTTATCGTCTTCTCATTCAACTTATGAAAATCGATGCACACTCTCAACAACCCATCTGATTTTTTCACAAACACCGCGGTCACTTCCTAAGGTGAACTGATTGGTCTGGTGAAACTCTTTTCTTCTAAGTTCACCAGTTGCACATTGAACTCCTTCATCTCAGTAGGTGCCATTCTACCAGGTGGTCTGCTTACAAGTTTAGCTACGGGTACAAGATCTATTTGAAATTCAATAGCCCGTTTCGGTGGTAGTCCTGTAACAGGCTTAAAAATATGTACAAATTCTCTAACGACAAAACTCGATTCAATTCGCCTTCCTCCTCCATTCCATCCTATAAAGGACAAACATCAAAATTCAAGTTCTCTACAGATCATATAGTTCGATCGCTGCTAGTATGATATCTTAGTGATATTTTCCTATTTTGGCAAAATATCCTAGCATCATATCTGCTTAACCAATCTATACCTAATATAATTCCAAAGCCCGTAAAAACAAACATATGTAAACCACATGCAAATATATAACCTAACAACTCAAACTCTAAATGGTCACATGTCATCCCAAGAGTTGCATACTCTCCCATCGGATTCACAAACTTTAAGAAAGTAATAAGATATGATGGTTCTAAACTAAGCTTGCCTACCAAACAGTGAGAGATAAAAGAACGTGATGCGCTAGTATTAAACAATACTCTAACAAGTATGCCATAAATCAAAAGCGTACCTTCGATCATAAACTTTCCTTTCTCCTCTGCTGTTGGTCTCGGGGTAGATGGTTCCAAAGCAAAAACTTTTCCTTTCTCGACCTTAGTTGGTTCTTTGCACTGATTCTTATAACGCCATATCTAGTCACAGTTGAATCACTTGATATTCTTCCTTCCAATAAACTTCTTTCCATCACTAGAACGACACTCGTTGCCAGAGTGCCCTTTCTTACCACACTTGTAGCAAACAACATTAGCTTTTACTTTATTGGCAACTCCACCTTATGGGCTTCCTTTTTCTAAAAGAACTTTATTTTCCAACTTTGACCACCCAAAGCCTCTATCAGCTTGTTGTCACTAAATAACGCAAGAATCTCTTTATTCCTTAATGACATTTTCACCACTACATCACAAGTGTCTCTAAGATGCGGTAGTGTTGCTTTGGAAAGCTCTCGTTTTAATTCTTTGATGAACTTTTTATTCCTCTTAATTATAGTATCCATAGTTGCATATCCATATCTGCATAACTCCTCAAACCTAGCTACATACTCAAGCATATACATATCATCTTATTCCAGTTCAGCGAACTTCTCTAAGAAAAGTCAACTTGGCTATCTTAGGTATGAATCTCTCCTCGAATCTCCTTGTGAACTTCGCCCAATTAAGTTCTCTTCTGTTACTCCCATAGTTCCACCAGTACAGTGCAACTCATTGCAACTACTCGGATGCCAATCTCTTACTCTACTCATCGTTTGTGCCTAAATTAGCAAAAATTCTTTCACGATGCAACAACCAATTCTCTATTTTGATAGAATTCTCCGTTCCAATAAATGGTTTTCCTTCGAGTCTTGCATAACTCGACTCAGCACAACATAGTTGTTGAAATCAGAACTTCTAGATTTGCTCCTCCAGCATTACCACCAACTAATCCAGTTGCAACTCCAACTTGCATCGTATTGACAAAGAATTGGTACATATCTCCCATGTCTACCGACGGTGTTCCAACACCCATACTGCAGCTGTTTATCGACCTGGATTCCTTCGAGTGTTGAGCCTGGCATTTGTATTGGTTGTGGTGCTTCCTCCATCAAGATTCACTCTTCTATTTCTTGCCTCCATATCTTACTTTCCTTATATCTACATTCGAACCTTATTAAGATACAGAAAAATGGTCTAAAGGAGAGGGAAGAATGGAGATAGGACATGTATTTATATATGTGTGTGTGTGTGTGTGTAGCAGTTACAAATACGTTACGATAGCGTTATCCCATACTCTAATCTCATTCTCATTCTTTGATTCATTTGGATTATGCTTTTAAAAACCCTTTTAAAGTTCAATATTTTTTTGATTTTTTCATAAACCTTGCTCTGATACTAAGTTGTAACATCCTCCATCTTAAAGCCTGAAATAGGCGCTACTAAAGTTGCACTCATCAATAGTATTATTCCCGGTGATAAAATGAGATCAGTTAATAGTATCATTAACATCAGAAGCACAAGAAGACGATTTTTTTAAACATATATTTCATTAATTAAGTTCCATATTCATTACGTAATCCCAAAACGTTGCCTAAGTTCAAGTAAAATATAATTATTACAAAATACGCTAAGTGCGACATATGAAAATGCCCACTTGGTTGACCAGAACTTACTATTAGACAGATAAAACTGATGCCATTACATACATTCAAACAAAATGATAATACAACGGACATAAATAGACTCCTATATAGCTAGCTTTGCCTTCTGCATGTTTTAGGAAGCTTTATTTATCAAATCTAAATCTAAAAAGCTTACTCTTGAACTACTCAAATGAGTGCCTAAGAGTTAGAGGGGAAAAACAAAAATATCGGATCAGATAAAAAGGTCTAGTGTAAATAATAATATGTCATCTCGATAATAGATATCTAGTAAGACCACATCATTGAACGGAACGAATTGTCCCCTCACTGGTATCCTTTGGTAATATGTTTATCACAATCATACTCCTGCAATCACAATGGTTACATAAACACAAGATATTTAAATGCATGCATGCTACCTGTGTAATCCTGACCAATCTATCTCAGTTAACTGACTATCTTTCCTTCATAGTTTCCCTGAGTGACTACAAACCTTTATGTCTGACTCGAGCCTACCAAATGTATCAAAATTTTCCAACTTACCATTAGGAGTAAACTGGACTATCCATCCAAACACAGTTATATGAGTGTTTACCTGACTATTTGTCAATCTCATAATTTTGCTGGGCTCACTATGAACCTAATGGTTTTATAAGCCAATCAATAACCTACTTAAGTTATATTCATTTCTGTGCATAAATCTACTTTTAGTTTTACCCTTAACAAAACCCTACGCGCCTGAGATTATGGACTAATATCAACAAGGGGCTAACAGTTGAATTATAAGGCGATACCCTACACGAGTCCCATTATTCGGTTCTCTATTCACTAATCCTTAAGTCAATTTATCCTATCGCATTTTGTTTAGCGGTAATGAGAACAATAATTTCACTAGTAAAATTTGGGGCTAAATCCCCTCTTTATTTCATTGAAAACATAATTCTTTATTAATGATTTAACCCTGAAATCATACTTAAAACAAGGAAATTATAGTCCTTTACTTTATCCAAAATTTTATGCCAATACATACACGCACGCGTACATACATATATGCTTTTGTAAAACAGGTTTCATTAACTTCAAAATCACAAAGAGGTTGTTGCACCTCTAAAACCCTTGGGCTATAAAGCTATATATTAAAACCATTTATATTGATAAAGCGCGGCATTAATATCGCCGCCATGGACTATCGCACCCCTTCAATATCGAAATTATATTAAAGCATCTGATTTATAAAGCATAAGGCCATGAGGCCAAAATCATTTATTCGCATAACATCAATATATAGATTGTCAAATATAAGCGGTATAGTCTTTGGTGTGCATGGTATAAAATTTTAAAACTTGAAAATAGGAGAATGTCGACATTGATAACCGTTGACATCAATATCATTGAGTCATTAATGTCGTTACGTCGATATAAAAAATAGACGGCATCATTTCATTTATGTCGATATCGAAAGAAAGGTTTACATGCGACATTGCTGTTTAAAGTAATAATGTTTTATTATATATACATACATATATATATATACATACAAATCTATACACACACACATATATGTGTGTGTGTGTGTATGTATATACATATGTGCGTGCATGCGTGTCTGTGTGTGTATATATATATGCAGCATCATTCCCTTTAGTATCAACGTTGAAGATGTGGCATTACTGCCTTTTATATAGGAATGAAGATATCCGGTATCATTACCGCTATAAATATTAATACAGGTATAAAAAATGCAACATAATAGTTTTTAGGACTTGACACTAACTAGTGGAGAAAACTTGTGATATAGACGGATGTCAACATTGATTGATAACGACGTGGCAATTTCGCAATTAACACAAACACCGTTTTATTTCCTTAAAATATAATTTCTTTTCACCAACTTCAATCCTTTGTTAAATTATTATTGGATAATAAACCTCCTTGTCAAATCCTTTTTAGAAAACTACTATAGATCAGAATTGTCATTCCCAAAATAATTTGAAACCAATAATTTATATTATTATTTTAATATAATTATTAAGCTTTTCTAACCTAATAAATTCATACAAATTCATAAACATTTGAAAAAAATCCTCAAAAATCACAATAAATCAGAATATAGATATTATGTAACATATAAAAATTTCGGAACCAAAACATCATTTAATTTTTTTACTTGAAATAAATAATTTTTCTCATCTAGGACATTCATAAAATATACTTGCTTGGAAAATTATGAAATAAAAATCCAACTTTCAAGATAACGTTGCCAATGTCATATCCAGATTTCAAGTCAAATGGATGTCATAAACTAGGTTTTCACTCTTAAAACCTATTAAATAATTCCATAATAAATCAAATAATTCACCATTCAAGCGCATAATCGACTAATCAATCATAATATAGCATATTAACAACAATATGATTTGGGTTCAGGCATAAAACCAAAATAACATGCAATAGTGAGATGGGTAACTATTATTCACCTTGATTTGAAGAGAAACGAGACTTGAATTTAGATTTGATTTCCCCTAAGCTTTCCTCTCGTTTTCTAGCCTTTTCTTCTCTTGAATTCCTTAGTCATGGTCGACATTTGAGTTTGGTAGTGTTTAGGTGAATGTAAATGAATGAGAAAATGAAAATGGTAGGGTGTATGTTAAGGAAACGTGGCCTTTTTCTATTTTGCCCTTCACATGAATCCTGCTTCGTATTTATGTTATAACCATTCTTATTAATTCACTAATTAAGGCATGACCCATTTTAATTATCAAATCTCATTCTTCTTATCATCATTCACATGAATCCTATCCTCCTTCGTATTTATGTTATAATCATTCTTATTAATTCACTAATCAAGGCATGACCCATTTTAATTATCAAATCTCATTCTTCTTATCATCATACATTATTTTATTTAGTTTATCCAATTCAATATCTTCAACAATGTTAATCAAAATTATAGGTGTTGCAATAACTGCGAAATGAAGACTTTTGAGAGCAGCATGGCCAAAATGTAGAACTTCTTTTAGTACGCTCAAAAGAAGGCTTGAAAAAAATTATTTTCGAGCTGGAGATTGTTAGGTGTAAACACGTAAATCGAACTTGATAAAGTCCTATATCGTAAGAAATATGAGATAAAATATGATGTGTGTGTGTAATTGGTAGCAGAGAACACCAATAATTTCTTTAATAATAAATCAAGTGTTGCCAAGGCCAATATACACCCGTTAGGAGGCGATAGGAGTGCTTAAGAAGAACGACGACACATTGAGAGTTTCGTTGGATGGTCTCCCTTCACACACATGAAGTATGTACATAAGACACGTTATTATGCTGAGACTTGGCAAAATATATAAACATGCAGATGTCCACATGAGATGCTAATTGTCACCTAATGCATCTATTCTGCGATTCTATAAGCTAATCATGATAACCAACGCCGTGTAGCAATTGTACAATTCTTTGAGGTTCCCTCGAAGATGATAAATAGCTAAGCCGACACTTGATTTCTGCTAACACCACGTAAAGCTTATTTCTTTTGATTTTAAAAAATTTATCACGTCATTTTTTCTTCAAAATTATTAATTTGCTATATGGATTTACGGTGAAAAGGGGGAAAAATAAAAAATAAATGGGAGAGTAGTTTTTGGGGCTGTGGAAAGCCTAATTATTTTTACGTTCTTTCTATGTAATTACCTAAATATCCAGGGACTGCACTATAAGTTTACAACTCAATAAAGCAGCGCTAGGTTTTATTCGCTTCTCTCAGTTCCGATTTATTCAGCACTCTGATTTTCTAGGTAATATACTTTTGTGATTTATAATTGTTATCTGTCAGATCTTTACATTTTTTACTTTTACATTGCTTTTAATGCTAGGTATTTCGCTGTTTTATAGTCCTCTCTTCTTGGATTTCCTGATTTAGATTCCAATATTTCTTGCTTACTGTAATTCCAAGTAATTTTAGGTGGAGATCTCTTTTCTTCCTTCTAATAAGGATTTCGTACATTTCTTCTTTATTGCATAATTAACTTGAAAGGGTTTAGGGTTTTTAATTTGAATGCGATAAGTTAACGATTTTAACAGTGAAATTTGGTGTTCTAAGATGATAATCGGGATTAGCGATACGTAACACCATTAGGATTAAAAGCACAGGCGAATCTGCTTCGTAAATCTAAAATCAAGATATTTAACCAATAAGAATATTCTAATGCATGAGTTAATTTAATTTGATACGCTGTAACGTTGAACTAATTTAAGCATATTTACAAATTATTTTAGGTTTCCTTTAGTTTCTTGTCTCATGAGATAAAAGATAACTGAGTCCGTGAGAATGGCTAGAACTAAAAATCCAGTTGTTTTCTTGGATGTATCCATTGATGGGCATACTCCAAGAAGAATGGAATTCGAGGTACTATTACTCAAGTATTATTTTGGTTTCGTTGATACTTGCTTATGTTGTCATGATTACTTGGTTAAATTAATTTTCATGTTACAGCTTTTTGCGGATGTTGTTCCTAAAACTGCTGAAAACTTCCGAGCATTGTGTACAGGTAAAGCTTTATTTTTCGTGTTAGTTATTTCATAGTTATTTGTCTATCTCCAAAAGATGTTAAATTTTGAATTTAGAATGAGAATTTATATGTACCCCTAACAATCAGTGTTAATTATTTGGATGTATTAATTACTTTGTTTCCCTTTGTGCGCTGCAACGCAGTTGCTGCATATATACAATTGGAGAAGCTAATCTATATTATGTTGCATGTTGCCTATGTACTGTTTGGTTACATTTTTGTCTTTTGGTTCACAATTCATAATGACAGTTATTTATTGGCCTACACTTTCAGTTATTATTGGCAAATTTCCCCCTCTTTTGAGCCATATGACTATTATGACCACCACCATACAGTTAAACTAGACCTGATGTTAATTATTTCATTCTTATCTTAACTTTGAGCAGCATCCAATTTCTATGTATAGTTTAGTAATTACTATTTGGTCACTTGAAGAGCTTGATTAAAGATGGTGCATACATGCAACTTCTCAAAAACTTATGATTAGAATCTTAATTGATATTAGATGTTATGGTTATTTGTCGAAATGTTGGCTAAAATATTATGATACCAATAATCTGCTACAGAAGTGCTCTTGAATCTTGTAAGAAGTTTTGAGCTCTTTCTAATACCATTCTGCTACTAAAGCCGTTGGATAATATGTAAGCATTTCCCCCCTTTCATAGCTGTAATTAGTTGCGAGCATAAGAACAACTGTAATTAGTTGCAAGCTTTGTTAAACTAAAGATACAGCATAGCTGTAACTACTTGTAAGTTTTGTAAAATCATTGATGTAGCATAGCTGCAATTTGTCCCAAGCTTTGTAAAATTAAAGATACGGTATAGCTTTACTTAGTTGTGTGCTCCGCGAATCAAAGTTGTAGTCAGCAACGTGCCATGTAACTTAACTATAAATTGGCGTATTATTTACAGGTGAAATGGGCATTGGACCTACAACTGGGAAACCGTTGCATTTCAAAGGAACAATTTTCCACCGCATAATAAAAGGATTCATGGCACAGGTATTTCAAATATAGTTTCTTCTATTTTTTAGGAATGGTGATTAAGGTAATTGTAGTTTATATGCGTAAGTTTGTAAGACTCATCGATTAGATGTGAGTGTTACTCTTTGGTCAGTTTTCCCTTTTATGCTGTAGGATGCAGGGCTGATGGTCACGATTGCATTTCATTATTTGAGGTTGTACTCCCTCTGTTCCCTTTTACTTGTCATATTTGATGCTTTTTTCTTTTAAATCTATTTCGATCTACTTACCATTTTCATATTAAATGAAGGCAGATAAATAAGTTAATAACTTATGGATTATCAAAACCACTTTATTTACTCGATACATTTCAATGTATAGTTAACTATTTGATTTATAAAGAATAATATGATACAAATGTTGTGGCAGTTTTATGACAATAAGATAATCCTGATACCATGATTAGCAAGCCAGATGATCATAAAGACAAGTAAACTGAAACAGAGGGAGTACTTTATATATCTGTTATATAATAAATGGAGTTCTTCCAACTTCAGTACCTTTTTGTATGTGCACATCCCATTTCCACTTCTCATCCATTTTTTGCTGTTCTTTGGCAGGGTGGTGACTTTTCAAAAAGAGATGGTAAGATTTTTTTGCCAGCAAATTAGTATTTGGAAGTCGGGATTAATGCGAGTTTATAATTCATTTACAGTGTTAAGAAGTCTATCTGGTTAGGCATAGCTTTGATGTCTAGACCATGCTTGGCTGCTCCCCATGAGAATAACCATTTACAAGTAACTTATTTTACTTCTAGCATGGTTATCAATGGTGCACGGCGAAAAAAGACGCAAAACCTTCCGGAGCCTCGCCGCACGATGCAGCAAATGACGCATGTCTTCTTTATCTACCGTGCATGTTTAGAATTTTTTATATAAATTTAATATACATAACAATTAATTTGAAAAGTTTAATAATACATTTTGCAAAAAATAAACATGATCAAATATAATATCATAATATAGAATATCAATCATAATAGTCTTCAAAAGCCCAAATCCAAGATAATAGTACATATTGTTTATAAACTAGAAATCTGAATTTGATAAGCAATCATGTTTTCTAAATCAATTTATGCATCATCAAATTCCTAAGCTTCAACGTCTTCCTCATCTGTTTCATATCGTTTGATAATTTATTCGGCGTGACCGTAATAGGAACGGATACTTCAAAGTTTGATGAAGATCAATTTGAAAAAAAAAAATCCTACTTGGTGCAACAGTAATTAGAACAAATGGTTTGAAATTCATTCGAGATTAATTTGGGAAGATCGTTTTAGATTATTTGTTAGGTATTAGGGATGATAATTAGACTGGTCGAGTCGGATTTGAACTCTACCCTTAGTTATCAAGTTTAACTTGTATATTTTAAAAGCTTGACCGACCCGAAATTTGAATTGGATCCGGTCGGTTTGGGTACGATTGGGTAATAACCGAAGTTTGAGGTTTCGACCGAAATTGGTTGTTCCGTTATGGTTTCTGTGGGCTCGAAATAAACTTGGAACTCCGATGCAATAAACTACCGAACCTCAAATTTTATATAACTCAAAAATAATAATAATTTGAGTTTCAAATACACATGCAAATTTTACAATTATAACTTATGTAACATGCAAATTCACAATATGTAAAAGGTGTAATTAAATTAAGTTGAAAACGAAGTAATGAATAAAGTCATAAACATATTTTAATGTTATAATATTTATAATCAATAAGCATTATTCGTTTATATCTTATTTTTAATTAGATATAATTTATTTGTTTTGTTTCAATAAATTAAATAAACATAAGTGTAATTATTTGAAAAATGAATAATAAGACCCGAAATCAAAATTCCTTGAACTAGTGAATTAGATTGAAATTTCTAAAATTACAAAAGGCCGAAATCGGTACTGAAACCGAGATCTCGAACCTTAGCAATAACACTAAAAATTTGTATATTTTCTTGCTTTTTTGTCTAATTTTCTGTATCAGATCAGTTCTTCATGTTATTTTCATCGTAAAGACCCGATCTGGGACCTATGGGTTGCACATTTCGGTTCTAATTATCCATTGTAGTTCGGTACGACAATAATATGAATAAATAGTTTCTTGTTGTAAATTAGTTCGAAGGTAATCATATTAATGTATAAAAAAATATATAATACATTCAAGCATTGTGAGATTATTTTGGAATGTGAAAAATGAAAAATAGATAAAAACGGGAGTAAATACAAAAAATAAAAAGGTCCATCATTTTTGCGCCATCCGTCATTTGTGTTGTAAGTGCCATTCGCGCTATTCGTTGCTCCTTCTATGACACCGCACCATACATAAGAAAGACGCAGATGCCGTGCTTTGCGCCATGCACGCGCCTTTCGTAGCCATGGCTTCTATTCTCAAGGATTCTTTTTAAGGAGTTTGCAAAAGTAGCATGACTTAGATGCAATTATTTGTCGCTTACACGAAGGAATTTCGTAAGTAAATTTGACCAACTAAATTGTTAAAATAACCTCATAGTTTCAAACAATTTACAAGAAATTGTCATTATTTGCATACTTCAACATGTCCAACACCATGGTGCCAGTGGCTAGGTGCTCTCATTTTAGTTCGAGAGGTCAGAGGATCGAAATTTGCGTAACGTGATTCGAACCATTGAAAATATATCGACATGTAGTATGCTATATATACCATCTATGACTTGTAATATTATTGCGTACCACTAGATAAGTACCTAATTTCCCAAAAATAAATAAATCATAGTAGTCAAACGCCGAAAGCTATTTATTTTAACCTAAAATTTAAATTGCTTCCAAATACTTGTTCTTATAAGTTACTGATTAAAATGGTAACCTAAAAGTTACTATTCAAAACTCGTTCTAAAAGGATTCAGATTAAGTTGTTGCCAAACAGGGGTGTTCTTATTTAAACTATGGAATGTGGATCCTGGTGCGATTCCATGAAAATAAGCTCTTTTGCAAAGCATAAAGTCTGTTTGCATATATTAACATGGATAATATTCTAGAATCTTAGGATTAAACACTTGTTCTGATTTGAAGGCTGTCTCTCGCTCTTAAATGTTACAAGAAAACACAAGAACCACTGTTTCATATTTTTTATCCGTATAATTATACGTTCAGCGTTATATCATGAATTAAAAGAACTGGGTGGTTAACTGTTAAATATATGTATTCGTTTGTATGTAGAAGGTATAAATACTATTGGAAGCTACTCCTATTATCAATTTCAAGCACATGTGTGCACATACAAATACTGACAAATGCGCGCACACACTCATTCATATTTTTTTATATTAACAATTTCTTTGACAATGTTGCTTTCAGGTACTGGTGGCGAAAGTATATATGGTTCAAAGTTTTCTGGTGAGTGTTTATGCTCTTTATGTTGTTCTGAATCATATAAAAGCACTTCTAAAATGACGCCGCATTCACTTCAGGATTTTTATCTGCAATGTTTTTATTTTCAGGCATCTGTTTGTCCTATTTTTTTCCTACCCTTGATGATAGCTTACCTCGGTCTCTTACATGCTTACAGTACTTGTCATTATTAAGTCGTTTTTGGATGCTTAAACTATCGATGCCTTTGATACGTATAAGATATGGGTAATATTTGATGTGGCTTTACACTGTTTAATAGAATCACGTTTTAACTTTCTTTGAAGAGCTGCCTTTTGATTTTTCATTTACTGCCCTTATAGACATAGATTTTAAGGTAACACAATAACATGAAAAGCAGGTTTTATTACCCTAAATGATATTTCTGATAATTACAACCCTTATTGTTCATTACTCTTAGTATTAGTCCTTTTGTTATCACTCATATCTCTCCACATCCCCCCACAAATCCAATCACGCATGGGCGCATACACACATATATGTATGTATTTATTGTTTACATGTAATCCAAATCCTCATTAACATGCTTTTGTGAACACTCGGGTGAAAACTAATTTGTTAATGGCAGAGGTTACATTTCCACTAACTTACTAGCAGTCCTAGTTGACAATAAGGAAGCATATATACTTTGTATTGTCTGTGATAGTGATGGTTAATCAGAAGTTTGTGGTACAAACACAAAATAATTTTTTGGTTAATGGCTGATACATATTGTTTCAGATGAAAATTTCAAACTTCGTCACGATGATTCGGGTATTTTATCAATGGCAAATGCTGGTCGTGATAGTAACGGCTCTCAATTCTTCATCACCTTCAAAGCTGCTCCACACCTTGATGGGTAAGTTTTTAAAATCCAGCAATCTTGTCTTCTATAATAAATATTTTGAATTCAATCCATATGTTGCATTGCTAAAGTTGCAAATATATAGTCTTTTGTTTTAAAAAAAGCTGGAAACTTCAAATGGAGGTCTTCACAAGCCCTTAACTGAATTACTCTATTCAAATTAAATGCTCAAATCTCTATTTAAGTATGCTAAACTATTGTTTGGTACGAAACTTCCATAAGTTTTTGGTTTTTAATTTTTTTCAAGGCATGAAAAGTTAGAAACCCATCATTCTGAGCTTTGGCTTCTGAATTTTGAAGGACCAAAATAAATAATACCTAAATCACAATCCAATTTCTTGCATTCTTGACTGACATCCATTTGTATAATTGTGTAAAGTGAGCCTCATGAATGACCCGAGTTCCGGTTAACATGATTCGATTCACACTCAGTAGGTAATCTTTTGTTTTTATATTTTTTTTGTCCACTGTGGATTTCACCATTCCACGTATTTCTATTTTTTTCTTTCAGGTATTTGTATTTTTTCGGTAGCAGCTTTCATATGCAAATCTGTATGTTCTTTAAACTAAAATTCTGTAGACAAGGAATACCAATCAAATCCACTTAATCTGTTAGATCTAGGAGCTGACAAATGAGGGAAGTATGTAAAGCTCTTTGGTTTCAGTTTTTTGACGGATGAGTTGAATTTGAAATTCATGTTCATAAAGCTTAATGATTTTTGCACATTGTTTAAAGATGTGAATTTTGTACGCTAGTTTGCTTTTTCCTAAAAATGGAGAATCATGAAATACAGCCAAAGTAATTTTCAGTTGTTTGGTCAGCAAGATATGTGAGCTGTATGTGGCTTCATCTAAACTGGTATTAACATACATCATTTATGTTAATAGGCCGATGGTGTGAAAGTTTGCCAATTCCATTCTCTAAGTTCTGGATCAATTCTGTATCTTTTTTTAGTGTATTACAGTGGAATGATTAAGTGAATTATTTACTTTCTCATTTCAATTCAATATTGGGTTTTGTTTGCTTCACAGAAAACATGTTGTTTTTGGGAAGCTTCTTTCAGGCAAAGATACGTTAAGAAAGTTGGAACGAGTTGAAGTTGATGGCACCAAACCAATTGTTCCAGTGAAAATTTTTGATTGTGGTGAAATCAATGGGAACAAAACTTTGGCAGTGGAAGATGGTAAACAGATTTTATTTATTTTTCAACACGGCTCTATTATTTTTTGATCTATTAATGTAGGATTATTTGGCTACTTATTAATTAGATGTACCTCTCACTCTCAGATCACTATACGATGATTTTTTTTGTTTTGTTTGTTTTTTGTGGAGTATCGTACAACTTTATCACTTTAACTACATGAGATTTATGATGCGCTATTGCCATTTTTCTGTAGAAGTTCAAGTATGGTCTTATAACAATTAATTTATTTAGCATTTTATGTTAAAAAGAATGATTTTTGTTTCGTTGGTTTCTTATTCCTTATCACCCTAAGGGTATTTTTTAGAATGAAAATGATTGGACAATAAAAAGACGCAGGTACTCTTTGGCTCTTTGCTGAATAATTATTGTTATTATTATTATTGTCATTATTATTATGTTTTCCTATTTGTTAAAAAAATGATTTTGGAAGATATTGTGAAACAACTCTAAAGGATATTTACTTCTGATATATCCTTTCTTGCGTCGTTAATATGTTGTGATTTTTATTCAATATAACTCACATACGCAATTTATGCAGACAAAAAGAAAGCTAAGAAGTCAAGATCTGTAAAGGATATTTCTTCTGATACGGACAGCAGTGAATCCAGGAAGAGGAGACGTCATAAAAAATCGAAAGGGCGGCGGAGAAAGAAGCGAAGAAGATATTATTCATCTGAATCAGATAGCTCATCAGAATCAGACAGTGATTCTTCTGACAGTGAGAGTGATTCGACTTCTGACTCAGATTCATCATCTGAAATCAGCAGCTCAAGTGATGATAGGCGCAGGAGGAGGAGGAAGAAATATTCCAAGAAGGATAAATACAAACGGGAAAAAAGGAAAAGAGACAGGAGGCGTGAGAAGAGACGCAAAAGACGTTGCAGAAAATCAAAGCATAAATCAAGGAGGTAACTTTTTAGTAGGACGCAAAGCTTGTTGTTTATAATTTCACAGAGCACGATAAAACTTGCTGAAGGCAGTATTAAACCATACACGTTCTATTTCAAGTTAATATGTTATATATCAGAAAAATTGTGTTGTACATAGATAAATAGACACATGAAATGACCATTACATCCCTTTGTGAGGTCAAATCAGAACTAACAGGTATATGGATGTCCCCCAAGAGTTGGTGGTGTGTTTCTTGATTGTCTATCTAGAAGTCTTAGGACAAAATCCTATCAACATTGATTATCCATGTTTATGAAAAAGAAAAGGCAAACCTGTATATCCGTCTTTTCCTGCTGTTATAGCACATGTATTTCCTGTATTGTTGTGATCATATTTAAGATTTAAGCCTGAGGGTAGTTAGCTGCTGTAAATTTTGGAATTGAGACAGTGTGGAATGATATCTTATGGCACGTTAATGCAGCAAATCGTTTGTTTTAAAATTTTCATCTTGTAGTTAAGTAGCTTGTTACTGAGATTTCGTTAGTGCTTGCTTTTATTTATTCTGTATCCATCTCTGTGTCATTTATCACTTGGTTTACCTAGCCATGTCACAATTACTTGTTAATTCATTGCATTTGCTCGACGATTAATGTGACCCTTAGTTCAGATTATATGGCCCACTTATTATTCTTCTAGTTACAAACTTCTATCTCATTGGAAACCATTTCCTTAATATAGGAAATCTGATAGCGATTCTAGTGTCGATGAGTCTAGTGGAAGCAGCTCAGAAGATGATGTTGGAAAAGTACCAAGGAAGTCCAAAAAACAAATTCCAGGTACTTCTTAAGTTTTGCTTTGACTCTTTTGTCTTGCATTGCAATGATTAGTTACCATTATCGTAAGAAAGTGTTTTTCTTCCTCCTTTGTACCTGAAGGCAACAAGCACATATAAGGATGACAGCAGTTTTTCTGTGCAATGCCAACAGGCCTATGTTTTGATATATCGCCTAAGATTGTTTTGTGATCTTCAGTCAATTATATTGATTAGTTCTATGTATGACAGGTGAAGCTCAACCCCCATTAGCAGCAGATAAAGAGACTGCTATGAATTTGCCTGTCAATGAAGGTGCCAAATTTACTAGACAAAATGGAGAGGCACAAGCCAATGGCATCACAGAACGGGAAACAGACAATGCGTTATTTCCTGTAGAAGAGGATCAAAGCAAAACTAGGTAACTAGTACTGTTCTCTTAGTTTACTTGTGGTTGGCTGTTGTAGGTTTCGTATAATTTTTTAGAACTGGGGAACAACATGTCACATGTAGGGGAAAAACACAATTTGTTGTTGTATTTGGTTCTGTTTCATGAGAAGATCTCCTCTTCTTTCACTTAATTTATTAGGCTGTTGGATGACAAAGTGTACAAATTGAGCAATAAGATTATTTATCAAATTTATTTTACTTTAATATATAGGAACCCTATCCCATTGCGTTCCATGAGCAAGAGTATGAGCATAAGTCCTAGGAATAGAAGCCCACCTACTAGAAGGAGTTTAAGTAGAAGCCCGATGCATAGAAGCAGTGCGAGCAGAAGTCCGATTGCTCCAAGAAGTGCAAGCAGAAGCCCTGTAGCTAGAAGCGTAAGCAGAAGCCCTGTAGCTAGAAGCGTAAGCAGAAGCCCTGTAGCTAGAAGAGGCGTAAGCAGAAGCCCTGTTGCTAGAAGAGGCGTAAGCAGGAGCCCTGTAACTAGAAGGAGCATAAGCAGGAGCCCTGAAGCTAGAAGAAGCATAAGCAGGAGCCCTGTAGCTAGGAGCATAAGCAGGAGCCCTATTGCTAGAAGAAGCTTAAGCAGAAGCCCGATAGCTAGAAGTTTGAGTAGGAGTCCTCCAAGAAGAAGAATAAGCAGAAGCCCGATAGCTAGAAGTTTGAGTAGGAGTCCTCCAAGAAGAAGAATAAGCAGAAGTCCAATAAAAAATCGTAAAAGAAGCTTAAGCAGAAGTAAAAGCCCAAGCATTGATAGGAGGAGGAGCATAAGCAGAAGTTCCTTAAGATCTTATCAAAGGAAATCTCCTGCTAAAAGCATTAGCAGAAGCCCAGTTAGATCTAATCGATCAAATCAAAGAAGCATAAGTCGTAGTCCGGTTAGGAATCGATCAAGAAGAAGCTATAGTAGGAGTCCTTCTAGAAGTGGTTCTCCTACTGGTTCACCTAAGCGAATCAGGCGAGGTCGTGGTTTCAGTTCAAGGTACTCCTATGCAAGAAGGTATAGAACACCTTCGCCGGAACGATCTCCGATAAGGTCAAGTCGATATGGAGGGAGAGGTGATAGGGACAGGTAAATTGCATCCGTGGTAAATCAACATTATTTAGTTTGTTTCAGTTATGTAACCTCTATTTATTTGTGATTAGATATTCCAGCTATAGAAGCTATCGTGATAGATCTCCACCCAGAAGATACCGGAGCCCGCCAAGGTAAGTGCATTTGACTGCCATGCTTTTGTGTGTTCATATTTTTTTTGGGGTAATAATGATGCTTCTTGTACGATATATGTTAGTAATGTTATTGTATCAGACCAGAGGCTAAACTACGGTTTCTAATCTAGTCTTAATCATCATCTTCCTTACCTTTTTAGCTAAATGATTGGAGTTGGCCATATGGAGTTTCTTTTGATAGTTTTTAGCTGGAATCATATCTTTTATTGAATTTAGTTTTTTAGATTATTTTGGAAACCTTCTTTTCATGTCAATTTAGGTATATATGCCTTTTTGTGTTCTTATAGGTGCATTCTTTTGTTCTCTTTGTATATGTACCATCTACTTTTCTTATATCTAAATTTCTTTTTATAGATGTCACTTTTGGTTTCTTTCTTGTTTGAAACTGTCACTAACAATTCCAATCGTCCCTCTTAACATTTTTATTTCTACCTTTATCTGATTTTCTCCGAGTAATCTGATCGATAAAAGGCTTCTTTTAGTTTTTGGTTTAGTGTCCTACAGAAAAGAAATTTAGTGCTCAATATTATCAACTACACATTAACATTTCAGTTGAAGGTTGAATCTATTAACCGTATGCGTATCTGTTGATATATTTACAAGGGAAAATCAGATTTTGCAGTGCTATACATGGAAATATGGCATTAGATGCTTGCAGATGAGTTCTTTTGTACCCAAATCCCGTGTGGCCCCTGTCCCCACACAATCTCAACCCTTTATTTCATTTACCTATCCACTTAATTAATTAATGGACGATGAAAGGTTCAGATTGTATTGGGACGGGGCACATGAGATTGGGAACAGAAGAATTGAACCCAGATACTTATGTGTTCAATACCTAGTAGTGTGCGATATGTAGTTCAAGATTTTCTTCATATTTGCTCATGCTCCTTTTGACATAAAATCAGGGGATGGTGCTACACTTTAGGTTTCCCTAGACGAGTATGCATTTTTTTCCACTTAAAAATGTTTACACACACTTATATCATGAATATCTTTTCATTAAGTTTATAAACATGATAAGACGACCTCAAACTACATATTATTTTAAAAAAAAAGATGTTATGATATCTTTAACATACGAATCCATTCAACCAAAAACCTTTTCTTGGGTTTTTGAAAGAGCAAATTGTTCTATCCTGTCATCGTAGTTTAAAGTTACCTAGATATTAACAATCTTATTCACTGGCCTATTAGGCCTAGCCCAAGCACTGGCCCTGCATAAAATTGCAGCCTTTGTTATAGCTTTTCATTTCATATTATTTCCATATTTGTTGTTTCTTTATGTACACACCCACTCCCTTACACACACTCGTGCACACAAACATTTTCGAGGTGCCTCCCCCAATTTTTTAAGTGAAATGAGTGTAAATCCATTGATCATGCAGAAATTATGTTTTTGCCTTTTCTGAAAATAAATCATTGTGCCTTGCAATGTATCTTTTAATCATCTTATACATGCTCTCAAGTAAGAGGGGAAAAGAAGAAACAACGCAGTAGAGCAAGTAGAAGCCTTGAAAGCAAATTTGATAAAAAAAAGAAATGCACAATGATACCAAGTTTCCATTGAAGTTATGAAAAAGCAATTTACAACAAAGTCTTGACCATGTCCACTGTACTTCAATTTTTTTTATTTAGTTTATTTAGTTTTTCAATGTGCGAGTGTTTGAGGTATTATCTGGCCAATCTTCTAAGCAAGCATATTGTACCATGTCTACAACAGATACAGAAGCAGAAGAAGTCGGTCTAGAAGCATTTCACGCAGCCCTATACAGCGGAGGCGGAGTCGTTCGCCTTCTATAGAGAAGCGGCCAGAGAAGAGGCGCAGGTCTGTGTCAGTAAGCAGAAGTCCAAGCAGACGCAGGTCTGTGTCAGTAAGCAGGAGCCCAGTTGGATCGAGATCACCTCCAAAACATGGAGACAAGGGTCACGATCGAGGCGACTCTCCTAGTCATAGTAGTCCTGGTGCAAAGAATGGCTTGGTTTCTTACGCCTCCCCTGCCTACGATTAGATAAAAAATCTTCCACCATCTACCACCCTCGTGGATCCACTGCATATGCAAGACTTGTTTCATTATGAAAGAGGCGTTTTGAGGATTGTTTTGTTGTTTTTTACTTGTTAGATTCTGAATGTCTCTTTATTGCTTATTTAGTCGTTGTTACGCTTTTTGCAAGACCTAAAATTGCTGAACCTGTAGTTATTATCTATACCCTGGTGTTGTGTGTTTCATTTCTCAGTTGTTGGATAATTGCGGTACTATGGTGTTATTTTGGTTTGCCAATGCATCGTTTATTTAGCTAAATTTTGTCCCAAGTAAGTTTCGACATTAATTTTTCTGTACTGTTGAACATCCGTTGATGCGAATGCCTGCCGTGATGTTATTTTCTTCTGATTAGCGTTTTGTATTATTATCTTGTTTCTTTTTATGTCACCTCTACATAATTATTACGGAGGATAAAATGCTTTTTGATTGCGATGTGGTTTTTTTTTTTCTTTCGTTTTATTTGAGTTTTACAGCAAAATCTACCTGTTTTTCAAACTGTTGAAGGTAGCGTTGGTAGTATCTAATAATTGTTTGTGTCATCTTTTAAGCTTTTCCGCGACAGTTACTTCTACCTACTGCTAAAGGTCAGTGCCTAGGACCTATCGGTGCCAATGGGGATATTTATTCAAATATGCTTTGTTGCCCTCAGCTTGGAAGTCAGCAAAAGTAAACTATTTTCCACACAACACTACCAGTACTTAATTATTTGATACAGTTTTACAGTGCGTCTCCACCAACACACATTTCCTAAAACAAAATTACAAACAAATAAAACTTGAAAAATAAATATTAATGTATTAAAAGTTAATTAAAAAAAAAATACATATTTTAAAAATGAAGATGGTAATAGTTAAACGGGGGAGGTTGGTGAAGGAACCTGTAATGTTGTGTTGGTGGATTGTCAAATAACAATTCACCATTCAAGGAACCTGTAATATTGTGAAGGTTCTTAGCTTCACAAGTTTTCGATGCCAGGAAGTATAATGTTGTGATCAGATAAACGGTTGTTTGAAGCAAACCATTGCATGTCACATGGTGCACATGTTAAATTAAAAAAACGAAGATTTCGCCTTCGTTCATTTTTGAACTTATCTGATTGCTAGTTTATATCTCATCTGTATTCAAAGCTTTTTTATTCAATGTAAAAGCAAAAAAGAGAGGGAAATAAATAGGTCCATTGTTGTTAAGGCCCCCTTACAAGTTCTTTCTGCCTACTCTGTTTTCTATTTCCTTATTTTTCAACTAAATTATTGATTGATGATTTGATTACCGTAGTTTAGGTTGGTCATGGTAGCAATTTAATCCACATGGGGATTGCTTCTTCTGTTGGGAATGGTCTTAGCTATGCAAGGTCGTTATTTTGATCACTGCATGCTAGACTTGTTACTTTTTCCAGAAAGGGACATTCTGTTGTCAAGTCTTAATCCAACGTAATATTGCAAGAATCGCCGAGCAGGTTTTTGTGAACATTTTGTGCGTGTGATAATGCAAATCTGTATCCAGTATTTTCAAACCTAAAACAGTATTCAAATTATTATAAAAATGCCTATATAGCTCTACAATGTGGGGGGTGGGTAAAAAAGGGAAAGGCATTGTAATAGGAGCTTTATATCTTCGAGATCTTTATGTTTGGAAGAAAATACTTTACTATAGACATTTGATGGAAGATACTCAACATTAAAATATACGACTACAATCAGGTCAGACACAGAGGTTGAATTGCCCCAAGTCCGCAAACAAATTTTTTGATCTGCTTTAGAAAGAAATCCGGAAGCAAAAATTATAGTTCGGTGCAGTACACAAACCCTGGTCATCTCCACCAATTTTGCATAAGTTACCAACTAGCTACAGCCACATTTGTTTATAAATATGCCCATTTCTATATACATCCGCACCTAATATATTATTCAACTTTTTTTCAAAATGCCGCCCCTTAACTCGGGGGTTTCTCAAATCTGTGGGTTTGATGGTTTTCCCCAGGGTAGCCCTAACAGCAATGCAATCATCCTATAATATTGTACATATCAGGCTACAACTTTTTTCTTCTAAAAGATTCTTGTGAAGAAAACAGTGTACTTTTAGTTCAATATCTATTAAAACGGTAGAAAATACGAATTCAGAATTGCATACAATTAAATTTGCTAATACAGAATTCAAAGAGAACACGTATTAGTTTTTTTCCAACATAAAAAAAAAGGAATGTTCATGTTGTCTTTAATATACAATCAAAGGTCACAGCTGACTGCATCAGTTAGCTGGTTACTACGTACCCTCACAAAATATCTGAAAACAGAAATACATAAATCAAGTATTTGTACATAACCCTCATGTTATACTTGTACAACCAACCCATCATCATTCCTTTTCTTTATACTATTCAACCAGTTTCCAATTGCTTCAATCATACTCCTACAAATTCTATATTTTCAAGCACCATGCAGCTGGCATCAACATGCAAGATATTATTCACATTAGCGACATCAAAAAGGTTTTTATAATATACAGCCCTTCACGTTTACAAAAGGAAGCTGCATCGCTCTTCCAATTAATATTTGCCTAACACGTTGCATCTCAAAATCTTTTCTAAATCGCAGATGACTAGCGACATCTATCTCCTTGTCCCCTCTGTTGTCCTTCTCCTATTGGCCCACCTTCTCAAGCATCTCTTTAATTACTCCAAGATTTTTTTTCCAACACAACTCCGTTTAGATGCGTGAAACTACGATTCATTAATTTCAACTGATCTTTTCATCATTCTTTACACGTTACCCTTCTTATTGGTTAGCCTAAAACTTCAACAAATCGAGACGACTTAGCAAACGCCTCTACGTATTATGAAAACTTAATTACTTATTTGAATGATAACTTTAATCGGTGTTTAGATTGATAACTGATGCAACAGTAATTAGGTACGTGGAGACTATGATTAAACAATAATTTGGCTTCATTAGTATAGGATACTTAGGTGGACTAACTGCAGGTTAATTACTATAATTAACAAAGGTTGGAATAAAATAAAGGGTTTGTTAATCAAAATCCCATCATGGAAATGAGAAAGCACGACTTTAATTTAGGCCCATGTTTAGATGGGTTTAAAAAAAAAAATCTACATGCCATGCACCTTAAGAAGTCAACACGTGTCGTCATAGGTTTACATTGTAATAAAGAAAGGCAAAAAGGAAAAATATCCAGCAAGAAAATACGTAAGTTGGGGACACGTGTCGAGCAGAAGGCAGACCGACTTTTCTTTCTCAGAAACCTGTCTATATTCTCCGTTCCTACGTGGGCGTGCTTTGATTGGCCAGACAATCTGCTGTTTTTTAACAACTCGTCGCCTGTTGGAGGTCGCCACGTGTGTCGGGTGGACCAACTTTACCGTCTTTAGTTCTTATCTTTGTTGTATTCTCTTCCTATGCGCTAACTAAAAGTTGTATTGACCGATATTATAAAGTTTTCCTCATATCCAATTTGTAACGTTGACGTTACTTGTTTAACGTAGGTAAAGCATTAAAATTGTCGTTGTAGGTTGAAACGGACGTATACGTCTTTCTCCGTTCATTTTATTGCACTTCGAAAATCTAGAAATTATTCTTATTGTTCCGATCAAAATAATATAATAATATTGGTAATTTGTAAGTTTTCACGTCATATTTTTTTCCTCCGTTTACGTTTTTGGTTTTAGAAATGATTATGAATTTTGACAATAAATATTTTTTGAATGTTTTTAGACATAATTTTTTTACACAAAAACAAAATTAGAATCTAACCATCGCAGTGGAATAAAATATAATAGATAATAAATGATCTTCACACAAAAACAAATATATCTGTTTATACATTACATTATCAGAGTACATCAATCACAGTTAAACATCAACAACATACAACTAGATACACAGCGGAATAACAATCAAATACGGAAGTACGTATCGCCATCCAGCTCGTCTCCTGAGCTCCACAGCATCATATCCTGTATTCTATAACACTCGGTCTGGCCCGAGCATTACAGTTAAATAACACCCGAGTCAGTCTGGAATACCAGCGTGAGAAATCACACTCAAATTGATTATTAAAGTTTCAAAAATCCTTTGAAAACAAAAGCATCTCGTAAGACCACACCACAAATAAACATGTTGGGTTTTTACCTTACGATAGCTAAAACACTTTATTATAAAATCCTCTGATATTATAATAGGGTCTATATACAAATACTTATTAATATAGCCGAAATTGTTACATGATTAAATTCCAGCTACTGGCCACAGAGTGGGTAATACAAACAAAACTCGTAAAAGACGCGTAGGGAGAATGGATTTCCAACTAATGACTAGGCACTGAGGTACCACCTGTCACGATACGTGGCCTAGATCACAGTACCGAGGATCACTCCCGACCCCCTGCAACACAAGACCCAAACTATCTCTTACTGGATAATCCCGAGTAAGATCACCCCACGGTTGAGATCAGCAACCGCACCACTAAGCCAAAATAAAAAGGGACATCTAGACAGGGATGACCTTACCTGGAAATGGGTGCTGCCCACCAAGCCTTGCTGCATAACCCCTGGTTTTCAGTCATTCCTACTTGATGAGGCTTAAGGCTAAGTGTTACCTTTTAGAACATATCCCTTAGAATGCCCATCGTCCACCTGACGATGTTCCGAAAGCATTCATCCATACAAGTCCGTCCCGGGTTCGAACGGAACCGAAGGCACTATTCCTACTACATCCATTTTGGAAATATCCTCAGGATTAGTAGCGACTAGCCCTTGCACTTCACTGCTCCATCTTCGAATCCAAAGTCGTTTTTCCACGAAAACATACAAACCGGATCGAAGTGGTTTTCGAGAAATAAATCCCGATCCCGGTCTCTTCGAAACGATCAACGCATTTGGCCAATATTGATAGTTGGTTATTTATCTATCAATTAACATTCACAACAACCATCCAACATAAATAATTTCACCAAATTATTTATTAAACTCAAATTATCTTCACAAGATATATTTCCACTTTTCAACCCTTGAAAAATAGTTTCAAACCATACTCTTCTCATGGAATGAATTTCCAGATAATTATTTCCACTGAAAACACCAAGTACAAAGCTTTAGATTTTTAAAATAATTTAAAACATTTTATAAATAAAAAATATAATTTAACATTTAGATTGAGAACTACTTCAATACTTTATTAAAAATATACACTTTAGGAATATTTAAAATGAGGTTACTTTTATAAAATATAAAACTAGATTTTCTCTTTTAAAACAATTACCAAGTCACTTTTAAATAATTACTGCTATAATAGATTAAAAGAAAATACTTACTTTAGAATTTAAATATTTAGAAACAATAAATTTTCCAAAACTTGCTTTTTAAAACAACTTTAAAACCTTTAATTTATATTTAAAATTTACTTTGAAAACGTACTTGGTTATCCAGGGAGAATTTCCAATTTCAATCATTTAAATCAATTTTCCAAATTGATTTTCAATTTACTCCATTTGAAATAAATTTCTTTACCTACTCAATTCATTTCAAAATTCGTTAATTGTGGACTTTATTATTATTGTTATTATTATTATTTTCCATTTGATTTTAAATCTTTTAACTGAAATATACAAATTTCAGATTTTCCTAATTTCTTCTTTATTCTTTTCAATATTTAAATCTTAAATATAAAATAAATGCTTTGTTCTTTTAAATAATAACGCTGAAGTTTAAAATTCATTAATTTTCTGTTTATTCAAAATTTCCTTTCATACACGGAATTATTTATTAGAATTTTAAAATTACTATTATTCTTATCCAGTTCATTCTTAATTTATTTAAAACTCTCTATAATTATTTCACTTACAAATTCTCTTCTTTTTATTTCCAAAAATCCAATTCTATATATTTTAATAACTTAGTGTACCGAAATATATTCAAGTAAACCATAGCATCCAATATCACAACTATCAATAATATTCATTACAGAATATCGAATATTCAAAACAGAGAATATTAAACAATATAAATAATTTTGAGGAATCCAGTTGGATCTCTCCAACCTATTTCCCTACATCTACAGATGTTAGCACAATATAAAATACCAATTCCACTTCGAGGTGAAATATCGCTGTATATGGGATTAATATAATATCACCCGCTATTATGCGGCGCAAAATGTCTCATCCGCTAGAAAATGCGGGAAATCAATCATTCCAAGATATATTATATATACCATTGCACATCCAATCAAATCAATCAGTCAACCAATTATTTAAATTTAACCATTTAAATTTAAATTATAACCAGATGAGTGAGATTAACTCACCTTTAATTTAGTTTTGCAATCCACTTCAATATTGCCTTGGATTTTCAGATGTTTGACCTTAAATAAACAATTTATATAATTTATTAATATTCGAAATATCGAATTAATAATTACCGTTTTAATAATTTTAACTCTGACTAATGATTTATTTTAAACAATAACTACTTTCAAACTAATATCTCCTTTAAAAAAAACCCATTTAGTAACTAATTAAATTAAATAAGCAATTAAATAATTTAACCATCTCAATATTTATTTTAAAATGAAATAGTAGGTTGATATATATAGATATTTATAATTTATACCTATGCTTTCATTTTTGAAACCATATATGTATATACACTTATAAAGTAGCTTATATAGATCAAAAAAATCCAATTTTTAAATAAATCCTTCACATTTTAAAATCCCATATATTTCAAAATCTTATCTTTGAAACCATAGATATACGCTTATAAATAAGATTTATTGTAACGACCCAGAATTTTATTTAATTAAAATTTGAATATTTAATTAATTTTAAATATTAATAAGTGAAATTTATAAGTCGAATAAATTTTATTTCGAATAATTGGATTTAATTGAATAATTAAATCAATAATTTAATGTGTGAAATTATGGAAATAATTGAAAATTGAGTTAAATATGATTGAAAATGATCTGTAACATTTTATTTTATCATATTGAAGTCAGAATGATATTTTAGAACTTTTAAAATCGAATTAAAAGTTAATTTGTGAAAATTGAATATTTTAATATTTAATCGACTAGTGAAAATAGCCAATTTTTGAACAGTCTCAGAATTGAACAAAACCAGTTCCGTTGGATCCGTAATAGTTAGCTATTACCGGATTTCAATTTTCGTGTCAATCGGAGTTATCGTTTGATCGTGGCAGCTCGAAACGCATCGAATTATTTTTAATATTAATTTGGCGAGTTAAAATAGCCATTTTTCAAAAAGTCTCGGATTTCGACGAAACCAGTTTCATCGGATCCGTAATGTGATATTATTGTAAGGTTTAAAATTTCGTGTCGATTGGATTTACCGTTTGTCCGGTACAAATTAAAACGCCTAGAAAATCGTTTAAATCGGTTTAATTTAAATTGAACGTTTAATTCCATAACTCGCACAGATGACCGAATTAGCTTCCGAAACCTGTTCCATTGTGTCCGGAACGCAGGGTAAACCCTAGAAACGCTGGTTACGGCGCGTAAATCGGAGTTTACAAAATCCGGATGAATAGTGATCGTTTATTCTCTATAAATAGACCATTGAATTCACAAATAAATAAAAAAAAGAAAACCCTAGGTCAAACTAAGCCAGCAGCCACTTTGTTAATCAATGGCCGAAAATTGGTCACCTTCTCCCTCTAATCTCTCTTCATCTATTCAGTTTTAGCCAAAACTTTCAACATGAAAGTTGGAGAGGGGGGTGAGAGCTACAATCTGAACGGTTGTGATGTAAAACGAAGCAACGTGGAGGGCTAGAAGTGGCCACGAGCACCTACAGTACACGCACGTTTTCCCGTGCCTAGGTGGGGCCGAGTGCCACCATGCTCTGGTCGTGGGTGGTGGAAGCAACGAGCAACGTTGCGGCATCGAAGGATCAACTTATCGTCGAGTGTTGATGGTGAAAATTTAAACCCTAGTTTCATGTGGCAATGGGTTCGGCTACTGGGAGTTGAACGAAGAGAGGAAGAAATAAGAGGGTGCGGTCCATATGAGCATGTTGGAGATCCTACGGCTATGGTTTAGTGTAGGTTAAAAATAGAAATAATTTGTTGTAAATTATATAAATAAAAATCGTGTAATCTTTGAAAAATCATAACCTTTTCATACGAGATCGAAAACGCGCGAAATGAGTTGCGTTGGAATCATATGGACGAGCACTACGCGATAAAATTGGATTGGAGTCGTTTGGAGTTAGTGAGAATTTTGGGTAAAATTAAACGCACGTTTAATTTTATTCGAAATAAATCGCTAAAACGAAAATAAAATCAAGGTGAGAACTTCTCACTCAATCGAATCAGTTTCGATTTTATTTTAAATAGTTAGATTTAAAATACTTGAATGCATGTTTGAATGATGATTTTTATCTATTGATTGTTAAAATAGACATTATGCGCCGTTAGTAAGCGAATGTTATTTATTAAAAACATATACCACGAATATTTCATAAACAGTGAAATTGGTATTATATATAATAGCAATATATATATATATATTGGCATATGTATATATTGGAGTTATTGATTTCCCGCATTTGTATAGCGGATGAGACCCTATTGCGCCGTCTATTAAGCGGATAATATTTTAAATCCCATATACCGCGATAATTCCGTACTGCAGCGGAATTGGTATTGTGCTAATGTTTGTGGATGCAGGAAAACAGGTTGGAGGGATCCAACTGGATTCCTCAACAGTTTTTATTATTTCAGATATTTTGATATTTGATGGTTTATCATATTGATATATGATATCGTTGTTGTCGTGATTGACTATTTGGTATGTAGCATCATTGGGCCAAATTTTGGAGTTTTAAAAGGGGATTTTAAAGTGATTTTTGAAAGTATACGTTATAAAATATTTTTGGAATTGATCCATTATAAATAAATAAACGTTATAATTTTTAATGTTATAAAAATTATGGTTTTTGAGAAATATAGTTAAAGACTGATTTTTGAAAATATGAGGCTAATGATTTTATAAAAGAGTTTAAATCGGGATTTTTGAAATTATTATAAAGAGTTGAAAATATAGGATTTATAAAATTTAATTATTTTATGAATCAAAATGATGAAATTATAAAGGAGTTTAAGGATGTTTTAAAAGAATAATATAAATTGATTTATATAAAAAGATTTATAAATTGATAATTTATAAATGAAAATATTGAATTATAAAATGAGTTTTTATAAGTGTTAGAATGAATTGTGAATGAATTTCATAAGTGAATTGAATTTATAGAATTATAAATGGTGAAGTTATAAGTGAAATTTATAAATAATAAGATTTATAAATTTCGTGAAGTTATTAAAAGAATGGTTTTGGATAAATCATTGAATCTTATAAGTTATAGGATTTATAATTATAAAGTTCAAAGGAACGATTTTTGCAAACAAATAAATTATAAGTATTTCACTTATAATATGAACTTTTAGTATATCATTGAGATATGAATTGAGATAGGTTAATAAAGGAATTTATAAAGGAAGTTGTGGTAAAATAAATAGAAATGGGATTTATAAACATTGTTTTATAAATTCGCAAACGACTTATTTTAAGAAGTAAATTGTTGAAACCTATTAATGGAGTTATATTCACATTTTTGACTGTGAATAATCCTTTAAAAATGAAATGTATAAAAGGATGAAAATTTGTTAACGTAGTATATTCACGTTTTTGAATAGTGAATAATATGTTAAAGAAATTGTTTTGAATGAGATGTTTAAATTGAATTAAAACGATCTAACGATGTTTTAAGATATGTTAAGATTCGAAACCATAGATTTCAACATTCATTGTTGAAATAGACGTTTTCGAGAAATAAAAGGAAATAGTGGACTATAACACTGTTGTTATAGTAAATGATTTCCGAAAGGAAATGATTTGTATAGTATTGGGATTTATATATCTATTTTAAATTTCGAATCCCTATACTAGTGATTTTGGGTTGTCGTAACGATGTATTACGTAACATTCGTTTTGGCCCAAATAAATATGTTTAATAGAATGATTTCCTTAAAGAATGAAATATATACTTAATCTCGATTTAAGTATATTGAATATTTTCCAAGGGTTGAAAATAAATGGATTGAAAATTACTTATGAATAAATAAGTATGGAAATGTTTTCCAATATAAAGTGAATATTTTGAGAATTTATCTTTTGAAGATAAATTGAAATGAATAATTGAAATCGAATATTCATAGATATTTTGGATTATGAATTCACTATGGAATTTATAAAAGAATGGGGAAATTTGTTTAAAAATAAATATTGATTTATTTTTGAAGTGTGAAATTATATATCTTGTAAAGATATTTTGGAAAATAAATAATTTGGAAAATTATTTGGAAACTGGTGATGTGTGCTAATCCATTGATAGTTCAATAACCGACTATCAATATTTCCCTTTGAATGGGTATTTGATGTGATTTGTTTGAATTTGAATGCCACACTTATTTTTGAATAAGCGCTCACTATTCGGGTTAACCGGGAAAGGACCATGGGGTCGTATAACCCATTCTGAATATGTGATACGTCGTTGTGAATAGCATTGAAGATCGGTGTTGAAGACCCGGTATTTGCGAAAGTGATAGGATGACCTGTCGATTGACTCTGCACCGAGTTGCTCCGGTATTGAGTTCTCCATATGTGATGGTGAATCCGATCAGGATTGTGAATATCCGGATTGCAAGGACTTCTTTGTAAGTGCCTTCGGTTTTGTTCGATCCCGAAACAGACTTGTATGGATTGTATGTCTGACATTACAAATTGAGATATAAAGCAGATTTCTTTCAAATATATTTCTGTTGGTGGCGGAGAATTTATTCTTTTAGCTTAACACCCTTCTCTGAGACGTACGAGTTCAGAGGTTATGTAGTTGAAGGTTATCAGCGATATATTCCCAATTTGGTAATGTGACATGCTGAGTGTTGCTGTAAATGATCATTGTGTTGATTATTTGTGATAGGATCGTTTATTTGATCGTCTATCCTGGTGATCATTTCTATGATCATTTGTTGACCCAAAGCATGGCTTTTATATAAAGTATGTTTTTGTGGACGTGACTTCGTCGAGCCTCACACCCCGTGAATGGTCAAAACAGGAAAGATGCAGCAAGGTTATGAGGGGTAGCGCCCTTTAGGATATGTGCATTTCCTTCTGGAAATGGGTGGTATCATGGTATGGAGCCCAGATACTTACTCATGTTGAAAACACTTTATGATTGTGTGAATTGATTACGAGCGCTCGGTTGAAAAGGTCCCAAAGGACCGGGGGATGGCATATTCGGTCAGTTGTTACTCAGTTAGGGGTAACCCGGCCTTGTGTTGGTAGAGATCCGGTTTGGTTCTCGAGGATGTCCATCCAGAGGCATTCTCATGTGGCAATGGGAAGTTCCTTGGCCTGATCATTCGTTGGAAATCCAATTCCCAATACGAAACTCTGTACGGTATTAGTTGTAGAACCTGCCATTTACTTATGGTGGTCACCACTGTTTGGATGGTAGCTATAGTAGGCATACGATAATGGTCGTATGTTGGCTAAGATTTATATTCTACTTTTGAAATATTTTCCTACACTATGCACTAGTAATAATATCAAATGTTCTTTTAAATGCGTATCAAGCATCTTTGACTATCATAAGGAGAAATCTCCTCCGATTCTGCGTTTGCATTGTGTGTGTGTGCGGGAGGCCTTATGGTAGTCTCATTTTTAAAAGCATTGCGAATTGACTTTAAAAATATTCCTCTATTTTGATTTTAAAGATAAATAAACTGTTTTGAGTTCTCACACCAGTCACATGACTGACTCGGAGTTTATTGTTTTCCTTCCTAAACTCTGGGTGCCCACCAATTTCCACACGGGCGGTTAAGAGTTAGGTTTATCAGGATATTCTGGATATTCTGGAGTTGTTGGAGGCAAGCTGGATGGCATGGCGTATTACTAGTTATATAGTATTTCTTTTTCCGCTGTTTGTTGTTGTTCTTGTTGTACACTCTGATGTGATGTAATGAAATGTAATGTAATAAAATGTAATAACTGATATAGTTCTTTGTTTAAAGATTAGTCATTTATTATTATATGTTGTTCCGCTGCGATTGTGAGATTCTGTTATTGTTCTGTTGTTTTCTATTCCGTTCTATTTTCTATTTTCTTCTCTCTCTATTTTGTCTTCTTCTCTCTTCTTCTTCTTTTCCTTTTTCTTAAAACATTGATAATTCGTATTTCTGTTCATCTTGAATTAATCTACGGAGATTAGTGTATATTCAAGAAGTACGGATTTACGGGTCGTCACATTTATATTACCATCTATAAGTTTCCTATTAACATAAATATTTTACTGTAATTATATTTTTCTTTTGTTTCCTGACTTCTGATTATTCAAATCTAAAATGAAATGCAAATTGTAAATTAACCGGTTGTAAATTTATACCTTGTTAGAAAAACAAACTCAGGAAATCCACCTTGCCCGAATCGCGAAACCCCGTAGCCTCCAAGGTGATTTCACGGTTGCAGCTCGAGTTCGAGCTCGAGCTCGAAATCCCAAATCGTCGACCTCACCACGCCTCCACGCCATATCGCGACCACCCAAAGCCCTAGCAGTACTAGTCACGACGCGACCAAATCTTCCAGTGCCGCCTCCCACATCAGTTGCCTGCCTCCGCAAGCGGAAATAGTTCGACCCCCTCTAGCAACGTGATCGAAACCCTCCCATACGGCACAGATCTCCAAATCGAACGCGATCCAATCGCGTATGCTTCTCCTCGCGATCCCTAATTTCCTTTCCGGTCGCATACAATTCGAATTCGAGAAAGTAGGGACTCCAATTCGTTCGAGAGAGAAATGAAAAGGAAGGCGGCTGATTAAAATAGGAGACGACGTGCTTCCCCCCTTTTTCGTTCGCCATTTATTTTATTTTTTAGTTCGAGCATCTTGATTGTTTACTGAAAAAGGAATCGTGTTTGGAAAGGATAAAAGGTCTCGTATCTAAAAGAAAGAAGGATAAAGAATTGTGTTTGGGAAGCCAAAGGAAGGGTGCTTTGGAAAAGGAATGGAAAACTCCGATGTGAAATGTGTTTGGCCGGTCAAGCTGTACAATATGTATATATAATATTATTTAAATTAAATTATCTCAAAAGCGTGGCTTAAAACCTTGACATTGTATCGAGGCGTGCCGCCAGGCGTTTATAAGGTTATACCCTTAATTCGAATGCAAAGGAAAAGGTTTCGAGCCCTAATTCGATCGTATGGGGAAGATAGCTTTTTGAATTGAATTAAAGTATTAAATTTTCGATATTAATTCTAGCGCGTTTATATATCGTATGCTCACACAACAAATCCGATCAATACGAAATTTGAAATCCGATAATAATACAATATTACGGATCCAATAAAACTGATTTCGTCGGGTTTCCAGACTGTGCCTCAGAAGGCTATTTTTAAATTCAATTTAAACGATATATTTTCAAAGCATAACAAAATGCTTCCAAATTCGAGTTTAACGCTTTTACTATCTTCGGTGCTATCAATATCAATTTTACAAACCTTTAAGTTATATTTTTACAGGCTTAAAATTCCAGATTCAACATCTTCCCTAATTTCCAATAATTAAATTTCCATAATGGTGATATTTGAAATTTAAGTTACAAATTAACTTTTAAATATTTAAAATTAATTAAATATTTCAATTTTAAAAGCTCCAAAATTCCGGATCGTCACATTCCTCCCCCCTTAAAATAATTTCGTCCTCGAAATTACTAGTTAGGAAGAATGATTCAATACCTATCACTATTTTCCAAAACCAAACAGTTTTATCAACTTGCCATAACATATCTTTTATTAAAGACCTACTATTACTTCAACCAACTTCCCTAAACCTTCCATAGTTTCCAACAACATTATTTACTTCATTTATTCAAATTTAAATTTAAATTCAAATTTAGATTATCAAAACTTTCTCAAAATTTTCTAACTTTCTAAATTTTCGAAATTTTTTGCCAGCGTCTCCTTTGCGCGGCTAGCTCGGTACAACTACAAAAGGCCTCTACGGGCTCTCAAATTTCAAAAGGAAACAAAAAGCCAAGTGGCTATATCAAAAACCCAATCAAATTTCATACTAAAATTTAAACACATACCTTTTTGGTCAGGCAATTCAAATTTATCATCTGAAATCAAAACCAATTTTCCTTTCCCTTTATAATACCTGCATATCTTACATAGCAATAATATCCAATCACAATATTCCAAAAACATTTTATCGACTTCCATACAAAATGTTAGTATTTATTCATTCAAATATTAACTTAGAATATATTTGTAATATCAATTTCCCATTTAAGAATTCACCATTCCTTTCTTAAGTTTAGTATAAGCATTTTATATGCTTCTTTATTTATTCTCTCTTCACCACTTTAGTTTATATCTATTTTTATTCAAATTAGTTCTCCCATTTTCATATGAATTCAATTTATTCCTATCTCTGAATATAAAATTTCATCTTCCATTTATAACTGATTCATATCATTATTTTAAATTAGTTTTATTCACTAATTTATTTCAATTTCCAATTTGAAATTGTTTTGTCGTTAGCAAAACTTTTCCAAAAATTTTCAATTTTTTTTCCTAACTCCCATAATTTTCGAACTTTTTTGGTAGAATCTCCTTTGTACGGAGGAGTTTTTGCAATTTGACAAAGATATAAATATATATACATCGACCCACTCGGTCAGAAAAACAAAAACAGTTCATATTTTCTATTTTTATTGCGTAGGCGTACCTTATTTATCATTTTTAAGCAAGCGGCTTATTTAATTAGCATTTTGCGCAATCAAATCCTGCCCAACGACTTCCCTGAACCTGTACTTACTTAACTAAAACATGTAAGTGTCATATATATGAAGTTTAACAACATTTCACTTATTTGCAATAGTTAAACACATGAATTCTAAAAGCAATGCACACTAAACACTTTCCGTAAGCAACTTATATAGTTTTAATACTGATTCAACTGTTTTCAATTTATTCATATACCATTTTCATTCAATTTGAATGGTTTACAACCCACTTGCTTATATTCCATTCATTTTTAATTTTAAACAAACCCATATTATTCCAATTGATTTTAAAAATCAATTCTATTCACTTCTGTTAATACATTTACTTCCGTTTGCGATAAAATAACTAATTTTCTGTACAAGTTTGATGTTATTCATGCAAATAACAATTACTTAAGCTGAAAACCATTTTAAATTGATTTCAACTCGGTTTATTATTTATTTCCTTCTATTTTAATTCATTCACAACCATTTTATTTAGCTCGACACATTCCATTTCAATTTTATTCACGATCCATTCATTTGCATTTCATTTCTTATCCGCATTCATTTAAAACCATTATATTAAACTTGAAAACATTCTATTTTTCTTATTGTCTCTAAGTTATTTCAATTCTTTAACAATTTAAATGGTTTAAAATTATTTATTTAAGAATTTCATTCCATTAAATATTATCTGTAACTCACCGAATTTTATTTCGATTCAAATTTATTTTCACTTGATTTAAATCCAACCCAATATCATTAAACTTAGTTTAAGTTGAATTCAATCCAACTCTCCTCCATCTATTTAGCTTAAGTAAATTTACTTCCATTTATTCAAATTTTATACCTAAGCTCATTTTCATTTTACAAGTAAATCTTTCTTTTCTATTCAACTTAATTCTATCTCAATCAAATCTCATTTGCAACCAAAACAATCCCTACTTTAATCTATTTCCAATCATATTTACTTCACTAACAATTCAAGTCGAATTTAATTTATAACTGGAGTTTTATTTCTAAACTACATTATTAACTCACAAATCCAACTTCTATTTGACTACATTAGGTTCCATTTATATATTTCATTAACTAATTTATTATCTAATTAGTTCTCCTCCTATTTATAATCCAATACTTGATTTTTTTTAATCTCGAAATCTCTTCATTTAATTTTCTTAAGTTCAATTTATTTTATACTTAAGTTTGGATTTTTGTTTCATTTTCCAAATCATCAAACAATATTTATTTTGGGTTTTCTATTCCACTTTCCAGTTTTATAAGTCACAACTTATTATTTTACACACCTCCATTCATTCTAAGCTTGAATATATTTACCTTTTATTTTTAACTCAAGATTTACGCTTATTTATAGTCCATGTATATTTTATTCTATGGATTTTTAATTCTTTTATAAGCTATTCTAATTTATTTATTCCAACTTATTTCTTATCCAACTTACTTCCATTTATTCAGGTAAGAATCTAATTCCATTCAATAACTCAACTGAATTTTTATTCCAATTAAATTTTATTTTAACTCAGATTTATATAATTCGATTCGATTCAATTTTCTTCATCAATCCAAGTTAATCTTATTTTTAACTTTTCACTTTAAATTTAAATTCCAACATTCAAAGCTCATATTTCCTTCCTGATTTAAAATTCATCTCAATTTATAAGCTTATAACCTATCTCATCAGGATTTTTAAACACCCAGCTTTTGGTTTCAAATCAATTTGAAATCTCCAACATCTCAAATCACACTTCTCAAAAATTTTAAACCAATCCTGGTTTTTATCCCTAACAAATTTCCTTTGAAATTTTCAAAAACAACTAGCTTTTCTGAATGAATCAATTTGGCAGCAATCCGTCACTTAGAAATTCAAAAATGAATACTGATGATGCGGCCGTCATCATCAGAATTATTTCCCAATAATCCAAGTGATTTTCAATGCTATATCACTTTCAAAATCCATTTAAAACAAATTTCCTTTCATAAATACCTCTAAAACAATAATGCTATTATTTATCTTCAAAACACTTCCAAAATCTCCGGGATTTTAACTCTCCAAATCCCGCTTAAATCAATTTTAACTATAATTCATTTGTATAAATTCCCATTTGATCATATTTCAATTTATAAATCACGTTGTTAATTTATATCTATAAATTTCTTTTTATAAATGAATTTATTTTTCGTAACCTTTGGTTACATTTTCAATTTCTTGTTAAATTTCCACTCAACAACGATAATAATTTAATATTTTTTTTTCTAACATCCAAGCAACCATATATTAGCTAAAATAGTTTACAAATACTTTTCTTTTATATCAAAATATATTTTGGGTAAAATTATTTCATTCACCCACATTTAAAACAATACCGTGTCGAACTGTTCTATTCAAGTGTTTAGAAACCCCTTCGATACAGTTGTCCAGACTGTGCCGATGAAGGTTCATATGCCACTCAATAAACCAATCAATACAATATAAAACCATTTTTATATCCACTAACAAATACGTGCTCATATCTATTAATACGCTCAAACTCATTCTAGAGTACTACGAACTTTAATTTAAATGAGTAATTCCCACCAGAGCCAAGGTTATCACCAACCTAAGCTCTGATACCAACTATAACGACCCGCAAATCCATACCCCTTGAGTCAACACTATTCTACATCAATCAACTCAAGATGTACGGAAATACGAACCATCTGGGTTAAAGAAGAAGTGGTAGAAGAAGAAAATAGAAAACAACATCAGAATCTAACCATCGCAGCGGAATAAAATATAATAGATAATAAATGATCTTTACATAAAAACAAATATGTCTGTTTATACACTACATTATCAGAGTACATCAATCACAGTTCAACGTCAATAACATACAACTAGATACACTGCGAAATAACAATCAAATACGAAAGTACGTATCGCCATCCATCTCGTCTCCTGAGCTCCACAGCATCATATCTTGTATTCTATAACACTCGGTCTGACCCGAACATTACAGTTAAATAACACCCGAGTCAGTCTGGAATACCAGCGTGAGAAATCACACTCAAATTGATTATTAAAGTTTCAAAAATCCTTTGAAAACAAAAGCATCTCGTAAGACCACGCCACAAATAAACATGTCGGGTTTTTACCTTACGATAGCTAAAACACTTTATTATAAATTCCTCTGATATTATAATAGGATATATATACAAATACTTATTAAAATAGCCAAAATTTTTACATGATTAAATACAGCTACTAGCCACAGAGTGGGTAATACAAACAAAACTCGTAAAAGGCACGTAGGGTGAATGAATTTCCAACTAATGACTAGGCACCAGGGTACCGCCTGTCACGGTACGTGGCCTATATCACAGTACCGAGGATCACTCCCGACCCCCTGCAACACAAGACCCGGGCTATCCCTTACTGGATAATTCCGAGTAAGAACACCCCACGGTTGGGATCAGCAACCACACCACTAAGCCGAAATAAAAAGGGACATCTAGACAGGAGTGACCTTACCCGGAAATGGGTGCTGCCCACCGAGCCTAGCTGCACAACCCCTGGTTTTCAGTCATTCCTGGTTGATGAGGCTTGAGGCTAAGCATTACCGTTTAGAACATATCCCTTAGAATGCCCATCGTCCACCTGACGATGTTCCGAAAGCATTCATCCATACAAGTTCATCTCGGATTCGAACAAAACCGAAGGCACTATTCCTACTACATCCATTTTGGAAATATCCTCAGGATTAGTAGCGACTAGCCCTTTCACTTCACTGCTCCATCTTCGAATCTAAACTCGTTTTTCCACGAAAACCTACAAACCGGATCGAAGTGGTTTTCGAGAAATAAATCCCGATCCCGGTCTCTTCGAAACGATCAGCGCATTTGACCAATATTGACAGTCGTTATTTAACTATCAATTAACATTCACAACAACCATCCAACATAAATAATTTCACCAAATTATTTATTAAACTCAAATTATCTTCATAAGATATATTTCCACTTTTCAACCCTTGAAAAATAGTTTCAAACCATACTCTTCTCATGGAATGAATTTCCAAATAATTATTTCCACTGAAAACACCAAGTACAAAGCTTTAAATTTTTAAAATAATTTAAAACACTTTATAAATAAAATATATATTTTAACATTTAGATTGAGAACTACTTCAATACTTTATTAAAAATATATACTTTAGGAATATTTAAAATGAGGTTACTTTTATAAAAATATAAAACTAGATTTTCTCTTTTAAAACAATTACCAAGTCACTTTTAAATAATTACTGCTATAATAGATCAAAAGAAAATACTTACTTTAGAATTTAAATATTTAAAAATAATAAATTTTCCAAAACTTGCTTTTTAAAACAACTTTAAAACCTTTAATTTATATTTAAAAATTTACTTTGAAAACATACTTGGTTATCCAGGGAGAATTTCCAATTTCAATCACTTAAATCAATTTTCCAAATTGATTTCCAATTTACTCCATTTGAAATAAATTTCTTTACCTACTCAATTCATTTCAAAATTCATTAATTGTGGACTTTATTATTATTATTATTATTATTATTATTATTATTTTCCGTTTGATTTTAAATCTTTAACTGAAATATACAAATTTCAGATTTTCCTGATTTCTTCTTTACTCTTTTCAATATTTAAATCTTAAATTCAAAATAAATGCTTTGTTCTTTTAAATAATAATACTGAAGTTTAAAATTCATTAATTTTCTCTTTATTCAAAATTTCCTTTTCATACACGGAATTATTTATTAGAATTTTAAATTACTATTATTCTTATCCAGTTCATTCTTAATTTATTTAAAGCTCTCTATAATTATTTCACTTACAAATTCTCTTCTTTTTATTTCCAAAAATCCAATTCTATATATTTTGATAACTTAATGTACCGAAATATATTCAAGTAAACCATAACATCCAATATCACAAATATCAATAATATTCATTATAGAATATCGAATATTCAAAACAGAGAATATTAAACAATATAAATAATTTTGAGGAATCCAGTTGGATCCCTCCAACCTGTTTCCCTGCATCCACATATGTTAGCACAATATAAAATACCAATTCCACGTCGAGGTGAAATATCATGGTATATGGGATTAATATAATATCACCCGCTATTATGCGGTGCATAGGGTCTCATCCGCTACAAAATGCGAGAAATCAATCATTCCAAGATATATTATATATACCATTGCACATCCAATCAAATCAATCAGTCAACTAATTATTTAAATTTAACCATTTAAATTTAAATTATAACCAGATGAGTGAGATTAACTCACCTTTAATTTAGTTTTGCAATCCACTTCAATATTGCCTTGGATTTCCAGATGTTTGACCTTAAATAAACAATTTATATAATTTATTAATATTCGAAATATCGAACTAATAATTACCGTTTTAATAGTTTTAACTCTAACTAATGATTTATTTTAAATAATAACTACTTTCAAACTAATATCTCCTTTAAAAAAAACCCTTTTAGTAACTAATTAAATTAAATAAGCAATTAAATAATTTAACCATCTCAATATTTATTTTAAAATGAAATAGTAGGTTGATATATATAGATATTTATAATTTCTACCTATGCTTTCCATTTTGAAATCACATATGTATATACACTTATAAAGTAGCTTATATAGATCAAAAAATCCAATTTTTAAATAAATTCTTCACATTTTAAAATCCCATATATTTCAAAATCTTATCTTTGAAACCATAGATATACGCTTATAAATAAGATTTATATTACCATTTATAAGTTTCCTATTAACAGAAATATTTTACTGTAATTATATTTTTCTTTTGTTTCCTGACTTCTGATTATTTAAATCTAAACTGAAATGCAAATTGTAAATTAACCAATTGTAAATTTATACCTTGTTAGAAAAACAAACTCAGGAAATCCACCTTGCCCGAATCGCGAAACCCCGTAGCTTCCAAGGTGATTTCACGGTTGCAGCTCGAGTTCGAGCTCGAGCTCGAAATCCCAAATCGTCGACCTCACCGCGCCTCCACGCCGTATCGCGACCACCCAAAGCCCTAGCAGTACTAGCCATGACGCGACCAAAACTTCCAGTGCCGCCTCCCACATCAGTTGCCTGCAACCGCAAGCGGAAATAGTTCGACCCCCTCTAGCAACGCGATCGAAACCCTCCCATACGGCACAGATCTCCAAATCGAACGCGATCCAATCGCGTATGCTTCTCCTCGCGATCCCTAATTTCCTTTCCGGTCGCATACAATTCGAATTCGAGAAAGTTGGGACTCCAATTCGTTCGAGAGAGAAATGAAAAGGAAGGCGGCTGATTAAAATAGGTTACGACGTGCTTCCCCCCTTTTTCGTTCGCCATTTATTTTTATTTTTTAGTTCGAGCATCTTGATTGTTTACTGAAAAGGGAATCGTGTTTGGGAAGGATAAAAGGTCTCGTATCTAAAAGAAAAAAGGATAAAGAATCATGATATTTGAAATTTAAGTTACAAATTAACTTTTAAGTATTTAAAATTAATTAAATATTTCAATTTTAAATGCTCAAAAATTCCGCGTCGTCACATAAAGTCGCAAGTAAATTTAATTCGAAAAACTTATGAGTATTTCTACGCCAACTGGATAATTTAAATCGAAAAGTTAAGAATAAAATTATTTTCAAAAAGAATTTATAAAGGAATTTCTTCCTACAATACTTAGTTTACTCTAATTTATTTCAAATGTTTAAGAAACTTTTCGAAATTTTATTTACTGATAATCAAAAACATCAGCTACGTAACTATATTTAATTATCACACCCAAGGGTTGTCAACTTGTCCATGCTTAACACACAATCACATATGTGATGTTTGAATTTAATAAGCAGCATTGGTTTTAAGTAAAGGTAAATGCATTTTTAATTAAATAACAAAGGTTTTGTTGATTTTGCATCAAATCTATTCTTTTCTTTAAAAAGAAAACTAATTTCTTTTTATGTAATATGTCAAAACATGGTTAACGATATATTAGGAAATAAAATATAATCAAAACATGGACTTAGACATGGCGATTCATTGTCACCTCTTTTGTTTAACTTTCCCGTTGATGTTTTTGCTAGGATTATCAAGATTGCTGCTAGTAACGGGGTTTTAGACAACGTAAGAAATGAGATTGCGAGTAATGACCTCTCCATTCTTCAATTTGTAGGTGATACCATGCTCTTTACATCTCATTTGTCTGGACATATTATAACGTTTATTTTATAAGTTTTGATTTATTTACGGATCAAAGATTAATTTTGATAAAAATTTCATGCTAGTATCGAACGACTTAGGCAAGATAGAAACCAAGCTCTAATACGCTGCACTGTAAAGATACGAAATTTCTCATAGAATACTTAGGATTTTTGATAAGGCCAACAAAACTCAAATATGATGATTGGTTAATAATAATTGATAAAATTAATAAATGATTATCCAAATGAAATGATAAATATTTATCGACAGCGGGTAAGATAATCCTTGTCATTTCTGTTTTATCGGCACTACTCACGTACTAGATGTCGTTTTATAGCTTTCCCAAATGGATAATTGATAAAATAGATAAAATTTAAAGAGATTTTTTATGGAGTGCAAATAACCATAAAAGTAGTTCAAAGTGTCTAGTTAAATGGCAAATAATATATAAATCTAAATTAGGGGAGGGTAAATAATTATAAATTTACATGATTTAAATGCGTCTTTATTAGGAAAATGACTATGAGAATATGCTAATAATAATGAAAACCTAATATGGAAAGAAATAACATCGAATCATTGGTTTGGCAGTACATTTAATCTACACCATATGTCCACTAGTAATACAAATAATATTTCCTACTTTAGGACAATGATAATAATTTTTTTTTTAAAATTTATAATTTATGAATTATTTTAACAATGTAGTACATTCGGTGAATAACACTTCATTTTGGCAATTGCTGGATAAGTTATCCTATTTAAAGTGGAATTTATTGAACTTTATGAAATTTGTGACTTTTTAAACTTACTAATTTCAGAAATACATAGATCAAATATGAATTTTCCATCGGAATTACTTTTAATCGTGCATTAGTTGGAACTACTCCATCAGAATATGCTTTACACTACGCTTGTGCAATGTTGATAAAGAAAGTGACAATGAAATATGGTGTTTGGATAAGAGTAAAAATTATACATCTCATTCATTTAATAAATTTTTCGGGACTAAAGTTGAATATTTTTAAATACATTTGGAAAGGAAATGCTCCGCCCAAAGCAAAAGTACATATGGGTTAATTTTATATAGGAAATTAAACACCATTGAACTTTTTAAAAAGAAAAATATAATTATCGGTAAAAAAAATGTATTTTTGCAGTATGAAATTGGAAAGTAGTTTGGATTTACATTTGAGTGTTATATCACTAGTTTTATACTCTTTAATAGTCTTAGTATTTTTTATTTTAATATAACAAATAAAGATATTAATTGTAAATTATATTGGCGTACCCTTAGATTTTATTATACTTGATTTCATGCATTAGTACCAGAAACTATTTTACTATAACATATATTTGTATATTTGGTTCAAAAGAAATCAAAGAGTACTTTACATACCCCTACGAAAAATTTAATACATGCAATTGCATGGTTTTGTCTTAACAGGATTTCAAATCCTAGTTATAAAATTGTTAACAAAATTAGTTTCAAAAAATATCTTAAAAATGTAAAATCTAGTATTGATTTTGTTAAGGAAAAGTTTGTCTTAAAAAAAACAATGCTCTAAATATCTCTTTAATAGATATATGTGCCAATGATTCTTTCAATATAATGTTTTTAATAGGAACCTGTTTGAACATAAAATGCGTTGTTTAGTATTTCCTTTTCATTTCATATTATACAAGTTCGGTCTATAATTTAGTGACGCTGTCAATTTTAATTCATATGTTTTATATTGGCATGTTTAGTTTTCATGTTCATGGTTTATAATATCTCTTATTTAATTCTTACTTAATAAGTTTATTTTATTTTATCATAGCATATATATATATATGTATATAAAATATGTTTATATACATATATATGTGTCGATCTAATAACATGGCTAAGTTTTTGTTTTTTGATTTATCTATATCAAAGTTTGAATGGATTTAATAGAATTTACTATCATGGATGGATCACCAAATGTAACGGCCCAAATTTTGACGCTCGAAAATCGACATCCATACTTCACCCGTATTCGAATGTCATAGATTCAAACATTGAAATTCGATTCGCCGAAGCTTATAACAGCATTAGGTAATAAAAACACGGCGGAAAACAGAATGAATAATTTTATTGATACACAATATTTGATACAACAATCATACAAATGAAACGATCAACGGCAGAAATAATAAGACATCAACAGCAGCAGAATAAAACATTTCCAATGCCAAAACTCCAAAGCTCCAAACCCGAAGCGAGAACCCTTCATCATGATGAAGTGAAACACAATGCGATCGCAAAATCCACAGACTTTAAAGATTGCCAAAGCTACACCTACAAGCTGATAACTTGACTCTACACTGCCCGTGTGGAAAATTATGGGCACCCAGAGTTTAGAATGAGAATAATATATTCCAGGTCAGTCATGGGACTGGTATGAGCAAACAAAAATAGTTGTTTTGAACAAAAACAAACAATAAAAGAAGTAAAAAAAGAAATCCGCAATGCTTTTTGGAAAATGAAACTACCATAAGGCCTCCCGACACACACACACAATGCAAACGCACAATTGGAGGAGATTTCTCCTTATGATAGTCAAACATGCTTGATACGTAAAATCCTTTTAATATTATTATTAGTGAATAGTGCAGAAAACATTTCGAAAGTATAATATAAATCTTAGCCAGCATACGTACCATTTGTATGCCTACTATAGCTACCATATTAAACGGCGGTTGTACAACTAAAACCGTACAGGGCACTTATTGGGTGATTGGATTTCCAACAAGTGGTCAAGGCTAAGGAACTTCGTTCACCGAATGTGTACGCCTCTAGAGGGACGCCTCGAAAACTTAACCAGCTCTTTGCCAACACAAGGTCGGGTTACCTCTGTAACTAGGTAACTAACTGTCAGGAGTATGCCATCCCCCAGTCGTCACCGACCTTTATCCCGGGATTCACCAACAAATTGCAACAACCACATAAGTTAAATATCTAGTCTTCATACCATGATACCACTTTTTATCCAGAAAGAAATGCACATACTCTAAAGGGCGCGACCCTCATAACCTTACTGCATCCTTCCTGTTTCGACCATTTTTGGGGTGTGAGGTTCGATGAAGTCTCGTCCCACAAAGCTACGATTTTCATAAAAGCCATGCTTCAATCAACAAATGATCAGCAACACTTAGCATGCCACATCACCAAATTGGGAATATAACATTAGTAACCATCAATTACATAACCTATGAGCTTGTACGTCTCAGAGAAGGGTGTTAAGCTAAGAGAATAAATTCTCCGCCGCCAAACAGAAATGTATTTGATAGAAACCAGCTTTACATCTCAAAGCGTAATGTTAAACATACGCCCATACAAGTCCATTCCGAGTTCGAACGGAACCGAAGGCACTTCAAAAGAAGCCCTTGCAAATCTGGGTATCCACAATCCCGATCGGACTCCCCATCACATATGGAGATCTCTATATCGGAGCAACTAAGTGCAAAGTCATTCGGCAAGTAATCCTTTCGTTCTCGAAAATACCCGGTCTTCATCTCCGTCTTCAAATGCTACTATTCGGGATGGGTTTTATGACAAAGTCCTCTCTCGGCTAAACCGAATAATGAGAGTTAAATTTGAAAAGCATATGGATATATTGGGATCTTAGTTAAGTCATAACTTTTAGCCCAAAACCTTTCCTTTTGAATGTTTTAAAAAAAATTCCACTTTTAATCTTTTAAACAAAGATTCACCCTTTTAAGGTCCTCTTCGATTTGAAACAATGTTCACCAAATCTTTAACAAAGATTCATTCATAGTTTTCAAAACTATTTTCAGTTTGATTCACCTATAACTCGAAATCCTTTCAACAAACTGGAAATTCTTTCATTATATGAAAGCCATTATTATTTGAAAACAATTGCTTTTCATTTCTGGAAAATCCGATTATATTTGCTCAAGTTAAAGCCTTTCAAAGTATACATTGGAAAATCAGCGAACTACTGTATTCCCGGCAAGTTCTATTTGAATTAAATTAAAATTCCCAAAATAATTCATTCAATATACTTCAAAATGGTTTAAAATCCATATATATGTATTGTATAACTTGTATAACCCTTTCAAACCACAATTTCCAAAATGATTTCAAAACTTTAACAAGACATATTATATTCAACTAAATTTCAATTTCAAAACTTCCTTTTCAAAACTTTTCATATTCAACCTAATTCCGTTTCCAAACCATTTTGAGTACAAAGTTCAACTTTAAAATCATTTCACCATCTGAATAAAATAATATTAAATTCAAAATATCTGTGACTTAACCAATTTACCGTGAAATCCACATTTGTGAGTGTGTGGTGTAGCCTGGGGGTTTTACACAAAACAATAAAATATCAACCATCATCAATTCAAACACTACAATATCGATAAGCGGTATAATCCTATAACGCTTATCTTTCATTCACTGATAAATATATAAATTCATCACAGATAAATAAATCACAATTCACAGCTCAATCCACACAATTCATATCACAGAATGTCACACATCAGGGATATCATCATTTCAAGGCATTCAATAGAATCCAATCATCCATAAGTGAGATCAATTAATCAACTGATTATAATTAATTTAAACCAGATTAATCACTTACGAATAATTTATTAATCCTCATTAATTAACATTAATTAATTACAAATCATTGGCTATTATTCTAATTAATGAATGAAATTAATCAACCATTCTTACTTATCCAACTTAATCAATTATCCTTAATGAACTAATTTATCCTTAATTAATCACTTAATTCAATTAACCTTAAGTTAATTACATTAATTAATTAACCCTTAATTAATCACTTAATTCAATTAACCTTAAGTTAATTACATTAATTAATTAACCCTTAATTAATTTCATAAAATAAATCATCCTCTAATTAATTTGTTTAACCTTTAATTATTAAGTGATTAACTTTTAATTATAAATTAACCTTTAATCATTAATTAATTTTTCTTAATTACTTTCAGTAAAAAATTATCTTTAAGTAATTAATTACCCTTAATTACTTACATTAATTAGACTTAATTAATTAATTATCCTTAAAAGTAATTACACAAAGTAATTATCCCTTAATTACATTAAGTAATGATCTTTTGTAATTATACTTAATTAGTTTCATTATATAATCATCCTTTAATTACTTACATTAATTAATCAACCTTTAGTAATTACATTAAGTAATTGTCATTAATAAACCAATAACGATCCTTTAATTAAGACCTTAATTAATCAAGATAAATCCTTTATCTTAACCGATCACTTAATTACAGCATTTAAATCTCATTAAATAAATGAATTATTATTAACAAATAATTTTATTAAAACCTTTAAGTGAAGTATTAATCAAAACATTATTTAGGATACCATTTATCTTTTTAATTCACTTCTTAATTAAGCTATTTAATTCCTTATTTAAAAATAGGCTTGAGAAATAAATTAATGAAAGTATGTGTATATATATATATATATTAGAATATAGGTACTACTTGGTTTTATTATATTTTATCTTTACTTTATTTACATCATTGACTTTAGTCATTAGGATTGGTCAGGGGAATGTGAAACGCCCCACCTATGCACCCATACTATCCAAGAGTATTACTAAGTAATACTGTGAAATAATACGTAAAATATGGCGATATGGAGTACACATGTGAATATTCCTTTAGGCTAACCCTGATACGTATTTTAAAACCGAATAAATAACTCACTTATATGTACATAGTATCATCACAAAGCTATAAACACATGTGTCTCTAAGATAGTACAATACGCAATATATAATAAAAGATAGAGAACACGAAGTCAATATCGCAGCGACAAGATATAATACGAAATATGTAAGAGATGGTGTGAATACAAAACCTATCAAATGCCCACTATCTCAAATAGTATACAATATGTCTATAATATATACAACACAATAATATGCATATAATGAATCTATATCACATAAATAATATATATAAGTCCTATGTATCAAGTCTCCACTATGCCCACAATACACAAGCTGGCGTCTTCCTCCTTGAACTCGAAATGTCTCGGACTGGCCTCGAGTGTTATGTAAATAACACACGGTTTAGACTATGTTTAAATACATGTGTCAACACATACACACACACACACACATACGACAACTGGAGACATCAGCCAACATGAAACCATACATAAAGATGCCGTCATCCATATAAAATCATATCAAATGGTAATAATATTAAATGGGTGAATCATCCATATTTGAAACCACCACGAATATCCAGAAATCATTAACACTGGAGATATCCTCAAGAATAGTCATGCTAGCACACAACAATGCCTAAGTATGTATATTAATCTCAAATAATATAATATCATCATCAATCAGCCTAAAAATAGGCCTCATATTAGTGAAATCATACATATTAAATGAAATGAGAATCCACTATACTTTGAACATCTATCACAAATATAATTTTATCTCCTCGTATAGAAATAAATGGTGATAGAACTGACTGTATGATAGACAGGAAATCCCATGTAGAGTCATATCTCAATATGTGGGTCATCTAACCTATATCTATACTAAGGTAAGGTGTATCAATAACATATGTCAATCTATCACTCCATTGGAAGTAGAAGGGAGATTGATGGTCTTCCTCCTACTCCAAAATCATGCACATGGGTCACCTAACCCGACTCTACAGACTTGGTTACCTTGACGATCATCGTAACCTATGTCCACCTGTTGCTCATCTATGCAAAGTCTAAGTTATGACCATGCAATTTCCCCTATAGGTAAATGACTGTTATCCATAAGTGACACATGGCCTAAAGGGCACCTATCATATGGATCATCTAACCCAACAATACTCACTAAGGTGTCACAAATTTAGGGCCCGACCCTACGATCAGGCCGCTAGGATTGATACAAGCTATCTGGTACTCCCCAATGCTAATAATAGAAGTACATCATGGTAGACGATAGATAATATCAATAAATATAGGCACCGACCTTGCTCACACCTATAAGCATCATCCCACGTAAGTACTATCTTAACATTATTATTCTCATCATAGGGAGTGTCATCTACTTTCAATGAACAATCGAATAAATATCACAACAGCGTTCCGTATCATTATGCAATAGTCAATCGTTTATTCACTACTCACAAACTACACTCAATCTTTCCAATATTCTATATAACGTATAAAAAATAACCGAAAAAAATCACCCACTGTCTTATACCAAACGGTATTATAACTCCTTTTATTCAAATTTTTAGTTACATAGAATTATAATCAACCAAAATATTTAAATACAAATTATAAAAGAGATTATATTATAAAGATATAATAAAACTCCTTAAATCAATCTTGTATTCTAAAAATAATAAACACTTCTAAAACATTTGTATATTAAATAATACTTTCACAACATTTATATAGTATCAAAATAAGGGTTAAATGATAATATTCACTTCCAAACCTTTGCTTATATACTTTACAAACATAAAAATCACTTTACAAATCAAATATAACATATATAAGATATTCCATTATTTTCTGTAGTTAAACTTTACTTTATATATTCGAAAACTTTGATAACATATATTAGAAATTACTCAATAGTGTTTAGAAATCATTTCATGATTTTTATAAAATAGAATAAAATACATAAATAAAGTTATAGACATTAAATCTAAATTTTCTTATATGAAAATACAAAAAGTACTACACAAACTTTTGTTTATCTTATACTTCACAAAATACATTTCATAATACTTAAAACGTTAAGTAGTAATTCTTTTATATTTTTTAGAAATTAATTAATATTTTTAAATAATTATTTGAAACCAAAAATCATTATCCTTATACTAAATTAATTAATTTTAATAATAAGTGAATATGCAAGTACAATAAAATCTTTCTTAAAACAAAACATAAAATCCATTCTCTAATTATATTTAAAAGCTTATAAATATAAAAATTCATATACTATATGCCATAAATTATTTTTATTATTATATATTTTTTAACCGGGAAAGCATAAAAATTGTGCTCATCAGTCAACCGGTGAACTCACCCTGATCGTGATTTCCTAAAGCCAATCTAAACATAAATTTTTACTTTAATTCGATGCACACAACATATACACCGAATTACACCAATCCTTACAAACACTTAACTGTATTCACTACACCAATCTAACTAAACACATATATACATTGAATTATATGATTTAGACATAGATATGTGTAAGAATACTCACTTGAGCTTTTGTTACTTCATTTTCTCCACTTTTCTTTACTATAAAGTTTCCCATACACCAAATCTTTGATCAAAACATTATCTTATTCATAGCTATATGTAGTATGATGTTGAGATGCAAATATATGAATTTGGGAATATAAAAGATTTCATGGTAATTTATTTTGATTGTTAAAAGGAAGAGAGAAGGGTTTCTAGATTTTTGATTTCCTAAAGTCAAAAGTGAGAAAGGTGGAATGAAAGCTTGCATGAATTATTTTCATGAGAATTGAGGATTTTTTAGGTTAAGAAATGTTTGGATACTGGACAAATTGATTTGGGCTTGCTATTGGGTTTGGGCTTCGTGAATGCTTCCAATTTAAAATACTTCCTTTTACTTCCTTTTACAAACTATTTTCTACTCAATTCAAATGACTATAATACTTCAAATAAAAATCATATTTACATTTCTTAAGTAATAACACAACATTACAGAATTTTATAGAATTTTTTTTCATAAAACTTTTAAGTTATTTATTCAAATTATCACAATTAACTCACTTTATTAAAAATTATCAATTCAGTTCAACCTTAGTTTCCACTTTAAAGTTATTACTTATTGAATTAATATTTTTTCTATATATATAATTTTACAAAATATGATTTCCATTTTGACTTATTTTAATTTAATAATTTCTTATTTATATTTAAATCCATTTACTAAATAAATTCAAAAATTATTTTCATCAAATATTTAAAAATCCTCTAAAATTACTTAAATTATGACTAATAATTTTAATTAATTATCTCTCAGCACCGAGTTGTTACTTGGGGGTAGGGGTTATTTTATTTCATTGTAAAGGGGTGGTATCGCTACTTGCTAAGCTTGTTGGCAACGCCCTTTTTTAGCGTAGAATAAAATATAAAAAATAGAGAATCATTCATTTTTTTATAAAATATATTGTTTCTGTTGCCAAATGATATAAGATGAGTTGGATTCACCGTTTCTATCGTTAAGTGCGTCGATTGTGCTTCACATATGGGCACGCTTGAATTTGATTTTTCATAAGCTAATTTTCACTATCGATTTTATTGTGTCATTTAGTTTCGTATTTCATGTTCACTTAGACGAATGATTTTCTTTTGCGGAATTGGTCAATATGATGTTCAATTTGATAATGCATATAGTTGATTCACTATTTCGTTAATTCCTACACCGCAACACGAATTCAACGATAATTCGATGAAATATACTATATATCTCGGTAATTTAGTACAAGGAATGATGCAAATTAACTTTTACTGTACAATATAGTTTTATAAGGTACAATTATTGTCACGTCTTAGTTAACTGATCGAAAATTTGACTAAATTATGTTACAATATTTTTGTATTGTTGTAACGACATTATTGCACACACAAAAATGTTTTTATTATTATCATGTACCATTTTTCAAAATCTCGAATAAAACTACATCACAATTCAAAGTTAGTTATATTAGCACACCAATTATTTCTTTCTCACCCCAGTAGTTTACAGAAAAGAACAACACTCCATATATTCCCTTTCCCAAACCATTTTCACCCAAATTATCTTTTTCATTTAAAAAATTACTTTGATGAAATATTGATTTCACATGGATTTTGATGAAGATCTTGTTTGTTGAATAACTAGTTTTTCAATTATAATGTCATGTTCTGAGTAATTTTCATTTTAATATACATTGATTTTAATAATACATAATTTGAACCAAATATAACTGTAAATGGAAATCTTGGAATTTTCAATGTTATATCTTTAATGTCAGTATGGAAAGAATGGAGAAATGTACAATGTTATGCTTAACTTGAGATAGCAATGGAATTTCATTATGATAGGAATAAATAACCAATGCTAAGATTATAAATTATAGTGTGTTTATTTTTTTTCTTCTTGCCCTTTTTTCTTATGGGCTTTTTTTCCATCAAATCTTTATATTTTTCACCAGGTGGGAGAATAAAAAACTACTATCTTAATTAGAACCACTCCATAATTAATCAATATTAGGAAGCGATATAACAAAGGAAGTTGTATCTATCTATTAGTGTGAAAACCGAGTTAAGACTTTTCATTTCTACCTCTTCATCTTATTTTCCTCAAATTGACATGTGCCATCATCCAATTACTTTGTGATTTAATTGTAAATAGTTATTACCTTTATATATGTTGTTCAAAATATTTTTGGTATCCAAGTTATCTAGTAGGCATGTCATCAACTCTTTTCTTTAATTTTCACATTACTAACTATCTTTTCATCATATGTCTATTCGTTTCATGCTCTAAATTTTGTTGTTTATTCCTCGAAGTCACTCCAATAGGAATGAAAATATATATTTATGGCTGTATTTTACGATCGAGAATTTTTCTTCTTCCATCCACGCCTTTGTTCCCTTCTTGGTAAATTCCTTCCTAATATCTTTGGTTCAACTAAAAAGTTTCTTTGTTATAAACTCAATCTCTAAATTCCATCATTTTTTTAAATAATCTCAATAATTTGTTCCACAGCCTCTCCTTTTCAAATTGATGAAGATCTTAAGCATGGTTGTGGATTGTTGATCTATCCGGTAAGATTTTTCTTAATCTAATTCTCGTCTTATAATTTATTTTAACCAGAGTTTAGATTTTGGTTTTTTAACCACGGTTTCTTGATTTTATATTTTGATTTTATAATCATGTGGATTCCATTATATTTTGATCTTTATTCCTTTAAGAAATAATAATGTAATTTGAAGACCATCGTCAAATCGTGCTTACTTTGAAGGAAGTAATGGTAAGGCAATGAAGTTGTAAATAGGTGCTATTACTATGTCTTATCTAGAAGTTTCAAAATTTACGGTTTCTTCATTCAATCTTCCACATTAGTTTTTTCTCCATGTTCAAATGATTTGTTTAGATCGAAGGGCTTGTGAGATATTAATCAAATACAATCATGTTTGGCAATTTCAGTGCAAATTTTGAATTAAAGGTTAAATTACCAATTTGGATTTGTGGGACACCATATGTATATCAATAGTATATAACCTTATCTTTCTACATTCATGGTATTTTTCCAATTGTTTTTAACTAATACTTGCTACTATTTTTTTAGAAAAATATGGTAGGAAAATCCCAACGTATTAAGACAGTTAGGTTATTGTAGAGATGATCTGTTCCTTCTGGCATTCTCCCTCATTTGTAAGGCTGGCTAAATGTTCCAAAAGGTACAAAATTGACTTTTTTTCCTAATTTGTTTACATGTAATCGTACAATTGCCATACTCTACTATGTTTAACAATTATAATCAAGTGGAACTATTTGTGTTTAGTTTTCGAGTTATTCTTATATAATTATTCATTTTCTTTCAACTACTAATATTTTAGATTTCCAACAAAAGTTCGCCTCCTAAGAAACTATTGTTAAGGTTTGTGTTTATTCTTAATTTTCCTTCCTGTTATGCTTAGGCTCATTGAAATGTTGAATACAAAATGATACCGCTTATACTTATCAACTCTTCCATCTCATTTTCTGTATTATTTTACTCACTTTTACGCTATATCGAAGGCCTTGATTAAGCGTATTTGATGATAAAACATTTTGACTTTAGATATGATAAGATTGTTATAGGATTTTCCTCAATATATTTTTATAAAGTGGCGGAGAAAATTTTAAATTATATAATATTTTATACATGTTTCAATAGTAAGAATTCATTGGGTAGGTTGTGAGTTCCTATTGAAAATTAAGAACCGATGGTTCTCCTGGCTTATTTTCACAAATAAGTAGAGAACCAACTTGTTTTAAATCCATATAGGCAAATAACACCATAGCATATTGTGCAAACTATATTGCATTTCATAATTCGACAATATCCTCTCTATAGTATAGATATATGGAATTATTTATATTGACATGTGCGATCCACATATTAATGCATTGGATAACAAATAGTGTCTACATGTATTTCATCTTTTGTTAATTTTAGTGCTATTATCCTTTACTTAATTGACCATCGTAACTCTACATGTGTTGCTTGCTTGTGTAAATCTTGATAGCTATGAACATAACATGCTTTCTTTTACATTAGATGAAACACTTATTTTGTATTTGATTAAAAATAAGGTTTGTGGTAATAAGAAATTTGAACATGTTGAATCAAATTTTAGCAATAAACATATGGATTAGAATAAACTTAAGGCCATATCAAGATTTTCTTAATAAGTATTATATAACATTTGATAAAAAAACAATAATTTTGATGATGTTGGGATCCGTACTTAACATCTCCTCCCTAATTCTTTACTTAAATTCTATAATTTGAATGACAAGTTTACATTCTTGGTTTATAAGAAAACCATGTACAAAGCTACTAATTCATAATTTCAAGAAAGCGACTAAAGTTCTTAATATATTAAGTACCTAATTTATATATAAAAATATTTACCAAGTGATTCAATTTAAGTATTTTATAATTTATTAGTACTTAGTGAATATTTTTTAATTTGGTAATGAAAGCTATGATAGTTTATAAGAAACATCTTTAAATATTGATGCGTATATCATACACAATTAATTTTCTTAAACTTATTGGCATCCAATTATCTAGTAGACATACCCTTTGCTCTATTCTTTAATTTTCACGTTGTTAATTTTCTTTTTTTTAAATGTTTACTATTTTCTTACTTTGATTTTTATTGTCTCTCACTTAAAGTCACTCTACAAGAAATAGAAAACATATACTTATGGTTGTATTAAGTTTGATAAAATTTCTCCTTCCTTCCACATAATGATGACCTCCTTACACCTATGGCACCCAATTTAACATGTATAGTGTGCTGCAATGGTGCCCGGTGATTTAAGATGGTTGTAAAGTGTTAAAGTACTAATATCTAATAAATACATGTCATCTATCTCACATCATATCGAATAATATAATATCATATACAAGTATAAAACAAGCAAGACGGTATATATAACTAAATAAATCAAAATCATCTCAAAATGTAGAGATCTATTGAAGTTATACAACATAAGTGATAGAGTTATACATCAAATAATAACTCAACGAAAACCTTTTTGAAATAAATAAAGCATTGATAAGCTCCATGGTGCTGCATGGTTGAATAATAAGTAGTAATAAGCCTAAATATAGTATGTGGAAAGCATAGCCTCCTACTTGCCACATTTATAGCTCCACGTGCTCACTAGATCTGCTTCCTACTCTACGCAATTAAGGTTATCCGGAATAATAAGAAGCAAAATATAAAATCCTAAACTAAACAAAAGTCTGGTGTGAATGGTAGAAAATCTTAAAATGGCATAAAAGTCAATAATAGGAGATCGAGTGTGGAGAATCGTATCTGACATGTCTCCGCATCTAAAGAGTTAGCACATAACATAAAATATATGCTACTTTACATCATCATGGTTGTATTATATATCGGAGTACATAACACGAAATGTAGCTTCTAAGGACCTTCCTTAGTGTCCTTTATCAATTGCAAGTCATTTGAATGACTTTGGATCGATCGGGTATGTGCGATCATCCATAGCCAATACATCTTCTTTTAAGCCATAACTCAGGTTTTTCAACTTCAATTCACTTGAAATTTTAAATGTAGCTTCATTAGGCCTTCCGTGTTGCCCTATATAATCTTAGTCATTTGGATGACTTTGGATTGATCTGATTCATATGATTGATCAACCCCATTGATTCCCTTAGTTATTCTCTTCAGTTTTCTTCTTCCTACCAGCTCCTTTGTAACTCCACAACATTTCTAAGCATTTATTCATCGATTGAGCACTCATCATTTGTGCAACTTAAATATGCACTGATCCAGATCAAGTGGAACATCATAACTCTAAGTTGCCTATGGATCAACATTCTCCATCAAACAAATAATATAACATACAAGCAACTGAACATAACATACACACATCATATAAAGCACATACACGCCAACCAAACATGGATTTACATCAGATTAAGTACTAGATCTAGAATTTCAGAATATAGCTTATCCGAAAGAACATTTGTAGACTTCAATTTAAAATCACTTTAAAACATAATCGGGTTTGTTTATAAATTAGATGTGTATTTAGATCTAGTACTAGTCATGTTTTAGAGTCTGAAAATCACTAAAAAAACATCATTTTTATGCTATAATGACAAATATAGTAAAGTGAGAGTAATCAACTACTCATCTAAGTCCAAAACAAATCTAAGTTATCACAAATCTGGAGATGAATAATAGATTCCAAAATCCAAAAGTACTCCAAACAGAACTAAGGGATTCTCTAGCTAATTCAAGAAAAGTGTATATTTAGGCAGCTTTTGACTTAAGAAAGAGATTAGTGGAGGTTAGAATGTTTTTGAAAATAGAGAAAAGTGATTAAGTTGCTGTCACATCAGTTCGAAAACTGAATTAAAATCGCTATATCTTATAAATGGCAACACAAAAAACTATTATGACCATTATACGAAAAATAAACTATTGTATCTTTCACATAGAAGTAGTTTCGGACCATAATTTGTCCCCTATCAAAATTTACAGGTCTCACAAGTTTTTAAGGTCAAAATGGCCAAATAAAATTTCTAAAGGTGTAAATGTCACTATTCAACATTTTTCAAAGTTTGAGAATAATTCAACCCAATATTATTAAGGTAATATTAATATTATATAATCCCATGATACGTAAAATACGGATTGTTACAACACCTTTTCTTCTTTCTAGACAAATTCTCTCCTTTTATCTTCAATTCTCTTAAATAATCTCTAAATTGTTAATCTGTTCTCTAAATTTTCTAAAAAAGTTAAATAATTCAAATGATTTATACATCCCCTTCAACGCTCTTTGTCCAACTATTGAAGAACATGGCATGGATGAAAATCACTGATATATCTAGTCAAGTAGTTAGTTTTATAGGTTAGTTTAACCAAAGTTTAGATTTTGATTTTCCTATATCATGTTTCTTATATACATATATTTCAATTTTAGGAAAACCTAAAATCATTATCATGTAGATTTCATTATTTTTTAATCTTGGTTTCTTTTAGCAAAACAATATAAGCCGGAGACTATAATTACATCGTGCTAACTTCAAAGGAAGCAACTACAAGCCAGTGAAGGTTTCTTATTTATATATAAATTCCAAAACTTTCACCGATGTGTTCTTTATTAAATATTCCATATTAGTTTTTTCTCTATACTCGTACATTTGCTCGAAGAGGAGCATTTGTGAAAACATATGAACTACAATTATATTTAGTAATTGCGATGCATATTTTATACTGGATGATAGACCATTAATCTGTATTCATGGGACACTATATGCATATCACTATTGTATAATCACATCTTCCTATATTAGCTATTTTCCATACATTATATGAATGAAACGATAACCAATACATGCTATGTTATTTTCCAAAAAATATGGTAGGAGGATCACAAAAGATTAAGACCTCTAGGTAATCGTGGAGTTGTTTTAAGTTAGTTAAATGTTCCAAAAAGGTACAAAATTGTCTTATTTTCCTAATTATTTACACGTACTTTTTTAATGCCAAATACTAAACACACAATTTTATTTTATATTCTCAACGAACTCACAATACAAAATTTTCATTCATTTGAAATTATTTATTTTCGTTCAGCTACCGATATTTTAGATTTCGACTAGAAATTTTACTATCGTTTCCATCCTTTGAAATTAGAAAACTTTTGTTAACGTATGTGTTTATTATTAATTTTTTATTCCTATTATGCTTAAACCCATTGAAATGATAACAACAAAATATTGTTGCTTCTACCTATAAGCTCTCACATCTCATTTGCCTCCTTTTCTCTTGGTTGTACTCTATTTTACACTATATCAAAGGTCTTGATTTAAAGCATTAGATGTTGAAAAAACATTTTGACATTTCAAATAAAGATTTGGTAGTTATAGATTGTTTCTAGTTTTTTTTAAAAGTTTAGAAACAACTTTTAAATTATATTATATTTTGTACATATTTCAAATATTTTTTGAACTTAGCTATCATCTATAAATTATAACTGTTGTAGTTTCAATCCCTGAAGAAGGCTATGAGTTGTTATTAAATTAAGAAATAATGGTTCATGCTAACTTATTTTCAAAAATTAGTAGAAAACAAATTTGTTTTAAGTCAATACAGGCAAATAACATTAGAGAATAGTGTGTGAAGTATATAGATTGAACTTCATTATTCAGTGGTATCATATGGATACATGAAATCATTCATATTGCCATATGTGATCTACATATTGCTGCATTAGATAACAAGTAGTATCACAATAATTTCACACATATTATTTGTTATTAGTGTAAATCTCGATGGTTGACTTGCTCTTTTACATTAAAATAATACTCATTTTTGTTTGATTAAAAAGAGGTTTAGAGTAATAGGAAATTTTGAACACGTTGGACCAAATTTTGTCTATATACATTGTCATTTGCCATATGAAATAAAGGCGTTATATTTCTAATGAGTAAATTTAAAACCATACACAAGATTTAGTTTAACATTCTCTAAAATTTGAACAAAATATTTTTTTTAATGATATTAGGATTCGTAAATTTTTGAATGACTATTCTCAAATTCTTCTCCTAAAGTTTGTAATTAAGCGATAAATTTTGCGTTCCTTTATCTGTAGAATAACAACGTACGACACAATTAATTCACGATTTTAATATGGTAAATAACTGAGGTGAATATACTTGGAAATTTTATACAAATAAAACTATTTACTGGGCGATTCAATTCAAATATTTTTATAATTTATTGGTATCAAGTAAAAAAAACCATAGTTTTATGGTGAATGTTACCATATTTGATAAGCACCATGTAGAAATATTCATGCATGCATCATAAATTCTTCATTTTCTTAAATGAATCTCGCCTACCTTATTGTAAACAAAATAAGTTCAAAATAAAATTAATCTCAGCTTTTATACATGACTTGCTATGTCTTTTATTTGTAATATAAATAGTGATGTTATTGCTTCAACTTTCAAATCAGCTAATACCTCTACATCAATGTTAGTTATACCATATAATCAAAATGTTTAGAAACTTTGAAGGATGGATATTATGTATAACATTTCAAACATTCAATTATAGGTGTAGGATAAAGTTATGAAGTGCTTTTGTGGTGATGTCCACTTCAGATGTCAATATATTAATAGGTACAATTATTATTTGCAAAATGTGTTTTTAAATATATGACATTGCAAAATATGATTAGTTGTGGAGCTAGGTCATAATCATTAATTTTTCAAACAGTTAATGATAGAGATTGATGTGTTTTCGCGTGATTAATTAATTAACATAAATTATGTTTTAGAACATATATACCTTTTTAACCGAGGTTAAAACCTCCTTTATTATAAAATAAAATATTTACACAATATACAATGTAAATTCGAGCAAACGAAGCTCATGCCATGATACAAGTCAAGAAAATCTAAACCCTAACCGATATGATCACTTCAACTTAAGCATTCCTATTTCGTCTCTTGCGTTGCGTATTAATGCAAGCAACTCGTGAAAGAATCAAAATCATTGATTCCTTTCAGAATTTTGAGTGGGATACATTACATCCACTTCATTATGGTCACTTTGACTACCACATTTACTCTATTCTGTAGTTTAATCTCATAAATGAGGTTACTTGGGGGCACCAGAGTTAGTCAGTATACTTCTTATCTGCACTACCAAGACTGCTCCGAACCAAAGCTTATTGCTTTTCTTACATACATACTTGTTAGTGTAATTTCCTGATGCAACTTCATTTTGATGTAGAAAATATCAACTGTTCTCTTTAGATCAAATGATTAGTGGTCTTTTATTATTCTATTTGTGTTTTAATTTTAGTCGTGTTAGCTCTACCTGAATGATTTGTCATTTTTTGAATTCTTAGTAGGAACTTTTGATACTTGCATTAAATACTAGAAAAGAAAAATACAAGCACATAAAAGGACTAGATTACCTTACAAAAGAAACCTTTAAAAGTGGACGCAATCCAACAACAAGCATGATTTAAGGGTAGCGATGGGTAAGTCAAGTAAAACATCTTACAAACATTCTTCTACAATGTTTTTTTCTCGACTATTAGAGTGCTCTTTGAATTTAGACTTGAGATCGAGTATTTTGACAATCCATAAATTGGTCACATAATTTCCTTTCATTAATAGCTCCTTTGGTATTGAAAATTCTCTTGTTTTTTCCCTTCCAATAAGGCAGATATCACACTTTATATGCCTTTACTAGGCCCTTTATGTTTGATTTGATCTTTTATAAACAAAATTTCTTATGAAAGTACAAGAACATTGCTATGCTTAACTGAACATTGTAGTTTAATCCTACACCACTTCCAAACATAAACACTATATTTACATTTGAAGAACATATGTTATACACATTCCACTTGTTGATTGTATAATTACACAACTGCTATCGACTTGTATGCATCTTTGAAATAAATTATGTTTGGTTAGAAGAATATGATTAATGGACTTGGATAGGCACACGACCTTTTTTTGGACTATGTTTTTATACCATACTATATCTGCCCATGTAACTTAATCAAATTAAGTTCTAATGGAATTCTATATCGATTCAAACAATTACTTACTATCTAAGATGCATAGCCATATCCAATAATCTTATAAATGACCCAAGGAGATATTTATTCTTTGGATATCACCTTTGATAATGTTTAGAAAACCATATTTACCGATTTTCCATTCACTATTTTCTATGTCACCAACTAAAAGTTTTTCTACCTTAACTCAAACCACGGTCTTAATTCCCTTTTGTGAAGCTTTCCACCTTGTACTCAAGGATTAAACCACAAGGATGTACTTTTACCATTAACAATTTTAATACCCATGCACATCAATGCTTTTCCTGTAATAATGAGAAGGAATTTTCAATACTTGAAAAGTCATAATTTGTTATCATTTCCTAGGAAGATTGATCTTTTATGTATTTGTCTTTCATCCTTTTGCCAAATGCCTTGATTATTCATGATTTTCCAAATGAATTTGATGCCTAATGATTCTATGCCGTCATTTTTTATATCCCATATCACCTGCTTTACACTTTAGTTTACTTAATTTCCATTTCTATAAGAAATTGGAGAAAATATGCATAATACAACTAAAATTGCTTTTGGAATTTTGAACCATTGCATCCAAAATATCACAATTGGATATATAGTGGGCTTGATCAACTCAATTCTACTAGCTAGATTAACCAAATTGCTTTTCAGCCATTATATTTTGTTTTTAATTTTTTCTATAGTGTTGTGCATTTAATTTTTCGAATGTTAATGCTTGACGGAGGCATGTCCAAATACTAATTGGTAATGTCCCTTATGAATGTTTAGTATGTTGCACATTGTTTACCAAAAAAGATATCTGTTATCCATTACTTAATTTTAGACTTATGAAATACTTCTTTGATAGAGTGAGCACTTTCTACGTTAGCATTAGAATAATAAGAACTTCATCTGCATAGATTGGATGTGTAAATGTGGTGTGGGTTAGAACAATTATACTTTATGAATTTATGCTAAATTAGGTTTTTGTGTTCCATTTTTGATTGCCAATTATGTGAGGTTAGAGTAATGATTATACATAAAGTCTACTACACTAATGCCAAATATAGATTTATCTTGCTCATTGACTATTGTCATTAATATTTGTGTGTGTGTGGGGGGGGGGGGAGGGGGTTATGACTTAAGTAATATCGATATATGAGTTGTTATATCTCCTTGATCTTAAGATATGAATAACCTTTATTTTCCTAATTATTCGGTTTACAAAATTACCCAAAAGTATAAATGAAATGGATACTATAGCTTTCAGTAAAAATGTTACTAAGCTATATCATCTAAATTGATATGCATGGTTATTAAGCTGAATCATGATAAGATAAGCTAAGTAATTAACGTAGTCAGTAAATATAGTACTTAAATTAAATCATGTTAGAGTTTTTGTACTGGTTCGGACTTCCGTCCTACGTGCAATCTCAAAATTCCTCTTCGAAATCATCACTAATAATTCCCTCACTTAATTCAAAGGAATAGGTTTCTACAACATCGCTTGAACCACTAATCATGACTCTCTTATAATCTAAATATAAAGTTGTGATATCTTTTGCACCATCGAATACATATTTGCTGATTGTAGTACAAAGGCCATATAACACACAAGAGTCTTTGAATTGAAGTTTAGAAGGTATTATGAAAACAAGTGGTGAGAATACAATTAATAATTGAATGACAAGAGGTCAATGATTAGGGCTAGAGATAAAATTAAAGAGCACTTTGGAATAGATAAGATTGAGAGCAAAATTTGTTATCTTTGGTTTGGAGACGAATGATCTTTTTATGATGGGGAAGAGTAGTAAAAAATCGCATTTGTGTAAAGAGGAAGAAGTCACGACCTTTTATTTTATACCCTTTTAGCTGGATTTTTTAGAAATTGCATCAGTCTTGAATTCACATTCGAAAATATAATCAATCGATCATTTAAGGTACAACCGGTCGATCGCTTGTAACATGAGTTATGAATTTGAAATTTTTGGATAAAATCAAAAGTTATAAAAATCATAAAAATTACTTTGAAAATCCATGGACTTGGGAAAAAATGTGGAGGGGAAATCTGAGGAGTAAAATAAAAATCATGTGTGGGACGACCCACCTTTCTAACCCTTGGGAATGACGTTTAACACATCTTCGGTGTTCGTATGTTGTTGCCCAAGTATCGAAAAGATGAATTGCGTAGGGTAAAAATGAAGAACAAAATAGAAAAATCTCATAATGAAACTATAATATAAACCATAATAGTCAATAGTACATCAAGTTACTACTTAACAGGGTGTTATCAAAGTTACACAAAGTACTACAAATCACCTAGGCAGTTATAACATACTCCTTTACATATGCTCAAATAAAATACACTTACATAAATAAGGTAATACAACATAATAGATACCCAAGAAGATGAAAGCCTTCTGCTCGGACATCGTCCTCAAAAGAGCCCACAAAAGACCTGCTACTCTTAGACTACTTAAATAAAATGAGTACCTGAGAGTTTAGTGAAAACAAAAAACTCGGGTCAGACGATATGTCTGGTATAAGCATAACTTTTTAAACAATAGGTGTGAAATTTAACGCAAACATGTGATATCACGCTGCTGAACACGGAATGGGTTTACTCCCATATAAATCAACATCCAAATGTAACACCATGAAGAGTGGTTGACTCTTCCCAATGCAAATAAGGAATAAATTTGAAGGTTCGAATCAAATAATAAAAGGAAAATCTCCAACAAATGAATAGGAAGGTGCACCACCTTTGAAGTATACCTCTGGTAATATACTTTTGAGAAGCTCATATACTCCGTGACACTTCTTAGAAATGTACCCGCCGGACCCTGTCAAACCTTATGAGTATCCGAATACTTCACATTTAAATGCCTAAATGAATCTGATCTAGATGAGATGCGAAAATACCCTAATGGGAGCAACCCCACATAGCAAGATGTCCTTTCGCGCATTGGGTTCAGTCATCTACCGACTCAAATATTCAAGTAAAGAGCAATAAATTTACGGGTTGTTACAATGTGGTTTTTATCATACTACTTTCTAGCAGAGTATCAAAACACTACACGACTGACTAATATAGTTTAAAACTTTCCTTTTAAAATATATTGGTCTATGTTCTTGCCTCTATCTTGCTAAGCGATACAGCATATGACTCGTATGTTGACCCTGCATAACTTAAAATAACCGTGTTGTTATCATTATAATTTATTTATACGACTTAACATTCTTTCATTTTTGATAATGCGAACTATATATTAAAATAATTTGTGTAGATATAAATTTATGATTAATACTCCCTGTCACTTGAAGGATCCAAGCTGGCCAACAACAAGTGAAATGCATGAATTTAAAAAGAAATTCCCTAATCGGATCTCAGTGGGCTTATAAAGTCTAATGCTTGTGCTAGATCTAATTTAGTTAGTTTAAATAAAATCATATTTTATCCTCTTAGTTTAATTAATTAATGTTTGTTAATTAATTTAAAATTTATATGTTATGGGTATATCAGTAAATACTCGTATATAAATGTAATATGCAACATAGCAAGTTATATATAGTTTAATGATTACATATGCAGATATGATGATTTATGTCCACTATGTAAACATTGACCATTTAGATATGTGTCAATTTTCTCAAAACATTATTTATACGTCCATAAAATATATAAATACATGAATAAAGTTATGAAATTATTTATATATAATAAAACACAAAATATTTAAGCCAACTTTTACTAAGTTAATAAGGATAAAATTCAAATTAGTATTTGAAATATCTAACTAAGACTAAATAAAAAAAATTTAAAATTCAAATAAGATCTTAAAAATATCACTAAAATAGCATAAATTAGATTTAAATATGTTTACATATATAAAATAATTATTATGATCAATATTTCTTTTGTAAATGGATAATAATTTTATTGAGGCATTTCAGCCCATGGCGTTAGCCCACGACATATTACAGCATAAAGACAAATCCGACATTACATTAATATCAAGTAAGTACCTTCCATAAGTACTACAGCTTCTTTCTCCTTCCTCCTTCGTTCATGGCGGCTGGTGAAGATCACTCGTACTTGGGATTCCTGCCAATAGAAAGATTGGATCAACTTCTACAATTCGAGCTTCGTCTCGTTTCATCTTGGTAAGGGAATTATTTTTAATTCTCCTTTGAATTATCTGCATGTCTCCTTTTGCAAGCTTACTGACCTCAAAATGATTTATTTGTTTGTTTTGAAACACACGATGGTTCCTCTCTTTCCAAATGCTCCAAACAGCCACAGTTATGGCGATTTTGTTCAATTTGGCTTCCAAATCTTTGCTATGACCTCTCTGAATCAGATATGTGATCTCTTCTCCTAAGTTATTTGATTGGACTGAAAAATTTGTCAATGATTTCCACCCCAATTTGGAGAAATTACAGTCAAAAACAGATGCTTATGTGTTTCGGTTTCTTGATTACACAGGACACAAGCAGTGTCATTTATAACTCCCCATTTTTATAGCCTATCTCTGGTAGGTAGTCTTCTCATTATAGCTTTTTAAGTTGTGATGGCCATCTTCGGGTTGTTCACATGATCCCTTATGATTTTGCTCCATAATTTTTTATTATCTTTTTGTCTAACCTCATTCCATGTAGACTTTGCGGTTCATTACCAGTAGATTTCCACATCCATATGTCATTCTCTCTCCCACTATAGATTGGCGTAAATTGAATTTTTTATTATCTTGATTTAATGGTAAGGAAGAGCAGTTCCAAACATTATTATTGATCACATCTTGTACACATTTATCTGGACATCCGAAATCAGAAAATGTATTAAGGCCCAAAATATCAATCAAGGATTCACCATGTATCCAGGGGTCTCTCCATATGTATGTATCCCTCCCTGTAGCTATTTCACGGGTGCAGCACGAGGCTAGGATACTTCTTGCTTTTATAATTGCTTTCCAGCTATATAAAGCATTGTTATCTATAAACATTTGCCAAAATTGTCTTTAATGTACCTTTGTCTCATCCATTTGCCTCATAGACCCTTGCCATTGATAATTCTCCATGCTTGTTTCAAAGTGTAAACCGTTCTCATGTCTTTAAATCTTCTGAGTCCCACACCTCCTTCATCTTTTGGTCTGCATAAATTTTCAAATTTGATCTTGTGAATACCTCCCTTCCATATGAAATCCGCACAGACTTTTTCAATATTTTATTTATATATACAAACATATATATCTATATATATATAGATTGTTTATTTATTTATATAAAATACAGAACATTGTTTTAATATATATAAATAATATATCCACTTATTGTAATATAAATATTTTAAAATTATATATTTGTAAAACAATATTCAACTAGAAAGAATTATATATGTATATACTATTTATTTAAAATACATAACCCTGTTTTCGTATGTATAAACAATTATATATATGTATGTATATATTACAAAACAAAAATTTAGTATTATACATATGTTAAAATTATTTGATCGGTAAAAAATTATTTCTTTTAAAACAAAAACTTATTTATTATTAGAAAAATAATACATACACATATACATACATACATATAAATATACAAATACACACACATATGTAATACTAAAAGCAACTATATTAAATAATAAATATATATTATAATTAAATAAAATTATGTTTTCAAAAGAGAATTATTTTTTAATTTTAACAGTCAAATATAATTTAAATAATTTAATTATATGTATAGTTTTCAAATAGTTTCAAAGTATTTTAGGTTTAAAAATGGTATACAATCCTTTAAAGTTAAAAATAAATAACTAGAATATATATATATATATATATATAAGAATATAAATATGGTCAAATTTAATATATTTACACATATTTTTAATTCTAAACTTTGAATTTAAATTACCAGTTTCATATAGATTAATTCTTTGGTATAATTTAATATATATTAATATTTATGGGAGGCAACATCACATATATAAAATCTTTATAATGATATGAAAAACATATAATGAACAACATATGTAATACTAAATATATGAAAAAGTGGAGGCTTAGGTTCACCTAAATATAGGATATAGTAGAAATCTCTTTCCATCATCTCTTTTTACAAAGTGATGCCCTAAGACACCCTCTACCGCCTCACTTTTGGAAGGCTTAACTTGGGCAATAATGGACCCAATGGATTTCACATCCAAGTAGCAATTGATTTCATTTAAATCTAATTTAAATTTTTATCGATATCATATATCGATATGCACATATATAACTTTTACATACCCGCCCAATTAATTATTTACAGCACATAGAACATTTATAGAGGTTATCTTATTTACTAAGTACACTCCAAATAATCAATGCAATAATAAGTATTTTTAAATATTAATTAATTTACATCAAACTAATTAAATTGGGTGGTGATTCAGATACTAAAATGAATTCAGTTATCTGACTCATAGGTGGCATTCAATCAGTGATTAATATTTGAAAAATTCATATGCTAATGTTCATGTGCCATCTTAGTCAAAGGTATGGCAGTCTGACTTAATTCATTACTTATAAATATCATCGGTAAAATCCAATTTTATAAATTCAAGAAGTAAATTTTAATAACGATTATTTAAAATAATATGTAATTTTATTCTAGGATAATTTTCTCATAATTATAACTCCTTGTAGTTATTATCACATAACATGTTATTTAAGGATTTTTTATTTAATATACTTTAAATTAATTACTTAATTAATTATATCAGTATAAATTAAAGTATATAATAAAAATCAAATACATTTATTACGAATAAAATTGGTTATGAAGTTAGATATATGTAACAAATTACATAATCCCTCTTAGCTCTCTCAATCTCCCACTTGCAATTGGGCCAATTATGGAATCTTAATCCCATCTTTTCTATCAGTTCTCTTAAGAAAGATCAAGTTAGTCCCTTTGTGAATGGGTATGTTATATTACTTTAGATGTCTACTCTATCAATCAACTCTCTTCGATGCCAATAAACTGCCTTTATCATGTGAATTTTTTTAGAGTATGTTTCTTGACTTTTATTGAGCTCTAGGTTCATTCATGAACGGTATCATGACATTTTTATCACATAGTAATGCTATGAGATTCTCAACATTTGGATCAGCCTTTACTCGGTTATGCATTTATATATACATTGACCATTTATATATGTATCAATTTTCTTAAAATGTTATACATTATTTTTACAAAATATATAAATATAAGTATAAAAATTTGAGATTATTATATATAATAAATACAAAAATATTTGAGCTACTTTTACTAAGTCAATAAATCTTAAATTCAAATTTTATATTTAAAATATCTAATTGAGACATAATAAAACATTTTAAAATTCAAGCTAGATCTTAAAAATTTCAGCTAAAATAACACTATTTAAGTTTAAATATAAGTACTTACATAAAATAATTATTATGATCAATATTTTTATTTATATTCACAAACATATATATATATATATATATTGTTTACTTATTTATATAAAATACGGAACATCGTTTTGATATATATAAATAATAATATACACACTTATTGTAATATAAATATTTTAAAACTATATATATGTAAAACAATATTCGACTAGTAAGATATATATATATATATATATAGTATATTTATTTAAAATACATAACCTTGTTTTCATATATGTAAACAATTATATATATGTGTATGTATACATTATAAAACAAATTTTTAATATTATATATGTAAAATTTATTTGATCATTAAAAAAATTATTTTTTTTAAAACAAAAATTATTTATTATTACAAGAATACATGCATACAAATACATATAGATATACATACATATATACACACAGACACACACACATATATAATATTAAAAGCAACCATATTAAATAATATATATATATATATATGTTATAATTAAGTAAAATTATGTGTTCAAAAGGCAATTATTTTTTAATTTTAACAGTCAAATATAATATAAATAATTTAATTATATATATAGTTTTAAAATAGTTTTAAACTATTTTAGGTTTAAAAATAGTATACAATCCTTTAAAATTAAAAATAAATAATAGGGTATACATATATATAAGAATACAAATATGGTCGAATTTAAAATATTTACATATATTTTTAATTTTAAACTTTGGATTTAAATTAGCAGTTTCATATAGATTAATTATTTGGTACATTATATACATATATTAATATTTACGGGAGGCAACATCACATATATAAAATCTTTATAATGATATGAACAACATATAATGAACAATATATGTAATACTAATGTTACACCTGACAAGCACCATTGTCCAAGTGGTTAATTGATTCGGCTTGGTGCAGGATGTCGTAAGTTCGAAACTTGCTTTCGAACGTTGATTTGACATGGGATATGTTGTCCCATTGATTTGTTGTATATAAAGTACCAGTTCAAAAAAAAATTACTAATGTTACACCTAAGGGAAACAACATTTGATTCACACGTTGACCGAAATCGTCTGCTAGATCTACCAAATCTCCATCCAAAGGTGCGAAGTTATGAGTGCCATCAGTTGAAAGAGTTTTGTATTTGATTTGGAGTGTATTAGAGTTTGTTTATGGAAGGGAGTGCTTGGGGTTATGATGGCCAAGGAGTAGGAGAGATGGAGCAAAAAGAAGTCAAATAAAAAGTGGAGGCTTAGGTTCACCTAGATATAGGATATAATACAAATCTCTTTCCATTATCTCCTTTTAACAAATTATGCCCTAAGACCCCCTCTACCTCCTCATTTTTGGAAGGCCTAAACTTAGGAAATAATGGACCTCACATCCGAGTGGTAATTAATTTCATTTAAATCTAATTTAATTTTTGTCCATATCGTGTATCGATATGCACATATATAACTTTTACATACCGCCCAATTAGTTACTTATAGCACATAGAACATTTATAGAGGTTACCTCATTTATTAAGTACACTCCAAATAATAAATATAATAATAATTAGTATTTTTAAATATTAATTAATTTACTGTAAACTAATTAAATTGGGTGGTGATTCAGATACTAAGATGAATTCAGTTGTCCGACTCATAGGTGGGCATTCAATCAGTGATTAATATTTTAAAAATTCATATGCTAATGTTCATATGCCATCTTAGCTAAAGGTATAACAGTCTGACTGAATTCATTACCTACAAATCTCATCAGTAAAATACAATTTTATAAATTCAGGAAGTAACTTTTAATAATGATTACTAGGATAATTTTCTCGTAATTATAACTCGTAGTTATTATCACATAACATATTATTTAAGGATTTTTTATTTAATATACTTTAAATTAATCACTTAATTAATTATATCAGTATATAATAAAGTATATAATAAAAATCAAATACATTTATTACGAATTTTTTTGGTTATGAAGTTAGATATATGTAACAAATTACATAACTTCCCTTAGCTCTCTCAATCTTCCACTTGCACTTGAGTCAATTATGGCATCCTTTCTATCATTTTTCTTAAAAAAGATAGAGTTGGTCCCTTAGCGAATGGGTATGTTATATTATTTTAGATATCTACTCCATTGATCAACTCTCTTCGATGCCAATAAATTTCCTTTATCATGTGAAATTTTTTAGAGTATGTTTCTTGACTTTTACTGAGATCTAGGTTCATTCATGAATATCAAGACATTGTTATCATATAACAATGACATCAGATTCTCAATATTTGAACCAGCCTTTACTCGGTTATAAATATATGCATTTATATATACATTTCTTTTATTATTGCGCTCATTCAAGGCATATACAAAGTTTTTTGGTTGAATTAGGCACAACTTCTTATTTGGAACATTTACAACTTGAAGCTACTTAGCTTGTTTTAAACATGAATTTAGGATTAACATACTGTGCTCAATATCACTTATGAAGTTCGAGTCCAAATACTTCGTAACGAGTTTGTTTTATTCATAAACAATTTTATAATATTTCTTAATTACTTGAGGACACTATTAAGTACCATATAATGATCATAAATTAGAATTTTGATATTCGCTCGATGTACCAAGTACATAAGCGAAATGTTATATAATAGAAAACATAACATATATGACAATTCCTATTGCTAATGCATAAGGAATTCATCTCATATGCTCTACATTAAACATTTTAATATGGAATCTATTTATATCATTTGAGATAATCCTACTTTCATTTATACTGGCTATAAAAGGTGTGATTTCCAATCTAATATTGATGGTTAAATTACCAAATTAAAAGCGACTTTAACATTGTTACATCGTTAATAATCAGTAGTATGTTGTTTACTTATAGTTTAGAAATATCTTATTTATTTTTAATATTATTCCTTATAGACACATGCTTTCTATGCATATTGACTAAAAATCAAGCTGTTTGATTTTTCTTTCAAAATACTTGCTAAATTACGATGCTTATTGAATGATACTTTCATATCCGTTCTTGGATCCTATCCAAAACCAGCAAACTCAATATTGCTCCCACTTACTTTGAGATACTTTGGTTATTATGTGAAAATAGTATATTCTAAATCATTATTTAGATTTTTCTGCTTCAACATATATGCATCAAAACTTAAAATCATATTGGCGATAATTTATGAGTGAAATTCAAATTAACTTAAGGACATTGAATGACAAATCTGTTATGCTAATTTTATTAATCGATATTTACAATGTTTTCTTTATCAACGTTGCTTACTATATTCCAACTGCATTGATCTTCTTCTCGAGGACACATTTGCAATGATAGGTCGTATCCTTTCAGGTGCAACTATTGAAATCATATTTTGATACCATATTTGGAACCGATTTAAGATTTTTGCATTGTGCCATATGGAAGAGCCAACACTCCCAATGGCTCATTGGAAATTAAGGAATTTTTTTTCTTAACATTGGTATGTAACTCATGGTATTTTTAACGTGTGAGTAGTTTACTAAACAATCCAATTAGTTGTGTCTACTTGGCTTGTTTAATTTCATTTCATCCTTCGTAATCGATTTTATCTTTGGATTGTATCCAAATCCATTTTATTACTAAAAGTTTCTAAAGAAATCTTTCATCATGAAGTTGGCGTTTCTTAAAGAAACATTTGTTTCTCAGTACAACCAGACATGTATCCATAAATATTTTATGAATTGTATTTATATATATATATATATATATATGTATATATGATTTAGTTTTGAGTTTACAAAATTTTATGTCCATAACATAAATTGATCAATTGGTATAGGTTTTCCCTAAACTACTTTGGGGTGATTGAAATAAGATCTCACATGAGCGAATATTACACGCAACCTCTCGATTTACATAGCCTATCAATGGCTTGACATAGAAATGTAGAGGTTTCTTATAAAATTTTATGTTAAATGATCTCGTAACCTATGCTTTAGATGAAATTAAGCTTAACCTGTGTACATACACTTAATTACAAATCCTAACATAAAGAAGTTAACTCAACTTCACTTCTATCAATTGTTCTTGTTCAACAAAGTTTGATTACTTCCTATCGATATATCATTATGTATCATAAGGAGGAGTGAATTTTGAGGTAGAAATTATTTGTTTTAAGTACATTTGAAACCCATGTCCAATATACTTACTTATTTAATAATATCAAATTCTTTTATTCCCTTTGCATCTTATGTTATTTGCTGTTGTTTGATATTGTATGAACTTATATCGACATACTACATGCGTATCAAATAAACATATATTTGCCTACGATAATTTATCGATGAATTTAATGAAGTATATGGAACCATTTTGGTATCATTAGACTTACGATTGCATACATTTATATGTATTAACCTTAAGAATTCACTAACTCTTTTGTCTCTCCCATTGAAGGAGTGCTTTGGCTTTAATTATTAGAGGAATAATTCCCTAGTATCATATAATTAAAGAATTATTTCTTAAAGTTATGGTTTAGTCCATGATTCAATAATAGTTGTAATTTTTTTAGATACTTCTGTATTTTGTAATACGTCATTTTTGTCATGAAAACAAATACTAAGATCATAAACTTATATTATAACGAATATTCATAATATTCACACTAAATAAAACTATATTTATTTTAGCCATTACTAAAAACAATTATTATTTCATAATTAATACTTGGTATATTTATGAAATTTTTTTTTCATCAGGTGATGTGTACACTAACGTATGTCAAATAGTATGCTTCCACTATTTTCTATTAGTGTAACAATATACAAAATATGAAGCTCCATTCAACTACTTATTATAAGATTTTATTTCATCCACTATAACTAGTTTACAATTGAGAATTTGAAATCAAATACCATGAACTCAAATAAATAACTTCCATAGGAAACAATTTTCTATACAAAAGAACATTTGGATTAGAAATCACATTTCTTATGCTATTTTAAGTATATGCTAATATTTTACACAATTTCTTGTCTTTGATATTTCTCCATGAAGTAGAGGCAATCATTCACTCTCTTAACCCTAATCGTGCCTAAGTTATATCTACTCTAGGGCATTTACATTGCTTTAAAATGGTCGAAAAATTCAAAAGAAACCCTTACAAAAACATCATACTGAACTCTTTACAAAAGTGCATTTGTTAATTCTTAACATATAAGGATATAAAATAAATTTTACTTTATGTAAAGTGATCAAACTGAAAATTTAAGTGGTTGAATTTCTATGTCCATTTCATAGTTTTTGGTCTAGTGCTGCATTTAACACAACAAATGTAACGAACCGCCTTTATTGCATTCGAAAGACGGATCATTATGGGTTGAAGAAATAAGAAAGATAAGAGAAATACTAATCAAACACAAAATCTTACCACGCATGGAACAAAATATAATAAATAATATAGTATATTACATATTCAAGCCAAAATATTACATCAAAGTTCAATGATACAAGTTCTAGACTAGGACAATTACAACTGCTTTTCCATAAAAAGACATAGGTCATACACACATGCATACACATCGGAATACTTAATAATATTAATAACTATCCATGAAGTCATCTACACTAGCTCCTCGATGATGCTGTTGAGAGAAACCTAGATCACTTGACTACTTATTAAAATTGAGTACCCAAGAGTTTAGGTAATAGAAAATAAACTTCGGGTCAGACATGGGTCTGGTGTGAGTAAACTCAAACGATAAAATATTGATTTGAAAACTTTTTCTGGAAATAAGAGTATCTCGTAAGACCACGTCGCACATAAACACAGAGGGGTTTTACCTTACGGTAACTAAAACACCTTGTATAGAAAATCGATGATATTATTATACTGTCTAAGGGTTTAAAGTAAATAGAGAACATAGATGAAATGCTTGCATCTCACATTCCAACATATTCGGTTTATAATCAAAAGCGTAAAGCTCATACTGGAGAATGGATTCCAACTAATGCCTGAGCTACTGGGTTACCTCCAGTTACAGTACACCTCTAGAAAATGTACCAAGGTCGTATCTAACGACCCCTGCTAACACAGGACTGGCCCACCCCTAGGTTGGGATCAACAACCATTCCGGGACTTAATTATGAGAATATGGACTTGATCCAGAGGGGATGATCAATACCCTAATGGGTGCGACCCATGTGGCCCTGCTGCATATCCTCTATTTTAGTCATTCCTGATTGATGAGGTTTGAGGCCACTGTTTACCTCTCAATAGCACTTCCCTCTTATAATGCTATATTGCCTTCCAGTGTTAACACAATGTCAGCAGTCGTCCATATAAGTCGTTCAAGGGATGAACGAACCGAAGGTACTATTTCCACTGCACCTGTTTTGGAATCACCCTTAGGATTAGAATCAAATAGCCCTTACACTTCAAGTCTTGAATCTTGATCATGACTTCAACACTTCCAACTCGAATGTTTACTATGGTTTGAAGTGGTTTTCAGATAACAGCTTGTCATCCGATCCAGGTCTCTTCAAACCAACATTCGATAATTTAAAAGGGTCAAGTTATTGATATTGAACAACCTCAGTATTAGGAGGAAGCTTAACATACGGAAACACATTCCATACTTAAGTTATCATGACTAGCTTACCGAAATTAACCTCTTTATGTTTATCACAATTCCGATTTTCAACATTCGTGCTAAACACAAGCCACTTACTTTCCATAAACGAGTCATCGTTTTCAATCACTACTTTAATTCATTCGGCTACTTAATGGTCCAAACAAGAGATCATTTAGTTTGGAATCAATTCACCTTTAGAAGAATATTAGTTTAAAACACATTCGGTTTAATTTAAAATCACCTTTGGCAAAAAATTTAATTAAATAAACAAATTAATCAGTTTAAACCCTAACTAATCTTAATTAATCCAAATTAAATCAAGATTAAATCATAATTAAACTCTAATTAGACTTAATGAACTTAGTTAGGCCATAATTAACTTCTTACTGCATCTTGATTAAGGTTAAATCAAATCATTATTAGTTAAACCCTAATTAATTAAATAATCACTTAATTAAGTAATAATTAATTAACCAATTAACTTAATTAAATAAGTATTAACCATTAATTACTTCTTAACCATGTTAAATACCAATCAAAGCTTAATTAATCAAACAATAGTCATTAACTTAACTTAAATGTTGATTAATTACCAATTACCTTCTTAATTACTAATCAAGGCTAATTACCTTTTTATTTAACTAATTAACTAAATAATTAATTAAATAATTAAATTAAAAAACTTAATTATTTTTTAATTACAAATTAAGTTTGTTTTGAAAACTTTTACAGAAAAATTTCAATTTAAAACTACTTGAAACTAAAATCAATAAATTTCGTTGAACTGCATCCATAGTGACTATCGGTATGGGCGCAGTTTGTTCTAATATATTCTTAGCGAACCATTTCGCTGCCCCATACTTTTCATTTTTCATGGTTTGAAATATTCTTTAAAAATTTTCTTTAAAAAAAAATTGAAACTAAAGCTACAAATTTTAATCCGTTTCAAAACTTTAAACTTCGAAAAAACAACTTCAATTCCAACAGGATCTCAAATCCGTCGCAATTACATAAATTAGGTATCTTTTTCTACCAAACTCATGCCATAGCTCAAGTTTTACAATCAACACATTACTAACACAAACCAGCTTCATCATAGATTGCAAGTATACAACGATATATACATGCATGCTAACTTTATAACACAACATCGATTTCCATAACCAAATCATGCTATAACAAGCCGATCAAATCATAATCAATCAACATGGTTACCACTCAACTTCTACACTATACTATCATTATAATAGTGACTTAATAAAGTAAAATTCTTTTCCAAAATAAGGTAGTTTACTCACCGAAATTCCACGGATTCAGCGCTAACTTTCGCTGGACCTTGCTAATGACCCTAGAGCTCGAAAAGGAAATTGCTTTCTTAGATTTTTGGCTACTAATGGGCTTGGCCTAATGGTCTATTGGTTCGGCCTGGGTGTAGGGTGGGAATGTGGGTAGTTTCTTGATGGAGGAGGATGTGTAAGGTGGTAGAGAAGGGTTTTAGCTAAGGAAAATGTGTTTTGAAGTGGAAAACTTGATTTTTTTTCCCTAACTTTTGCAAATTATGAAGCCGTGAATATTTTAGAGAAGAAGTTTTTAAAAAGTGAAGAGGTGAAAGCAAATGAGAATGTGTGTGTGTGGATGTATATTTATAGGCAAAAAGATTTGGAGAAAATTACTAAACTATCCCTTAATGATTTAACATAATATGTCATGATATTTGAAAAGTCACATCACCTTCCTACCCCTCTCTCTTGTTACGTCTTCCCTCCTTCTCTATTCAAATCCTTAAGCTCATGGTGAATAATGACGTCTAATTATGAAAATTTTAAGATATGACAACACTTAATATTATATATTTATGTATAATGTTTAAAATTTTTAAAGTTATGAATCGTCACATCACCTGTTAATTATAATTAGCATAAGATAATCTATTCCTAAGTGTATTATTATTTAGTTAATTATCTACTATATATGTGTACATATGTTGCATAAATACAAACAACATTCCCGATAACTTTTTGGTGTCGAAAGGTTGAAATTTCGAAAACGTTCTTCGATCACATTTTCTATTTTTGTGCGAACTATTTAATTTGGTAAACAAATTTTGAAAATGATTTTTTTCCTCATTATTAATTCATTAAAATGAGTTTATTTATTAAGAAAAAACTATTTATGTAACATATAAAATATGTATAATTGCCTAGTTAAAACGACCAAATTCAGAGTTGTTACAACAAAATCCTTACTACATTCAATCGTATTAATTTTATGATCTAGCATTATGGTTTACTTGCTTGTTTTGAATGAAATAATTTTATTAAGGTTTCATACATTACAAATCGCTATCATTCATCATATAACATTTATACGCGATCGAATATCATATCCATGTATTTCTTTAGAATTTAAAGCTCGTAGAACATAAAACATAGTCTTGAGCAAATTAACACTTAAACAACTAAGAGACAAATGTTTTAGTAGTTGTACAATTGTTTCTTGCATGGATCTTGAGGGGACAATATGCCAAAATATTTATTGGTTAGTATATTTTATATTTCTACACCAGTATTAATTCAGTTCATCTGCATACTTTAACTGATAAATTTTTATCAATTATATTAGCTACACAAATTTATCGAAGTAGATTATTTTAACCTTTGTAGCATATATTATTGTGATATTAGAATGGTTAAATGTCATCATTTTTTTATATTAAGGCTCCCACTAAATTTTTTATATTCCTCAAAACCCTAAGAGAAATATAGATATCCTACGATTCCTCTAGTGAGTGTTAGATCTCACTTCCCTTGGGATTCCGACATTAAGTTTGCTTAGTAAATCATAGGCAAGCAAGTGTGAATAACTCTTTATCGGTTGGAAAACATACAACACCTAATTATGATATTTGTCATAATCTCAACCTCGACCTTGAGTCTGCTCAACGAATCAAGAGAAATTATTCACTTGTATCTATCATTTCGCAATGGCCTAAGTATAATGCATTTATCTTTAGTTTATTCAACAAATACATGCCCGGATCTTACCACATATAGTTAATATATGATAGCACTACACAAAACATCCCAAGCTTGAATTTGTTCAGGAACTAAGGAGTATGCAAGTGATCAATTAATATATATATATATATATATATATATATAAATGATAGAGTATGACTTATATATTAAGTTTCATAATCTTTTATACACACACACATTGGAATACTGTATTTCTTATCAAACACCCTCATGATTTAGTGTCGGCACATCTAAAACCACGTATATGCACTTTACGTATGTACCTATTCCAAAAATCTATTATGAGTTTATTTCAGTTCCACTTGATTATTTTATAAATACATACATACATACATGCAAATATATATATATATATATATATATAAGTATAATTTGTTAATAACTGTTATAATTTAATTAACATATATAATGTATAGCATATTTTATTAATTAAATCATATTTAATTAATTTTAATTCTTGTTAATTAAATCATATTCAACAAATTTTAATTTATTAATTAAATCATATTTAATTAATTGAACTTTTATAAAATTTATGAAATTTTGTATTATTCATCTTAAACTATTCAAGATAAATAATTAACTATAACATTTATAGTTTGCACATATATACATACCAATAAAATTAAATTTGAACTAATTTGCTGAATAAATTCATTTATTTAATTTAATATTAAATTATTTAGAAAGTTGAATATAATTTATCTTAAACAAATTGAAGATAAATATGTAACCATAACAATTATAGTTGCATGGATAATATATATATATATATATAGCCTTTGATTAATTATTTAATTTAATTTAACGAACTAAATTAATTAAATAAATATATTAAAATTTTGAAAATTAATCATTTTATTTTTCAAAATATTTTTGAAATGTTTTAAGTTTATTTTATAACCTTTATAAAATTACAATGTATATTTCAAATCTAACATTTAAATTTAAAATATACTCTCAAAATTTAAACTAAATTTTGAAAATTATCCCAATGCGCAAATCAATTTAGGTCTTTAGAATCAAGCCAATCTGTTTGACTTACTCCATCCATTAGACCATGCCAGTAGCTAGGGAGGAGATAATACATGATTATCCAACCATAAGTCTAGACATTGCTATTGTGGGCGCCTACTGAATAATTAAGCTTTATATGTTGGCCATAAAATTGATAATTTAGACTACATAGACCATTTGGTTCCGATACCATTGAAGGATCAATGCCAGTTAACATGAATGAAATGTGTAAATTTCAAATAATTTCCTATTTTGAACGTAGTAGGCATCTAAAGTCCAATAATTGTACTAGATTCAATTTACTTAGTTTAAATAAATCCACATTTTATTTTTCTTGATTTAATTAATTAATTAGTGTATGATAATTAATTTAACACTTATATGTTTAAGTATATCTATATGTACTTATGTGTTTATATATAAGTGCAGTGTGTAACAAACCAAGCGGTACATACTTTAATGATTAAATAAGTAGATATTAAGTTTTATATCACTATGTAAACAACGACAATTTATAGGTGTATTAATAATCTCAAAACATTGTTTAATATATTTATCACATATATAAACGTAAATATAAAATTTTGAAATTATTCATATATTATAAAATATAAAATATCCAATCTAACTTTTACTCAGTTAATAAATTTTAAATTCAAATTTTACATCCAATGTTTCTGATTAAGACTTAGTAAACATTTTAAATTCAAAACTAGATCTTAAAAATCTCAGTTAAAATAACTTTAACTAAATTTAAATGTGCACATTTATACAACACAGTTATCACGATAGGAATAATATTTTTCATTTTTATGTTATATTTATTTGTTTGTTCAAAATACACAACACTGCTCTAATATGTATAAACAATATACATACACATACACACATATTTTATGAAATAAATATTTTATAATTATATATATGTAAAACATTATATAGCCAATAAGAAGAATTTCAGTTTATTTATATCTAGATATGTAATGACCCGCCTTGCTCATGCCTATACATACGACCTACACTACCATTTGTCGTGCATTCATCCCTCCAGTCTTACCCAATCCTATATAAAATCGCGTTGCACTACCTTTGTTCAACTCCTCTCCGCAACCGACCCAACCAGAGAAAGCTCGAGCTCCCATATCAATTCTCGACCTGTAGGCCACACTTCAACCGTACGAAAAGTCGCGGCCACCTACTCTTCAACGCAAGTCGCCAAACTCCGCCCTAGGTCTCCACCATGCCAAAAACCTAACCAACCACGACACCTATCTCCTCCTTTAGCTTCTGGATACTCTAACCCTAGTCAAGATTTGCTCAGGACTTCACTGCCTATTAACCCAAAACGCACCCTAGCCTTATCAAACACCTATAGAAATGTATATCACACCGCATGAACTCAAAGATCTTAACTCTATAAATTTTAGTCAAGCAAATAATTAGATATTGATTTTTGAAGTTGCTTTTTTTAGCTTACTGTAAAAGGAAAAGATGTGGTAAAGTTGAAAATAAAAAATGAGGTAAGCAGGTGTTTAAAATTCGAAGGGTTAAGCTATGTTTATCTTGTGATTTTTGATGCATTGTCGCATAGGATTTCGTTCACGTACGAACCTCAAATGATAAAACAAAAATACGATCGAGTATAAAAATGCGATACAATCCAAAAACAATAATAATATACATTTGTTATCCAAAAATACAGTTCTTTGCCGTAAAATCGTTAAACGAGAATTTAAATATTTTCCAAATCAAACATTACGAAAAAATTCTATAAATAAAAAAATACGTCATTAAAAATCGAGTTGTTATATTAATAATTGATCTTCTCATTATTTATTAAATTTGAATATTTAAATAAATTAAATATTCTCATTCGAAACATTAAAAATTTCGAGTCATTACATTCATTCCTTTCAAAGGATTTCGTCCTCGAAATTCCTAAAAGAAATAAAAGTATCTTCGAATCCTTAGCTTTCACAATCAATTAGTTGAACTGTGTTATTAAAATTTTGAAATCCCAAATGTATGGAAAATTTTGGTAGCACCTCCTTTGCGCGGCTCGATCGAAAAAACTACAACTCGCCACAGCTAGCTCAAACCAACAAAATAAAATAAAATCTCAAAAGTGGCCTCCCATCATAGGGCATAAAATCATCAGCAACAACATAAACGTGTACCAATTAGTTGAGCCATCAATTTTTACTCATGAAACCGAAAGCAACAATCTAGCATTTTCTTCCAAAAATCTGTATCTCACTTAGAAATAACATCAAACATATAACTAGCGTTCCTAATATCAAATGCATATAATTATGTCAAAGCTTGTACGATATACATATAACATTCGTACGCTATATCAAATCCGATTACTCGCTCGATCACACAAATTTCATTTTTGAGCTAGTATCACTTACTCGACCACTCTAGTGCGGACTCTAATCTGGTTCCTTGATTAGAATTTTTCGTTCGGTTTGCATAGCTATACATTATGATGTAAAACTTCAGAATCATATCAAAAATCCATATCAAGAGTTCGCCGTGAAGAGTTGACTGGAAAATCATTGTTCGAAGCGGTGTAAACAATCTCAAAATCATGTATCCGAATCTGGATCAAGAATAGTTATGTGAATAAACTAATCTACGTACAACTTACATATTTATTTCATTGGTTTCTTAACCAAACCAAATTCTTTTTATTCATATTTATTTTAAATCATAATCAATTACACCAATAGTATGTCATTTCATACTTAAATCATTTATGAACCATTTCATAAAACCATTACTTAACTTTATAAACACTTTATCAAACATAACTTATGTTTATCAACACTTTAAAGCTTAAGTTTATATATCTATAACGCTCTTATGAGTGTGTGTGTTTATGTGTGTGTGTATATATATATTTATAATACCAAATTTGGTTTATTTAACTAGGATATTCAACAAATATACAACTTATTTTGACCCACTATCTTCTCAAACTTATAAGTTACGAAAACCTATTTTCTTATATTTTCACAAACCACTTAGCTTCAAATTTTCAATTAACTCAAAAGTTTTCGATTGTCCAAAATCGTCAAAAATTGCATTTCATTTAAAAAGCGAAAATTTAACACATAGCAAATCATAATGAGATGCATAAACCAAACTATCCTAATGCATATACTACACGAGTCCAAATAATAACTTAACTAAAAACTTCAGAATCAAACACCTGAATATTATGCCGACTCTACTTTGAAATAATAATATACACATCTATTTTGTATATCAAGTCATACTTTTGGAATTTAAAACAAAATTGGTTTCACCAAAATAATTCTGAAGCAAAAATACTATTTCAGTAGCAATCTCTCACTTAGAAACTTGAAAATGAACATCAATGATGCTGCAATCATCACCAAAATTATTTTTCAACGATACAAGTGAGTTCAATGATTTATATCTCTTGTAAAATCCCTTTTAAAATATTTCTATTCACAATAAATAATGCTATCATCATTTCCCAAAACTTTGAAAGACAATTTCCAAAGACACTGGGATTAAGTTCTCAAATTCTCAGTTTAAATCCTCTTTATTTATAAACCATATGTATAAAGTTTCACTTTCGCATATAAGATCATTTCACAGTTGTTCATCTCTATCTGAGTCATAATAAATAGTTTTTACTAAAATTCAATTTTTATCCCAACACTATCACCGAACGCCTTATAGTCAAACTATGAAACTGAATTCACAATGTGTTCGTATTTAATTCAACCAAAACAATAAATGTTCATAAACTATCTAAGCATAAAAAATCAATCAACAAACAATAGTCAATGCTCCTAAACTGGACGATTATGACTAATCAAACATGGAATGATAATAAATGAATATTATCATTTATGAAAAACAAACCTTTCATCAATAATTATATCACTCTAAAATTTATTTATTTTTTTAAAAAATATAATCTAGGCAAAATTATTTCATTTACCAAATTCAAAACAGTATTGTGTTGATTTGCCTTGTCCAAGTATTTGAAACCCCTATCGTAAATATTTCCCAAATTAAAAATTCTGGAAAATCTTATAAATAAAAATAAAAATACATCATTAAAAATCGAGACGTTATATTAATAATTGATTTTCTTATTATTTATTAAATTTGAATCAAATCTATAAAATAAATTAAATATTTCCATTCGAAATGTTACGAATTCTGGTTCATTATGAAATATATTCTATATATTTATTTAAAATATGCCACCCTGTCTTAATTCATGTAAACAACTTATATATATATGTGTGTGTATTTTATAAATTGAATATTTTAAAATTATATATATGCAAAAAATTATTTGGCCAGTAAAAAAATATTTTTTAAACAAAAAATAATTATTTTTATTGAGATTCCATATAAATATAAATAATATTAAAAGAAAACATTGGATTAAATTTTATATATATATATATATATATATATATATATATATATATATATATGACAATGTAATAAAATTATGTTTTCGCCTAAAGATTTTTTTTCAAAGTTTAATAGTCGAAGATAATTTTAATAGTCGAATATAATTTTATTAATTTAATTATATATTATGTATATTTAGAATAGTTTTAGGGTATTTTAAGTTTTAAAATTTGTAAAATATCATTTAGAATTAATGATAAACATTTATAATATTTTGAATACATACGTGTGTGTATTAGAATACAAATATGGGATAATTTAAAAGGGAGAATTAATTTAAAGGACAAAGATTTGTATATTTTTTGCATCAAGGACACGACCTCAATATTTTTACCACAAGGACAAACATTCTTCTAACAATTATTCATAAGGACAAATATTTTCCAAAATTATTCATAACGACAACAAAACTGCTACCGAGCTAAAACTGATACCTAAAAACTGCTACCTACAAACTGATACCTAAAAACTGCTATCAATAACTAAAAACTGATACCTACAGAAAGTTGTCCTTCAGCGTAAAATATTGAAGGTTTGTCCTTGAGGCTAAAAAGCTGTGAAATTTTGTCCTTGACAATAATTTTCTGTAATTTAAAATATCTAAATAAATTTCTATTTTCAAACTTTGAATTTAAATTAACAATTTCATATGGATTAATTACTTAATGTAATTTAATATAAATATTAATATTTATGCGGAGACAATATCACATATATGAAATTGCTATAAGATGTGAACAACATGATATGAATAATAATAATAATATATATAATAGAAAATAATATACCTAAAAGATGTAGTCTTTAATTCACACGTCGATTCAAATTGTCTCCTAGATCTTCTAGATCACTGTCCAAAGTAACGTACTTTGAAATGCCACCATTTGAAAGAGTTTAGTGTTTGATATAGGGTGCGTTAGAGCTCGACTATGAGCTGGAGCACATAGGGTTATGGCGACCAAGGAGTGGGAAAGATAGAGCAAAATAAAGTTAACTAAAATGTGGAAGCGTAAGTTTACTTACATAGACGATCTAGTAGAAATATCCTACCACCATTTACTCTTACCAACTCATGCCCTAAGACCCCCTCTCCCTCATCGTTTTTGGTTGACCTAAACTTGGTTAATAATGGACCAAATCGATCTCAACATCCAATAGCAATTAGTTCCATTTAAATCAAATTTAAATTCTTACGGATATTGGCTATCGATACACACACATATAACTTTTATATATGCACCCATTTATATTATTAGTAGCACCCAAAACATTTCTAATGGCGCCCGATTTCCTAAATACACCCCAAATATTAAATACAACAATAACAATGTTTCTATAAATATTAATTAATTTCTTTGATTTATAAAACTTTATAAACTAAATAATCGAGTAGTGATTTAGAGATTGAATTAAATTTTCTATTATTAAACGAGGACAACCACCTGAGAACATTTTACAGTGCCAACATTTTGTGCCAAATAGCCATGTAGAATAGAGAAATCTTGATCTAGACTAAGTGTTCATGATGATGGCATCGAAGGAGTAAGTACAACATCAGTTTCAGATGAAACTCTAGAAGGAATGTGGTTGATGAAGTATTTTAAGATATATATTTTTACTTATTTGTAATGTTGAAAGAACTAGGTTGGGATTGCGACTAAATCAAATTCTTTATATTTATTTTTCTTTTCTTCCTTATTCGTCTACACATAAGCGTAAATTCAAATGAATTTAGTTAAATTTTTTTATATCCCGTTCGTATATTGAAAATTTCTATCTTGCATCACTAGTAGTTTCTTTTATTTTTCTTTGTATATTACATATTATTTGTACTTACATATTATAAAGAGGGGATTGTCATTCAAAGGGTTTTTTGTGTGCAGGGTAATAAGTTTTAAGGACAACACTTCTAAAAAATTAGTTTTAAGGACAATTTTTAGAAAAAAGACAAATGGGGTTATCATTTTCAATTGGGGGCCGGCTATTTGGACACAAAATTAAAAAAATTGGGTGACACAAAAGATCTAAACTGCTGGATCCTTTTATTCTTATATGGGAGGTGGAATTCATGGGGCAATCCAATGATGCAGATAATTTGTGTCACCAATTGTGTCTATATTTTATGTCCCAATAGACTTTTTCTTTTCAATTATACAGAAATAATGATAAATTCATTTATCATTATTTCTGTATAATTTAAAAGGATAAACAAATTTATCATTTTTTTTGTAAATTGTTCTTAAAACTAATTATTCAGAAATATTGCTCTTAAAATTTATTGTCCTGTAATGAGTAGCCCTTCAACCTAATTTTCATTTATAAAAAAAATAGGAATGTCTAGGTTTGTTTTTGCATTATTGCTCAAAAGTTATTTAAAAAACTAAACATATATATAGTTGCAAATTTTAAAAAGCGATGCAAAAGAGAAATTATTTAGGGGAAAACATAAAATAAAAAAAGACAAACATTGCCCTTTAAAACCTAAGATTGCGAGAATCACATGGGCCCCTTATACCAAATACGTGTCCTGTTATTTCCCACCTTACAGCCGTGATCCTAAGACAATCCACGTCAGCCACACGATACGTGTCGGGTAGCTGCCCGTCACCGTCTCGGTCAGCTGCCCGTTTCCTTCTTATTAAAATCTCCTTCCTCATTCGCAAAAAATCCAAACTCAAATCATCTCAATTAAAAGTTTAAAATTAGTTTACATCCTTCCGTTTTCCCAGCAATGGCCGAAATTTGCGTTGAATCTAATGATGTAGCACCGAGGGCTGAGCGTAGACGGCGTTTAGAACTTCCGCGAACGAAGTTCGTCGCTGATGCTGAAGCCATGGCTTCGTGTGACGAGTCGAGGAGGAGGAAGCACAGGAAGTTGGAAAAAGCGGATGACGAGGGTGATAAGTCGTCCGAGGAGGAGTCCGTTTTGAACTCACTGACGGGTTTGAACCCAATAAAGTACGGAGTTACCTCAGTTTGTGGGAGGAGGAGAGACATGGAAGATGCTGTCTCGATTCAGTTGAATTTTTTGAAGAATTCGGAGACGAAGAATGACTTTTTTGGGGTTTTTGATGGGCATGGTTGCTCTCATGTAAGTCTTCCATTAAAAGGAATCAAGTAGTTGAAATTGTGTAGATTCAGTCAGCTATCGAGATTTAAAATCAAGTAGGACCGAACATAATTTTTTTTTAAAATCCTATACAGGTTGCAACTTTATGCAAAGAAAGGATGCATGCTATAGTAGCAAAAGCATCGGAGAAGATGGAACCGTCGAAATCTTCTTACTGGAAAGAAGTGATGGAAAAGAGCTTTGCATGTATGGATTCAGAAGTGGCTGAAAACCCTAGCAGAACCCGGATTCCGGACTGTAGGTGTGAGCTACAGACACCCAAGTGTGACCATGTGGGGTCCACAGCTGTTGTGGCCGTGGTTTCTTCAGACCACATCGTCGTTTCTAACTGTGGCGATTCAAGGGCTGTGATTGGCCGAGTTGGTGGTGCTGTTCCTCTTTCAGTTGACCATAAGGTATTACATTTTTGATCTTTATTATTTCATAATAATAATATATCTTGATTTTAATTGTAGAAGTAATGATAACCCGTATTTGGATTGTGTGTTTAGTTGACATATCTAAGATCTTGTTTGATACTAATTATGTCAGTGATCATATGAATTTTCTTTCATATACCGAAATCATTAAATTTTGAATCCAAAGACTCAAACCCTAACCTACAACCAGGAGTTTATCTTCTTTTGATTTGGATCTTCCATAGCATAGTTGGATGACATCAGTCAGTTCATCTACGTGTCATGTAAAACTTAATCATTGGATCTTTAATTGAACACAACTTTTAATGTTATATATAACAGTATTCTATCTTTGAGGTATATATGAGACACCTAGTTCCATGACATGAGATGCAAACTCTAGTTGGACGACATCTAAGTGTATGAACAAAGGTCATGGTTTAATGTTTTATGGCTATATGTCATAACCAAGTTTCAAAGAAACGATTACGGAGCTACCTAAGACATATGGTAACTACGCAGACCGGATATTTAACATCATGGTTATTGATCCATGTTAATATTACATGAGTAGCTCATCTGGTTAAAACATTGGATTAAATGGGAATTCTACAGATTGAAGCTTAAGAAATGAATTTGTTTTTATTAACCTGCACAATTTCTGTGTGTTGTGTGATCAGTGCATATGCCTATCAGTTTCTGTATTACTTTTTAACGGCACGCATAACTAATGTAGCCTATGCTGTAACTTTGCAGCCAGATAGAGCAGATGAGTTGAAAAGAATACAGGAAGCAGGAGGTAGAGTAATATACTGGGATGGCCCAAGAGTACTAGGAGTGCTTGCCATGTCACGGGCAATAGGCGACAACTACCTAAAACCATATGTAATCTCAGAGCCAGAAGTTACAATAACAGAAAGAACGGACGACGATGAATGTTTAATTTTAGCCAGCGATGGTTTATGGGATGTTGTAAGCAACGAAACGGCTTGTAACATTGCTAGAATGTGCCTGAAAGGCAACACTCCCGGGGTAAACAGAGAAGGTTCTAACAAGGCATGCTCCGATGCAGCTATTTTGCTAACAAAGATGGCTTTGGCTAGGCACAGTGCGGATAATGTTAGCGTCGTCGTTGTAGATTTAAGAAGAAATTTGTAGCTAATGAAGAAAAAAGTGTTATGTTTTTTCTATATGCATTTGTTTTATATGCAGATATAGGGTATTGATTATTGTTTTTATGTTTGTGGAGGTTTTCAAAATACGGAGAGCCGAAGGAGAAAAATCAAAAGATTCTTGCCTTCAAAATTGTAAATTATGATGTTAGAAATGAACTCGAGTCTTTCAGTAACCTTAGTTTGCACCGTTTGGACCTGTTTGTGCGTATTGCTTGCCTCTTCGTTTGATAAAATATTCTGTATGGTGTATGCTGCTTGTTATATTTTTAATATCGGATGGATACCGCGCGCGTGGCAATATATAATCCATGTACAAATGCAATTGCATTCTTATCTGAAAATTAATGTATAATGCATGATTGAGCCGGTGAATGGAAGGAAACGGAGATCAGAGATGCATGCCCTACATGAGTGGCAAGTTTGGGTTTATACATCAAGCATCATTGTATATTTAGTGGATCATTTTCATATAAAGCAAGTGGTAAGTGCATAGGGTGCAAACTGTATGCTGCTAGTTTTAGCTTTTTGCTTGGTGCGTTTATTTGTCAATGGACGCTGTTGACATGTGCAGACATGGTGGTTCCTTTTGAGACGTTATTTTCTTGTACTTGGCAAGTCTTGTCCTGTAACGTCAATTCGCTTCGTTGCATGTATTAGAGATGAAGAATCTCGGTTCCCAATTTTCCAAAGATATACGTGGACGGTTTTTCAGGTTTGATAACTGCACTTTCCGGTCTGTTTCAGCTTGTGCTTTCAATTGCTTTGTTGTTGCTAGTTTACAAACCTTTGCAAAGAGTGTGTAGTTGGTTATTGTCTTTGCTTGTTTCTTTATCTGCTCATGTAACGCAGGATGGTTAAGATATATTCAATGTTAGATGCTTAAGATATATTCAAAGTATTGCATACTGGATGGTCAAATGGAGGATTTAGGCGATGAATTGTGTTAAAAGATGGAATGAACATCTTCACACTCGACGTCTTTGTAAATTGAAAATCCTTCAGCTTTCCACACTAAAAATGATCTCAAAGATATTCAGGCACTCCTCGTGTTTGGGTAGCATGTACTATATTTTAGAGCATAGTTTTTATAACCGGACCGTAAGTTGAACCGTGACGACTTAAGATTTAATGTTTTGATGGTTCAGCCAGTCAACCGGTAATTTGTTTTTTCAAAATTTTTGCACAATTAACTACAAGATACATGTAATTTTTTTGAAATAATAATGTTAGGTAAATGAGCAGTAGATGTTCTTCAAGGTCTGTAGCCGAAGTAGTGTACTGTTGCAGTGTACAACTGCACCAACACAAATACAGCTGTGCAAACAGTAGAGCAGTGCACATCGACAAAATTTTAATGATGGAAAACTCAACGAATCTTGCAGTGGTATCAGAGTAATTTGCATCAGTGATGAACGAAGTGATGAAGTTTGTGGTTTAAATTTTAGAACGACTATGATTTTTAAAATATAGATTTACTTGTTTTCTTTAAAGCAATACAATAGATGAAAACAAGAGGGAATTATACGATGAGAAAGTAGGAAAAAACAAAAAACCGCGGTTTAATTAAGTAAAATTGACCGTTGGATCGCTGGTTTGAAGTTCCGACCAGGGTTCATGCACGATTAAAGTTTGATTGAGTTTCGAATCGTGATGATCTAAGATTCATGGTTATTCGATGTCGGACCGAGGCATGGTCGGATTATGAAAACATTATTTTAAAGCACATGGATATTGATAAAAATATGTTAATTATGGTGCTTAACTAAATGAACTGTCGGTCAACATAAAATCCATCCTTACTTTTATGATCAGTTTACTTATTTTCCAAAATATCCCATAACAAACTCAATACTTCGTATTTTTATAATTATGAAACCAATTAGATGATTTCAGTACAGAACAATATTTTCAAGGACAAATTTAAATACTTTTTACAATCTAGGACAATCCATTAATAAATTTTTCCCTTGACAAAAACGTTCAATTTGCGTTCAGGCCCTAACGATCATGCGCTCTTCCTTCTTCTTATACTACTTTATGAGCTCGTTTTTCTTGTTCTTCTCACGTTGAAAATTTAATTCTCTTCTTCATCCTTTTCTATACTCATGCACGAATTTGTTTATCTTATAGATTTCGTTTCTCGTTTCTTCCTTCGATTTTACTACTTTCAGATTTAGGTATGATTCTTTTGACTATGTTATTATAGTTTCTTTTATCAGAGTTTGATTTAGGTTACTTATAATTTTTTCTTATTTTCCCGTTTAATTATGAAATTCAGTTTTATTGTTGTTTTTAGTTCTTTGATATTCTATGGCAAATTTGGGAAGCAACAATAAGTATCTTCTGTTTTTTCTCTCTTTTTATGTAGCATTGTTTTCTTGTGTGTTTTAAATTGATTGGTATTTGGTTTTTGTTCAGTAATGCATATCTCACATTCATTTTGGTTTAAAAGAATTTTGTTTATTGAATTGTAGTACCTCTATTATGTTGAATTTGTATTAGTGTCGGTATCATTTTTAGTTTTTGGTAGTAACGTTTTTCACAATAATGTAGTCGAAATAGTTTAAATGTTTTGTCCGTTTGAGTATATAAAAAATGAAGTTATAGAGTAAATATAATGATATGCATTAAACATTCAATAAACTGAATTAGTGTTTCGTTAGTATCAAACATTCAATGAAGTCTGTTTGAGTATCTGTTTTAGTATTAGTTTTGAGGATCAGTTATAGTCTCAGTTTTAGTGTTATTATGTATCATTTTTATTATTTATGTTTTATTCATTTGTTTTTTTCTTCTATATAATGAAAATTATTGTACTAGAATAAATGACAATCTAAAGCAAATATTTTTTTTTGATGTTTTTTTACAGTGGTGACAGCAGCTTTCTTGTTGTGTTTGTATTTGATGATAATAATTCCAACGCTCAATTGTCCATTGATTGTTCTTTTTATCATTTGAAGAATGAAATTTGTCGTCATTGGTCTCAACTTAATCCTTTGTCTATTGAGATTTCTTACATGCTTAAGAATACAGTTATCGTGGTTGATACCGATTCCGATCTTCAAGCTGGTCTTCGATTTAACAGCGCTGGAGGGTGGTGCAACATGGTACTGTTTCATTTTAAATCCATCCATCCATTTCTAAAAGTCATATGGCACTGTTTTGACATTTTGGATGGATGTTGCACCTTGCACCGTAGATGTTGCACCTTGTGGATATCGATTCTTCGGACGGCCATAACTGTTGGCTAGTTTAGGGTTACGGGAGGCATAACCAGTTAAAACGAAGACCTCTATGAGTTTTACGGCTTTGATAGCTTTAAGCTGTCAATGAATAGTTCCATACCCAAAAAAAAATTATCTGAACCTCAATAGGGTCTCGGAAGTTTTTTACCCTTTGTTTTTTCGTCACGTGCATTTTTACGTTAAAACGGGATCACCATGGTTGGTTTTCGATTTCCCATCGCTGGAGGGTGGTGCACCATGGTACTATTCTGTTTCAAATCCATGCATCCATTTCTAAAAGTCGTACGACACTGTTTTGGCATTTTGGACGGATGTTGCACCTTGCACCGTAGATGTTGCACCCTGTTGATATCGTTCTTCGGACGGCCATAACTGTTGGCTTGTTTAGAGTTACAGGAGCCATAACCAGTCAAAACGAAGCTCTGTGCGAGTTCTACGGCTTTGACAGCTTCAAGCCGTCAATGAATACCATACCCAAAAAAGACTATCCGAACCTCAATCGGACATCAAAAGTTTTTTACCATTCATTTTTTCGTCACGTGCATTTTTACGTTAAAACGGGATCATCGTGGTTGGTCTTCGATTTCCCATCGCTGGAGGGTGGTGCGCCATGGTACTGTTGCATTTCAAATCCATGCACTCATTTTTAAAAGTCGTACGGTACTGTTTTGGCATTTTGGACGAATGTTGCACCTTGCACCGTAGATGTTGCACCATGTGGATATTGATTATTCGGACGGCCATAACTGTTGGCTAGTTTAGAGTTATAGAAGCCATAACCATTCAAAACGAAGCTCTCTGTGATTTCTACGGCTTTGACAGCTTTAAGCCGTCAATGGATAGTTCCATACCCAAAAAAGACTATCCAAACCTCTATCGGATCTCGGAAGTTTTTTACGCTAATTTGTTTTCAATTGTATACGAAGAGCGCATTCTTTACTTTTACCGTTAAGGTTAAGAGTTCTGTATTGACAAATGATGGTGGTAGTTCTATTTTATTTTGTTCCAATCTTCCTAATTATTCATCTTCTAGTGGATCTTTGTGTTCTAACATTGTTGTTCGTATAAAAGTTATTTTAAGGATATGTTAAAGAGAGGTTCAAAATTATCAATTTCTGATTTTGTTGTTTTTGTTTTGGAGAAGCTGATGATTTTTGAGAACTTTTGATGGCGTACCAATTCAAATATGTTATGAATTAGTATTTTGAAGAATTGTTCTATGAGAATTACTACTGTTTACTCTTCGTCTAAGGATGATTGTTTTTTAAAGTGCATAGTCTTGTGATTCTAGACAGCTTAATAGGTTTCGGTTGGTGATCGTTCTTATGGGCTGGTCTTAGAAATGTGAATAATCCGCATCTTTCGAATGCAGATATTAAATCGTTGATCATTGATGAGACTCGTGATTGTCCTAATAAAAAATCTAAAGATATTATAGATGATCTTAGAAGTGAATACAATCTTTATTTGTCTTTATAGCGACTTGGAAGTTCGAACACTTCGTTTTCGAATATCGAATGTTTTGAAATATAATTAAGTGCTATAAATATGGTTTTGTTAAACATCATTTAATTAATGAATAATGATAAGAAAGTTGTTTCTGAAAAATATTTAAAAAAATATTTTTTTCAAAGGAAAACCGATAATGCGACTAAAAATCGTTTATCGGTAAATAGCTTTTCGATTGATATAAGTTGTTCGAACCCTTGTGCACTTGTCTAATAATCAAATGAACACATTAGCAACTAATTAACACACACATCTCTTCATGAATCATGTAAGGTTCTAGAAGCTTTCAAATGGATAAGAGATATTATCATGAGAGGGGTACAATGGTAATTAGCATAACTGAGAAGTGATGGGAGGTGAAGCATCGATGGCTTGGTGGAGGGAGGGGGGTTGAGGGCAAGCTTAGGCAACACTATTCTTATGTCTATATGAGGAGAGGTATACCACAGAGTTAGAATCACAAAACTCACAAAGCTTAAGTTATAAAATCAATGGCTTCTTCTTCTTCTTCTTCTCCATCTCTTATTTTCTAAAGAAAATTGTCGCAAATCAACTCCAAATCACTTCACACTTTGCTACAAGGCTTATTAATATATTAGGACACCTTCCATCAAGTCACAACTTGAAAAAGCAAAGCCACAATCACCCCACACCTAGAGGCCCTGAGCTAGTTTGGAGGTTGGAGGCAAAAGCAAGGTGGAAAGCAAGGAGAAGGAGGAAGGAGGAAGGAGGAGGAAAAGGTGGTTGTAAGGTGGAGGTTTGGCTTGGATTCTTGGATCTTGGTTGTTAGTGAGGTTAAAGGTGAGTTAACACCTCACTTCGAATGGAAAATATAACATACATATGTTGTGTTAATTGTATATATATTGTTTGAATTATTATTAACTTATGTTAAAACGTTAGTTTGAATTCTTGCTTTGAAAGTAAGTGACATATGTGATCCATATATATAAACTTGAAAAATCTTGGAATGGACTTGTATGACTTGTGACAAGATCTTGAACAAAGCACATAGGTTATAAATGGACCGTGGTTTAGATTGGACTCGGATTTGAAAGTGAACTTATAGCGATAAACGCTATAGATTTGTGAATTGCCTTATTTTTGGCGATTTCTATGGAAATTTGTAGAGAGATCCTTAGGGATTTTTCCCCATATTTATAATGTGTTATATATATATATATATATATATATATATATGTTTGTTGGTATTAAAAGCTTGAATGGCAAAAAGTTAAGTAACATCTCGAAAGGTGGTCGAAAATTCACTTGTGCAAAACTGCCTCGTTTAGCCTTGATTTTAGACTTTAAAAGGGTTGAAAAGATATTTAAATTTAAGTATTTTGCGTCATTCTTTTTAAAATGTTTACTAACTCATATTATAGTGTTTTAAAAGTGGTTTGAGATGTTTATGAATTTTTATGAATTAGTTTTGAATTTTTAAAAAAGAAATATTTTGTTGTAAATATGTCGTTTTCAAGTTTCTTGGGAAAATTTCAAAGCTGTTATTTTGAGGTAATATTTTAGATTAATGTTTCAAAACCTATTATAAGTATTTTCAAGTATTTTAAAAGTATATACCAATATTTTTGGAAAGGAGTTATAATTGCTTAATGGTCAAATGGTTGGTTGTCTGATTACTTGTTTGAAACGTATTGGTTATGCTTAACATAAAAAGCCGATGAAGTAAGGCTTATCTATTTATGAGAGTTAAGATTGATGTTAAGTAGAGACTGAAAAATAAAGCTTTAACCTATCGGGCTTTCCGCTTAACCGAGGAATAGTAAGTAGAAAAATGTTGGAAATGTGTTAATCGTGTTGATTTCTTATTGTTTATGGAAATCATTAATACTATACTTAACACTAAAAGCCAATGAGGCAGACTTATCTATTTGTGAGATTCAAGAATGAAGTGCCTAGGAAAGACTTGGTGCAACCAGTGCTCAAACTTACCTGACTTCACTCTTGGGTGAGGAATAGTTAAATTGGAATGTCGGAAATGAGTTAACTGTACGAATCGTGATTTATATAAGCAATTGTTTTGAATGGATAATCGATTAGTCGATTATCGAAGTAGACCAAATATGACTTAAGAAGTCATCAAAAGGCTTCACAATTTCATACCAATGAGAACCCTCGGGGAGGAGCATTGGTACGAAATGTCTCTAGATTTCGCTTACTTTTGAAAGAACTGGAATTGAGTTTACCAAAAATTCATAGAATTAGTTTTGAAGAGAGCAAGATTGGTATGTGTTTTACTTATGAAATACTACTTTAAAAATAGTATACAGGTTCTATGTTTCAGAAGCGTTTGTTAAATGAATGTTATAGAGTTAAACTATCAATTCTAAGGTTAAAGTCCAAGGAAGAGGTCTACATTAACATTTCAAACGATGCTAACATATGAGACTATCTATTTTGAGGAGTATTCCAAGTGAGAGGATGGCGTTAGTATTCATTGGAGGACTTATGTGGGGAACATACATAGAGGTTCGAGATCTGTTTGAGATGCTCGAATCCATGTAGTGATTCATGATCTGTTCAAGATGTGGGAATCCATTTGGGGATTCGTGTTCTATTCGAGTAATGAAGACTTGAGTGAGAGATGTCGAACGTAACCTCGACATTGAACATGACTAAAATCAGATATGTGATGCATAGCCAAATGAAATGTAGCACTTTAGCAATCCCAAGGGTGTAAACGACTCCATCTAGTTTTACTTATGGATATGCATGCGAGAGTGATGCATTCAAAACCACGATTGTCTAGGCATGGGCCGCTTATGTATTTCCTGTAGTGCATTCCTTAGAGATGTATATTGCTCGAAAGGATATCTCCGATCCTTATGCAGAAGTTTAGATTCTGATAGATCCAAGGAGATATCCATGGAAAATCCACTATGCGAATGCACCTTAGCGGTATTGATTGTATACTTATTATTGTTGTGGCGTTCACAATACAACTATTTGATATGATTTATGTGCTATACTCTAGACATTATCTACCATATTATTATATGTTAAATTCAATGAATGGTTGGTTTCTTTGAGGGGAAAACAGTTATGGGAATCCATACGGTCTCAGTGATTACTATTACTTGCTGCATATTTCTTCAGTTTCTCACGTTGGTTTTCCAGATTGATCCGGGTGTTTTTTTTCTTATAATACTCAGGTCAGCCCCATGTATGTTTATAGATTTAGCCTTGGATGCTTGTAGCTTATGGAGAAGAGCTCGATGATTATCTTTCATAGTTTTCTTATTTCTGCCGCCTTACTATTTGATATATCAGTAGTGTGAGGACAAACCATTATAACTATCCAGGGTGATGATAGTACTTAGGTTTTAGTTACTTTGATATTTCTATATTCAGAGTAACCCTTTACACTATTCCTTTGGTATTATATATTATCGTCCCGTTGTGAGAATTCTCACTTTCTAGTTTTATTCTATTTTATATTTTTCCTTAACTATTTTTTTTCTGGCACTTGGTTGTTCGGTACACAAATACCGTGGATGTATTTAGTGTTGACATTCGAGGTTGAAATACCATATCATTACATTTGGTATCAAAGCCCAAGGTTGAACAAACACCATGTCTTTGGTTGGGTATGTCTCATTTGAGATAGGATAAGTGACATCCTTGTGACGACCCGACTTTCCACTGCCAGAAAATCGCATCATCAATTAAGAAAGAAAGGGATAGAAGAAGAAAAGAAAGAAGAGAAAGAAGAAACAACACTAGAGCCTCAACAGCGGAACAAATAAATTATATTAATAACATAAGTATTTACATAATATACAATACCAATCAGAGATACACAGCATACACATTACATATACTAGACAGCTATAAACACCTGTCTAGTATTCACAACATAATACAACACAACACAGAGAACACACAGCGGAACTAATATCTACAACGCAGAAGCCTCCTGCTCCATTGCTCCTCCATATTCGTCAAAGCTAACCTGAATCCTAACTTGAATTCCCTTGGCTACTCATAAAAATTTGAGTACCCAAGAGTTTATGAAAAACAAAATAAACTCCGGGTCAGACATGGGTCTGGTGTGAGTAACAGGTTAAGGTTGCTTAACTTTAAAAACCTTTGAAAAGAAAGGTATCACGTAAGACTTCCCACACATAAACATGGAAAAGTTTTTACCTTACGCTAACCAAAACATTTGATAGGAAATCCGATGATATTATAATAGTGTCTAGGGTTTTCAAGTAAAATACAGAAATAGCTGGAATGCTTACATCTCACGTTCCAACATAGTTGGGCACAACTAATGTAATGACCTGTAAATTTCGATAATTAAACTGGTTAATTTAATAAGATTTTTGTAATTAAATTTAAGAAGAAGAAAAAAGAAAAAAAACCTTTATAATTTATAATGAAGTGAGTGTTTAAAATGAAATGAAAATAAAAAGGATATAGTAACGGTTGTAAGTTACTATTTAATTGGTATATTAATGTAGTTATAACTGTTACATTTGGGTATTAAATTGAATATATGCAAATAAACGTATGGTAATGGAGCGAATTCAACATTATATAAGCAATTCTGATAATTAGTGGAAATAATAAACTTGAATGTAATATAAAGTTAGTGACAACATTTATGCAAGTCACCTTTTTATTTAGGCTGCTAAATTCAGAGTAGGAAGTCAATTACATTTAAATGTAGGTAAATGTTCATTAATGTGAGATAGGATTGTAACTGTAATGTGTGAATGTAAATGAAATGACATAAATGGAAATTTATATTTTATTCATAAGATGAAATAAAGGGATGAAACCAAGTTGAATAAATTAATTTAGGTTTTATTTATGATAAATGTATATATTTGGGAAATTCAATATAATTGAAAATAACAAGTTATTACAAAAGAAAGATGAAAATTGGAATATATATTTTTGTAAGGAAAGATAAACAAATAATAACTAGGTTTATAGAGTGATAACAGATTTAAAAAAAGAGTAGGATTAAAGCATGGTAGTTATTGGAAAGTAATTAATTGAAATTTGGATGAATTGGGAATTTTTTTTAATGTATTAGTATAAAAACCAATTTTAATATTACCCATAAGAGGATAAATTAATAGTCGATTCAATAACATGATTGAGAAATCAAATATATGGATTTATTGGGAATTTAAAACTTATAATTTTTTTTTGGATAAAATACAGCGTTTTACATGCAATAAAATTTTCTACTTTTATTACATATTATATATATATATATATGTTCTTATTATTATTATTTCTTATATCTACCTCTATTTTATCTTTCTATTTTTATTTTGTCTAGACAGTCATGTTTATTTATTGGATTATTGCTTGTTTATATCTTTTATTTATGGCTTGGAAGAAACTAAAAGGGTATGCGTTATATTGTCTTAATTGCTTGCCTTTTTAATTGCCTACTCTTTATTTCTTTTTATTTATAAAACCTTGAAATTTAATATAAATTTTAACTTGATTTAATCATTTCCCAAAAGTCTAAATATAAAATTGGAAGTTTTGAAATTTTAACTTTGTTAAAAGACAACCCCAATTGGAATTTTAATAAAAATGAATTATGTATATTTTAAATACGAAGAATGTAAACGAATTTAATTTTAAGTTAAGTAATAACTTTTGACAAGTCAGTGTATTTATAGACCGTGAAGTTTCGCATTTAAAAAGGGCATAAATTTTTAATGGTATAAATAACGTATATAGGAAAACGTATTAATAAAAAATAAAATCAACGCATTCAATTTGCTTTAAATTGTCTAATTAAACTTTACCGTTTCTTTATAAATCAATGATGGTCTACCTACAATTTCATTGGTTAATAGGTATATAATCTGTGTTTTCCTTTTTCATTCTCAGCAATTAATTCTGCCGTTTCTCCACCAAAGATTTCGCATATAATTCATGAACAAAATCAAATAGGATCTTTGGATGGGATAACGTTCCAAATCTAATAATTTTGACCGGACAAATCAACGCAAGTTATTATATAAAAAGAAGGTAACGTTCGAAATTCTTCAAATCGTGCTTCCTTACTGTTCTTTTATCAATCAATGCAAATAATTATTTTCTTCCCATACTCACTCCCGCAATCAATTTTTCTTACCTGGAAAGTTTTCAACGTTCAAAAAATAAAAGAAACCTCCATTTCAGTTCAAAATGGAAATGGTATTGTTTACCGTTTTCTTAATTTCAATCAAAGGAATTAAATACTTGCCTAAATACCGCAAGTTTATCTCCAAAATTCTAGTGCACGTACGAAAGTAAATGAGAAAAAAATATAAAGATTTTTACTTGCCGTTTATTCTTCTCTGCATTGATTTCCTTGCCGAAACAAACGGGACTCTTGCCCAAATTTCTATTCATGCCTAAATTATCGCAACTCGCCTCTTATATAAATCAAACCCACACCACAAAGTTTCGCCACCTCAACATTTTCCATTTGCATTGTTCCAGTTGCTTGCGTGAAAAACTTCTTCAGGTAAATGGCCGAACCTTGCTTTCATTTATTTTGTTCTTCTTCTTGTTTCATTTGGTCCGATGTCCACACTACTCGGCTGCTCCACCACCCGTCCTTGCCATATCTCCTTTTTCCCTCTCTGATCTATTTTGACATACATGTCAGATTGTTGTAGGAAGTCAAGCTTAATATCCTCTTGCACTCTGTGGAAAAATGCATGCGCCCCTGTAGTTGTGGCCACTTGAACTTCTTGCGTGAGTCATTTTTTTAAAATATGTATTGCTAAAGTGTGTCATCTTTGAAAAAAAATGGTAACAAACAAAACTAATATCCTTCATTTTCATACACTCACAAGTGCAAAATCACGTTTGTTTCAGCAGATAGGTAGAACTTTTTATTACCTAAATTATTTCCAAAATATGCCGTGACTTGTATATTTTGAGTGCATGCTTACGGGGTTTAAAATAGGCAAGGAGACCGTGCCATTTATTTAGATTGTATCACATTGTTTTGTGAATTCATGCATGATTCATTTTAATAAATGTTAACAAAAAAAAAGTATATTTTCATTTGCATCTCTGGAAGAAGTAAGAAATATATGTGCCAGTAGTTGTGGCCACGTGAATTGCATGAGTGTGGCACTTTGAATATTTAGCAAGCAAAATGGTGTATTCGGCCATAACGTGCACGTGCATGCATTCATTTATATAAAAAAAGCATCAGTGCATGCGTGAGTTGTTCCTAAGTGTTTAAAAAAAAAAAAGAAGATAAATGCATGTTTTAAAAGATGAGGTAGGAGTGGCTGTGCTATGTTGCGTGTTCAAGCTTTGCGAACCAACATGCTTCACTTTTATGCAACGTGATTATTTATACAGAGAAAGAAAAAAAAGAGATATATTAGTTGCAAATTTCACTGTTTTCAATTTCTGAAGAATTTTAGTGTACGCAACTATTTGTAGAAAGGGAATAACGTATTGTGTCCACCTTTTTCTTTCCAGCTTTTGCCTAAAACTTTCCGCTATAATTTTCATGGGTACGTAAATAGTTAAGATTTCACTGCCTGGCCTTGAGAACGTGGGCGAGTCGAGTAGTGGGAGTGGTCGAGTCAAGTTCTATTCGTTCCAGTTGTTTCGAAAATTTTGCTTTGACCGTAATTTTAAAAGTCGCGTATTTGGTATTTGGATCTTATTATAGATTCGAATCAAGGCATGGCATCTGCGGAAATCTAATCGTGCTATTTGTACGTTCCTTTATCAAGTGGTACAATTGTTTGAATCTGATTATCTGCAGTTTTAAGGTGAGTATTTCTCACCAGACAAACATACCTATATATCTGTGTATTTATCACAAGTGTAATTGTAAAATTTATCTTATTTAATTTTATCTGCCTGTGATATAAACGTATGATGTTAAGCCCCATTATTTATTGACACATCATCAGTTGTTTATTTATTGAAGTATTATTGCAGTATACTATTTAATGCTTATTTACTGTTAATCACACTGCAAGTTCCCTGTAAATTTGGGACCGTTATAGGCTGAAATGATAGGCCTGAACGATAATTATTTACCCATTTATTTATTTAATTGTTTAATTATTTATTATTTAACTTGGGATTGCGGGTTTGAAATGATAGAACCCGGGTTTTTGTAAATTGCGGATTGAAATGATATATATCCGTATCACTTGACCTAGGCTAGAAAACTATATACAGACCCGTGGTTTATATAATATTATATGAAGTGTTTTAAAAATATTTTAAATAGAAAGTTTATGATATTCTGGCTTAAATGTATTTAAAGGATTTTATGAAATTTATAATGATTTTTGAATGAGTCAAAATGTTAAATAAATGGAAGTTTAAGTAAATTTTTTTGGAATATAACTTATTCTGAATTTTTGTTAAAAGTGAGATTTTAGTTAAGTAAAATAATTGATAATAAGTTATATTTGGGAATTTAAAATTAGTTGTTAAGTTAATAATTTATTTCAGCACTTAAATGCTGTCTTTTGTAAATGAACTGTTTTAACCTATGACTTTAGGTAGCATTTTATAAGTGCTACGGAAACTGAATTTTGATTGTTTTAATTAAAGAATTTAATGGAAATAATCTTTGGGAAAAAGCTTAAATTTTGGAATTTAATATGTAATTAATAAAAATAAGGAATTGACTTTAAATGGTTTTAAATGGAAGAATTTAACTTTTAAATGTGAGTTGAAAGGCAATTAATTCCTAAATAAATTGAATAGATTTAAATGGTATTTTATAAAAATGACTGATGTTTAAAAATGATATTATGATATTGAAGGTATTTGAAATTTATTTTGATTTTTAAAGTATAAATACCATTTTTAAAAGTTGTAACCACGGGTTAAAATAATGTTTGGTTGTTAAAGAGACTGGGATCGGATATCTGGCATACTCTCTGTCGATACCGAAAACCACTTTGACAACCGTGTACGCGGTGGAGATTCTAGAATGAAGTAGGATGGTGGTGACGTTTTTCTTTAAGGTAAATACGTGGACCCGACTCCCGTGAGTTGGCATAAGGTGGCTAAAACAGGAGCGATTCTCGGATTAATGAGGTAGCACCTCTGATCGGACGCACTTCTTCGTATGCCATTCTATTACTCTTGTGATTGTTTTGGTGCGCACCTTTGATTTGGGAGTGTTGTTCGAGGTGGGCGGCAGCTGCGCGCTGCGCGTTTCCGTCGGTCCGGATAGCAATTGGTATATCTACCCTGGCATGGCCTAGTTGTGCCGTGTCACCTACCATAGCGAGCCTTGTACGAGTTTGGTTATCTCCCGTAGCCCGTGTGGTATCCTCTGGTGGCTTCCCGATCAAGAGGGACTATGATATTGGATGGACTACTGGGACTATTATGTGGTAAGGGCTATATGGGTAACCCCTTAACGCTATTTAAAAGTAAGTTTATTTTACTAATAGACATTATTATAATAGCGAATATTATTACATAGTAAATAGTTTAACGGATCCTTAGAGGATGGGAGGTCCCAAGCATCCTTTAAGTTACTTGCTCTATATTACAGTACACTTGAATTAACTTACACTATATAAGTATGTATGTCCTGACTCGAGTGTTTATGTTTTATTTTACGCTCGGGTCAGCCTGAGTTGCAGTTCAGCTTTCATTCCGGAGATAGGATTTCTGGAGATCTTTCAAGCTGCTGGCAAACTTTCAGTCTGTTATCTTATTTATGTAATCAATACTATGGGATATTTGGATTTTTCTATTGATGATTTAAACTATATTTGAGATTAAAGCCTATGTAATTTTTATTTGTTTGAGACTATTTATAGTGGCTTCATGAACCACTAAGTATTTTAAATTCCGCCGCGAGTTTCTGATATCTGTGTCTGTGATTCTGTGATTATTTATTTACTGTACATTTTGAGATTTGCCAAATTTTATTTACAACGCGGTATTTTGAACAATTCAAGTTTGACATGTGCGGATGCGAATGGTTGAAAATATCGGGTCGTTACAACTAATACGTACGGCACTTATTGGATTTTGGATTCCATACAATGGCAGGGTTACTGGGGTACCGCCCGTCACAGTACGTGGCCTAGATCACCGTACCGAGGAGTACTCCCACTCCCCTGCAACACAAGGCCGGAACCATTCCTTACTGAACAATTCCGAACAAGACAACCCCGCAGTTGTTTGAAATCAACTGCCCACACAGCCGAATATAAAGGGACTTCTAGACAGGGATTAATCTCGCTCTCCAGTGGGGGCTACCCACGAAGCCTTGCTGCACCTCCCCTGTTTTGCCATTCCCGGTTGATGAGGCTTGAGGCTACGATTACCTTTACAGGACATAACACTTAGAATGCTCATCGTCCACCTGACGATGTTCTGAAAGCATTCAATCCATACAAGTTCGTTTCGGGATCGAACGAAACCGAAGGCATTATCTCGTTACACTCATTTTGGAATCACCCTCAGAGTTAACGACAATAACCCTTGTACTCTAATCCACCATCTCGAATCTATAAGCACAATTCCGTCAACTCATTACGGAATCACCCACAGAGTTATACTGACGTATAGCCCTTACACCTCGAGTCTTCACAAAGCTCCATTTGGATTTACGACCTAACGTTATTTGGAATCGATATGGTTTTCGGATATCCAAATATGGAAACCCGATCCCGGTCTCATCGAAATTCAAAGCGTGTCTTTTAGGTCCAAGTTGTTTTAAAGGTTTAAAACAATTTAATTCAATATTATCTATATACACACAGATAGATAATTCTCAACATCATAATAGATAATCAATATTATCATCACATCAGATAATCTATATTATCAATTTCAACAGATAAATCATATTATCAACTCAATGCAACCACAACATCCAAATCACACAACAACATTTGTCTCATAACTGAGATCTCACCATTCAGGGCAATAAATATCAATCATCATTCATAAGCAAAGACTAATCAATCCAATCTATAATTAATTTAAAATGAATTAAATTAATTACTTCTTCCTTAAATTAATTTAAAATGAATTAAATTAATTATTCATCCATATAAACCTTGCTTACATATTCCTTAATTAATTATAAATCAATCAATTAATTGCTCTTAACAAGTTACCCTAATTAATCATCTTGATTAACTATCCTTTAATTACATTCAAGTAATTAATCTCTAATTAATTTCATAAATTAATTATTCCAAACCAAACCTGTAATTAACCTGTAATTACTTCATTAATTAATTAATTATAATTAATTACATTCATCCTTAATTAATTACAATAATTACTTCCTTCATTGATTAATTGTTCTTATTAATCAATTCTTCATTACATCATTAATTATTTAAATTAATGATCTCAAATTATTTTATTTTAAATAACTCCATTAAATTAATTATCAATTATCTCTATTGATTAATCATTCTTGATTAATCACATTAAGTAATTAACTTAAATTAATTACATCTCTTAACCATTTTCAAATAACTCAATTGTCTAAACCTAAATTAATTACACTAAGTAATTAATTATTAATTACTTACTTAAGTAATAATACAACATATAAATTACATATTAATTACACAAAGTAATTAATTTTCAAAACTCCTCAAATTAAATTACATCTAGTAATTTATTTTCTCAATTACTTCTCTAAGTAATTATTCATTTATAATTACATTTGAAATTACTTTTCAAATCAACCGGTGATTAAATTAAATTAATTAAACTTAATTAATTAACTTAATTAATCAAAAATAAAATTAATTAATTACAATTAGTAATTATTTCCCTTAATTACTTTCATTAAGTAATTATACTTAAACAATTCAAAGGATTATCTTAAATTAATTAATGAAATTAATTATTAAAATTAATTACATTAATTAATTATAAAATAATATTAAGTTAATGACCTTCATTAACCAATAACAAATCTTTAATTACCTTTCCAAAGTAATTAAATGAATTAATCAATATTAATCTTAATTTATTTAAATAAACTCATTAATTTATTTCTAATTATTAAATTAATCAAGTGATAATTAAACTTAAACAATTATTAATTACTTGATTAATTATTCAATTCATTAATTAAATTAATCAAATCTTATTAAAATTAATTTCTAAATCACACTTTAATCAAATTTAATTAACTTACTTAAAACTTTTAATTAATTAAATAAATCCTTAATTATTTATTTAATTAATCTAATTATTAATTAATTAAATTAATTAATTACAAAACTTAATTACCTAGATTAATTAATAAATCCTTAAGTTCAAATCAACTTAATGATAATCATTAATTTCATTAATGATTCAATTATCATTATCAAAAATTTAAAAACAAATTGCTTTTAAAATTTTCTAAATTCCATTTTAAATTAAAATGAAAATGAAATTAAATTTTAAACTTAAACAAGATTTTAAGTATTAAAAACTCTTTAGTTTTCATTTTACAAATTCACTTAACTCTTAAAGTAATTTTAGGCTAATAGTTTACCTAAGCCTATATTCAATTTAAATAAAATTACCTTAAATATTTCAAATGATATTGAAACATATAAATTCAAATCTTATTTTTATTACAACCCAAAATTTTAAACCATGTTTCAGATTTAAATACACAGATTAAAATTTAAAACTCTGTTTTAAATCTTCGTTTCAGATTTTATAAAATACTCAAACTAAATATATCATTTGAATTTATCAATCTATTTCTTTTTGAAACTTTCAGATTCAAATTCAAATTTGAATCCAGGATTTCAAATTCAGATTTAACTTAGAATTTAAATCTTGTTTTAAAAACTTAATTTCAGATTTAAAAGTTACATTATATAAAACCGTGCAGGTTTCATTATTTCATTAAATACTTTAATTTATTTCTGCTATAATTCTTTTTTTCAAAATCTGGAATTCAAATTTATTTGAATTCATAGTTTAAATCTTACTTTAAGTTTATATTTAAACTTGCTTTACTAATTTAAATTTGGTTTTAAAATTCAAAACCTGAAACAGATCAGGTTTCAGGAACAACCTGAAGACAAAATGTACCCGAGTTCAACACAATGTCACTTCGAGTCATTACATACATTACTTCGGGCAAACCCTCATATGACTCGAGTACTTACTCGAGTAAATTCTGCAAATTTCCAAAACTAACAAAATCTCCTAAATACAGATCACCAGAAAATAAATAGAGCACCGTACACATGCACGGTGTCTCTGCCCTCCTCCAATCGACTCCGGCATCGTCAACATACCAGAAAACAACCTCATTCCTCAATACAATCATCAAACAATTTCCAAACACCTGCAACTGAAATCCAGCCCCTCTTCACAAACCTGGGAACACAACAGTCCTCACCCACTCTAAACCTGTCAACGACGAAATCCAACTCCTCCGACCACCATTGGAGCTGCTACTTCTTCTATACCTTCGTCACCAACCCAGCCCCCTTCCTTCAAAACCCCTTAGCACTCGATCACCAATTAAAACAGAATTGACCGTATGAAAAACCTGCTCATAAACTAGGGTTACAAATTTAATTTGATCACTGCCGCCACCATGATCATCTTGATCATCTCCTGACAATTTTCTCGGCCACACCATAGGCCTAACTTCCTCCAGTAACTACCCTGACCCTCCCAAATCCCTGATTTATCTAAATTTCCCAAATTCCTCTCTTCCAGATAGAAATGAACTGCCCCCAAAATCTCTAACAATTTTTTTTGTGTTTTATGATTTAAAAATCATGTTTTCACTTAAGTTTCCAGATCACAATCTTAATTTAATTAATCAAGGATTTTAAGTTTTATAAAAATTCATATTTCCCTGATCATATTGGGTTTCCAGAGAAAGCTGTATCTGTTTTAACCCAATTAAAATTTTAAACTTAAGCTTATGATTACACAAACAATTTTTGTTTGTATCACAATCCATAACAATGCTTAGATCATGAGATAGGGAATTTAAATTAATTATAAGGACTGAGTTTAAACTAGAAACAGAGAGGTCAAGATATTAACAGATATGCACACACACATCATCCAAATATCTACAGATAGTTCCTAGATACACATACAGAAACATACTTATCACAAGCCATACTCATCACAGTAATAAATCATGCAACCATGTTACTTAAATTATTTTAACAAAAATGTTGCTCACCAATTTCCTGAGCAGAGCATCATGTTTATTGAAAAATTTGAACTTGAATTGCTTTGGACTGAAACTTTATGTTGCTTCTGATTATCTACTTCATGCATGCAGGTTTTAAAACTACAGGTTTGTTTTTGAAGTGGAGAAATGTATTAAGGCTGAAGATTTGATATTTGCAACTGGCAATGAGATTACAGGGTTGTTGCATGAACTTGGAATTGGTTTCAGAGTTTATTGCTGAAAATTTCCAGATGAAATGCAGACATTAATCTACATTTCAGTTTGAATTACTTGAGGATTTAATTGCTTGTATCAGGTTTGAAAGGAAATGCAGGTTTGAATTTTAGAATCTGGTTACAGGCTATTGGTTTGCAATTAAAATTTTGAGGAGTGAAGTTTCAGGACTTGTTTTTGAAGAGCTTTGAGTTTTTCAGATTTTTTTTTCTTTGATTCACTTATACTTGGTTTTGAAAAGAGAATGAGGAAAAAAAATGAAGATGTTAATAAGGCTGAAATAAATTTAACAAAATAAATAAAAGAAAATAAAGATTAAATGACACTTGTCACTTTGCTTGATTTTCAACTAACACATGTAGCTTAGACTTGTTAATTAGATTGCACTTGTCTTAAATTAAATTTATTTACATTTTTAAATGTTTAAAAAGAGTTTTCTTTAGTTTGTGTTATGTTTATGAATATATATGAATTTCTCGTTTTAAAAGTAAATGTATATAAAACAATTTATAAACTAAAACTTATACAAATATTTTAAAGAATCAATTAATTTGAGTATCAAAAACAATTTCAAATCAAATTAAATTTTTGAAATCAAAATTAAAATCAATTTATTCAATTTAAAAATGAAGACTCTATTTCCCTTTTTTAATTCCTTCTTTATATTTAAGAAAAATAGAATATTTATTAATATGGTTTCAAATAACAATTAACAAATTTTATATGATTTATAAAGAAATTATAAATCACTTTTATATTTAAATGAATTTAAATCACATGTTATATTTAGACTTATATAAAATATACTTAAATCATATTACTCAAATAATATTTAAAAAGAAATAAAATCAACTTTATTTAAATTTAAAACAAAAATTAAGCCAAGACAAATTTTAAACAAAATAACATTTATTATAAATATTATCAAACCATAAAGTTATTAATTTAAATAGATTTTTAAAAGCTTAATATTAATTTAAAACATAATTTACTAATTACTCAATATTTATTAGAATTTAAAAAAAAATTATTTATTTATTAAATTCCAAAACAAAAATAAACTATAATATATATACAAATATATATATATATACATTATAATTTAAACATTTATTTTAGCTTTTAAAAGACAATCACAAATTAAATATTTATTAAATCTGATTATTAAACCAAAACATATTTTATCAATCAATATTGTCAATATCAATTTAATTTTATATAAAGATTATTAAATTGATATTGTCTAAAATTCCGGGATATCACGTTCCTTCCCCCTTAAAAGAATTTCGTCCCCGAAATTTAAAACAAAGGTAATTTAATAACCTATTGAAGATTTTAAATTTAAAACCAAGCATATATCAAACATATGCTAACAACCATAGCAATCAATTCATCCAATCAAACAAAATTAACCATCCAGGCAAAATTCTGGATAGAGCTTCCTCGAGTTTCCCAAGTAAACACTGGGATACTCGCCCTATAAAACCCAAACAATCAACACTACTAAGTTACAGAACTCCTACTCATCTAGATCTATAACTGAACAAGACATCAGACTATAGACAAGTCTGACTCAACAACCAAAATCTCCCAGAACAGCTGATTCCAAAACCAGAAATAGATATACACGTACTCCCTCAGAGATACGTGAAACACAATGAATTCCAGTTGTCCAAACTGGCAATTCAATCCAGATAATCAAACACTTATCCAAAACAGAACACAGAAGAAATCCAAAACATCTCGGAGCTAGCTTACCCAACCTTACCAAAATTTATAGCTTCTGAAAACTGAGAAAACTTATCCAAAACCAGACTTCAGATTCACAAAACTCTTCGGACGATCTCGAGCTGCCCACATCCTACCTGATCAGCTAAATCCTTGCTGATGTCACAAGAAACAATCTAGACCAAACCCATCAGAATGATCCTCCACGATCAATCAAGATCAAGAACAACTCTACTCACAACCATCAGAAGAAAACAAACTTCTCTTGTCCGGAAAAGAAAAGCAGATGCACTCCCAAACTGCTTCCGCTGCACAACTCTGATCTGGAGCAGAAAAGAATGCTGATGGAAAACTCAAGCACAACTGGACAACATAACCAAGAAGATCTCTAATAACCAAGAGAAAATTCAGAATTTCCTCAGATCCTGAGTTGCTTCAACCAACTCCATCTCAAGAAACCAACCTTCAACTAGTTGAACCACCGGTACCACTGAATCTCCAGATGAAGACAAACTCTGGCTTCTTTGAAAATATTCAGAACAATCTCCAACAACCCAAGGGAACACTCAACTATCGCAAGTCGCTTTTGCGATCAACTCAAACTAAAATCCAAAGAGAACTGTTCTTTCTAAATCAATCAGAACAGCTTATGTTGGTCTAGTCAATCCATTGAAGAAATGGATTCTACTCTACTGCTTCTGAACTCCATCTCCAGAAAACTGCTAAGCTAGAAAACTCTGCCGACACACCGAACACTCCGAGCTGCACTGCTGACACCAATGCAAAAGAATTCTTAACCAAAAGCTCTTCGAGAAACTCGGACTTCAAACCAAACAGAAACATCCTGCTGAACTCAGCCACAACACTGAAGCAGACTTATTTCCTTAAACTTGTTCCAAAGAAATCATCTTCGGAAACATCCATAGTCACCACATCTCATCACGCAGCTACTATTCCTTAAGGTATTAAAATACAATTGCTCGCTTCTGTTCAGCCAACAGATCCAAACTCTACTCATCCAACTTCAAAGATGAACTCCGAACCTTAACAGGTTATCTTCAGAGATCAATGAAGTCCTTACACCACTTCAAAACTCACTCGAGACGGTATTAGGTCTACAGTCTCGACAGATACACTTCCAACCAAACATTCAAACTCCAACCAATGGCAGTCGTGTTATACACACCACTACCTCAATCTACCTTTATAACCCACATTGGAAAACCCGAACAGGTAACCCAATCGATAGGTAGAAATATATATATATATATATATGTATATGTATATATATATATATTAAAAATTACAAATATGCTCTCTCAAGATAGACACTAATCCAGAGCCAGGTATTCACTCAACCTAACGCTCTGATTCCAACTGTGACGACCCGACTTTCCACTCCCATAAAATCGAATCATCAATTAAGAAAGTAAGGGATAGAAGAAGAAAAGAAAGAAGAGAAAGAAGAAACAACATTAGAGTCTCAATAGCGGAACGAATAAATTATATTAATAACATAAGTATTTACATAATATACAATACCAATCAGAGATACACAGCATACACATTACATATACTAGACAGTTATAAACACCGGTCTAGTATTTACAACATAAAACAACACAACACAGAGAACACACAGTAGAACTAATATCTACAACGCAGAAGCCTCCTGCTCCATCGCTCCTCCATATTCGTCAAAGCTAACCTGAATCCTAACCTGAATTCCCTTGGCTACTCATAAAAATTTGAGTACCCAAGAGTTTATGAAAAACAAAATAAACTCCGGGTCAGACATGGGTCTGGTGTGAGTAACAAGTTAAGGTTGCTTAACTTTAAAAACCTTTGAAAAGAAAGGTATCACGTAAGACTACCCACACATAAACATGGAAAAGTTTTTACTTTACGCTAACCAAAACATTTGATAGGAAATCCGATGATATTATAATAGTGTCTAGGGTTTTCAAGTAAAATACAGAAATAGCTGGAATGCTTACATCTCACGTTCCAACATAGTTGGGCACAACTAATACGTACGGCACTTATTGGATTTTGGATTCCATACAATGGCAGGGCTACTGGGGTACCGCCCGTCACAGTACGTAGCCTAGATCACCGTACCGAGTAGTACTCCCACTCCCCTGCAACACAAGGCCGGAACCATTCCTTACTGAACAGTTTCGAACAAGACAACCCCGTAGTTGTTTGCAACCAACTGCCCACACAGCCGAATATAAAGGGACTTCTAGACAGGGATTAATCTCGCTCTCCAGTGGGGGCTACCCACGAAGCCTTGCTGCACCTCCCCTGTTTTAGCCATTCCCGGTTGATGAGGCTTGAGGCTACGATTACCTTTATAGGACATAACACTTAGAATTCTCATCGTCCACTTGACGATGTTCTGAAAGCATTCATTCCATACAAGTTCGTTCCGGGTTCGAACGAAACCGAAGGCATTATCTCGTTACACTCATTTTGGAATCACCCTCAGAGTTAACGACAATAACCCTTGTACTCTAATCCACCATCTCGAATCTATAAGCACTATTCCGTCAACTCATTACGGAATCACCCACAGAGTTATACTGACGTATAGCCCTTACACCTCGAGTCTTCACAAAGCTCCATTTGGATTTACGACCTAACGTTATTTGGAATCGATGTGGTTTTCGGATATCCAAATATGGAAACCCGATCCCGGTCTCATCGAAATCCAAAGCGTGTCTTTTAGGTCCAAGTTGTTTTAAAGGTTTAAAACAATTTAATTCAATATTATCTATATACACACAGATAGATAATTCTCAACATCATAATAGATAATCTGTATTATCATCACATCAGATAATCTATATTATCAACTTCAACAGATAAATCATATTACCAACTCAATGCAACCACAACATCCAAATCACACAACAACATTTATCTCATAACTGAGATCTCAACCATTCAGGGTAATAAATATCAATCATCATTCATAAGCAAAGACTAATCAATCCAATCTATAATTAATTTAAAATGAATTAAATTAATTACTTCTTCCTTAAATTAATTTAAAATGAATTAAATTAATTATTCATCCATATAAACCTTGCTTACATATTCCTTAATTAATTATAAATCAATCAATTAATTGCTCTTAACAAGTTACCCTAATTAATCGTCTTGATTAACTATCCTTTAATTACATTCAAGTAATTAATCTCTAATTAATTTCATAAATTAATTGTTCCAAACCAAACCTGTAATTAACCTGTAATTACTTCATTAATTAATTAATTATAATTAATTACATTCATCCTTAATTAATTACATTAATTACTTCCTTCATTGATTAATTGTTCTTATTAATCAATTCTTCATTACATCATTAATTATTTAAATTAATGATCTCAAATTATTTTATTTTAAATAACTCCATTAAATTAATTATCAGTTATCTCTATTGATTAATCATTCTTGATTAATCACATTAAGTAATTAACTTAAATTAATTACATCTCTTAACCATTTTCAAATAACTCAATTGTCTAAACCTAAATTAATTACACTAAGTAATTAATTATTAATTACTTACTTAAGTAATTATACAACATATAAATTACATATTAATTACACAAAGTAATTAATTTTCAAAACTCCTCCAATTAAATTACATCTAGTAATTTATTTTCTTAATTACTTCTCTAAGTAATTATTCATTTATAATTACATTTGAAATTACTTTTCAAATCAACCGGTGATAAAATTAAATTAATTAAACTTAATTAATTAACTTAATTAATCAAAAATAAAATTAATTAATTACAATTAGTAATTATTTCCCTTAATTACTTTCATTAAGTAATTATACTTAAACAATTCAAAGGATTATCTTAAATTAATTAATGCAATTAATTATTAAAATTAATTACATTAATTAATTATAAAATAATTTTAAGTTAATGACCTTCCTTAACCAATAACAAATCTTTAATTACCTTTCCAAAGTAATTAATTGAATTAATCAATATTAATCTTAGTTTATTTAAATAAACTCATTAATTTATTTCTAATTATTAAATTAATCAAGTGATAATTAAACTTAAACAATTATTAATTACTTGATTAATAATTCAATTCATTAATTAAATTAATCAAATCTTATTAAAATTAATTTCTAAATCACACTTTAATCAAATTTAATTAACTTACTTAAAACTTTTAATTAATTAAATAAATCCTTAATTATTTATTTAATTAATCTAATTATTAATTAATTAAATTAATTAATTACAAAACTTAATTACCTAGATTAATTAATAAATCCTTAAGTTCAAATCAACTTAATGATAATCATTAATTTCATTAATGATTCAATTATCATTATCAAAAATTTAAAAACAAATTGCTTTTAAAATTTGCTAAATTCCATTTTAAATTAAAATGAAAATGAAATTAAATTTTAAACTTAAACAAGATTTTAAGTATTAAAAACTCTTTAGTTTTCATTTTACAAATTCACTTAACTCTTAAAGTAATTTTAGGCTAATAGTTTACCTAAGCCTATATTCAATTTAAATAAAATTACCTTAAATATTTCAAATGATATTGAAACATATAAATTCAAATCTTATTTTTATTACAACCCAAAATTTTAAACTATGTTTTAGATTTAAATACACAGATTAAAATTTAAAACTCTGTTTTAAATCTTCGTTTCAGATTTTATAAAATACTCAAACTAAATATATCATTTGAATTTATCAATCTATTTCTTTTTGAAACTTTTAGATTCAAATTCAAATTTGAATCCAGGATTTCAAATTCAGATTTAACTTAGAATTTAAATCTTGTTTTAAAAACTTAATTTCAGATTTAAAAGTTACATTATATAAAACTGTGCAGGTTTCATTATTTCATTAAATACTTTAATTTATTTCTGTTATAATTCTTTTTTTCAAAATCTGGAATTCAAATTTATTTGAATTCATAGTTTAAATCTTACTTTAAGTTTATATTTAAACTTGCTTTACTATTTTTAAATTTGGTTTTAAAATTCAAAACCTGAAACAGATCAGGTTTCAGGAACAACCTGAAGACAAAATGTACCCGAGTTCAACACAATGTCACTTCGAGTCATTACATACATTACTTCGGGCAAACCCTCATATGACTCGAGTACTTACTCGAGTAAATTCTGCAAATTTCCAAAACTAACAAAATCTCCTAAATACAGATCACCAAAAAATAAATAGAGCACCGTACACATGCACGGTGTCTCTGCCCTCCTCCAATTGACTCCGGCATCATCAACATACCAGAAAACAACCTCATTCCTCAATACAATCGTCAAACAATTTCCAAACACCTACAACTGAAATCCAGCCCCTCTTCACAAACCTGGGAACACAACAGTCCTCACCCACTCTAAACCTGTCAACGACGAAATCCAACTCCTCCGACCACCATTGGAGCTGCTACTTCTTCTATACCTTCGTCACCAACCCAGCCCCCTTCCTTCAAAACCCCTTAGCACTCGATCACCAATTAAAACAGAATTGACCGTATGAAAAACCTGCTCATAAACTAGGGTTACAAATTTAATTTGATCACTACCGTCACCATGATCATCTTGATCATCTCCTGACAATTTTCTCGGCCACACCATAGGCCTCACTTCCTCCAGTAACTACCCCGACCCTCCCAAATCCCTGATTTATCTAAATTTCCCAAATTCCTCTCTTCCAGATAGAAATGAACTGCCCCCAAAATCTCTAACTAAATTTTTTGTGTTTTATGATTTAAAAATCATGTTTTCACTTAAGTTTCTAGATCACAATCTTAATTTAATTAATCAAGGATTTTAAGTTTTAAACAAATTCATATTTCCCTGATCATATTGGGTTTCCAGAGAAAGCTGTATCTGTTTTAACCTAATTAAAATTTTACACTTAAGCTTATGATTACACAAACAATTTTTGTTTGTATCACAATCCATAACAATGCTTAGATCATGAGATAGGGAATTTAAATTAAATATAAGGACTGAGTTTAAACTAAAAACAGAGAGGTCAAGATATTAGCAGATATGCACACACACATCATCCAAATATCTACAGATAGTTCCTAGATACACATACAGAAACATACTTATCACAAGCCATACTCATCACAGTAATAAATCATGCAACCATGTTACTTAAATTATTTTAAAAAAAATGTTACTCACCAATTTCCTGAGCAGAGCATCATGTTTATTGAAAAATTTGAACTTGAATTGCTTTGGACTGAAACTTTATGTTGCTTCTGATTATCTACTTCATGCATGCAGGTTTTAAAACTACAGGTTTGTTTTTGAAGTGGAAAAATGTATTGAGGCTGACGATTTGATATTTGCAACTGGTAATGAGATTACAGGGTTGTTGCATGAACTTGGAATTGGTTTCAGAGTTTATTGCTGAAAATTTCCAGATGAAATGCAGACATTAATCTACATTTCAGTTTGAATTACTTTAGGATTTAATTGCTTGTATCAGGTTTGAAAGGAAATCCAGGTTTGAATTTTAGAATCTGGTTACAGGCTATTGGTTTGCAATTAAAATTTTGAGGAGTGAAGTTTCAGGTCTTGTTTTTGAAGAGCTTTGAGTTTTTCAGATTTTTTTTTCTTTGATTCACTTATACTTGATTTTGAAAAGAGAATGAGGAAAAAAAATGAAGATGTTAATAAGGTTGAAATAAATTTAACAAAATAAATAAAAGAAAATAAAGATTAAATGACACTTGTCACTTTGCTTGATTTTCAACTAACACATGTAGCTTAGACTTGTTAATTAGATTGCACTTGTTTTAAATTAAATTTATTTACATTTTTAAATGTTTAAAATGAGTTTTCTTTAGTTTATGTTATGTTTATGAATATATATGAATTTCTCATTTTAAAAGTAAATGTATATAAAACAATTTATAAACTAAAACTTATACAAATATTTTAAAGAATCAATTAATTTGAGTTTCAAAAACAATTTCAAATCAAATTAAATTTTTGAAATCAAAATTAAAATCAATTTATTCAATTTAAAAATGAAGACTCTATTTCCCTTTTTTAATTCCTTCTTCATATTTAAGAAAAATAGAATATTTATTAATATGGTTTCAAATAACAATTAACAAATTTTATATGATTTACAAAGAAATTATAAATCACTTTTATATTTAAATGAATTTAAATCATATGTTATATTTAGACTTATATAAAATATACTTAAATCATATTACTCAAATAATATTTAAAAAGAAATAAAATCAACTTTATTTAAATTTAAAACAAAACTTAAGCTAAGACAAATTTTAAACAATATAACATTTATTATAAATATTATCAAACCATAAAGTTATTAATTTAAATAGATTTTTAAAAGCTTAATATTAATTTAAAACATAATTTACTAATTACTCAATATTTATTAGAATTTTAAAAAAAACTTTATTTATTTATTAAATTCCAAAAAATAAATAAATTATAATATATATACAAATATATATATACACATTATAATTTAAACATTTATTTTAGCTTTTAAAAGGCAATCACAAATTAAATATTTATTAAATCTGATTATTAAACCAAAACATATTTTATCAATCAATATTGTCAATATCAATTTAATTTTATATAAAGATTATTAAATTGATATTGTCTAAAATTCCGGGATATCACAATCCTAAAATGAATCGAGTGTATTATATATATGAGAGCGTATTTGTATTTTGAAAACTAGATTTTAATTTTTTAGGAATATCTCTTTCTTAGGAATCCCTTGTATGAAATTGCTATATCCTTTCGTGTCTTAAAAGAAATTTTGCTTTGATTAGGTAGTAAAAACTATGAGTACTAGAGCCGTCAATGCTCAAGGAGATAGAGGTGGTCGAGGTAGTATCATCACAAATGGTGGAAATCAAGCACCAAGGAATGCTACTCCGGTCGGGGAATCAAGAGTAGATATTGTAGAAGAGGTCATGCAGGTGAGGCCTCAAGGGAATTTTGCTTCGCTCTATCGCGATTATGAGAGGTTGCGAGATAAGAGTTTTGGTGGTACGAAGATGATCATAGAAGTCTAGAGCTGGATCAAATTGTATGACCGGATATTTGAGATATGGAGCTGGATAAATCAACGAAATGTAAATTGGCATCACGACACCCGACGGATGCAGCAATGGATTGGTGGAGTTTTGTCACTACGGATATCCAAGAGAACGAATTCTCTTGGGACCAATTTAAAGATGTGTTGGAGATGAAGTTTATTCCAAAATCCGTAAATACTTCGTTATTTAGGAGCTTCTGGGATCTAAAGCAGGAGGCCATGACCATGGCGAAGTATAAGAACCGGTTCATTGCATTGTCTCGGTTCGAGTTAGGATTGGTTATACGCCACTGAAGAAAAACGAGATGTCCATTATGGGTGTGTACCCTGAGTTCCAACAGGATATTAGTAATTACATCTTGGGATCTTTTGTTGGTTTGGTGAACATGGTTTTGAGGTTTAAGAGCTTAACTCCGAAGCCTAATATTTCTACACCGATGTGACATCCCCTATCTTGAGGCTCGAAGCTAAGTGCTACAGATGCTGTAGTCATCCACGGTATTAACTTCCGGTAACAAAATATAGTAATGTTAATGGTATTCATAATATTAGAAGCCCATGAATATGAAATAAAATCATCACAGATTTCAAAATAGCTTTTCAGGTCATGTTACAAATCAATATTTCATATTCAGATACATAATCCCAAAACGAATCCTAGGTTTTGATCAAATATAATTATTGTAAATTACACCAAGAGCGACATGTAAAGATGCCCTCTTGGATGATCAAAGTACTAAATAGACATATTTGTCATAAATACATCATAATGGAAATAAAACTAAGTAGCTGCTACATAGCCAACCTTGCCTTTCGAAGCTTATTTGTCCAACCTACTAAACCTGAAAAACCATAACTCTCAATCTACTTAATTAAATTTTGAGCGCCCGAGAGTTTAAGGGGAAACTTAAATTTCAATTCAGACATAAAGCCTGGTGTGAATAATATTATTACATCTCGATTTGCTGATATTAAGTGAGACCACACTGTTTAGCAGAATAGTTTTCCCCTCCCAAATATCCCTTAAAAAAGCATGTCTTTTGCAAATCAGAATCCTGCAATCAAACTGATTATAACAATAATAGCAAGTACATATATGTATAAAATCAGGAAATCAATGGACTGTCTTTCCATACTATAGTTTTACTTGGCTTACTATTAACCATTGGTTGACTCGGGCCTACCAGACATACTTAATAATCTAACTTCTGTTGGACATAATACTGGGTTGACTGCCCCTAACCTTTTTAGGGTCAACTGAACCTAATGGTTTTACGGGCTCACCAATAACCTATCTTTACTCTGTATATTCTCTTCTGTGTGTAACCTCAATTTAGTCCCACCTGTAGCCAGGCCCATACGCTGGAATTTTGGACTTATTTTATCTAGGGGCTAATAGTTAAAGTACAGTGCACGACCCTACAACAGTCTCATTCGGTCTTCTAATATCTGAGTCATAAACATAGGGTTAACTACCCTATTCATGTTTCATTTCCCACCTTAGGGTTAACTACCCTGTTAAAAACTTTATTTCCTTGTATATACTCTTTACAAATGATTTACCCCTGAAATCATACCTTTATAAAACAAGGAAACCACACACACACACACACACACACACACACACACACACACACTTTACATAATACAATGTCGATGAAACCTTATCAATGGGATTATCTCCCCCTTCCAAGTAAGTTAAAAAACCCTTCTTAACTTGGAAAGCTTTAGGCTACAAGGTTAAAACAATGCATTCGAAATCATTGAAATAGACCTTTCGAATTCATTATTTAAATCTTAGACATCCTCTTTCGAAATCATTCAACTTGTCTTTCGAAAACATTGGGGATCTCTTCTTCGAAACCCATATTACATACTTCCGAAAAACATTGAAATTCTTCACTTAAGGCGTATCTTTCGAAAATATGGTGTTCAAGTAAAAATTTGTGGAAACACTGCTTCGAAACCATTTAACACCCTAACTTTCGAAATTTTTGGGTATAGCTTTTAATATGACTAAGGGTACTCAATACCAAAGTCTTTTGAATCTTTGTGTTTAACTTTTAATATAGTGTACTCAATACCAAAGTCTTAAGCGGCTAAATACTTTAACCACATCTACTTTCTCATATTCAACTCCTTCTGAGAGAATAAATACCTCAGTGACTTATGATCTGTATACAACTTGAATCCTTCTCCCAAAAGGTAACGTCTTCACACCTTCAATGCAAAAATTACTACAACTAATTCCAAATCATGAATTAGATATCTAACTTCATGCGGTCTAAGCTGTCGTGAAGCGTAGGCAATCACTTTACCTCTTTGCCTTAACACATCTCTTAACCCTATTCCACATGCATTCGTGCACACCATAATGTTTTGATTCCCTTCTAGAACAACTAACACAGGTGCATTCGTCAGTAGATGTTTTAATTTCTAGAATGTCTCCTCACACTTATTAGTCGAGACAAACTTCACATATTTCCGCGTTAACTTAGCCATCGGTGCCGTTGTCCATGAAAAATCCTTAACGAATCTCCGATAATAACCAGCTAATCCAAGAAAACTCGTTATTTCAGTCACGGTCTAGAGCCTATTCCAATTATTCACCGCCTTGATCTTAGCCGGATCTACGGACAACCCTTTCTCTGAGACTACATGACCAAGAAACTTCACTTCCTTCTTCAAGAAATGGCACTTAGAAAATTTGACTTCTAGTCGATGCTGCCTCAACGTCTCACGCACCACTTTAAGATGAGCTTCATGTTCTCTTTCATCTTTAGAGTATACAAAATGTCATCTATAAACACTAACATGGATCTATCCAGATGCTCCTGAAAGATCCTGTTCATCAAGTCCATGAAAAATGTCGGCGCATTAGTTAGTTCGAACGACATTACTAACCATTCGTACGATCTATATCTTGTTCTAAATTCCATGAAAGGAATATAATCTTTAACCACTCTAAGTTGATGGAACTCTGTTGCCAAATATAATTGGAAAAATACTTTGGCTCCACTCAACTGGTCGAACAAATCATCAATTTTAGGTAATGAATATCGATTCTTTATCGTCTTCTCATTCAACTTACGATAATCAATACACAACCTTAACGATCCGTCTGGTTTCTTTACAAACAATGCGGTTGCTCCCTAATGAAAACTACTTGCTCCGATAAAGGTCTTGCTTTCCAAGTCCACCAACTACACCTTTAATTCCTTTATCTCGGTAGGTGTCATTCTACTTGGTGGTCTGCTCATTTGTTCTGCTCGTGGTACTAAATCTGTCCGAAACTCAATGGCTCGTTTTGGCGACAGTCCTACTATGGGATCAAAGACGTTCGTGAATTCTCTAACAATGAAAACTCGATTCAACTCGTCTTCTTCCTCCGTAACACCTAACAAAACATTTACCTCAATAGTAGGGTCTTCTATGGAGTATATAATCCGATCACTACAACTAGGGTGTTTAAGTGATATTTTCCTATTATGGAAAAATATCCTAGCATCATATTTACTTAATCAATCTATACCAAAATAATTATGAACCTTATGCAATCAAATACATGCAAATTGCAAGCAAATGTATTACCTAAAAATTCAAACTCTAAGTGGTCACATCTCATCCCAAGAGTCACATATCCTCCTATCGGATTTGCAACCCCTTAAGGAAGTAACTAAATATGAGGGTTCTAGGTTAAGCTTATCTACCAAACAATAAGATATAAAAGAATGCGATGCACCGTATCAAATAGAACTCTACTGAAACATAATAAATCAAAAGCGTACCTCCCAACATAGCTTTTCCTTTCTCCTCGGCTATTGGTCTAGAGGTAGCTGATTCTAATGCGAACGTCTTTCCTTTTCCATCCTTGGCTAGTTCCTTGCACTAATTCTTATAATGTCCAATCTGATCACAGTTAAAGCATCTCACATCTTTCTTATCAAAAGCTTTCTTCACTTTTCCTGTCCAGAACTAATGAGCATAGTGTACCTTCTTATCAGACTTAAAGCAAGCTAAATTAGTCTTTTCCTTCTTGGCCGCTTCTCCTGTCTGAGCGCCCTTCTTATGGAATAACTTCCCTTTCTGGTTCCACCCACTTTGAGCTTCCCCTGCTTTGTTACCGCCATGAAAAGCAAGCATCTCCTCCTGCACAAAGCCATTTCAACAACAACATCACATGGATCCCTAATATGTGGCAGAGTTTCTTTAGCTAGTTCAGGTTTCAGTCTGTGGATGAAGTTCTCGTTCCTTTTGATAACAGTATCAACTATAGCATATCCATATCTCGATAGCTCCTCAAATATGGTTGCATACTCAAGCACTGTCATGTCCCCCTACTCCAACTCCATGAAATTCCTGAGCAAAGTTGACTTAGAAATCTCTAACATGAATCTTTCCTCAAACCTTCTTCTAAATTTATCCCAAGTCACGATCTCCTCATTTACTCCCACAGAAACACTATTCCACCAATACAGTGTTGCTCCTTGCAACTGTCTAGAAGCAAGCCTCTTCTTATGCTCATCATTAAGCCATAAATCAACAAAGATCCTCTCGTAATGAAGTAACCAAATTTTCACTTCAATTGCTTCTTCAGTTCCGTTAAACGACTTTCCTCCAAGCCTGGCATACTCTGTTGAAGAATGTATAGTTATTGGCCACCGAAGTTCCCTGATTTCCTCCTTCAACGTTTCCTTCGACTAATCCTACAGTAATTCCAACCTGCATCATATTAACAAATTACTGACACATAGCTCCCATATCAGCTTGCTGCACTCCAACACGTACATCGGTGTTTGCATTTGGATTAGCATTTGCCAATCGACCCTGGCTTCCCCCGTTGGGTCGAGCATTTACGTTGGTTGTGGTACTTCCCCTACCAATGTTAACTCTTCCACTCTTAGCATTCGTATATTACGTCCTTAAAATATGCATTCGAGCCTTTGTAAGATACAGAAGAACAACATAAGAAAGATTGAGAATAGAGATAAAGCATATACTTATATATAGAAAATACAAGTACGTTACTATAGCATTATCCCATACCCAAGTCTTTTCTCTATTTCCTTAGGATTTTGTTTTCAAAATCATTTTTAAGTTTGAAATTTCCTTTTAATTTTCAGTAAACCTATGCTCAGATACCAAGTTGTGACATCCTCTATCTTGAGGCCCGAAGCTAAGCGCTAAAGATGCTGTAAAGGAACTGGGCCAGCCCGCAGCGGAAGAAATGAGTGGATTTCATATTTTTTTGCCATTTTGGATCTTTAATGGGCCTATGAAGTCTAAATATACTTGGAACTTTTGTAAGTTTATTTTAAATAAAATCAATATTTAATTTAATTTTATAAATAAAGTTTTACTTTAATTTAATGTGTATGTAAATTAGAGTATATCAAATATACTTTTATGTACATAATTGTGCGTAATAGTAACTTATTAAATTTATTTAGAGAAGAAAACTTTTCATTTCCCATCTCTTAAATTATTCAATTAATGACTGGGCATAAATTTATTTAGAGAAGGAAACTTTTTATTCCCTTTCTCTTAACTTATTCAAGTAATGACGGGCATAAACTTTTATGGAGAGAGGAACCTTTCATTTCTCTGTCTTTAATTATGTTGATTGATCATATGTCATTAATTAGAAACATATATGTCATGATTATAAGTTTAACCAAATATGTTATAGTGTAAATTCTGTAAGTGCAACATGATAGGTGTTATCAATTGATGGCAAGGTGTAGAAAATAAACAAAATTAGATGGATAACTAATCATATAAAGGGAAAATGGAAAATAAATAAGGGGTAACAATGATTATTGAATCAATTTCCCATTTTGTAAACTTAATTAATGCAGCATATAAATGACAAATTATACGCATCATAATATTGGGATATAAACAGAAGAATATATATATATATATATATATACATATATATATATATTATTGCCTCATTTAAATTGTTTCCTCTTTTTGGAAAGAAATCTAATCATACTTCGACAATATGAAATACATGTAATAAACTTTATATATGCAAACATATACATAAAATTAATCTTGTGTATATAAGATTAAATCAAATCTTTCTACTTGATAAAAATTAGATATTTAAAGAAATCAAGTCAAAAATAGATTTATTGTCAAAACATTAATTGTATGTATGTAATATTCAATAAAATATCTCTAATTAATACAGATTAGAGACTATAGTAATCAAATTAAAATTTAGATTTATTGCCAAATATCTTCCTTTTTTTAAATTTCCAAAATAATACAAACACAAAATACATACAAGTAAACTTTCAAATCTAAAATTATATTTTGGTTTATATGATTTAAAACATAAATCTTCAATAAAACGCTATAATATCTATAAACAAATTTTATCTTAATTTGTTAAAGTAAAATCCAATCAAAACAATATGAACATATAAAATTTTAGATCTAAAGGATTATACTATGAATTGAATGTTTACAATATAGATCTATAATAAAACATTGTATTCAAGCATATATAAATATTAATTCTAATTTTAAAAAATAAGAACCAATTGATAAATTGAATATATAAAATTTCCAATCTAAAAATTAGGCTTTAAATTGAATGTTTACAACAAAGTTCTAAAACAAAACATAATATTTAAACATATACAAATATTAGTTTTGATTTATTAAATAAAACACCAATTGATTCATCCAACAAACAATACAAACTACATAAGTAATTCTCAACTTAAATGAGGCAATGATATGTACTTACAAATTATGATGATTAAATTTCTCTTTCATCAAACATTACATCAAATATCATTATCTATTGGTGAAAAACATACCGTATTACCCAAAGCCTTGAAGCACATCTTGAAAATGGACTCCCCTTAGGATGTTGCCTAGATGTCGCACCTTGAATGATGATATCTCCTTAGATCTTCAAGATCCCCATCCTATCCTTGCAAGATATGAATGAACCACTTTTTATATATTTATTTTTGATGTTTTCATGTGGAGTTGAAAGAATTTAGGAATTTTTTTTTGTTTTCGTTTTTTGCCATGAAAGGTTAGGAGGAAAGAAAGAAAAAGAACGAATGAGAAAGAATGAATTATACCTACCGAATGAATTAGAGAATATGTTTTATTTGAAAGAAGGAAATCTTTCTCATTCTTTATTTAAAACTTCTCTAGTTAATTCTATTGATTGACTTTCTCTTTTCACTCCTGTTTCTTTACAAGTATGAGTGAAAATAACATGCCATCAAATGACATAAGATTCCATAAATTAACGCATGTAATTATCTTTTATTTAATTACAAAGATATCATATATCAATGCGCCCAAACATAACTTTTATAAATGCATTCAAATAATTACAAATAACTTCCAAACATCAAATAAGTCAAATAATAATTAATATTTCTCAAATAATAATTAATTTAATTAATTTACAATTTTTTATTAATTAATTAAATCATGTGATTTTTTGAAGTTTCATCGTTATGGTTGTGCGGCTCAAATATGTAAATTCAGTCGGCGATTAATATTGAACAATTCAAATATTAACGTTCTCACGTCACTTAGCAGGTGGTGTGACATTTGGACAAAATTCATCCCTTACACATCTCTTGGTAAAATTCAATTTTACTTATTATAAGAGGTACCTAACAGTGACAATTATTTACACCAATTCCCTTCGTCAAAACTATATCACTTTGGATTTAAGGAATTTGGAAATGGTCAAAATTTCAATGTCATCCACATTCAACTTTATAGTCCAAACACAAAGTCCTTAGTTCAATATAACAATTATTATTAACCAAAATGCACTGGCCAGGGTTGACTCGATGGAATCCTCTCTTGAATAGTGCTTCACTTCCAAAACTTTCACTTGATCCAACTATAGTTACTCAATGGAACGTCATGCCATGATTTGACTATAATCAAAGCAGAGTTTTTATATTGAAGATCCACAATATTCTCAAGTCGAGAGAACTGTGTAAATTGGTCACATTGATATTTTCCGTTTGAACTTAGTTATATTAACCAACAAAAAACTATCAAGTGAGTCATTCCATAGTTATTCAATAACCATCAGTACGTAACCTCTAGGTGCCCCCAACAATCATGAGTAATACACTGCCCATCAGTTGTAGAGCGTTACATACTCTAGTCTCAATGGATACATCGATATCCAGTTTCGATGCATCTTGACTAGGACCATTTAAAATGGCATATTCGTTTTATTGTGATAAATTACTCACGGTTACAACACTTTGTAACCACTATCACAAAACATACCATTTATGGATTTTCTATTAAATATACTTTTAATTAAATTGATTAGTTAATATAACCATATTATATCGAGTATATAATAGAAGGAAAACACCTTTATTTCGAAAAGATTGGTCAACGAGTTAGATATATGTAATAAATTACATAATTGCCCCTATGGCATACCCCTCGCTCTATCATGATGAGGTTATCCATTGTATTAAATTCTCGTGAAAAAGTACGGTAATGTTAATGGTATTCATAATATTAGAAGCACATGAATAGAAATAAAATCATCACAGATTTAAAAACGGCTTTTCCAATCACGTTTTAAATCAATATTTCATATTCAGATACATATTCCCAAAATGAATCCCAGGTTTTGATCAAATATAATTATTACAAATTACGTTAAGAGCGACATGTGAAGATGCCCTTTTGGATGATCAGGGTACGAAATAGAAATATCTATCATAAGTACATCACATCGGAAATAAAACTAAATAGCTCCTAAATAGCCAATTTTGCCTCCTGCACGTCTTCGAAAGTTTATTCTTCCAACCTACTAAACCTTAAAAACCTTAACTCTCAATCTACTCAAATTAAATTTTGACCACGCAAGAGTTTAAGCGGAAATATAAATTTTGAGTCAGACATAAAGCCTGGTGTGACTAATATTATTACATCTAGTTTTACTGATATTAAGTGAGACCACGCCACTTAGCGGAATGAGTTTCCCCTTACAAATATCCCTTTAAAAAGCATGTCTTTTGAAAATCAGAATCCTACAGTCAAACTGATTATAACGAGAATAACAAGTACATATATGCATAAACCCAGGAAATCAATGGACTGTCTTTCCATACCATAGTTTTACTTGGCTATTTTTTAACCATTGGCTGACTCGGGCCTGCCAGACATACTCAATAATCTAACTTCTATTAGACATAATACTTGGCTGACTACCCTTAACATTTTTTTACGGTCAACTAAACCTAATGGTTTTACAGACTCACTGTTAACCTATCTTTAATCTGTATATTTCCTTCCATGTGTAACCTCAATTTAGTCCCACCTGCGACCAGCCCTACACACTAGAATTTTGGACTAATTTTAGCTAGGGGCTAATAGCTAAAGTACCGGGAGTGACCCTACACCAGTCCCATCCGGTCTTCTAATATCTAAGTCATAAACTTAGGGTTGACTACCATATTCATGTTTCATTTCCTGCCTTAGGGTTAACTACCCTATTAATATTTTATTTCCTAGTAAATAATCTTTACAAATGATTTACCCCTGAAATCATACCTTTATAAAACTAGGAAACCATATACTTTGCTTTACGTAAAACACTTATGCCATGATATATATATATATATATATATATATATATATATAAATATATATATATATATACACACTTTACATAATATAATGTTGATGAAACCTTATCAATGAGATTATCTACCCCTTCAAAGTAAGTTAAAAACCCCTTCTTAACTTAGAAAGCTTTATACTACAAGGCCAAAACAATGCCTTCGAAACCTTTGAAAATAGACCTTTCGAAATCATTTTTTATCCTCATTTGAAATCATTAAGTCTGTCTTTCGAAAACATTGAGGATCTCCCTTTCGAAACCCATATTACATACTTTCAAAAACATTGAAATTCTTCACTTAAGGCGTACCTTTCAAAAGTATTGGGTCCAAGTAAAAGTTTGTGGAAACACTAGTTCGAAACCATTTAAAACCATTCCTTTTAAAATCTTTGGGTTTAACATTTAATATGACCAAGGGTAATAAATAACTGGGGCGAAAGCATTGCTTTTGAAAACACATACCCCAAATAATAGAAAGAGTATAATGTCGGAACCTTCGCCTTCAAAACCATTTTAAAAGTAGTTAAACTACCCTTTCGAAAGCATTGAGAAGGTGGCTTTAGAGTATAAAGGCAAAAGCATACTTTCGAAAACATTGATTCGAAAGGTTTGAATGCGACAACTTGGGTTTTGTCCTTTCGAAAGTTTATTTTACAACATAAAGGCAACAACCCATTCAAAAGCTCTTTTATATAAACAAAGCATGTTGATTAAGAAAAAGCTAACTCTAACCCTTTTGAAAGCATCATTTACAAAGGAAAACAGTTTAAAGTTAAAAAAAGTGGCATCTACATCTTCAAAAGCATGGTTTCGACGCTATGCCTTCCGCCTTTCTCCAATTCACTACGTATTAATTGGTTGATACCATGTGCATTGGTTTCGACTTGGCCATAGGTGAAGGTATGGTGTTGAAAGCTACTGATGGAAGTGGCGAAGCAGTAAATTTAAACAAAACTGGTTTATAGCCTTTTAAAGTAATTTATTTTCAGCTAACATGCCTTATTTGTCAAAATACAATTGGTTGCCTATTTCTTTTCAAAAGTTTTCTTTTCTAAAAGTTCCACTGAATTCGGATTTTACCAATTAAAACATTTAATGAAGAAGCCCTTCTCCTTAGTAAAACATATAAAACATTTAAGTCCCATAACTTAAATAATTTTATATCTATAGTAAAATACTTAGGAAAATTCCCTAAAAATTTCGATAATTCTCTTCTAATATGTTTTTTGACATATTTAAATTTCAGACCCAAAAGCAATATATAATTTTCGTAATTAATTTAAACCCAATATTAGCTATTTTCACCCATAAAAATTCATAATAAATCCACCATAGCTTAGAAAATTATGAAACTTGAAACCCACTTCATAAATTACATTTTCGATCCTAGATAAAAAATGCAAGTCATTTGGATGTCATTTAATAGGTTTCCAAATCAAAACTTATCATAAAATCTATATGAAGCAATATAAATCATCAACAAGCAGATATTTATATTTAAACAATCATATCATGGCATACTACTTGCAATATCAATTTGGGTCTTAACTAGAAACCAAAATCAATAAAATTGAGATGGAAGATCATTATTCATCTTAGCTTGTTGTTAAAAAGGTTGAGGTTTGTCTATTGATTCATTTTCTTAAGTTTCCCACTTGAATCTTAAGCTTTTCTTCTTCTTGATTCTCTTAATTGTGGTCGACCAAACTTATAAGGGTTTTGGTTTTGTTTGTAATTGTAAAAATGAACAAAGAATGAAGGTAATAAGGGTTTATGGTATAAGAACATAACCTATTCCTATTTTGCCCTTATCATATACCTTCTACTTACTAAATTTTATTTCTCTTTTACTTACTTTTATTAAGGAACGACCCCTTTTTATTGATTAACAAATCTCAATCCCTTTACAATCTACATATTTCATTTAGTTTATCTAATTAAATTCTCTAAATAATATTTGTCAAAATTAGGGTCATTACAACTGGCCGGGGACAACAAGTGGAAATTTCATCCACCGATAGATATTTCTAGTGTGGTTTTCCATCACTGTAGGTAGAAGGGACAGTTTTCTTGGAGTTGTAAATCGAGGAAAGATGGGTGGGTGGCTAAGCGTAGATAGTGAAAGCATCGATTGAGAAGTTTTCGAAGCTTGAGGCATAGTTTGCACCAAAAGGTTGTTACAGTTTCCATCAGCTTGACCATTTTGTTAGAGTTTGTTCAAGAGTGGGGAGCAACCTAGCGTCTTTGCTATTTCTGCAGTAGAGAAAGGAAAGCAGGTTCTTGAGGGTGTACTATCTATTATAGTTTACCTATTTGCATTTGGTTTGATATTTCTATTTCTCATAATTTAATATCCCGTAAGCTTGATTGTTTAGTCATGCTCGGCATGTTAGGAACATTGGGTATTGTTTATTATTGATTTGTGCTCAACCAGTTTATGAGCAGCTTTACCTTTTTACATCATGGGATGGGTAGACAGTAATTTTTAGTACATTGAATAAACAACTTGTGAAATAAGTTTCACAGTTTGATTATAAGACGTTCAGTGATAATATTGGGTTAGAAGTTAAAATTTAGTAAAGGATGTGTACTATAATAAAAAAGAGTGGATAAAATATTTTGAAAATAAATATTTGTGACAAGATTTATATAAGAAAGTAATTTTATATAAGTAAGATTTATAAAATATGGTTTATGAACGAAAAGGAATTAAACATAGAATTTTAGAACTCAATCCCGACGTCTTTGAATTTTTTTTAAAGTTTTGGCGAAAATAGTAACGGTGTTATTTGAAAATGTTTGAGAGGTTGATTTTAGAAATTTAGATCATGATACTTAGTATTATTATGCAAAGTATTTGATACCGCTTTGAAATGATTTTGGTTAAATACCAAAAGTATGGTTTGGTTATACCGAACTTACTTTTGTTTCTTGGAAATAATTTCGATGATGACTGTATCATCGATATTCACTTTCGAGTTTCTATGTGTGAGATGCTACAATGTTGTTTTGATAAAATAAATTTTGATTTAAATCCCGAAAGTATGATTTGATATACAAAAGTTATATGTAGATATTATTTCAAAATGATTTGAAATGAAAACCGATGTTTAGTTCTAAAGTTCTTTTGTTAAGTTATTTCATGGACACATGCAACCTATGCATTAGGAAAGTACGGTATGTGCATCATGATATGATATATTGTTTGGTAGTTTCTATTGATTAAATGAAATGGAATTTTCGTTTATTTTGGAAGTCAGGAACATCCGAATGTTATATAACTTGAAACTAAGTGTTTTGAAAATATAAAGTTGAGTTTTATATAACACTTGAATTAAGAAGGTAGTGAGTTAAAACAAGTTTAAATTTGTTAAGCATACTTGTTAATTAAAACAAAATGATGTTTTGTATATTCTCTTTGGATGTAATGGAATATTATACAAGTATGAACTTAAGTGATAAAATAAGGATAACGCGAAGCTATGTTTTATGAAATGATTCATAAATGGTGTTAGTACAAGACATACTAATTGTATAAATGAATGTGATTAAAAAGAAATTGGCGTAGTTAAGAAGCCAATAGGATAATATGTAAGTTGTACATAAATCATTTTATTCGCATGGCTATTCTTGATTCAGTATTCGAGTACATGTTTTCGAGGTGGTTTACGCCGGTCCGAACAACTATTTTCACTCCATTCTTGACGACGAACACTTGATACGATCCTAATGTTTTCTATCATAGTATATTATTATGCAAGGAGAACGGAGGTTTCTAATCAAAGAACCAAATCAGAGTCCGCACTAGAGTGGTTAAGTGATCTAACTAGTTGGAAGTGAAATTTATGTGGTCAAGTAAGCGATCAGATCAGATATTGTGTATGGATGATATGTGTACAATGTACGGGCTTTACTATACTTGTATGTTATGTTTGTTGGATTATGGAGAGTTTGGGAAATGACTCTTTGATTTATTATGAGGTACCACGAACAACTGTCTAAGAAATGACCTGAGGTTGTTGTGCGTAAGGTATCTTAGTGGATTGTTTATCGTCTTTGGACGTTGGGTGAGTTTTAAACCTAAGAAAACCATAAGCATTGGTTGCTAGTGCTGTGAATACTATTTGATTGTTTGTGTGTTTGTTCCTTAGTTAAGGTTAGAAGTGACATGGAGCGAGGATGCTTCAGGTGGTACCAAGAAGACGGAGGGCGGTTTGAAGGAATTCTATCGAGGGTTGTTTATAGACTTGGATTTCCTCCTTATCTTTGTATTGTATATCTATTGTGGTGTACTCACCGCTTGAGGTGGAGTCACTTAGTATGCATTTTGATTTGTATTTTAGCTTTCATCAGTACTCTATATATGTATCTTGTTTCGTCTATCTCCTTTGATTATCGTTCTTGTTTGAATTTCAAGGACAAAATGTTCTAAGCAGGGAGAATGCAACGACCTGAAAATTCAAACACTTCATCTTTGAATATTAAAATGTTTTGAAATATAATTAAGTGTTATAAATAAGTTTTTATAAAAAATTTCAACATCATTTAATTAATGGATAATGATAAGAAACTTGATTTGGAAAAATGTTTCCAAGAACATATTCTTTAGAGGAAAATCGATAATGTGACTGAAAATCAATTTATTGGTAAACAACTTTTCGACCGGTATAAGTTGGTCGAACTCCTACATACTTGTCTAGTGATCAAATGAACATATTAGGAACTAACTAACACACACCTCTTCATAAATCCTGGAAGGTTCTAGATGTTTTCATATGGATAAGAGATATTATCATGAGACGGGTATAATAGTAATTAGCATAAAGGAGAATGCGGGGTAAAGCTTCCATGGCATGTTTATGGGGGGTTGGGGCGGTAGAGTGCTAGTTAGGCAGCACCATTCTTGTGCTTATATTAGGAGAGGCATACCACAAAGTTAGAATCAAAAAATTCACGTAGCTTAAGTTATAAAATCAATGGCTTCTTATTCTTCTTCATCTCCTATGTTTTGAAGAAAATTGTTGCAAATCAACTCCAAATAACTTCGATTTTTTCCAAAAGGCTTAGTAAAATATTATAACACCTTCCATTAAGTTAGAACTTGAAAAAGAAAAGCTGCACTCTCCCTACACCTAGAGGCCGGTTCGGAGGCAAAAGCAAGGTGGAAAGCAAGGAGGAGGAGGGAAAGGTGGTTGCAAGGTGAAGGTCTGGCTTGGATTCTTGGTTCTTAGTTGTTACTGACGTTAAATGTGAGTTAACACCTCACTTTAAATGGAAAATAAAACATACATATGTTGTGTTGATTTTATAAATGTTGTTTGAATTGTTGCTAACTTATGTCAAAACATTGAATTAAATTCTTGCTTTGAAAGTAAGTGACATATGTGATCCGTATATATGAACTAGAAAATACTTGGAACAAACTTGAATGGACTTGTAAGACTTGTGACAAGACCATGAACAAAGCACATAGGTTATAGATGGACTTTGATTTGGATTGGACTCGGATTTGAAAGTGCACTTTTAGCGATAGTCATTATAGATGCAGTTGTGAATTGTCTTGTTTTTCGTGATTGCTGTGGGACTGCCCCATTTAGCCTTGATTTTAGACTTTAAAAGAGTTGAAAAGATATTTAAATTTAAGTATTTTGTTTCATTATTTTTAAAGGTTTTTACTAATTCATATTATAGTATTTCAAAGATGGTTTGAGATGTTTACGAATTTTTATGAATTAGTTTTGAGTTTTAAAGAAGAATATTTTATTGAAAACATGCCATTTCCAAGTTTCTAAAGAAAATTGTAAAGTTTTTATTTCCAGGTAATATTTTGGATAAATATTTTAAAACCTATTTTAAGTATTTTCAACTATTTTAAAAGTATATAATTATATTTTCGAAAAGGGGTTAGAATTTGCTTAATGGCCAAATGGTTGATTGTTTGATTACTTGTTTGAAAAGTAATTGACTATGCTTAACACTAAAAACCGACGAAGCAACGCTTATTTATTTACGAGAGCTAAGATTGACATGGAGTAGGGATGGAGCAGTAGAGCTCTAACCTACCAAGATTTCCTCTTGACCGAGGAATAGTAAGTCGTAAAATGTCGAAAACGTGTTAATCGTGTTGATTTCTTATTGTTTATGGAAATCATAATACTATACTTAACATTAAAAGCCGATGAGGTAGACTTATCTATTTGTGAGATTCAAGAATGAAGTGTTTAGGCAGAGCTTGATAAAACCAGTGCTCGAGCTTACCTGGCTTCATTCTTGGGCACGAATAGCTAAGTTGGAATGTCAGAAATGGGTTATGCGTACAAATCATGATTTGTATAAGCAATTTTTTGATTAGATAATTGATTGGTCGATTATCGAACTTGGATAAATATAACTTAAGAAGTTACCGAAGGCTCCGCTATTTCATACCAATGAGAATCCCAAGGGAGGAGCATTTGTATGAAATGTATCTACGTTTCCCTTACTTTTAAAAGAAACGAAATTGAGTTTACCAGAAATTCATTGAATTAATTTTGAGGTGACCGAAACAGGTACGTGTTTTACTTATCGAATACCACTTCAAAACTAGTACACGAACACTTTGTTTTGGAAGTGGTTGTGAAATGAAATGTTATAGAGTTGAACTGTCAATCCTAAGGTTATAGTCCAAGGGAGTAGTCAGCGTTTACATTTCAAACGATGCTATCATATGAGACTGTCTATCTTGAGGAGCATTCCAAGAGAGAGGACATTGTTAGCATTCGTCGGAGGACTTATATGGGGACCTATGTGAAGGTTCGAGATGCTCGAATCCTTGTAGTGATTTGTGATATGTTCAGGATGTGAAAATCCATTTGGGGATTCGTGTTCTGTTCGAGTGATGAAAACTTAAGGGAGAGATGCCAAATGTACCCTCGACATCGAAAATGACTAAAACCAGAGATAGGATGCATAGCCAAAGGAAACGTAGCATTTTAGCAATCCCAAGGTGCAGGTGACTCCATCTTGTATTACTTGCAGACATGCGTGTAAGAGCGATGCATTCGAAACCATGATTGTCCGGGCATGGGTTAGTTATGTATTTCCTATATTACATTCCCTAGAGATGTACATTGCTTGGAAGGATATCTCTGATATTTGTGCAGGACTTCGGATTCGGCTAGATCTGAGGAGATCTCCATGGAAAATCCATTATGCGAAAACACCTTAGCGATATTGATTATATACCTATTATTGTTGTGGCATTTACATATCAACTATTTGATATGATTTATGTGTTATACTTTAGACATTAGCTTTCATATCTTTACATGTTAAACTTAATAAATGGTTGGTTTCTTTGAGGGGAAAACCAATATGGGAATCCATACGGTCTGAATGGTTACAATTACTTGTTGCATATTTCTTGAGTTTCTTACGTTGGTTTGCAAGACTGATTCGACAGTTATTTTTTATAATACTCGGGTTGGCCATGTGTATGTTTCTTAATCTAGCCTTGTACGCTTTAGCTTATGGAGAAGAGCTAAATGATTATCTTTCATAGTATTCTTATTTCCGCTGCCTTGTTATTTGGTATATTAGAAGTGTGAGGACATGCAGTTATAACTGTCCAAGCTGATGATAGTACTTAGGTTCTAGTAACTGATATTTCTGTATTATGAGTAACGCTTTGCATTATTCCTTTGATATTATATATTATCGTTCCATTGTGAGATTCTAACATTATATTCTCTTTTTCTAGTTATATTCCATTTTTTCTCCCTAAATTCTATCTTTCCGACACTTGGGTGCTCGGCACACGAATACTGTTCATATATTTAGTGTTGACATTCAAGGGTCGAAAAGTCGTATTGTTACAGTCTTACTCTTTTTCTTATTCTAAAAAACAACTTGCTTTGTTGGAATTGTATGGTAATGATGCTATGTCCTACAATGATTTGAGTTGGTTTTTATAAGCATGGAAGAAGTATAATCTAAGTAATTATGTCGGTATGGATGTTCATCATTGCAGTAGTCAATTTGAGAGGATGTATATTGGTTTGGAGCTTGTATACTTGGTTTCAAGCATTATCGAATTATGATATTTTAAGACTACTCATTTAAGGGGACATCCTAGTGTTTTGTTGGGTGCTACTACAAAAAATGGTAATCAAGATATGTTTTTATTTTATTTTACTGTAGTTGTATTGTTTTTTAATTACTGTACAAAAGATTTGATTTAGATTTAGATTTTATTTTAGTATCAGAATTTTATATACAGGATTTTGAGAATAGTTATTTTGTATGGTATCAGAAATTAAAAACCTTGTGTTACAATAATTTAGTTAATATTTGATATTAGTATTTGAAAAAAGTGATATTCTGTAGTATCATAGTTTTAGTATTATTGTGTATTAGATTACTACATAGTATTAGTTTTTAGATATGAGAGTTTAGAAATGTTATATTGTATAGTATCAGGAATTTAGAATGGGGGTCAAATAGGGGACGGCGACGGAGTGTTTATGGCTTCGCAGGGGGCCACGCGTGGGTCATTGGTGGCGGCCTGAGGTGCTAGGGACGGTGGTCAGCGTTGATCTGGAGGGTAGCAGGCGTGGAAGCGACAATTGGCTCATAACGTGGAGGCGACGTTGTTTCCAGTTCGAACGGGACGTTCGAATCGCGTGATTAGGGTTTTCAGCTGACGTGGGAAAGAAGTAGCATACGTTTTATTTATTTATTATTTTTATTTCAATTTCAATTCTAATGTTCTAACTTTAATAACTTCCATATACGATATCATAATTTCACACGGTTTCTTGCGTCAGGATCAGAGTTAAATTCCGGAGATTTTGATGCTTGTTTGGACAGATTCTGAGGCTGTTGAATTTTTGGGTTTAAATTCAATTTAAATTCCAAAGGTGAGTGTTTTAACCCACTCACAACTTCTAAGATTTCTTATGTTTGTTAAATTGATATATAATGTGTTTTGAAATTTATTTATGGTTGTTTGGCATATTTTAATCATCATCCAAGTAAAATTAAATTATTTAATTTAATTGTTACTTAATTATTCATTGCATATTAACTGCCAGTAAAATTGTTATTTATTTCTTGCATATTAACTGCCAGTTAAATTGTTATTTATTTATTGCATATAAACTGCCAGTTAAACAGTTATAATTTATATTTTTGAATATAAACTGATAGTTGATACCTGTTATTATCACCTGTTATATTGATGTATTGTTTGAATTTGGATGATAATTTTGATAAATGGTTGATGGTTGATATTGGATGAATGGATGCTGTATTTTATATTGTTATAAACTGCAAGTGATTATGCATTTTCATTTCATTCGGGATTGCGGTTTGAAATGATATATAACCGTATCATTTTAAATTACGGATTGAAATGATAAATATCCATATCACTTGACCATAGGATAGAAAATTATATACAGGCACCGAAGTCTATATATATAAAAATATTTTGAAAGGATTTCTATGGTTTGGTAAAGAAAAATATGGTTTATGAGATATTGATTCGGATATTTATAAATGTTATTCTATATATATAATTAATTTCTTGAATTTAGCTATGTATAAATTGGTTTTGAATTATAAAATAAGCTAAAAAATGAAGTTGATTTCTTTTATATAATATGGTTAAGTATCTATTTAAAATTCTATTGTATATAGAGTTTATAATAACTCAAATAAAATTTAGGTTGAAGATAAATGTGAATATGATTTGAATTAAAGTATTTAAGAATTATCCTTGAAAAATTTGATTTGAAATGTAAATAAATTAAGATAAAAGTATGATTGTATAACTTGATTTTGATTAGAGGATTTAAATGAATATCAAATTGATTTAAAAGAATATTATCAAGTTAATTTAATCTAAAAGAATATCCTGTTATTGAAGTTTAAGGGTTTACTTAAATAATATTTGTTTTATTAAGTAAACATTTCAAATTTAAATAATAGGAATTGGATTTGATATATATGAAATTTTCAAAGAAATCCATTTTGAAATAGTGGAATATTTAAAGATTGAAATATATGAATTATAATTTTTTTTAAGTTTTGAAATATAGAATATTTCAGCTTTGAAATATATGGGAATTAGAATGTTTTTTTGGAGGTTCAAATTGGCATTGGGAAATTTATTGGTGAAATTAAAAAAAACCATTCTATTATATAAAGTAATTTAATATTTAAACCCTTTAAGTATTTAAAAGTTATGTTTCAAAGCTATGGGGTTTAAGATATATAGATTTGAAAATGCTATGATTTTGGAAAAGGATATAATTCAAATAAAAATGATATTATATTAATTTGGGTTTTTAAAATAGAAATGATATCGTATTTATATGGGTTTGAAATATATATTATATTCTGGTTTTAAAAGTAAAATTATTTTTAAATGGCCGCGGTGTTATAATAACGTTTGGTTGTTGAAGAGACCGGGATCGAAAGTTGTCATACTCTCTGCCAACGCCGAAAACCACTTTAACAACCGTGTATGCGGTGGAGATTCCAGAATGAAGTAGGACGGCGGCGGCGGTTCCTTTGGGGTAAGTACGTGGACCCAACTCCCGTGAGTTGGCATAAGGTGGCTAAAACAGAAGTGATTGACGGGTTAATTGAGGTGGCACCTTTGATCGGACACATCCCTTCGATATTATACTTTGACTTTTGGATTGATTTGGTGGCCACTTTTAGTTTTTTTATTTGGGGGTGTGGCTCGAGGTGGGCGGTAGCTGCGGCTACGCGTTACCACCGACCCGGAAGTGTAATTGGTATATCTACCTCGGCATTGCCTAGTTGTGCTGTGTCACCTACCCTAGCTCGCCTTGTACGAGTTTCTATTTGTGTCGTACCTATGGAATATCCTCTGGTAGCCTCCCGATCAAGAGGTATTACGGTACTGTATAGACTATTGGCATTATTTGTGTTAAGGGCTATATGGGTAACCACTTAACGCTATTTAAAAGTAAGTTTATTTTACAATTAGACACTATTATAATAGCAAAATATACTACATAGTAAATAGTTTAACGGATCCTTAGGGGATGTGAATCCCGAGCATCTCTTAAGTTACTGCACTCATACTTATTTATGTTGATTTAACTCTCATAAGACACTTTAGTTCTGACTCGAATGTTTTGTCTTTTCAATTCGATCGGGTCAGTCCGAGCTTTTCAGGATCGAAGACTTTATTTCTGGAGGACGAAGACGAAGATTTTATTATTATTATTATTATTATTATTATATATTATATTGTTCCACTGCACACCGTATTCCGCTGCATTGTTATTTATTGGTATGTGAACTCTGATATTTATTGTACAAAGAAAAATCAAATGTTTTGTAAAATAGTTTTATGAACTGTATATTGATTATTATATTTTATCGTTCCACTGCAAGATTCTGTTTTGTTTTTTTCTTCTTCTCTGTTTTCTTATTTACCCCATAACAGTCCGCCCTTTTGTATGTTTTAAGTCTGACGTGTGTGGATTATCGTCGATTTAAAGCGTGCGAAAAGGCGGGATATTACACTTCTTCTCCCACTGTGATCACAATATCAAAACTTCTATTAGAATCACATACGTAATAATAATATTATAACACAAATATGAGAATGATACGATATCAACAAAATAAAGCTCAATAGTATAAAATATTACGGTATTATGCTATGGTGAAAACGTTTGTCACATTGTATCCGAAACAATTATAGAAATTGTTACCATGTTAATATGCATAAAGCAAGTAGCATAAGCACAACATATTAAATACAAGCAACGTTACATTTGACACTCTACAAAATCCAAGAAACATAACATTCAACACCATTTACGGGATCAGAGGTTAGTAATTTTTATCAGTCAGGTGCAATAAAAAACATAGACCAATTATTTCCCTCGTCATCTTGATAAACTTCACAATAAAGTTTATGATGTTTAAAGATTCATAAGATAAAACTTGAACTAACATTAATTGAATAACAAAACAATTGCAGAATTTAAAAAATTGCCAGTCAATTGAATAAATCTTTTCAATAAAAGCAATTGACTGGCAGTTTTTTAAATTGCTTGGCATGTTATGCTGATTGGTAATTTCTTGGCATGTTATGTTTGACAAAACACACAAAATATGAGTAACAGAAAAACAATATACAACATACAATATACAAGTACTATCAACGCAACATACAAAATATATCATACTTTACATAATACTCAAAATACAAGTAAAATTATTTTCGAAACCATCTATAGGATCAGAGGTTGGTAATTTGTATCAGTCAGGTGTAATCAAAAACATGGACCAAATATTTTCCTCATCGGGTGCATAAACTTCACAATAAGCATATGACGCTAAGAGATTTTTAAGAAGCAAAAAAATGAAAAGAAATTAACATCGCAATTTCTATCCATTTCCGCATTTTATTTTAGCCAAAAGTAGTTTAGAAATTATAATAATAATATTTGATTGACAAGAAAAATGGCTTATGGGTAAACAAACTCTTCAATTAGTAAATGTAAATAAAATGATGAATCTAGGTTTGTGTCACGGTCGAGATTTTCGATGGCTGAAAATCGACATCAATACATCCACTGTTTTACATGCCAAACAATCTAATGCCAGAAATACCAGATCGTTAGAGAAAGAAGAAAGAGGTAGACGAAGAAAATAGGAATAACAACACAGAATCTAACGATTGCAGCGGAACAATATATAATAGATAACAACTGGTCTTTAAACAAAAGAACCGTAACTTGTTATTTATACATTACATCATCAGAGTACATCACAAAATCAATAGCACAACACTGGACAGTTACAATAACTTGTCCTCACAAAAAGCTGAATATGTAATATACCATACACAACGGAATATAAATCAGATACGTGAAATACGTCTTTGTCATCCAACTCGTCTTCTGAGCTCCATAGCATCATATTTTGTATCCGTAATACTCGGTCTGACCTGAGCAATATAATAAAATGACACCCGAGTCAGTCTGGAAAACCAACGTGAGAAAACACACTCAATTTGAATTATTAAAGTTTTTTAAAAAATCCTTTGAAAATCAAAGTTATCTCGTAAGACCACGCCATAAATAAACACGACAGGTTTTCACTTTACAATTACCAAAACATTTCATATCAAAATCATCTGATATTATAAAAGTGTCTAAGTACAAATACTTATTCAAATAGCTGAAATGCTTGCATCTCACGTTTTAGCATAGTTGGGCACAATCAAAAACCGTATGGCGCTTATTGGAGAATGGATTCCATCTGAACGACTAGGTACCGGGGTACCACCTGTCATAGTACATGTCTAGAAACACTGTATGGAGGACTGTGCTGGGATCCCCTGCTACACAAGATTAGACTATCCCTGACTTGGATAGACCGAATATGCTATCACCCCGGGTGTTCCCACCCTTTTCCGAGCTCCTTCCACAATCGTGGTAATAATATCTGAGGGTATCTTGAAAGGTGATAAACATACCTTACTTGGGTGCTACCCACTTAACCTTGCTGCATCACCTGTGCCTTTCAGTCATTCCTGGTTGATGAGGCTAGAGGCTACGATTACTTAGAATGCCCATTGTCCTTCAATGAAAATGTACCGATAACATTCATCTATACAAGTCCGTTCCCGGTCCGAACGGAACTGAAGGCACTATTCCCACTCCATGCTTTTGTTTTCGCAACGAAAACGTACTCGTTGGATCGAATTGGTTTTCGGGTAACTTATCCGATCTTGGTCTCTTCGAAAAAAATGCTCGATATTTCCCGGTAAATTCAACCCTAGTTTTCTAAGAAATAAACGGACGAAGATAAGATCGGAGATCACCCCTAACCGTTAGTGGATAGATTTCCTTATCATCATCCTAGAATAACGAACGAGTCTATACGTACAGTATAGCACCTCAAATAGTAACTATACAATATAATCCCGTGCTTCTTCAAGATATTTCCAAAATTATATTTAGCTCCGGATTTGATAACCAGTTATTTAACTATCAAATAAACAATCAATTCAATCAAATACATCATTTTCCACTGAAAACATTAAATATCCTTTTAATTTAATTTTAATAAAATAAAATCCCTTTACCCAATATATATACCTATCTTATCGAGTTAAGTAAATCCACCAAAGCTATTCTTTCAAGAGACTTGGAAAACCTTTAGAAATAATTTGGAAAGTACCACTACGGTATCAAACCAAGGATCATAGCTCAATGGTTACATCTCTATCCCAAGGAAATTCAAGACTTAACTACAAACACTCACTGTCTCCGATTTCGCCATGCGAGTATACTAATACTCTCCAAAAACTTTATTTAAATTTTGTCAAAATAATACTTATGAAATTTCTATAAAGATTTTTCCAAGTTTATTTTAGACAAAACTACTTTTAATAAAAACAATTATATAAAATATTAATATTTAATAATTATCCTTTTAAAATAATAATACTATTTAAACCTTTGATAATAATTAACTACTATAACTGACTTAATTAACATATACTTTAGCAATTTCCAACAATTAAATAATAAATTTTGTGAAAATATTCTTTAAAACTTTTAAATCTCTAGTTAATACTTAAAAATCCTTCTTTTAAAATAAACTTAACTTTTCCAGGAAAATAAATTTCCATTTCCAATACAGCCAGTCTAATTATTTATAAATTCCTCTCGATTTATTTTCAGCTTGATTTACATTCCAATTTCGTAAATTTCTTTTTTCACATTTCTAAAAATAAAATTAATATTTATTTTTAAAACAATTTGCTCATCTCCTTATAAATTTCCACGGTGAATTTATAAATCTTAAATTATCCACTGATAATCACTTCACTTTATTTATAAACTTCGTTTATAAATTCCATAGTCTCCTTTCCCGTTTAATCACTATTTTTTATAATACTTAATCAATTTTAAATCGATTCTAATTAAATTCCATTTTAAAAATTAACTTCTTAGTTAACCCAAATTTATTCTAAGCCCACTAATTTCAGATTCTTTCCCTTTTTATGATTTAAAATCGTATTTAAAATTGGAACATCAATTTCCTATTTTATTTTCAAAATTTCCCTTTTATTTCCTAAACTAAACCTTAAAATTTTGAATTACATTCTTTTATACTTAAAACAATATCACTTAAAAAAACCCTTTAAATTTCCATTTATCCAAAAATCTCTATTTTCCGTATTCCGGAATTGTTAAATAGGATTATAAAATCAAACTATTTATTTTTTCCAAATTCATCACTTTTAATTTGTCCAACTTCACTATAAATATTTTACTTTAAAATTCCCTTTTTATTTTCCTTTTAAATTTTTTTCAATACTCATATTTATGGTATTTTAAAGTGCCAAAAATCTATCCAACAATACCATAACATCCAATAAATTCAATTTTGAATATGATCTATCATGGATTATTCAAATAAATCATATCACTGAATATGAAAATAGTTTCAACATTTTTGAGGAATCCAGTTGGATCCCTCTAACCTGTTTTCCTGCATCCATAGATGTTAGCACAATACAAAAATACCAATCCCACTCCGAGGGGGATATCGCGGTATATAGGATCACCCGCTATTATGCGGGACGCATAGGATCTCATCCGTTATATAAATGAGGGAATATCAATCACTCCAATACATATATACTACTGTATATAATATCGCATCTAGACTGATAATAATTGTCAAATTCAATCAATCAATACATAATGAATTTTAACTACTGAAAATTAATTGCAGCAATTCCAAATTTGAGTGAGATTAACTCACTTTCATTTTCAGTCGTTTTCGCTTTCCGTTTCCAATTGTATCTAGACAGGTTTTAAAATTTGACTGAAATTTTCAGAAGCTTCAATTTCGCTCATACCAGTTTCATTTCGAAGCTCTCTTTACCACGATCGCAACGCAACAAGTCTCGTCTAAAACGAACATGGCATGTGAGAGATATAATTTTTATAAGTTCCTCGGTATTTAAATTAAAACATAATATAACTTTTTATCAATTTAAATCCATAACCATGAAACAGAGCCCAACCCATCTACCTTCTTCTCCCACTTTCCCATTGAATATCTCCTATACATGAACAACTTTCGAACAAAACCGTGGACGCACAGGATATCCCCACTTCCTGATCAGCGTTCGCCAAGTCGACTTCGACAACGTTCCCCTCGTCATGAGATCGACACATACCCCACCACTAATTGAAGCCCGAGAACCCCCATTGATATCGCGACATGGTCGATTGAACATCGACTCCTCTCCTGTCGCGATGGCCAATGCTTGATCGCAGGCCATAAATCAGAGGCCGCCGAAGCGCCTCGACCTTTTGAACCCAAAAATCACCTTCGCGTCAAAAATCGTCGACCTGCACTCCTAATAACCAAAACCCTAGCTGCTCTGACAAACATTCGAGCCTCCCCAAATCACATCTCACCCACCAATAATCATATCAGATTGGAGAGGATAAAGAAATATAAATTTAGGATTTTGTTTGAGATTTTTTTCATCGAGTGGATTACAAGATAATTTTTCTTTCGAAATTTTCTAATTAAGTAGTTAAGTTAAGATAAGTGTTAAAGTTAATTAACATTAAAGTTTTACTAATTTGATTTCAAAGTTATTAGGGAAGATTTTTAAATGTTAAGTAGGAAGATTATTAAGATAAATGATTATTATTAATTAATTGTTTGAAAAGGTAATTAAGAATGATTAATTAATTCATAATTGTAATTAATTATGTAATTAAAGACTAATCAAATTGTAATTAAAGATTGGTTAATTAATAATTAAGTGTTTAATTAATTCGTAATTAAGAATCTTAAATTAGCTAATTAAAGTTAATTATAAATAATTGATAGTTAATTAAATAAACAAATAATTAAGGGTTAATGATTAATTAATTAGTAATTAATGATTCATTAATTAAGAAATGAGAATTAAGGATGTAATGAATTAAGTAATGAAAGTTTAATAAATTGATTAAGAAGTGATTAATTAATTAAATGGTTTGAAATGGAATGATTAATTAATTAATGATTTATTAAGCATGATTAAAGATGCTTGTTTATGGATGATTGTATGAGTAGAATATCTGGTTTTGTGATATCTATTGGATGTGATATGCTTTGAATATATCTGTGATGGTTGAGTATGATTTATCTGTGATAAATGCTATGTGAATTCAAAGTGTTGAATTAAATTGTTTAAACTATTAAACAACTTGACTTTTAAAGTGGCGTTTGGATTTCGATGAGACCGGGATCGGGTGTCAGTTATGATTATCCAAAAACCACATCGATCCAAATTAAACGATAGGTTGTGGCATCTCAGGTGGAGATCGAGATGGTGTTTCAAAGTGCAAGGTTTATCGTCGTTAACTCTGAGTGTAACGAGATAATGCCTTCGGTTCGTTCGAACCCACTTCAAATTTGTATCCTACAATGATTCTTTATAGATTGATATGTGCTATCAATAGGCCGGAATGGAATGATTTAAATGACTGGACCATTTAAAACCAAGTGAAGATACTTAGGAATTGATTTGTGAAATTAAGTGTTGGCTATAACTGATAATGAACTCATAGTGAAGTACGAGTTACCCGGGAGTTTTCTTTATGATTTGAATTTAGTATTTCAAATTATATGGGTTTACTCATGCTGGTTTCCAGCCTGACCCGGGTGTTACTTTGATGTGATGCTCGGGTCAGACCGAGTTGTAACGATCCAATTTCTCGGCGTCCAAAAGTCGACATTAATACGTCCACTGTATCAACTGTCGAACAATCGAATGCCGGAAAACTGAACCATTAGGGTTTAAAGAAGAAGAGGTAGAAGAAGAAGAAAGAACAATAAACAGAATCTCACATTTCGCAGCGGAACAAATATAATGGATAAATACATATCTTTAAACAGAATCACTATATCAGTTATTACATTACATCACATTACATTATCAGAATGTACAACAACAACAACGGAAAAAATATACTACATATATATAAGTGATACGTCTCGCCATCCTGCTCCAATTCCTGATTCCCACAACAACTTCTTGACTTTGCTCCCGAATAACTGCTAACCTGACTCTAGGCTGCCCGTGTGGAAAATTATGGGCACCCAGAGTTTAGAAAGGAAACAATAAACTCCAGGTCAGTCGTAGGACTGGTGTGAGATCTTAAAATAGTTATTTTCACAAAGAAAATAAAAAGAAATCTGCTATGCTTTTGGAAAATGAAACTACCATAAGGCCTCCCGCCACACACATAATGCAAACGCAGAATTGGAGGAGATTTCTCCTTATGATAGTCAAACATGCTTAATACGCAAAATCCTTTCGATATTATTATTAGTGCATAGTGCAGAAAACATTTCGAAAGTATAATATAAATCTTAACCAGCATAGACATTCCGAACTATGCCTACTATAACTACCATGTAAACAGTGGGGCGCCACCATAAGTAGATGGTAGGTTATACAACTAAAACCATATAGGGCGCGTATTGTTTCTTTGGATTTCCAACAAATGGTCAGGCTAAGGAACTTCCTACTGCCACATGGTACGCCTCTGGAGGGACGTCCCGAGAACTTAACCAGCTCTCTACCAACACAAGGCCGGGTTACCTCTGTAACTAGGTAACTACTACACGAGTATGCCATCCCCCGGTCCTTTGGGATCTTTATCCGAGGATCCTCTATACCAACAACCACAAAGGAAATTATTTGCAGTAACCACACAGGTTAAATATCAGGGCTCCATACCTGACACCACCCTTTTCCAGAAGGAAATCGCATACCCTAAAGGGCGGGACTCTCATAACCTTGCCGCATCTTTCCTGTTTCGACAATTTCCGGGATGTGAGGTCCGATGAGGTCTCGTCCACAAAGCTAAACTTTTCACAAAGCCATGCTTCGATCAACCAATGATCAACACTTAACATGCCACATTACCATATTGGGAATATATCACTAATAACTATCAACTACATAACCTCCGAGCTCGTACGTCTCAGAGAAGGGTGTTAAGCTAAGAGAATAAATTCCCGCCACCAACAGAAATATATTTGATAGAAACCAGCTTTATATCTCAAATTTTAATGTCAGACATACATCCATACAAGTTCATTCTGGGTCTGAATGTAACCGAAGACACTTCGTCCAATTAAGGAAAGAAGTCCTTGCAAATCCGGATATCCCCTAATCACGTTCGAACTCCCCATCACATAGTTTAATCTCTATACCGGAGCAACTCGGTGCAGAGACAATCAACAGGTAATCCTTCCGTTTTCGAAAATACCCGATCTTCAACACCGTCTTCAAATGCTATACCGTTTTGTTGTATCATTATTCGGAATGGGTTTTATAACTTAATGTCCTCCCCCGGCCAATTCGCATAATGAGACGCTTATTTTAAAAACAAGTGGATACATTCAGATCTAAATTAAGTCACAACAAATTTTCATTTTTGATCTTTTAAACAAAATATCCACCTTTAATATTCGATGTGGTCTTCGGATAACGATTTGGAATCCGACCTCAGGTCTCATCGAAATTCAAATGCCATCTTAAAGGCCAATATTGATAGTCAGTTATTTAACTATCAAATAACATCCATAAACAACCACCCGATCTAAATAATTTCCCAAATTATTTATTTCAAAATATCTTCGCAAGATATATTTTCACACTTTAACCCTTTGAAAATAATTTTCAAGCTACTTTTCTCTCACGGAATAAATTTCCAAATATTGTTTATTTCCACTGAAAATTTGCCAAGTCCTAATACTTTAGGTTTTTAAAATAATTTAAATCTTTTATCCAAAAATATATACTTGAAAACACTTAAAACAAAAACTATTTTAAACACTTTATTTAAAATATTAGTTATGGAATTTTATACTAATATCTCATGTAAAACATAAGCCCAAACTATTTTTTTTTTAAAATAAAAGTATTAGGCAGAGTATAATTATTTAAATAACCATCTTCTAAATCAAATACTTGTTAAATCTTTAAAATATTCACTTCTACAATTAACTTAATAAATATTTTCATTAAAATTTAAAAACCATTTAAGAATATAGTTTCTCCAAAAACATTCTTTTTAAAACTAACTTTAGAACTTTTAATTTATAGTTAAAAAATACTTTGAAAAATATACTCGGCTTTCCAGGAAAAATACACTTTCCATTCCAAAATAGTCCATTTAAAACAATTAATAAATCCTTCTCGATTTATCCCAGTTTACATCCCAAATTCGTAAATTTTCTTTCCACACTTTTAAGAATAAACCAATATTTATTTTTAAAACAAATTACCCATTCCTTTATAAATTCCCATCGTGAATTTATATTTCCAAATATCCACTGATGTCTTATTTTACTTTATAAATCCAGTTATAAATTCCTTAGCCTCATTCTCCTTTTAAAACATAGTTTCAACACTAAATCAATTTTCAAATTGATTTTCAAAATTTACTCCATTTAAAAATTATTTCTTTACTTCTCCAAATTTATTTCAAAACCCATTAATCTAATATTTACACCTATATTTATGATTTAAATTCCATATAAATCAGAAATACCAATTTCATACTTGATTTCAAAACTATTCCTTTATTTTCCAAACCCATTTAAAATCCGAATTTTAAATAAATTCTTCAACTTTTAAACAATACTACTTATGTTTTCAAAATCAATTTATATAAAAAAATCTTTTTCCCCATACTTGGAATTTATTCGATGGGATTTCAAAAAATCAACTTTTATCCCTTTCCAAATTCCTGCTTTTAATTTATCCAATCCCTAAAAATTATTTTACTTAAAATTTTCTACTCTAGTTTCCTTCTAAAATCCAATTTTTATATTTCTGGTATCTTAAAAATACCAAAATATATTCGGCCAAACCATAGCATTCAGTAATTTCAATTACCAATATAATCAATCATATATTATCAATAAATCATATCACAACATATGAAATAAATTAAAACATTTGAGGAATCCAGTTGGATCGCTCCAACCTGTTTCCCTGCATCCGTAGATGTTAGCACAACAAATTAAATACCAATCCCGCTTCAAGGCGGGAGATCGCGGTATAAAGGGTCATCCGCTATTATGCGGGGCGCATAAGGTCTCATCCGCTATATAATGCGGAAAATCAATCACTCCAATATATATATTTATATATATACTACTATATATAATATTACCCAATAGATAAATTATCAAATTCATCCAAGCACGTCCAATAATTTAAATTTAACTATTTAAATTAAACTAGATAATCCAATTGAGTGATAAAATCTCACCTTTGCTTTTGTTTTGCAATCCATTTCCATCTCGACTATTTCTTCACATTTTCAGACCTTGTACAAACATTATGGGGTTTTATTAACATTTGAAATAATCAAATTATCAATTACCATTTAATAAAATTTGATTAACTAATGATTTATTTAGACCAATTTTCCAATAATAAATAATATTTCATTTCTTTTGAAACCCATATACTAAAAATAATATATATATACATTTTATATAATCTATACAGATTTCAAAATTCAGATTTATGTATATATACCTTGCAACATTATAAAACTCTCAAGCCTTATTAATTTTTTTTGTTTTTTCATATATATATATACCTGTGCTTATATATATCTTTTACAAAAATTTGTTTTCATTTCTTACTCACATATATATATTATTATTTAAAAAAAACTGTTTTTAAATCCCAAATGTAATTTTACCGTTTTCATAATATATATATATATATATATATATATATATATATATATATATTGAAACTGAATTTTACAGTTACCTTACTGCAACTAAATTTTCTAAGATATCTATATATAATTTCAAGTTTAAATTAAATTGAGATTAACTTAAAATAAAAATAAAAACAAAAATTGCTTAAATAAAAGTTACCTAACGGTCGAAATCGGATCCTTGCCGAGCTCAAGCACGAGCGCCAAACCATCGCGACCGAAAATTCGCGAGCTTCCATGCCGTCAATCGAGATGCGCGCGGCCACCATCCTATTTTCCTAATCGTCTCGTTGCCTCGACGACACTCGTTCGTGCATGTGCCCAAAAACCTAGCCCTCGAACTCGACTGCACTGCCGTAGACTCCCACATAGCTGCCGCGTACGATTTCGAAGCCATGATCAAAGTAATACTCGATGCAATCGAATTTCGTTCGGGAATTTTTTTGTTTAATTTTCTCTCAGATGATTGAAAGAAGGACGCCATTTTTTCTTTAATCCGAGACCCCCTTTTTAAAATTTGAAATTAGAATGAAAGGCTCGACCATGATTTTGTTTGCTCGAACGAATGGTTTTTATTTTTGGGAGAGAATTTGAGGAGCACGACCATTATCTATATTTATGTTTCTCGGTTGATTTTTTTTAAACGAAGATGAGTGTAAAATTAGGGAGAACACGTGTTTGAAGTTTCACTACGTGTCAAAGCTTGCTATAGATTCCAATGTGATAATAATATTGTTTATTATTTTTTAATTTTAAATTCAATTTAAATCGTCTCGATTATCGCAACTCATAATCTCGATCTCCTATCGAGGCGTGTCGCCAGGCGTTTATAACCTTAAACCCTTATTCTGAACGCAATGGAAATGGTTTCGAGTCCAAATTTGATCGTATGGAGAAGATAACTCTTTTGGACCCAGTTATTATATTAAATTTCGGTATAGAATTCAATGCGTTTATACACCGTACGGTGAAATGATCACTCCAAACACTACAAAAATTGAAATCCGATAGCAATATACTATTACGGATCCAGTGGAACTGGTTTCATTGAAATCCGAGACTGTGCCACGGAAGGCTATTTTTAAATATCGATTTGAACAATTTATTTTCCAAATCGAACAAACTTCTTTTTAAATTCGATCTTAAAAGTTCTATTACCTTTAGCATTGTCAATATGAATTTTATAAGTTTTAAAATATTTTTAACAAGCTTAAAAGCCAAGATTCACTATTTTACCCAATTTCCAATTATTAAATTTAATAATTTAATTGCCAAATAAATGGTGATATTTGAAATCCAAGTTAAATTAACTTTTAATATTTAAAATCAATTAAATATTTCAATTTCAAATATTCGAAAATTCCAGGTCGTCACATTCTTTCCCCCTTAAAAGAAGTTCGTCCCCGAAATTACTAGTTAAGAAGAATGATCCATAACCTGTTCACTATCTTTCCAATCCAAATAGTTTCTAACAATTTCCGAAAACCCTATAATTTCAACTTTCCAAAATAATTTTTATTAAAGACACTATCTGTAACAACCCGCATATTTATCGATTTTATATTTAAATATTTTATTTGAATATTTTATCATTAATCAGATTTTGGTCCGAAAAGCTACTTTTTGCAAACGGACAAATTAGGACTCGAGACCACTTCCATTGAGTTCGAAATGCTGTTTACAACATTTTTAAGTATAAACATTGATATGATTGGAGATAGTGGAATTTCACTACTTTTTCACTTGAGACTTTGGGTTGGGTTTTAGCCTATTAGACCCAACCTTCACCCCTCCTCTTCATAACTTCATTTCTATTTGCCTAAGCCTTCAAGCTTCTTCAAAAATGGTGGAGGGAATGAGAAATTAAAATTCCAAAACTCAAATTCAATTGCAATCCATCTTTCTACTCCAAATTCAAGAAGAAGACATTGGATTCAAGCTTCTTGTGCTTAGATAGAAGAGGGATTGATTCTTGCTTGCTTAAAACTTCATTTTCATTGATATTTGGTGCAAAGGTGAGATTTTTATCTCACAATTCTAGCCTATAACTATATTGGACTGTTGGGAATGATTCCCTATCACTTTTCATGTATATTTGCATTTGGTTTGGATTGGATTGGCGAAAAAACTCCAATTTTTAGCGTTTTGGTGAATTTTCTGCATTTAGGTCGCACCGCCTCGGAGTTAGGTCGCAAGGTCGTAAGTCGTAGGTCGCTGACCTTTAGGTCGTGCCCCTTTAGGTCGCTCGGCCTTGCCTACCTCGTTAGGTTGCGTGACCTTAGGTCATTCCCTTTTAGGTCGTATGACCTTAAGTCGCTCGCATGGGTTAGGTCGTTGGACCTTAGGTCGTCTACCCATTAGGTCGCTCGCATGGGTTAGGTCGTTGGACCTTAGGTCGTTTACCCACTAAGTCGCTCGGCAGATAACGCGTCCCTACTTAACTCGCTCGACCTAGTTAGGTCGTTAGGTCGCGTGCCTCTTTGGGTCGTTCCCACGTTAGGTCGCGCCTCTTTTAGGTCGCGTCTATTTTAGGTCGCGTGTTTCACTAGGCCGTTAGGCCTTTACCTCGTTAAGTCGTAGGTCGCTCGACCTTATTACCTTGTTAGGTCGCGAGTCCCTTAAGTCGCTCGTCTCTGTTAGGTCGCATGAACCATAAGGTCGTTGGCGCGCATAGGTCGCTAGGTCGCTCGGCCTTCATTCGTTAGGTCGTTCAACGATGCAGCTTGGCCTTCATCCCTTAAGTCGCTACCTGTTAGCTCGTTACACCTTAGGTCGTGTGACCTTAGGTCGCGAGCCGTTAAGACCTTAAGTCGCTCACCTCTTCTAACCCGCGAGTCCCTTAACCCGTGTGACCTTGGGGGGTTGCCACCCCCCTTCCGGACTCCCCCTCCGTAGGGGATCTTATCTGAAAAACATTCAACAAAACTTGTTGAGCTGATTTCCTTGGATTTTTATCACATCTTCGAATGTGATCTTTGTGATTGATTGTTTCTACAATCGCTTCTGTGATTTGTCACTTTAAAATATAAAGGTTTCAAAAACTAGTAGTAAATATCAAAACTCTTTCAATAAAAGGATTTCAACTCTATTTTTAATAACAAAGCTCTTTTCTTAACCCGTTTTCCAATCTATTAGTATATACAAACCTTTACCTCACTCGGATGAGAAATCTAATTAAACGGCTTAGTAAAACAAGTGGTATGAAACGCTTGCGTTTGCTTCGTCGGTTAATTCTTGGACTTTTTCGATTGAACCTCTAGTGACAATTTTATAAGTGAAGATTTACAGTTTGTTCGTTAATATTTAAGTTAAGCTAGTGGTTATGGGACATGAAACTAAACTTTTATATTTACTAACTAGTGTAATTGACACTTCTCGTTGATCGTGACGATCATTTTATGATTTAGACTAGCAATTGTGCGATGTCTCTTTGTTTGCAAGGTTAGACTAGACCTCATTGGTGTGATTCCGACTCACACATATCTCTTTGTCCACAAGGTTAGTCTAGACACCATTTTTGTGATTCCACTCACACATACCTTTTTGTTGCAAGGTTAGGCTAGACACCATTTGTGTGATTCCACTCACACATACCTTTTTGCTTTTTGGTTAGCCTAGACCTCATCTGGGTGATTCCGACTCACCCATATGGGGTAGCTCCCCATGATCTTCGGACCGTCATGTGATAGGCCTCTTTCCCTTTTTCTGCGATTTTTGGATTTCTTGTGTTGATTTTCTGGAATTTATGTCATTGACTTGTTATGGGTACAAGTTTAGGGTATGATGCCCTCTTTGGATCTTTGAGAAGATTCTTGTGATATTGATTGATCTTCTGTTGATCATCATTTGCATACTTATAGTAGTATGTCAGTATGGATATTTTATGTTTATGCCATATCTTTTATTTTATATCATGTCATCTGATATTTATAGCTAGACTGATCCGTTTATTATTTTCTTAAATAATACTCGGGTCAGGCCGAGATGTTACAGGTGCATCTGCTTGACTTCTTCCCGGGATTTGCTACTCTGACTTTTGGCTAACTATTTAGATTAGCAGTTTTTGTTGTATACACTTGAGATATAGACTCATAGTTGTATTCTTTTGTATGGCACGTGTTGCTATTCTTTTGTATTATTGTGGATCTTTTTGACCACTACTATGATGTACACTTTCATGTGTTAGTTATATATTCATATCTTCTTCCGCCTTTGTGATATGGATGTCTGTGACTGATTTGTGTTATGCTTATTTCTATGTTTGTTTCCGAAGATTATTTATAGCCACCGTGTAATAAGCAATTACATGGATGGTCGCTCCTCAACAGCCTTATTCTCCGTACTAGTTGACAGCACTACACCGTAGTGTTCTTGGCTAGCGTGGGTATAGAGGTGGGGCGTCACACTATCTGTTACGATCCGATTTTTCGACGCTCGAAAATCGACATTAATAAGTCCACTGTATCAAATGCCGAATAATCGAATGTCGAAAAACCAAACCGTTAGGGTTAAAGAAGAAGGGGTAGAAGAAGAAATAGAAACAATATCAGAATCTCACAATCGCAACGTAACAAAATATAATAGATAGTAACTGATCTTTAAAAAAAACTATATCAATTTTTATACATTACATCATCAGAGTACATCAAAATCAAAACAATTACCGGAAAATTATATTAACTTGTGCTCACAAAAGCTGATTATACAGCCCTATATTGCACATCGAAATATACTTCAAATACGTCTCTCCATCCAGCTCATCTCCTGAGCTCCAGTAGTCCATCCAGAATCTGTACTCTATATACTCGGTCTGACCCGAGCATTATAATTAAATACACTCGAGTCAGTCTGGAAAACCTGCGTGAGAAAATACACTCAATTGGATCATTAAAGTTTTCAAAAATCCTTTGAAATCGAAGGTATCTCATAAGAACATGCCACAAATAAACATGCTCGATTTTTACCTTACGATAACCAAAACATTTTCTATTAAAATGGTCTGATATTATAATAATGTCTATAGAAAGTAAAATACAAACTAGCTAAAATACTTGCACCTTACGTTTTAGTAATAGTTGGGCACAATCAAAACCGTACAGGCGCTTATTGGAGATTGGATTCCGTACAATGGCAGGGCTACTGGGGTACCGCCCGTCACAGTACGTGGTCTAGATCACCTTACCGAGGATCCACCCTGATCCCCTGCATCACACGACCGGAGCTACCCCTTACTGGATAGTCCGAATAAGTTCACCCCATGGGTGGGATCAGCAACCGCCCACACAGCTGAAATAAAGGGACATCTAGACAGGGGTGACCTTACCTTAATTGTTTGCTAGCTATTTAGACTTATGTGCACCTCCCCTGTTTTAGCCGTTCCCGGTTGATGAGGCTCGAGGCTATGCGTTACCTCTTTAGCACACATTTACTTAGAATGCTCATCGTCCTCCTGACGATGTTCTGAAAGCATTTGTCCATGTAAGTCCATTCCGGGTTCGAATGGAACCGAAGGCACTACTCCTACTACATCCATTTTGGAATCACCCTCTGGTTTAGTAGCGATTAGCCCTTGCACTTCACTGCTCCATCTTCGACTTCTAGCTCTTGTCTTCCTCACGAAAACGTTCAAACTTGATCAAAGTGGTTTTCAGGAATTTAATCCCGATCCCGGACTCTTCGAAACAATCAGCGCATTAGCTAATATTGATAGTCAGTTATTTAACTATCAAATGGCATTCACAAACAACCATCAGACTTTAAATAATTTTCCAAATTATTTATTTCAAAATAACTTCGCGACCTATTTTTCATACTTCAACCCTTTGAAAACAGTTTCAACCCACCTTTATCTCATGGAATAAATTTCCTAAATATTGTTTATTTCCACTGAAAATCACCAAGTCCAAGTACTTTACATTTTAAAATAATTTAAATCACTTTATTCTAAAATATGCCTTAAAACATTTAAATTATAATTACTTAAATACTTTATTCAAAAATATATATACTTTAAAAATATTTAAAATAAAACTACTTTATAAAATATAAAACTAATTTTCAAAATAAAAGTTAAGCAAAACTAAATTTTAAAAAAAGAGTTACGAAATTCTATACAAGTTTTTAAATAAAACTTTAACCAAACCATCTTTAAAATAAAATTACTTTATAAAATATAAATATTAATAATTATCTTTTTAAAACATAATACCAATTATCCTTTTAAAATAATTACCACTATAACTAATTTAATAAATATTTACCTTTAATAATTTAACAACTTAAACAATAATTTCTTAAAAACATTCCTTTAAACAACTTTAAAACTTTTAACTTATACTTAAAAATCTGCTTTGAAAACGTACTTGGCTTTTCAGGAAAATACACTTTTCCTTCGCACCTTTTAAAAATAAACCACAATCTATTTTTAGAACAAGTTACCCATTCCTTTATAAATTTCCATCATGAATTTATACTTCCAAATATCCGCTGATATCTTATTTCACTTTATAAACCCAGTTTATAAATTCCATAGTCTCATTTTCTTTTAAAACACAATTTCAAACTCTAAACCAATTTCCAAATCGATATTCAGATTTTACTCCATTTTAAAATAAATTCCGTTACTTGCTCAATTTTATATCAAAACCCATTAATTTCAGATTTAACTTCTTTATTATAATTTAAAATCTTATTTAAACTGAAAATACCAATTTCATATTTATTTCAAAATTCTTCTTTATTCCTTCCCAAACCATTTAAATTCTGAATTTGAAATAAATCTTTTATTCCTTTAAATATTATCACTTAAGTTTAAGAATTCATTTATTCCTATTTATTCAAAAATCTTCTTTCCCACGCTTGGGATTTATTTATTAGAATTTAAAAATCAACTTTTATCCTTTTTCGACTCATTCTTGAATTTATCCAAATTTTCTATAACTATTTTACTTAAAATTCCCTATTTTATTTTCCTTTAAAAATTCAATCTTCATCTTCGATAGCTCAGTATACCCAAATATATCCAATCAAACCATAACATTTGATATTTTCAATCACCCATAATCTATCTCAGATTATCAAATAAATCATTTCACAAAATATTACAACAATCTTGAAATTTTAAGGAATCCAGTTGAATCCTTCCAACCTATTTCCTTGCATCCACAGAAGTTAGCACAATATAAAATACCAATCCCACTTCAAGATGGGATATCGTGGTATATGCGGTCATCCACTATTATGCGGGGCGCAAAGATCTCATCCGCTATATAATGCGGGAAATCAATCACTCCAATATATACACTATTATATATATATATATAATATCACATCCAGAAAATTCAAACAATCAATCAATCATTTGAATTTGACTATATGAATTTAAAAGGCAATCCAATAAGTGAGATAAACTCACCTTTAATTTTTGTTTGCAATCCACTTCCAATCTTGACTGGTTTCACGATTTTTAACCTTGTACAGATAATTTACGGTTTATTAACATTTGAATTAATCAACAATTTATCACTATTTATTTATTTTAATCTAACTAATAAATTTGGATTTAGACCAATAATTTAATTTGAAACTAATTTTCTTTTAATAAAATATTTTTAGCGACTAAAATAATTAAATAAGTTTATTAAACAAATTTATCTTCATAATATATTGTTTTAAAATAAACTAGCAAGTCAATATATATATATATATATATATATATATAATCTTATATAGATATATACATATACCTTTAAACCATTTTCTTTCTATCCTTTGAAACTCATACACTAATAAAATTTATTTATATAGATTCAAAAATCTAGGTTTTATAAAACTTTTTCAACACTTAAAATTCCTATATATTTTTCCCAAAATCTCATATATTTTTAAATTGAGACTTGCATGTGCATTTATCTATATACATATATATATTCTGTTTGCTGTAATTATACCTCCATCTGAATTTTAAATTAAAACTCTATTCAAATTTACAACAGGTTGATATATATTATTTGTTTTCAAATCAACAAATATATACAATAAATTAAATTGAAAACAAAAGCAGCTATATGTCACTGATGCACACACCAGATCGCCAATCGAAACCACATTACTCTAAGCCACGAACTCGCCACGCGTCGCTACTTGATGCTGCCATGCTCGAGTGCGAGCATCTCCTCGCCGACGTCCGCCCATTGCTATGCCGCTGAAACCCCCACAACACGCCTGCATACACGACCCTTGCCGCCGCTCTATCTTTCTCTACTCTCGATTGAACCGAGAATCCCCTCTAGCTCTCTCGATTGACTCCGCGATGTAGGGCGATGATTCGCGAATTTCAGTCGCGGTGGAAATGATTCGCGAATCCCCCTATCTCGATTTCCAGCTTGCGATTTGATTTCGTACGAAGCTCTGCCATTTTGGGTCGTGCGATTTGAATTGAACAAAGGAGATAAATGAGAATTAGTTTTATTTTCTGTTCTGCCATTTAAATTTCGAACAGCAATGTCCTTCTACTATTTTTTTAAAACTGATTTCAATTTCGTTTTATATATAAAAAAATGCTTAGTAGTTAATAAAAATAAAGAAGGGCATCTGTACGTCTAGGTAATAGATGGCAAGACCCAGGGGACAAGTGGCAGGGTATGGAAAGATAAAGTCCAGGTGTGACGTAATTTGACTAGTCAAAATATTTAATTTTAAATTTAAATCGTCTCGAAAATGCAACTTAAAATCATGACATCCTATCGAGGCATGCTGCTAGGCGTCTATAATGTTAAACCCCTATTCTGAACGCAATGGAATAGGATCCGTGTCCTAATTCGATCGTATGGAGAAGACCGCTTTTTGGACCCTGTTATTATATTAAGTTTTCGACATAGATTTCAACATGTTTATTTATCGTACAACCTCACGACAACTCCAAACTCCACGAGAATTGAAATCCGATAATAATACACTATTACGGATCAAATGGAAGTGGTTTCGTTGAATTCCAAGACTATGCCTCGAAAGGCTGTTTTTAAATATCGATTTAAACAATATATATTTCAAACCGAACAAAACAGTTTTAAATTCAACCTTTTAAAGTTTTATTATCTCTAGTATTATCAATATAAATTTTATAAGCTTTCAAATTATTTTTAACCAGCTTAAAATTCTAGATTTCATACTTTTACCAATTTCCACTATTTAAATTCAATATTTAAATTATCTAATAAATAGCGATATTTGAAATTCAAGTTAGAAACTAACTTTTAAATATTTAAAATCAATTGAATATTCCAATTTCAAACATCCAAAATTCCCGGTCGTCACATTCCTTCCCCCTTAAAGGAATTTCGTCCTCGAAATTACTAGCAAGAAGAATGGTCCATAACCCGTTCATCATTTTCCCAATCCAAATAGTTTTTAACAATTTCCCAAAACCAAACAGTTTTAAGAATTCACAAACGATCTTTTGTTAATGACACACCATTACTCTACTAACTTTCCAAACTCTTCCATATTTTTCAAACAACATTACCTACTCAACAATTCAAATTTAAATTTATATTCAAATTTTAAATTATCAAAAATTTTCTCAAAATTTTTCTAACTCTCTAAATTCCCAAAATATTTCCTCAGCGTCTCCTTTGCGCGGCTAGCTCGGTACAACTACTAAAATGCCTCTACAAGCCCCTAGATTTCTAAAGAAAAAAAAAAGCCAAGTGGCTAGACCGGAAAACCATCAAATTTCATATAGAAATTAAATACATACCTTTGTCGGGCAATTTAAATTTATTTTCTGAAATCAAAAATCCCAATTTATCCCTTACCTTTAAAACATCTGTATATCCTACTTAGCAATATTATCCAATCACAGAATTCAAAATAATTTTATTCATCACTTTACAAATATTCAATATTTGCTTTACTTAAGCCCATACAATGTCCGTATATCATCCGTACGCAATACCAAATCTGATCGCACGCTCGATCACACAATTTCATTTTCGAACTAGTATCGTTCACCCGACTTCCTAGTGCGGACTCAGATATGGTTTCTTGATCGAAAACTGTCATTCTCCTTGCATAGCCACAAACTATGATAGAGAATTTCTAGAATCGGTCAAAAATCCCAATCCAGGGTTCGCCGTTGAAAATCAAGTGAAAAGTCCCAACTCAGATCGATATAACTATCTCGAAACTCTGTGCTTGAATCTGGATCGAATCGTTATGTGAATAAAATAATATACGTACATCCTACGTATTTATCTCCATTGATTATTAACTAAATCAAATTTCTCCTTATTCACACTCATTTTGGTTTTTATCCACCTATTCTCAATTTTTCCATTTCACAACTTCTAGTTTAATCTTCATCCAAATATTAACTTCGAATATTTTCCTAATACCAATTTTTACTACCATTACATAAGTTCAATGTAAATATTTTATATACTCCCAATACTTAACTTCACTTCACCACTTAAGCTTTTTGCATCTATTTTTAGTTAACTCAAATTTTAATTCCATTCTGAATTCAATTTACCCTTCATTTTAAATATTGAATTCTATTCATCTTATCTCAAACCCATTTCTTAATTTGTTCCAGTTACTAATTTATTTTTAAATTCAATGGATTTTATTTCCATACTTTAATTATTTTTAGTCTACTTTGACTTAATTCCACAAACTCACTTTACTTACACAATTTAGATTAAATATCATCCCAATATTCATTTTCAATATATTTTCTTACCCATTTAAATCAATTAGTTTACTTACAAACTTCATTTCCGTCCTTTGTTACTCTATACATTTGTTTACAATCTTAATAAACTTATTTTCAATAATCATTTTTCCCAAAGTTCACTTTTACTCAACTAGATTCACTTACATTCCGATTCAATTTAATTTTAACTTCTATAACTTTTCCACTTATTTAAATTCCATTTGTAAACTTCTTTTAATTCACTTCAATTAATTAGCTTACCTTCCAACTAATTTTATTTTCACACTTACTTTTATTTAAATCTCCTTCCAGTTAAATTTTATTTTACAATTTTCAAAGTTTATAAGTTATCATTTCGAAATCAATTATATGCATAATTCATATGCAAATCAAATTATCCTTCGCATTTTAAAACTAAACCCAGTTTTACAAACAACTCCAATTTAAAACAATTTGGCAACAATCCCTCTCCTGGAAACTCAAAAATGAATCACGATGATGCTGCAGTCATCAGCGAAATTATTTTTCAGCAGTCGAAGAGAGTTCAGTGCTTTTTCTCTTTAAAAACCCTTCCAAATATTTTTAAATTCTAGATCTCACCAGATTTCATATCCAATTCAAAAATATTTCCCAAATAATATCACTATTATTTCTCCAAAACCTTTGAAAATCATTTTCAAACTCAAAGGAATTTAATTTCCAAAATTTCAAATTCCAAATCCTTTGTATTCATATTCGGATATTACTCTGGAATTTTTATTTAATTTTCAATTATAAATCACTTTTATAATTCACATTTACAAACCCCATTTATTATATAAACTTATTCCTTAACCTTTGGTTAAAATTTTAATCCTAGTTCAATTTTTACACCACAATAATAATAATAATTTAATGTTATTACTTCCTAACACCCAGGCAACCATATATAACTACAATAATTTATGAAAAAAATATTTCTTTTATATATGAAAATAATTTGGGTAAAATTATTTCATTTATCCTATTTTAAAACAATACCGTGTCAGTTTATCTTGTTTAAGAGTTTAGAAATTCCTATCGATAGCATGGCGTCCCACATATCGACCATAATCCATAAACACTCAACCAATAATTCAACATAGTATAATAACAATTTTTATATTCACTAACAAATACGCGCTCATATCTGTTATTACACTCAAAATCATTCTAGAGTACTTATAGACTCTATTTTTAATGAGTAATCCCCACTAGAGCCAAGGTTCTTGCTTAACCTTCAGCTCTGATGCCAATCTATAACGACCCGAATTTTTGACGCCTAAAAATCGACATTAATACATCCACTGTATCAAATGCCGAATAACTGAATGCCAGAAAATCGAACCATTAGGGTTAAAGAGAAGGAGGTAGAAGAAGAAATAGAAACAAAATCAGAATCTCACAATTGCAACGGAACAAAATATAATAGATAATAACTAATCTTTACACAAAAAGAACTATATCAATTTTTATACATTACATCATCAGAGTACATCAAAATCAAAACAATTACTGGACAGTTATATTAACTTGTCCTCGCAAAAGATGACTATACTGCCCTATACCGCACAACGGAATATACTTCAAATACGTATGATATGCCTCGCCATTTAGCTCGTCTCTTGAGCTCCACCAGTCCATCCAGAATCTCTATTCCATAATACTCGGTCTGATCCAAGCATTATAGTTAAATAACACACGAGTCAGTCTGGAAAAAGAGCGTGAGAAAACACACTCAATTGGATTATTAAAGTTTTCAAAAATCCTTTGAAATCAAAGGTATCTCGTCAGACTACGCCACAAATAAACATGCCGGGTTTTTACCTTATGATAACCAAACATTTTCTGTTAAAATCATCTGATATTATAATAGTGTCTATAGAAAGTAAAATAGAATCTAGCTGAAATGCTTGCATCTCACGTTTCAGCAATAGTTAGGCATAATCAAAACCATACAAGCGCTTATTGGAGATTGGATTTTGTACAATGGCAGGGCTACTAGGGTACCACCCGTCACAGTACGTGGTCTAGATCACCGTACCGAGGATCCAGCCTGATCCTCTGCATCACAAGACTGGAGCTACCCCTTATTGGATAATCCGAATAAGTTCACCCCGCGGTTGGGATCAGCAATCGCCCACACAGTCGAAATAAAGGGACATCTAGATAGGGGTGACCTTACCCTAATTGGTTGCTAGCCACTTAGCCTTGTATGCACCTCCCCTGTTTTAGCCATTCCCGGTTGTTGAGGCTCGAGGCTATGCGTTACCTTTTTAGCGCACATTTACTTAGAATGCTCATCGTCCTCTTAAAGATGTTCTGAAAGCATTCATCCATACAAGTCCGTTCCGGGTTCGAGCGAAACCGAAGGCACTACTTGTACTACATCCATTTTGGAATCACCCTCAGGATTAGTAACGATTAGCCCTTGCACTTCACTGCTCCATCTTCAACTTTCATCTCTTGTCTTCCTCATGAAAATGTTCAAACCGGATCGAAGTGATTTTCAGGAACTTAATCCCGATCCCAGACTCTTCGAAACGATCAACGCATTGGCCAATGTTGATAGTCGGTTGTTTGACTATCAAATAACATTCACAAACAACCATCAGACTTCAAATAATTTTCCAAATTATTAATTTCAAAATAACTTCGCAAGCTATTTTCCATACTTCAACCCTTTGAAAACAGTTTCAACCCACCTTTCTCTCACGGAATAAATTTCCCAAATATTATTTATTTCCACCGAGAATCTCCAAGTCCAAATACTTTAGATTTTAAAATAATTTAAATCACTTTATTCTAAAATATACCTTAAAACATTTAAATTAAAACTACTTAAACACTTTATTCAAAAATATATATACTTTAAAAATATTTGAAATAAAACTACTTTATAAAATATAAAACTAATTTTAAAAACAAAAGTTAAGCCTAGCTTAATTTTAATATAATAGTTATGAAATTCTATACAAGTTTTTAAATAAAACTTTAACCAAACTTTCTTTAAAATAAAATTACACTATAAAATATAAATATTAATAATTATCTTTTCAAAACATAATACCACTTATCCTTTTAAAATAATTACCACTATAACTAATTTAATAAATATTTACCTTTAAATATTTAACAACTTAAATAATGATATCTTAAAAACGTTCCTTTTAAACAACTTTAAAACTTTTAACTTATGCTTAAAAATCTTCTTTGAAAACGTACTTGGCTTTTTAGGGAAATACACTTTTCCTTCACACCTTTTAAAAATAAATCACTGTCTATTTAAAAAAAATACCCATTCCTTTATAATTTTATATCGTGAATTTATACTTCCAAATATCCACTGATATCTTATTTCACTTTATAAACCCAGTTTATAAATTCCATAGTCTCATTTTCTTTTAAAACACAATTTCAAACTCTAAACCAATTTCCAAATTGATTTTCAGATTATACTCCATTTTAAAATAAATTCCTTTACTTACTCAATTTTATTTCAAAACCCATTAATTTCAAATTTAACTTCTTTATTATAATTTAAAATCTTATTTAAACTGAAAATACCAATTTCATATTTATTTCAAAATTCTTCTTTTATTCCTTCCTAAACCATTTATATTCTGAATTTAAAAATAAATATTTTATTCCTTTAAATATTATCACTTAAGTTTAAGAATTCATTTATTCCTATTTATTCAAAAATCTCCTTTCCCACACTTGGAATTTATTTATTAGAATTTAAAAATCAACTTTCATCCTTTTCCAACTCATTCTTTAATTTATCCAAATTCTCTATAATTATTTCAATTAAATTTCCCTATTTTATTTTCCTTTAAAAATTCAATCTTTAACTTTGATAACTCAGTATACCCAAATATATTCAATCAAACCATAGCATTCGATATTTTCAGTTACCCATAATCTTTCTCAGATTATCAAATAAATCATTTCACATAATATTACAACAATCTAATTTTTTTGAGAAGTCCAGTTGGATCCCTCCAACCTATTTTCCTACATCCACGGATGTTAGCACAATGTAAAAATACCAATCCCACTTCAAGGTGGAATATCGCGGTATATGGGGTCATCCGCTATTGTATGGGGGCACATGGGGTTTCATCCATATATAATGCGGGAAATCAATCATCAAATATATATATATATACTATTATATATATTATATATCACATCTACACAATTCAAACAATCAATCAATTTAAATTTGACTATTTAAATTTAAAAGATAATCCAATGAGTGAGATTAACTCACCTTTGATTTTTGTTTGCAATCCACTTCCAATCTTGACCGGTTTCATGATTTTTAACCTTGTACAGATAATTTACGATTTATTAACATTTGAATTAATCAACAATTTATCACTATTTATTTATTTTAATTTTACTAATAAATTTGGGTTTAGACCAATAATTTAATTTCAAACTAATTTTCTTTTAATAAAATATTTTTAGAGACTAAAATAATTAATTAAGTTTATTAAACAAATTTATCTTCATAATACATTGTTTTAAAACAGACTAGCGAGTTCCAAATATATATATATATATATATATATATATATATATATTCTTATATAGATATATACATATACCTTTAAAACATTTTCCTTCTATCCTTTGAAACCCATACACTTATAAAATTTATTTATATAAATTCAAAATCTATTTTTTATAAAAAAAATTCAACACTTAAAATTCCTATATATTTTTTCCAAAATCTCATATATTTTTAAATTGAGACTTGCATGTGCATATATATATATATATATATTATTTGTTGTAATTATACCTCCATATGAATTTTAAAATTAAAACTCTATTCAAATTTACAACTGGTTGATATGTATATTATATGTTTTCAAATCTACAAATATATACATTTAATTAAATTAAAAACAAAAGAAGCTATACCTCACTAATGCACACACCAGATCGCCAATCGAAACCACATCGCTTGAAGCCATGACCTCGCCACGCGTCGCCATTTGTTGCTGCCATGCTCGAGTACGAGCATCTCCTCGCCAACGTCCATCCATTGCCATGCCGTTGAAACCCCCACAGCGCGCCTGCGTACACGACCCTCGCAACCGCTCCATCTTTCTCTGCTCTCAATTTAATCGAGAATCCCTTCCAACTCTTTCGATCGACTCCGCGACGTAGGGCGATGATTCGCGAATTTCAGCCGCGATTGAAATGATTCGTGAATTCCCCTATCTTGATTTCGAGCCTTGTGATTTGATTTCGTACGAGGCTCCGCCATTTTGGGTCGCGAGATTTGAATTGAAAAAAGGAGAGAAATGAGATTTAGTTTTATTTTCTGCTCTATCATTTAAATTTCGAACTGCCATGTCCTTTTACTAATTTTTTCAAAAATGATTTCAATTTGGTTTTATATAAAAAAATGTACTTGGCTGTTAATAGAAAGAAAGATGGGCATCTGTACGTGTAGGTGACAGATGGAAAGACCCAGGGGACAAGTGGCAGGGTATGGAAAGATAAAGTCCAAGTGTGAAGTAATTTGACCAGTCAAATATTTAAACTTTAAATTCAAATCGTCTCGAAAATGCAACTCAAAATCATGACATCCTATCGAGCCGTGCTGCTAGGCGTTTATAATGTTAAACCCCTATTCCGAACGCAATGGAAAAGGTTCCGAGTCCTAATTCGATCGTATGGAGAAGATAGCTTTTTGGATCCAGTTATTATATTAAATTTTTGATATAGATTTCAGCATGTTTATTTATCGTACAACCTCAAGACAACTCCAAACACTACGAGAATTGAAATCCGATAATAATACACTATTATGGATCAAATGGAACTGGTTTCGTTGAATTCCAAGACTGTGCCTCGGAAGGCTATTTTTAAATACCGATTTAAACACTATAAATTTCAAACTGAACAAAACAGTTTTAAATTCAACTTTTTAAAGTTTTATTATCTCTAATATTATCAATATAAATTTTATAAGCTTTTAAAATATTTGTAACCAACTTGAAATTCCAGATTTCATACTTTGCCCAATTTCCATTATTTAAATTCAATATTTAAATTATCTAATAAATAGCGATATTTGAAATTCAAGTTAGAATCTGACTTTTAAATATATAAAACCAATTAAATGTTCCAATTTCAAATATTCAAAATTCTGGGTCGTCACACTATCGTTCTTTCAAACTTCCCGAACTCTACCATAAGTTCCAAACAATATTATTTTCCTCAACCATTCAAATATAAATTAAAAATTATCAAAATTTCTCAAAAATTTTCTAACTCCCTAAAATTTTGACAAATTCACCCAGCGTCTCCTTTGCGCGGCTAGCTCGGTACGACTACAAAGTGCTAGATCAGAAAATCATCATATTTCATACAGAAATTTAAATACATACCTTTTTGTTTAACAATTCAAATTTATGTTCAGAAATCAAAAATCCAATTTCCATTTCCTTTATAACACTTGTATATCCTACTTAACAATAATATCCAACCATATAATTCAAAATCATTTTATACATTTCTTTACTATAGTTTCAATACCTATTTCATACGAGCCCTTACGATACACATATATCATCCATACGCAATACCAAATTCGATCCCTCACCCGATCACACAATTTCACTTACGAACTAGTATCATCCACCCGACTTCCTAGTGCGGACTTAGATCCGGTTTCTTGATCAGAAATCATCATTCGCCTTGCATAGCCGTAAAACTATGATAGAGAATTTCTAGAATCAACCAAAAATCAATATCCAGGGTTCGCCGTCGAAAATCGAGTGTAAAATCCCAACTCGGATCGATATAACTATCTCGAAATTCTATGCTCGAATCTGGATCAAATTGCTATGTGAATAAAGTAATATACATACATCCTATGCATTTATTTCTAATTAATTATTATCTATATCAATTCTTTTTTATTCACATTTATATTGATTTCTATCCAAAGTTTTCATTTACCACACTTTTATTTACTCCATTTAATACTTACTTAGTATATTTCTCAATTCCAGATTGTACTTAAGAATTTTACCATTTATTTCTTAAGTTCAATATAAGAATTTTATACACTTATTATATTTATTTTCTACTACATCACTTTGGTTTTATGTCCATTTATACTCACTTGCATTTCAATTTCATTTGAATCCAGTTTGTCTTAAAATTCTGAATACTGTATTTTTATCAACTATCTTTCATTCATATCTAAACCATATCATCTTTAGTCCCTTCACTAATTTTCCATTTACTTACAAATTCAAGATGAATTTCAACATTTAGTTTTCAATTCCATTTACTTGCAATCGTAAATTCATTTATTCATTCAGAAATTTATTTCCACCTTAATAAATTTTATTTAAGTATTCATGTCACTTGGTCTCCTTAGACCTTTCTTTACAAAAGTTTCCCAAATTTAATTATGTTTGCTATCCTATTTTAATTCACTTAAATTAATTAGCTTACCTTCCCACTTTTTTGGGTTTTACACTTACTTTTATTTATCTTTTTTTTTCAAGTTGAATCTCATCCCAACAGATTTCAAATTTTATAAGTTATCAACTGATTTATATTCCGAAAACATTTCCAATTTACTTCCAGAGTTTTAAACAATTTCTCAATATTTCAAAATCACCTTCGAAATCAATTATATCCAAAATCCTTTGCATTTCTAAAATCAAACTCAGCTTTTGCAAACAACTCCCATTTAAAACAATTTGGCAGCAATTCCTCTGTTGGAAACTCGAAAATGAACACCGATGATGTCATGACCATCATCAGAGTTAATTTTTAGTGACCGAAAAGAGTTTAGTGCTTTTATCCCTTCAAAAACATTTCCAAATATTTTTAAATTCCAAATTTCACCAGATTCAATATTCAATTCAAAAATATTTCCCAAATAATTTGACCATTATTTTTCCAAAACCTTTGAAAACCATTTTCAAATCAAAGGAATTTAAATTTCCCAAATCTCAAAATTTCAAATCCTTTCAATTTATTTTCTAATATTTCTCTGGAATTCTATCTCACATTATACATCACATTTACAATTCACATTTCAAATTCCATTTTGTTATCAAAATTTATTTTCTTAACCTTTGGTTATGATATCAATTCCTATTTTTAAATTTTTACACGACAATGATAATAATTTAATATCAACACTGCCTAACAACCAAGCAACCATATATAACTTTAATAATTTACGAAAAATTCTTTCTTTTATATACAAAAATAGTTTGGGTAAAATTATTTCATTTACCCTATTTTAAAACAATACTGCGTCGGTTTATCTCATTTAAGAGTTTAGAAACTCCTATCGATAGCATGGCGTCCCACATATCTACCGGAATCTATAAACACTCAACCGATAAGTCAACCCAATGTAATTTTTTTTCTATATTTACTAAAAAGTACGCACTCATATCTATTAATACACTCAAACTCATTCTAGAGTACTACTGACTCAATCTCTAATGAGTAATCCCTGCCAGAGCCAAGTTTCTCGCTTAATCTTCAGCTCTGATACCAAATTTTAACGACCCGATTTTTCCATGCCCAAAAATCGAGATCAATACATTCATTATATCAAATGCCGAACGATCGAATGCCGAAAAACCGAACCGTTAGGGTTAAAGAAGAAGAAGGTAGAAGAAGAAGTAGAAACAATATCAGAATCTCACAATCGCAGCGGAACAATATATAATAGATAAATGACTAATCTTTAAACGAAGAAACTATATCAGTTTATACACTATATCATCAGAGTTAACACAATCGCGGAATACAACATAACAGCGGAAAAAATAACATTATATACGTGTGATATGTCATGTCATCCAGCTTATCTCCTAATCTCCACAGCATACTTCCTGACTTCACACCAGAACGATGATAACCTGACTTTAGGCTGCCAGTGTGAAAAATTAGGGGCACCCAGAGTTTAGAAAAAGGAACAATAAACTCCGAGTCAGTCATGGGACTGGTGTGAGATCCAAAAACAGTTATTTGTACAAAAAGAAATAAAAATAAATCCATTCATGCTTTTGAAAAATGAAACTACAATAAGGTCTCCCGGCACACACTCAAATGCAATCGCACACATGGGGAAGGTTTCTCCTTATAGTAGTCAGACATGCTTAATACGGGAAAATCCTTTTGATATTATTATTAGTGCATAGTGTGGAAAACATTTGCAAGTATAATTTAAATCTTGGCCAGCATATGTACCATTATAGTATGCCTACTATAGCTACCATGTTAGATGGCAGGTTCTACAACTAAAACCGTACGGGGCTCGTTTTGGTTGTTTGGATTTCCAACAAATGTTCAAGGCTGAGGAATTTCCTTTATCCGAAGGGTATGCCTTTGGAGGGATGTTCCGAGAACCTAACCGGATCTCTGCCAACACAAGGCTGGGTTACCACTGTAACCAGGTAACTAACTGTCACGAGTATGCCATCCCCCGGTCATAACCGACCTTTACCAAGGCGCCTTAAATTCCAACAACAACATAAGTAAAATATCTGGGCTCCATACTAGAATACCACTTTTTATCCACATAAGTTAAATATCTGGGCTCCATACCAGAATACCACTTTTTATCCAGAAGGAAATACACATACCCTGAGGGGCGCGACCCCCATAACCTTGCTGCATCCTTTCCTTTTTCTACCATTTTCGGGGTGTGAGGTTCGACGAAGTCTCGTCCCACAAAGCTACGCTTTTCACAAAGCCATGCTTCAATCAACCAATGATAAACACTTAGCATGCCACATTACCGAATTGGGAATATATCACTAATAACTATCAAGTACATAACCTCTGAGCTCGTACGTCTCAGAGAAGGGTGTTAAGCTAAGAGAATAAATTCTCCGCCACCAACAGAAATATATTTGATAGAAACCAGCTTTATATCTCAAAGTGTAATGTCAGACATACATCCACACAAGTCCATTCTGGGTCTGAATGGAACCGAAGGCACTTCGTCCAATTAAGGAAAGAAGTCCTTGCACATCCGGATATCCCCTAATCACGTCCGGACTCCCCATCACATAGGGTAATCTCTATATGGAGCAACTCATTGCAGAGACAATCAACAGGTAATCGTTTCGTTCTCGAAAATACCCGGTCTTCGACAGCGTCTTCAAATGCTATCCCATTTCGTCATATCATTATTCAGAATGGGTTTTATGACTTAATGTTCCCTATCGTCTTATCCGAATAATGAGCGCTTATTTTAAAAATAAATGGATACATTCAGATCTAAATTATGTCACAACAAAATTTCCATTTTTGATCTTTTAAATAAAAGATTCAGCTTTAAGACTCGATGTGGTTTTGGGATAACCATTTGAAATCCGACCCCCGGTCTCATCGAAATTCGAATGCCATCTTAAAGGCCAATATTGATTGTCGGTTATTTAACTATCAAATAACATCCATAAACAACCATCAGATTTAAATAATTTCCTAAATTATTTATTTCAAAATATCTTCACAAGATATAATTTCACACTTCAACCCTTTGAAAACATTTTTCAAACTACTTTTCTCTCGCGGAATAAATTTCCAAATATTGTTTATTTCCACTGAAAATTTGCCAAGTCTAATACTCTAGGTTTTTAAAATAATTTAAATCACTTATCCAAAAATATATACTTGAAAACACTTAAAATAAAAAATATTTTAAACACTTTATTTAAAATATTAGTTATGGAATTTCATACTAATATCTCATGTAAAACTTAACCAAACTAATTTTTTTAAAATAAAATTATTGGGTAGAGTATAATTATTTAAATAACCATCTTCTAAATCAAATACTAGTTATATCTTTAAAATAATCACTTCTACAATTAACTTATTAAATATTTACTTAAAATTTTAAAAACAATTTAAGAAAATAATTTCACCAAAAGCATTCTTTTTAAAACCAACTTTAGAACTTTTAATTTATACTTAAGAGCTACTTTGAAAAACATACTCGGCTTTCCATGGAAAATACACTTTCCATCCATTTAAAACAATTAATAAATACTTCTCGATTTATCTCAATTTACATTCCAAATTCGTAAATTTTCTTTCCACACTTTTAAAAATAAACCAATATTTATTTTTAAAACAAATTACCCATTCCTTTATTAATTCCCATCGTGAATTTATACTTTCAAATATCCACTGATATCTTATATTACTTTATAAACCCAATTATAAATTCCATAGTCTCATTCTCCTTTTAAAACATTGTTTCAACACTAAATCAATTTTCAATTTGATTTCCAAAATTTACTCCATTTAAAAGTTACTCCTTTACTTCTCCAAATTTATTTCAAAACCTATTAATCCTATATTCACACTTACATTTATGATTTAAATTCCATTTAAATCAGAAATACCAATTTCATACTTAATTTCAAAATTCTCCCTTTATTTTCCAAACACATTTAAAATCCGAATTTTAAATAAATTCTTCAACTTTTAAACAATACTACTTAAGTTTTCAAAATCCATTTATATAAAAAAATCTTTTTCTCCATACTTGGAATTTATTCGACAGGATTCCAAAAATCAAATTTTATCCTTTTACAAATTCTTTCTTTTAATTTATCCAATCCTCAAAAATTATTTTACTTAAAATTTTCTACTTTAGTTTCCTTCCAAAAATCCAATTTTATATTTCTGGTATCTTAAAAATACCAAAATATGTTCGGCCAAACCAAAGCATTCAGTAATTACAATTACCAATATAATCAATCACAGCTTATCAATAAACCATATAAAAAAATATGAAATAAAATTAAAAATTTGAGGAATGTAGTTGGATCCCTCCAACATGTTTCCCTGCATCCACAGATGTTAGCACAACAAATTAAATACAAATCCCGCTTCAAGGTGGGATATCGCGGTATAAAGGGTCATCCGCTATTACGCGGGGCACATAGGGTCTCATCCGCTATATAATGCTGAAAATCAACCACTCCAATACATACATATATGCATACATACATACATACATACGTACGTACGTACTACTATATATAAAATTACCCAACGAATAAATTATCAAATTCATCCAAGCACATCCAATAATTTAAATTTAACTATTTAAATTAAGCTAGACAATCCAATTGAGTGAGAAGATCTCGCCTTTGCTTTTTTTTTTTGCAATCCATTTCCATCTCGACTATTTCTTCACATTTTCAGACCTTGTAAAAACATTATTGGGTTTTATTAACATTTGAAATAATCAAATTATCAATTACCATTTAATAAACTTTGATTAACTAATGATTTATTTAAACCAATTTTCCAATAATAAATAATATTTCCTTTCTTTTCAAACCCGCATACAAAAAATAAAATCTATGTACATCTTATATAATCTACACAGATTCCAAAAATTAGATTTATGTATATATACCTTACAACATTATAACACTCCCATGCCTTATTAAATAATTTTTTTGTTTTCCCATATATATACGTGTGCTTATATATATCTTTTGTAAAAATTGTTTTCTTTTCTTACTCACATATATATTATTATTTTTTTAAAAAAGAAAAACTATTTTTTAATCCCAAATGTATATTTACTATGTTCAGTATAAATATATACATATTGAAACTGAATTTTACAGTTACCTTACTGCAACTAAATTTTCTAACATTTCTATATATATTTTCAGGTTAAAATTAAATTGAGATTAACTTAAAATAAAAACAAAAACAAAAACAAAAACAAAAAATGCTTAAATAAAACTTACCTAACTGTCGAAATCGCATCCTTGCCGAGCTTGAGCACGAGCCCCAAACCATCGCGATTGAAAATCCACGAGCCTCCATCCCGCCAATCGAGACGCATGCGGCCACCATCCTCTTTTCCTAGTCATCTTGTCGCCTCGATGACACTTGTTCGTGCATGTGCCCAAAAACCTAGCCCTCGAACTCAACTGCACTGCCACAGACTCCCACATAGCTGCCGCGCACGATTTCCAAGCCACGATCAAAGTAATACTCGATGCCGTTCGAATTTCGCTTGGGATTTTTTTTTTCATTTTCGCTTGAACGATTGAAAGGACGACTCCATTTTTTTCTTTAATCCAAGACCCCTTTTTAAAATTTTGAAATTAGAATGAAAGGCTCGGCCATGATTTTGTTTTGTCGAACGAATGATTTTTATTTTTGGGAGAGAAATTGCGGAGCACGGCCATTATCTATATTTATTTTTCTCGGTTTTTTTAACGAAGATGCGTGTAAAATTAGGGAGAACACATGTTTGAAGTTTCACTATGTGTCAATGCTTGCTATAGATTTCAATGTGATAATAATATTTTTTCTTTTAAATTTAAATTCAAATTTAAATCGTCTCGATTATCACAACCCACAATCTCGATCTCCTATCAAGGCATGCCACCAGGCGTTTATAATGTTAAACCCCTATTCCGAATGCAATGGAAAAGGTTTCGAGTCCAAATTTGATCGTATGGAGAAGATAGCTTTTTTGGACCCAGTTATTATATTAAATTTGGTATAGAATTCAACAAATTTGTACACCGTACGGCCAAACGATCACTCCAAACACTACGAAAATTGAAATTCGATAATAATTTACTACTACGGATCCAATGGAACTGGTTTCATTGAAATTCAAGACTGTGCCTCGGAAGGCTATTTTTAAATATCGATTTAAACAATATATTTTCAAAACTAAACAAACTGATTTTAAAGTTCAATTTTGAAAGTTCTATTACCTTCAGTATTGTCAATATGAATTTTCTAAGTTTTTAAAATATTTTTAACAAGCTTAAAAACCAAGATTCACTATTTTACCCAATTTCCAATTATTAAATTTAGTAATTTAATTGCCAAATAAACAGTGATATTTGAATTCAAGTTAAACTAACTTTAAAATATTTAAAATAAATTAAATATTACAATTTCAAATATCTAGAAATTTCGGATCGTCACAGAATGTTCAGAACAAACCGAATCAGCAAAAGAAATGAGGAGATAGGAGCCAAGAACGAAAGAGGTATTCTGGAAGAGGAAAGCCTAGGATTCCGATGTACAACACTTACACGCCATTGAATACGACCCTGGAGAATGTCTATTTGTCTACCTGCAATACTACGCAGTATAGGAAGCCACCTTCGAAAGAACCAATAGAGAAACAGAAAAAATCGAGAATCATTGTCGGTTTCATGAATATTATGGACATAACACCAACGAATGCAGGCACCTCCAGGATGTTATTGAAAAGCTGATTTGAGAAAGGAAGTTAGGATAGTTTGTACAAACCCACAGGATGGTGGGCAGGGGACATTCGACCCCAACTGAGGACAAGTACTACATGGAGCCGAGGAACCTACGCGGATCGGAGGAAGAGTAGTGATAAATACTATAGTCGTCGGACCACATCCGGCTGATAAAAGTTGGCATGAGATGGAGTGATACGCTAGTGTGATTAAGTATGTGGATTTCGAATGCTGTTCAAACACGAAGGATGGAGCTCCGACGAAACAACAACGTACATTGACAGATGATATCGTGTTTAGGAATAGATATGCAGACAAGGTGGAGGCTCCAATGATGGACCCAATGGTCATTTCGGCCATGATCGGCCTTGCTTTTGTGAAAAGGATATTGGATGACCGTGGAAGTTCTGTAAACATAATTTTCAAGAAAGCTTATGATCAGATGAGGATGGAAGCAAAGGATTTAAAGCCGTCTACAGCCCGCATACACAGTTTTAACGGTGTTGCAACTGAAGCTGTTGGTTATACGGAATTACCCATAGCTGTTGGTTATGTGGAAACTGTATGCTGAAGGAGCATCCAATCATCGTTGTTCTGGAGCTATAATTGTGCTTGTAACTCCTGAAGATCGGTCGATCTTTTATGCTTTAAAGCTTGATTTCCCAGTAACAAACAATGAAGGTGAGTACGAGGCCCTGATTGTTAGACTTAAACTCGTTGTAGAATTGAGAATAAGGTCTCTCGAAATCTTTTGCGATTCACAGTTAGTCGTATACCAAGTTAGGGGAGATTATCAAGCTAAAGGACAACAACTTGCTCCATATATAGCTCAAGTCCAAGAATAATTGACTGAATTTGAGTATTGTGACATTTCGCATATTCCATGGGATCGAAACAGAGAGGCTGATTCGTTAGAAAAGTTTGCTAGCACCGGTGATGCAGAACATATGGGCCCAGTTCTAGTCAAGGTACTAAATGCCTCGAGTAAAATATAATGGAAACAGACCAAGTGCTAGAGACGAAGCCTGAGAAGGAATCTTGGACGACTTCATTTAAAGACTATTTGCTATAAGGAGTTCTTCCCAAGTGAAGGAATGAAAAGCGACAAATCCTTTGCAAAGCTTCACGTCACATCATGCAAGAAGGAACTAGGCATAGAAAGGGGTTTTCTATTCCTCTACTTCGTTGTATCGCTCATGACGAGATAAAACGGGTCCTAAAGAAGTTCATGAAGGGGAATGTGGCGATCATACTGGGAAGTAAGCCCTAGTAAAGAAAATACTCCGTTATGGGTATTATTAGCCGATAGTTTACCGAGATGCTGCCGATTATGTAAGCCGATGCGACAAGTACTAGATAAACGAAAAAGTTCTAAGAGATCCGCCGACCGAAATTACGCAAATGGTCAGCCCATGTCCGTTTGCCATCTGGGCATAGATATTGTCGGTTCCTTACTAACCTCTAAAGGTGGTTCAAAGTACGCTATCGTCTCTGTTGATTACTTCACTAAATGGGCCAAAACGGAACCTTTAGCCACGATCACAACTAGGAAGATAATCAATTTCTTTATCCAGAACCTCATCTGTCGATTTGGTCTTCCACGAACTATTATAACAGATAGTAGGACTGAATTCGACTGTGCTGAATTCTGAACTTCTACCATTAGCATCGTACTGAAAGGAGATTTGCTACAATTTCTCACCCTCAAACAAATGGACAAGTTGAAGCTGTGAACAAAGTCATAAAGTTCATTCTGAAGAAGCGCTTGGAAAAAGCTATAGGCAAGTGGGTGGATGAACTCCGGATGGCATTATGGGCTTATAGGACCACCTACAAGTCTGCGACTGGCCATAATCCATTCGCCGTCGCTTACGGTTCCGAGGATGTAATTCCTGTTGAACTCGAATTCCTTCTCATCGAGTAACTTATTATGATCCTAGAAAAAACAAAGATCTTCTTTAGGAGTCTCTAGACTTTATGGATGAAAAAGGCGAGGAGCTGATTTGAGGGCAACCGCACACCGACACCGAGTCGCCTAATACTATAACACTAAATTTTGACATAGAACCTTTGTAATCAGTGATCTCGCCTTAAAATGGGTTTTTTCTACCACGTCACATATGAATGCAACTTGGGAAGGATTATATGTCGTCGAGTAGAGGCTTGGAGAACGAACCTTCAAGCCGGTGACTGTTGATGGCATCACACTCCCAAGGGCGCGGAATAGCGAGCACTTGCGACTTTATTTCACTTAGTTTATTTCCTTTTTATTCGGCCATATTTAGTTTCAGAATTTACTTTAACGTTTCTTTTTCTAAATATGTAATAAGACAAGTTATGTCACTACTTTCTATTCAGCAATAGAACTTTGAATTTCTATCATATTTAAGACCTGCCATTGGAGTACATGTTAATTGTGATATACGACCAACTGAATCTCGCTGTTCGATAGGATCGATATAATTTTGAAGTGATTGTGATTTGACCGGTCACTTATTAAATCCAACCCTATACTTGATAACAGAATGACTGACTAAAGAAAACTGAACTGAATAGTTTTCCAAATAACTCACGTCCCTATAGTGCGAATGTGAATATAAATGCTAAACGGGTGTGACCGACCACCTATGGCATTACTTATGTCTAAAGAGTGCGAATGTGAGTATAAATGCTAAACGAGTGTGATCGACCACCTATGAAATGACTCTCGTCCTTAGAGTGTAGATATAAGCATAAACAAGATAAAGAGGTGTGACACGACCACTCGTTGACTAACTCTTATCCTCCGAGTGTAGATATGAGTATAAATTAATAGATGAGTGCGGTTCGACCGCTCACTATTAAATAAACTCTAGCCTGAAAATGACACGAGGAGTGTAAAATTGCTTAGGATAGAGTTCGGTCATCCACCACTTAACTCCACTAATACAAGATTGGAGGCAAGAGTACTATTGCTCAAACCACTGAATTCGATGAAAGTAACACTAAGGTTCGAGTCAAGTATTTGATATGACCCGAAGCTATGACCTTAGGGACGCCTTAGGATGGATAAATCGTGTCAATATCCGATCCAACAAGAAATGAATCACAAATACATTAAATAGAAAACGTGGTTGCCTGATCATTTAAACAAGTGTACATAAGAACTATACACAAAATAAAAGAATTCTTATTCACACTAAACTTGCTGTACACAATACAATTTTATTCAAAATGACAAATAAAAGTGGGGGTTGTACCCAAACAAACACGACCAAAGAAAAAATAGACATCCAAGCTAGGTACATATCACACCTACCCAAATATTATTTCTTTGACTTCTTATCTTTCCTTTGCTTCTTTAAAGTGGCTCCTTCCGAATTGCCACTCCATCCTCTCTTCGGCCCTTTTTCGCCATGGCTTCTCTTCGAAGAAACATCTTCAGTTTTATGCATTGAGGCAGTTTCATCTTTAGAAGCAAGAGGGATCGAGGCACTTTAAGTACCAGAAGCGGTGGGACCTCATCTCATGGAATTTTCCGCCTGGAGGGACCATGAGGAGCGGGACAGGAATCCGTTCATTGAAATCCAAATCAACTGGCTCAGTTTTTGCCTTCTTTTTCAATAATTCTTTCCTTTCAACGCTCTCTTTCATGCCGAGCTCATTAGTGAGGTTGGAAGAACCCATGAATACGACATCCTCATCAAAGGGAATTTATGGTGTCGGTCACTTCCTTCCTTGAATAATGCCTCCATGAATTGATCATCAATAACAAAAGCGTCTTCTTAAGCACCCTACTCATCAGCCGAAGTTATGACTTTAATGGATTCTATCACTATAACGACCCGCTATTTTGGACCATTCAAATCGACAATAAAACCATACATGTCCGACTTGAATAGTTCAAAATACCAAATTGTTAATTAAAATTTGGCAAAACTCAGCATATATAGTAAATAAATCAACCACAGAATCACAGACACATGTAATATAAAATAATGCAGCAGAATAGATAAATAGCAGTTCATGAAGCTACTATATAAATATCAGAGTATGAAATAAAAATACAACAGAATATCTCAAATACAGTGAAGTCTCCAGTACGAACAGATGACCTCTCCGAACGAATAAACTAAAAGAGCTCAAAGCTGAATCAATAGTTGGATCCTCAAACGAAGATCCGTACTCCAAAGGTGAGTCTCAAATGCTGTATCGCTTAGTCTGACCCGAGCGTAAAGCAAAAACACAAAACACTCGAGTCAGGATTAACATTCTTATATCAATAAATCCAACTCAAGTGAAATATCAACTGAAATACAAATAACTTAAGGATGTTTGGGATAATCATCCTCTTAGGGTCCATGGAACTATCTACAAGGTAGAAATATACACTATAACACCGTGATCATTCAATTTTATTTATACTTCAAAATCAAAACATCATTTTCCTTTCAAATATATCTATTTTACAAGATAGTGTATATATATATATATTAAATATTTTATAAAGTAAAGTATTTGAAATTTCCTCAACTACACAAATTGATTCTAATCAACTCAAGTTCCAAATTCCCATTTATTCAAAGCTCAATTCATTAATTCAATTCAACTCCCAATAACCATTTAAACTTTCGTTATATTCAAAGCTTTAATATTCAATATTTCAAAGTTAAATCTAACAGTTTCATATAGATCTTGATTTAGCTTCATCATTATTATTTAGTTAGGAAATATCCACTTAACAAGTTCAATATCCTTTAAATAGCCTTAGATTTCATTTTACAGAATATTTTCTTAAATTTATTTAAACCTAAAATATCCATTTAATCCCTTTTACCAAAACCAAGTTATAAAATCATATCTTAAATCCCGAATTCAATAGTTTCAAATCGATTTAATTGAATATAATTCTTAATTAAATACCATTTCGATTAATTTTACTTTATCTTCTCAACTCTAGCTTATTCAAAATTTTACCAAATCTAATTTGAAATATAAATTTAAACGAATCCTTAAACATATTATATGTATTAAATCAATCTCAATTAGATTAAATATTATTATTAGGTCTATACAAAAAATTTTCATTTTTATACATATAATATTCTAAGAATCAGTATTTATTAAAACTATATTTTTCTTTCCCAAACCATAGAAATTATTTTCAAAACATTTATATATATATGGACATGTCTGTATATAATTTCCTACGCTATGGTCAAGGGATACAGATATTTATCATTTCAATCCGAAATTTAAATATACGGGTAGATATCACTTCGACCCGCAATCCCAAATTCAGTTTAATTGAAAATCCCTTGGGTTTATCATTTCAACCCATAATGAAATTCCCCAGTCCAAAAGTCTATTCGGGTATGTATCATTTCAACCCATAGTGAATTCTAAACTACAGGGACCTTGCAGAGTGATAACAGATAATAATAATATAACAAGATATGATAATAATATAACAACATGCATATATCAACAGTAATTAAATAAAGTATAAACAATAGGATATGGTGTCATATCCCATAGGTGAACAGTTTACAGATAATAGCATATATAACAGATTTACTAACTTCAGCAGTATATTTCGATTGTCGTTTCAATTGAAATCAAATTTAATAAATAAAAGAACGTTAATCGTGAGTGATTGCTCACCTTTCGAGGCTAGAGGCTAGAGAAAATAGACAACACAACAAGCTACGAATTTCAAAGCAACGCTAGATTGGCACGAATTCAACAAAGCTGAGAGATAAGAATTTGGTGAAAACGAATTAGAACCATCTTGATATGACAGAAAATGATGTATATAATTTTATTATTTATCATCAAAATCAATTTAATCATATATCTCAAATTAAAATTTAATTCAACACTTCGAACAAAGTCTCTATATATTTATATCTTTTAAAACCAATTAATGTATACTCATATAGACATTTGCGAACAAAATTTTATATTATACACACACACATATATATAAAGTTATATAAACTTAAATAGAAAATATACAAACATGATTGTATTACAAGTTTCCAACAATGTTTATTTTCCGTTTTAAAATATTAGGAATACTACAAACCATAATATATTATAACTAACATATAACATAAAATATAATTAACAAATATATATATATATATATATATATATATATATACACAAACGTACATAAGGTATAAATATATACATATGTATACTCAGTGACCCTATCTAACCCAACAGGTAAAATCCAAACTAATATAACTTATTTTTGTTTTAAAAACTTATAAACACTGTCTATATCATACTTAAAAAAATCAATATATATTACTATAAATATATAAATACTATAACATATATTCATTGTCGAACCAGATTTTCCAATTTCGATAATATATAAAAATAGATCATATAACTGTTTATATAAAATCAGTATTTCCGTAATTATAATATCAATAAACCCATGCTTTATCTGTACAAATCCACTTATATTCTTATACAACATATAACTTTATATATGTGTACCTTATACCCTATAACACTTATATATTTTAAAACAAAACAGAGAATATAGTGTGTAATATATACATATTTTCATTCATAAACATACAACAACGTATATATATAAGCGTATAAATTAATGTACACAGCGTATATTATAATATGCCATAGGTTTATAAAAAATATATATACTTACGCAAAAGAAGGAGTACACGCTCTAAGTGGCTATGGAGGAGCACGAGGGGTTGAAGATCAGGGAGGAGTTGCGGAGTGATGGTTTTGAGAAGCTAACAGAGGGGGAGAAAAAAAAAGAAACAGAGAAGAGAAGTAATGGACATAGAGAAATATAAGGGAGGAGGTCAATATTTAAAAGCTGGAATAAGAAACGTAAAATTGAATGAGCGAAATGAATGCAAAAAGTATACAAGTTTGATATTCGAATGACGGTCATAAAAATGGAAATTTGGGTATAGGTAACGGCTGGCTATAATAAAATATTCACGTTTTGATGGATTGCTTTCCTTTAAGCAATAAAGACAGGGAGGGAAAGATAGACAAAGGCAACAAATCTATCATCCAAAGAAAATGGAAAAGTTTGAACTTGTACGCAAATAAATAGATATAGAACGATGTAGGTGAGTTGGCTGCTCTAGGTAAAAATGCTTAATAATTTTTATGAACCAAATAGGCATGAACAGACTACAACATGCAATTAACTAATTGATTGTCTGTAACCGTCCAAGCAAGAAATGAGCTAATAATTAAAGGTTTTTTTGATTGCCGAAGGAAAGAAGGAAAGGCAGACCAGTAGGCTGAGAATTATACCATAATTACCCTAGTGAATAGAGGAAAGAAATTTAAAACAAAAATATAGATAAAGGTTGAGTGAATGGACACGGTCACCTGCTTGAATCACGTGAAATAATTAAAGCAAATGAAGTGGCTACAGGAAACGAATGATTTCTTCCTATTTTTGAATTAATGTTTACGTAGCCAATTTTTAAGCAAAAAGGAAACGTACAACAAATAATAAATTGAAATGACCGTTGATTCAACAACGTTATTAAAGCAATTTATTATATTGCTTGGGCTGCACGGTGAAGATTTGGTAGAGACGTGTTTCACAATGCAACCGTTTTTAAGAAATAAATATATTACTTTAAAACAGAAGAACTGATCAAAAATGAATGTAAACGTATACAATTTATATGTTTTGATATTCAAAATAATTATAGGATGGCAACAGTCACCCTAGATTTAGTTGAGAAATTAAAGCAATTAATCGCTGATTGGACAGCACGTTCCATATTTGAAACGTAAAGGAAAAAGATAAGTATGGAATGGAAAGATACGTTATAAAAGCAAAATGAACCGTTTGGAAAAAAATAAAATAAATGATGGCAAATAAAACAGCAGTGCCTTGAATTTCCTAAAATAAATTGTTAGAGCAATTGATGGGTTGATTGGACAGTGTGTTTCAAAACTTCAAGGAAATGAGTAATATATTTGAAAATACTAACATAATCTATATATACATACCTACTAGAATTCACACAATAATTAATGGACCCTATACCCAAACTAAACTTTCCGTGTATATATGTATATTAAGACCAAATTTTTCTTTGAATCAAAAATCCATACTTGCTTTCAAAACTAAATTTCAAAACCAGCATTTGATGTATAAATAGAACATAATATTTTTCCTTTTCTTCTTCTTTTTATTAACAATAAAACAAACATTATTTAATAATTCACATAACTCAACATATCCATTAGTTACCAATTTTAGTTCATTTGTTAGAGGTTAACTTATTCGAATTACAACAATACAATTAAACTATTGTTTCCTCTTAAATTTTATTCAATAGATCAATACTTAAAATTAACAATTATTATTAAATTCTTAACATTTGTTGTTTTAATTCAAATTGTAAATCTCATATAAACTATTATAATTCCCATCATTTTTGTTTCTACCAAATTTTATTCAATATTTTAATAAAATTAGAATTTTAAATTGGTCGAAAATTTCGGATCGTTACCCATTACACTTTTTTTTCTTTCCAAATCTGAACTGCGTTGCAAAAATAAAGATGGGAAGAGATTTTGAAAAGGTTAGGAAATCAAAGATTTTTATTCCTATTAAATATGCAGACGCAAATGAAAGTGGAAAGTTTTACACGTGAATTGGAGGCAGGGTTTTAATTCTTTTTTTTAATGCACGTGCTGATTTGATTTTTAACAGCTAAGATATGAAATAAAAGAGTGCGTACAATAGATGCGAAAATGAACGTACGTCCAATTTAATTAACCAGTAACGTAATCTAAATTTATATGTTTTCTTATTTATTGACTACTTATATTTAATTATACGTAATCCAAACATTAAATTTTTATTTCAAAATATTATTATTTAAAATTTCTCAAAAATTTAATTAAATACGTTATTAAAAACCGTTTAAAATTTATGGGTTGTTACACTCTCCCCCACTCAAAACTTTTCGTCCCCGAAAAGGAAGGAGGTAAGGGAACAGCAACAAACAGAAAGAAAAAATAGATTGAAGTACAAGATAAACAATTTATTTAAAACTATACAAATTTTACTTGAAATATTCATTTAAAAACTTCATTTGTAATTTAATTTTCTTTAATACTTTAATACTTTTCAAAACTCCTTTGAAGACAATTATTTACATTATTACTTATATTTACAAAGAAGCTATTGAAAATATTAAATCCAAAATTTATATAAAAAAAATTTCTCAAGATACTTCCAACATTATAGATAAATTAATAACTTCTGAAACACTAAAATTTTTCTATTATACCATGTAGTATATAAACAAACAATATTTAAAAAGGATATATCCAACAAGGAAAGAAGGTAGATTCGGAAAACAGAATCAAGGTGAATAACAAAACTGAGCAGATAAGGTAGATTCAAGGAATAGTATCGGGCACGAATAATTAATCTAGAACCATTAGAATTTCAATTTCGAATATTAATACAGAATTTCTTTGTTAGAAATACTTTTATAATAAAATACCTTTTCAAAAAAATACTTTTATGTCGAAACCAATTTTGCTTTCTAAAATACTTCTATAACTCGATGTTTCAACAAGTTTATCCTCGTTCTTGCTGTAACAACCCGCACATTTATCGATTTTATATTTAAATATTTTATTTTAATATTTTACCGTTCATCGGATTTTGGTCCGAAAAGCTACATTTTGCAAACAGTCGAATTGGGACTCGAGACCACCCCCATTGAGTTCAAAATGATGTTTGCGACCTTTTTGAGTATAAGCTTCGATATGTTTGGAGAAAGTTGATTTTTGCCACTTTTTACTTAGGGCTTTGGTTTGGGCTGAACCCAATAACCCCACTTATGTATTCAGTCCCAACCCCTCTACTCTTCATTCACTTCTTTTCTATTTTCCTAACACTCAAGCTCAAGCAAAAATGGAGGAGGAGAATGGGAAATAGAAATTCCTAAGCCCTAGCTTGCTTTGCAAATCCAAGTTCTTGCTCCATAATCAAAGAGAACCCATTGGTAAGCTTCCTCTTCTTCTTCTCCAACTCATTCTCTCTTTGAATTTCTGAAATTTCCTAAACCTAACTTAGGGAATGTTCTTCTTTTAAGCTTTGATTCATGCTTCTAGTGTGAGATTGAAGTGTGGTTGATTTCCATTTGCTTTCAAGCTTCATCTTCATAAATTTTAGTTCAAAGGTGAGATTTTTAATCTCACATCTATGCTTATAATTCTCTTCTATTGTTAGGTATGAATTCCTAACACTTATTCATGTGCATTTGATTTTGATTTGGATTGCTTTTGTGAATATTCCAAATTTTAGTGTTTTGAGTTCAATTCGTTAAAAATCCTAACTTTGATGTTTGAACATGTTTTTGGTGATGCATCGAGGAGATTATAGGGCCGGGTAGCCGATTGACATAAACCCTTAGCGCCGTTGCTCGAGAGAATGCATTTTGGTCAAGATTGAACCTCATTTGTAATAGGCAAGGAAGAGGCTGGAAACAGGTTCGGTCGACCGACCCCCCTGGTTCGGTCGACCGACCTGCTAGTATAAGTGCCTCTGTTTCTGGTTCGGCCGACCGACCCCCCTGGTTCGGTCGACCGACCTGATGCCCGAGGGGTTTCTAACCCCTAGGTTCGGTCGACCGACTCAGGGAGTCCGGTCGACCGACCTGCTACTCTTTGCCAGATTAGCCTATATTGCTAATCCGTTTGAATATCCAACTTTAATCGATTCGTGTTGTCTCCCTTTTGTTGTTGTCATTTATTATCGACTTTGATGACCTTTTCTTTGGGAATTTTAGATATATCCACTTTGATGGATTTTATATCGATTTCTTTGGATTTTATTCACGTCTTCGAATGTGAATTTTTATGCCCGATTGTTTCTACAATCACTTCTACGATCTGTCACTTTAAAAATATAAAGGTTTTCTATACTAGTAGTAAATATCAAAACTCTTTCTTCAAATGATTTCAACACTATTTTATTACAAAGCTCGTTTTCTCAAACCGATTTCCAATCTATTAGTATATACAAACCTTTACCTCACTCGTATGAGAAATCTAATTAAACGACTTAGTAAAACAAGTGGTATGAAACGCTTGCGTTTACTTCGTTGGTTAATTTTTGGACTTGTTCGATTGAACCACTTGTGACATTTTTCTAGTGGAGATTTACAGTTTGTTCGTAAATGTTTAAGTTAAGCAAGTGGTTATGGGACATGAAGCTAAACATTTATATTTACTAGATTAGTGTAATTGACACTTCTCGTTGATCATGACGATCATCTTTGTGGTTTAGATTAGCAATGTGCGATGTCTCTTTGTTTGCGAGGTTAGGCTAGACACCACTTGTGCGATTCCATTCGCACATACCTTTTCGGTTAGCCTATACACCACTTGTGTGATTCCGTTCACACATACCTTTTTGCTTTTTGGTTAGGCTAGACACCACTTGTGCGATTCCATTCGCACATACCTTTTCGGTTAGCCTAGACACCACTTGTGTGATTCCGTTCACACATACCTTTTTGCTTTCTGGTTAGGCTAGACACCACTTGTGCGATTCCATTCGCACATGCCTTTTCGGTTAGCCTAGACACCACTTGTGTGATTCCACTCACACATACCTTTTTGTGATTTCTGGATTTCATGTGTTGATTTATGGAATTTATATCATTGACTTGTTATGAGTACAGGTTTAGGGTATGATGCCCTCTTTGGATCTTTGAGAAGATTCTTGTGATATTGATTGATCTTTTGTTGATTATCATTTACATGCTTATAGTAGTATGCCATTATGGATATTATGTTTATGCCATATCTTGTATGTTATATCATGTCATCTGATATTTATAGCTAGACTGATCCGTTTATTATTTTCTTATGAAATAATACTCGGGTCAGACCGAGATGTTACAGGTGCTTCTGCTTGACTTCCTTCCAGGATTTGCTTCTCTGATTTTTGGTTTACTACTTTTGTTTAGTAGTTTTTGTTGTATACATTTGAGATACAGACCCTATGATGTATATTTACTCTTTTGTATAGCACGTGTTGCTTTCCTTTTGTATTATCGTGGATCTTTCTAACCACTACTCTGATATACACTTTCATGTGTTGGTGTTTTATTCAAATCTATTTCCGCCTTTGTGATATGAATTGTCTGTGACTGATTTGTGTTATGTTTATTTCTATATTTGTTTTCGAAGACCTTTATAGCCACTGTGTAGTAGCTTTGAGTTTGTGTTGGCATGTCGGATTTCCACTTGAAAAGAATTGCATGTTATACTATCTGACATATCGATGCTCGCACAAAGCAATTACACGGATGGTCGCTCCTCAACAGCCTTATTCTCCATGCTAGTCGACAGCATTACTCCGTAGTGTTCTTGTCTAGAGTGGGTATAGAGGTGGGGCGTCACAGCTTGGTATCAGAGCCAAACTTCGGAACAATATGGAATATTATAACAAGGATCATCGTCCTAAGTCCATCTTAGGAGTCGTGCTTTAGGATTTAATTTGTGTCTTCGTACCAATTCATCCTATTTTCTTTATGATTCCTTGTTTTATCAATCAAGTTTGATTGAAATTTATTCTGAGAATAACTTTTCCTCTTCTTTCTTTCTTTCTTAAAGAAGAGAAATGGTTAGGCCTGGCCGTCCCAGCGCCGGTCAATCTAGTGCAACTCCCCGAGATGGAGTTTTTATGACTACCCAGCAACTCCTTGATCTCGTTACAAATGCTCAAGCAGCTGGAGCTAACCCGGAACCTACTCACCCAAAGTCGGGATTTGCATGCTTGTGCAGCGATTACACTAATTTGGGTGGGAAGCCATTCAAAGGTTCGGAAACTATCATCGAGGTTCAGGCCTGGTTAAAATCATGCGATCGAATCTTTTCTCGCATGAACCTTATCGATCTCCACCGCGTTCAGGTGGCTTCCAGCATGCTCCAGGAGAGAGCATTGGACTGGTACGAGCTTCTTATTTCTGAGATTAATGAAACGGATCTCACCTAGGAGCAATTCCGAGAACGCTTTGAATTAAAATTCATGCCAGAAGCTGGGAAAGTAACCTTGGCTCGACGTTTTATAGACCTTGTTCAAGGTCAATCCACTGTGACTGATTACGTCGCATCCTTCGAGTCGCTTTTCAAGTATGGGGTTGAATACATCAACACCCCATTGAAGAAGAACCAGAGGTTCGTTTATGGCTTAAATAAAAATCTTAAGAAGCCGCTACTCCTGAAACTGGAAGTCGCATTTGATCAACTAGTCGATATCGCTCTTCGTCTTGAAGAGACTGATAAAGAAAGTGATGTTGAAATAGTAGCTTCCAAACCCAACTTCAACAACAAAAAGAGACCCAACGAATTCCAAGGCCCTTATCCCACCAAAAAGGGTAAGCAAACAACGCCTGCTGCAAAGGCTCCTTCTCCTAGTAGTGCGAGATGCTTCAACTGTGGATCTGGGGATCATTTTGCTAATAAGTGCTCAATGCCCAAATCGTGTCGCTATTGTAAGAGCCCAGATCATTTCATCCATCAATGCCTCAAACGTGATGGCAAGAGGGAGGGAAAGTTGTATGTGGCTCAAGCCCTTGGAAACACATCTCGTGGCCAAGGTATTTCTCATTCAATCCTTGATTTTGTTTGTCTTGTGAATATTCTTTTCAAGTTCTTGTTGATTTGTATCTCATTATTTTATATCAAAAGAACTTGTCGATTCTTTTTCTTTGAATATTTTGGGCTTGATGACTTCTTTGAGGATTGTGAATCCGGATTAGTGGATCCGCAACACTCAATTTGCTTTCTATTGATGTCGAAATTATTTTATGAGACTTTTCTTTCTGAGCCGATATTTTTACTTAGGCTTCGGAATTGATTTTTTGAAAGGATCGGCTTAATCATTGTGAAGCCCATATCCTATTTTTCGAGTGGACTATTCATCTTCGACATTTTCAATCTGTTAAGCAGATTTCTATTTTTCCTTTATGATTTTGATTCCAACTTGATGGCATCATTTTATTCTTTAAACCCTCAAGATGAGAAAAGTGTTATTTCTCTTATCTAGATTATTTGTTAAACATTTCGGTATTTTTGAGTTTGTCTTAGGATTATCACCTGAGCAATATCTTTTGTGTGGTGCTAAGGTCTTTTTAGTTTGACCTTGCCACCGGTTTTCGTTTGCTACGAGTTGCGAAAATTAGCATTCCACTTACCGCATTCCGCACTCGTTATGATTCTTATGAATGACTTATTATGTCATTCAAATTGTCCAGCTTATTTCATCCATTTTATAAATCGAATATTCTATGAATATTTCGATGAGACTATTCTTGTATTTACTGGTTCTGGATGAAAATAGTAATTTAAAATTTTGCAAATCCTTTTCATAAGATTTATTTATAAGTATAACTGGCTTTTTGTTCTTAAAACGAACAAAGAATATTCTCAGTAAAAGAAATTCTTTCTTTTCGATACTTTTGTTCTTGTGATTCCTGGAGGGGAACCAAGACTTTGCTATTTGTACCGATACTAGTCGTATTGGTTTGGATGCCGTTCTCTTGCAAAGGAGAACGTGCTATCTCTTGTGCTTCTAAATCATTATAGCTTATCGAGACTAGATATGCCACTCATGATCTAGTGCTCGCGGCTATTGTTTACTTTTAAAAATTTGGCATCTTCATTTTTGGACGAGAAATTTGTTCTCAATCCCGATCATAAATCTTTGGAATAATTATTTTCTCATATGGAACTCCATGTTGACTCGAGTTCCTGGCATCTTATGATCTTGATATTCTTTTTATTCCTGGAAGGGAAATCATGTTGCCAATACGTTTTGTCGTAGGCAACAAGTGTTGATTCTTTGATGATGTCTGAATGAAATTATCTCTTTGCCAAGTTCATCGAATGTTTTGATGTACTTCGTTTTATTGAGTTTCATCTCATTTCTTTTTATGGACCCGCGTCTGATGTTCTTTTATGATGTTCGGTTCATCGGATGTACTGTTATTATACTACATCGATGTTCCCTCTTATCTGGATCAATGGATGTACCATTATTATACTACATCATTGTTCCGGTTTAGCGGTTCATTGGGCATACCGTTTTTGTACTACGCCTTTACACTGGCTCAATTTTCTGCTATTCTTGACGTTCTCCACGTCTTTTATATACGGAAATGCTTTTATGTTTCCGGGTTTTATTCTTGAGCCCGGTAATATTGTGGAAATTGAAGTTTCACCAAGTTTGACTTATGAGCAACATTCCATTCGCATCATTACTTCGGAGGTTGAGCGCCTTCGGAATAAAGATGTTCTTCTTGTGATAGTTCAATGGTTCTCAAATCCTAAGGATTGCTCTTGGAAATCCAGAGAATTCATCGAGCGATCCCGTCCAGGCTTACTCTTTCATGCTCCTTATGGTGAACTTCCTATTTCAAATTTTCTTTTGTGTTGATATGCTTTGATGGTTGTTACTTCTTATTTTCTTCTTAAGTATTGCGAGGACGCAATTTCTTTAAGGAGGGGAGTCTGTAACAACCCGCATATTTATCGATTTTATATTTAAATATTTTATTTAAATATTTTACCGTTCATCGGATTTTGGTCCGAAGAGCTACTTTTTGCAAACAGTCGAATTGGGACTCGAGACCACCCCCATTGAGTTCAAAATGACGTTTGCGACCTTTTTGAGTATAAGCTTCGATATGTGTGGAGAAAGTTGATTTTTGCCACTTTTTAACTAGGGCTTTGGTTTGGGCTGAGCCCAATAACCCCACTTATGTATTCAGTCCCAACCCCTCTCCTCTTCATTCACTTCTTTTCTATTTTCCTAACACTCAAGCTCAAGCAAAAATGGAGGAGGAGAATGGGAAATAGAAATTCCTAAGCCCTAGCTTGCTTTGCAAATCCAAGTTCTTGCTCCATAATCAAAGAGAACCCATTGGTAAGCTTCCTCTTCTTCTTCTCCAACTCATTCTCTCTTTGAATTTCTGAAATTTCCTAAACCTAACTTAGGGAATGTTCTTCTTTTAAGCTTTGATTCAAGCTTCTAGTATGAGATTGAAGTGTGGTTGATTTCCATTTGCTTTCAAGCTTCATCTTCATAAATTTTAGTTCAAAGGTGAGATTTTTAATCTCACATCTATGCTTATAATTCTCTTCTATTGTTAGGTATGAATTCCTAACACTTATTCATGTGCATTTGATTTTGATTTGGATTGCTTTTGTGAATATTCAAAATTTTAGTGTTTTGAGTTCAATTCGTTAAAAATCCTAACTTTGATGTTTGAACATGTTTTTGGTGATGCATCGAGGAGCTTATAGGGCCGGGTAGTCGATTGACATAAACCCTTAGCGCCGTTGCTCAAGAGAATGCATTTTGGTCAAGATTGAACCTCATTTGTAATAGGCAAGGAAGAGGCTGGAAACAGGTTCGGTCGACCGACCCCCCTGGTTCGGTCGACCGACCTGCTAGTATAAGTGCCTCTGTTTCTGGTTCGGCCGACCGACCCCCCTGGTTCGGTCGACCGACCTGATGCCCGAGGGGTTTCCAACCCCTAGGTTCGGTCGACCGACTCAGGGAGTCCGGTCGACCGACCTGCTACTCTTTGCCAGATTAGCCTATATTGCTAATCCGTTTGAATATCCAACTTTAATCGATTCGTGTTGTCTCCCTTTTGTTGTTGTCATTTATTATCGACTTTGATGACCTTTTCTTTGGGAATTTTAGATATATCCACTTTGATGGATTTTATATCGATTTCTTTGGATTTTATTCACGTCTTCGAATGTGAATTTTTATGCCCGATTGTTTCTACAATCACTTCTACGATCTGTCACTTTAAAAATATAAAGGTTTTCTATACTAGTAGTAAATATCAAAACTCTTTCTTCAAATGATTTCAACACTATTTTATTACAAAGCTCGTTTTCTCAAACCGATTTCCAATCTATTAGTATATACAAACCTTTACCTCACTCGTATGAGAAATTTAATTAAACGACCTAGTAAAACAAGTGGTATGAAACGCTTGCGTTTACTTCGTTGGTTAATTTTTGGACTTGTTCGATTGAACCACTTGTGACATTTTTCTAGTGGAGATTTACAGTTTGTTCATAAATGTTTAAGTTAAGCAAGTGGTTATGGGACATGAAGCTAAACTTTTATATTTACTAGCTTAGTGTAATTGACACTTCTCGTTGATCATGACGATCATCTTTGTGGTTTAGACTAGCAATGTGCGATGTCTCTTTGTTTGCGAGGTTAGGCTAGACACCACTTGTGCGATTCCATTCGCACATACCTTTTCGGTTAGCCTAGACACCACTTGTGTGATTCCGTTCACACATACCTTTTTGCTTTTTGGTTAGGCTAGACACCACTTGTGCGATTCCATTCGCACATACCTTTTCGGTTAGCCTAGACACCACTTGTGTGATTCCGTTCACACATACCTTTTTGCTTTTTGGTTAGGCTAGACACCACTTGTGCGATTCCATTCGCACATACCTTTTCGGTTAGCCTAGACACCACTTGTGTGATTCCACTCACACATACCTTTTTGTGATTTCTGGATTTCATGTGTTGATTTCTGGAATTTATATCATTGACTTGTTATGAGTACAGGTTTAGGGTATGATGCCCTCTTTGGATCTTTGAGAAGATTCTTGTGATATTGATTGATCTTTTGTTGATTATCATTTACATGCTTATAGTAGTATGCCATTATGGATATTATGTTTATGCCATATCTTGTATGTTATATCATGTCATCTGATATTTATAGCTAGACTGATCCGTTTATTATTTTCTTATGAAATAATACTCGGGTCAGACCGAGATGTTACAGGTGCTTCTGCTTGACTTCCTTCCGGGATTTGCTTCTCTAAATTTTGGTTAACTACTTTTGTTTAGTAGTTTTTGTTGTATACATTTGAGTTACAGACCCTATGATTTATATTTACTCTTTTGTATAGCACGTGTTGCTATTCTTTTGTATTATCGTGGATCTTTCTGACCACTACTCTGATATACACTTTCATGTGTTAGTGTTTTATTCATATCTATTTCCGCCTTTGTGATATGAATTGTCTGTGACTGATTTGTGTTATGTTTAGTTCAATATTTGTTTTCGAAGACCTTTATAGCCACTGTGTACTAGCTTTGAGTTTGTGTCGGCATGTCGGATTTTCACTTGAAAAGAATTGCATGTTATACTATCTGACATATCGATGCTCGCGCAAAGCAATTACACGGATGGTCGCTCCTCAACAGCCTTATTCTCCGTGCTAGTCGACAGCATTACTCCGTAGTGTTCTTGTCTAGCGTGGGTATAAAGGTGGGGCGTCACACTTGCAGACTTTTGCCATGCGTTGATCAGGCGCAAAGCTAGAATTCTTCAAGTACTTAGTAGACCTGTTTCAACAACTAGTGAAAATACTTGAAAAAACTTTAAAAACAGATATGGAAAGTATAATCCAAACAAAATAACCAAACCAAAACCTTTGTCTAACCATGGTTCGCAGATACACAATGGTTACGCCTGGATCCCCCAGGAAACAATCCGTATCCGTAAGCTTTCTCAGCCCCGCGAGTTACGCCATGATGACTAGTAGGGTGCAGGATACACAATGGTTACGCCTGGATCCCCCAGGAAACAATCCGTACCCCTAGGCTGTCTCAGCCAGGCAGTTTCGTACTAATGCGACCTACATAGATTGCATGAGACACAATGGTTACGCCTGGATCCCCCAGGAAACAATCTGTACCCCTAGGCCGTCTCAGCCAAGCAGTTACGCTATGCAGTCGCGAGAAAAAAAACAATGGGTTACGCCATGGTGGGACACTCGAGTATCACATCCGGAAAACAAAAAATCAGAGAGAATGATACCGATAGAATGAACCCACAATGTGGCCACAAAGCGGATATCAAGCAGAAGGCACTTTCCATATCTTTACTTCGAAAATATGTATCTATAGTACCTTTTCAAATCACTTTCAAATATCATACTTATATAAAGTCCATTATATATAGGATTCCATTTTCAATCGAATACTTTCCAAATCAATAGTATATCAAATCAAACTTATATAGACTTCGATTATATAAAATTTCTCTTTCCAAATTGAGTACCTTTCAAATCAATAGGTTTCAAATCAATTTCGTACTATACAAATCAGTTTTATATAAGTTCTATAACTCCCAAATCAAGTATTTAGTGAATCAAGGTTCTCAAATTTTTTCTCGTTTCAATAACATTTCAGTTTCAAGATCATATATGATTTCACCAAATTTTCTTCCAAACTAAATATATTCAGTTTCAAAGTTTCTTAAACAATAGGTTTAGAAAATAATCCAAATTTCCAAATCAACAAAATTTAGGTCAAACAAATTCATTTCCAAAATCAGCATATAAGTACTGGTTTTAATTCCAATCTAATTTCAAAACCAAATATTCTTCTCAAACTCAATTATACTCAAAATTGTTTCTAAATTTATATATAACCCTTTAAAACCTTTAAAATATTTATTTCTAAATGAAAAATCCAATTTTCCCTTTTCAAATTATTAAATTAACAAATGTTTCAAATTTACTTAAGTCATACTCTTCATACTTTAAACATACAAAACTAAACTTATATTCTTTATCAAATATTTTATACTCTTCGAAATTTCTTAGTTTTAAAATTTTAAACCTTGATTTGGAAGTGCTCGAACCTTCAAAATAGTCGGTGAAATCAAATTTCAAATCCAAGAGATGGAAATCAGCAACAAATTAGTAAATCAAATTTTTTTTATGAATAGAGTTATACTAAATCAAATCGAAAACTCGAGGATTGAACACCGGCTTACTTTAAATTATTTCAAATATATACACCTATATCTTTCGAATATCAAATCATACTTCGGAATTTGAAATCAAAATTGGTTTCACAAAGTCACTCGCATAGCAAAGCTATTAAAGTGGCCTCTCCCCACTCCGAAACTCGAAAATCAATGTCGATGATGCGTGCACTCATCACCGAATTTATTTTCTAGTAACATAAGTGAGTCCTGGACTTCTATTTTCTTGAAAACTTCTTTGAATTTTTTTTTCGAAATCCTTGGAACTCATTTGAAGTCATTTGAAACATTTCTTATTCAGAAAATACTTTCAAATCTTATTATTATATATTTCAAAATCTTAAACCAATTTTCAAAAATACCGGAGTCCAATCTCCCGAATTTCAAATTCAAAACTTTTCAGTTATAAATCATTTTTATATAAATCAATTTTCTTATAATATTTTCAAAATTTCAAATCTTTTCGAAACTTCAAATTTTCGTTTTTTAAAGGTATATAATCCTTATCGAAAACATTTTCTCTTTTATATATAGAATAAAATCAAAGTTACCCAAATAAAAATTTCGGTATATAAAGCAATTTTAAAATACAAACAAAACCCGATTTTCAAAGGATGATTCAAGAATGGATTTCAAAACAAAGATAGAGATTTATTTTAGAGGAACTCCAATCAATAGAACTCTGATTCGAAGATAGACTCGATCGAAGATGAGATAATTGAATTACAAAATAGATTATGGATATAAATCACGAGCGAACATAACCGAGTCAACCGTGACTTCATGAATATGATCGATGCAGAATTTCAAGGCAAATCAACATTCGATCGCCAGATATAGAATTCGGCATAACTAGAGATAAAAACATCTAAACCGAGGATATATAAATCTTCGGTGAATCAATGCCGATTGTAAAGGAGTTTTCACCCCCTTTACAAAACATTTAGTGGAGTTATGGAATACTCCAGAATCAAATGAATATAAATAGAAGAGACAAGAATGAATTTCGGAACCGAGGGACATTCCAAAATTCAAAGGAAATCGATTCAACTCGAACGAAAGTGATTCTGTAAATAAATTTACTATGCTAGGTTTTGCCTAGAGCCTCGCTCTGATACCAACTGTAACGACCCGCTATTTTGGACCATTGAAATCGATAATAAAACCATACATGTCCGACTTGAATAGTTCAAAATACCGAATTGTTAATTAAAATTTGGCAAAACTCAGCATATACAGTAAATAAATCAACCACAGAATCACAGACACAGAGTAATATAAAATAATACAGCGGAATAGATAAATAGTAGTTCATGAAGCTACTATATAAAAATCAGAGTTAGAAATAAAAATATAACAGAATATCTCAAATACAGTGAAGTCTCTAGTACGAACAGATGACATCTCCGAACGAATCAACTGAAAGAGCTGAAAGCTGAATCAATAGTTGGATCCTCAAACGAAGCTCCAAACTCCAAAGGCGAGTCTGAAATGCTGTATCGCTTAGTCTGACTCGACCGTGAAGCAAAAACACAAAACACTCGAGTCAGGATTAACATTCTTATATCAATAAATCCAACTCAAGTGAAATATCAACTGAAATACAAATAACTTAAGGATTTTTTGGGATAACCATCCTCTAAGGGTCCATGGAACTATCTACAAGGTAGAAATATACACTATAACACCGTGGTCATTCAATTTTATTTATACTTCAAAATCAAAACATCATTTTCCTTTCAAATATATCTATTTTCTAAGATAGTATATATATATTAAATAATTTATAAAGTTAAGTATTTGAAATTTCCTCAACTACATAAATTGATTCTAATCAACTCAAGTTTCAAATTCCCATTTATTCAAAGCTCAATTCATTAATTCAATTCAACTCCCAATAGCCATTTGAACTTTCGTTACATTCAAAGCTTTAATATTCAATATTTTAAAGTTAAATCTAACAGTTTCATATAGATCTTGATTTAGCTTCATCATTATTATGTAGTCAGGAAATATCCACTTAACAAGTTCAATATCCTTTAAATAGCCTTAGATCTCATTTTACAGAATATTTCCTTAAATTTATTTAAATTTAAAATATCCATTTAATCCCTTTTACCAAAACCAAGTTATAAAATCATATCTTAAATCCCGAATTCAATAGTTTCAAATCGATTTAATTGAATATTATTCTTAATTAAATACCATTTCCAATTAATTCAACTTTATCTTCTCAACTCTAGCTTATTCAAAATTTTACCAAATCTAATTTGAAATATAAATTTAAACGAATCCTTAAACGTATTATATGTATTAAATCAATCTCAATTAGATTAAATATTATTATTAGGTCTGTACATAAAATTTTCATTTTTATACATATAATATTCTAAGAATCAGTCTTTATTAAAACTATATTTTTCTTTCCCAAACCATAGAAATTATTTTCAAAACATTTATATATATATGGACATGTCTGTATACAATTTCCGACGCTATGGTCAAGGGATATGGATATTTATCATTTCAATCTGAAATTTAAATATACGGGTAGATATCACTTCGACCCGCAATCCCAAATTCAATTTAATTGAAAATCGCTTGGGTTTATCATTTCAACCCATAACGAAATTCTCCTATCCAAAAGTCCGTTCGGGTATGTATCTTTTCGACCCATAGTGAATTCTAAACTACAGGGAACTTGCAGAGTGATAACAGATAATAATAACATAACAGGATATGATAATAATACAACAACAGGCATATATCAACAGTAAATAAATAAAGTATAAACAATAGGATATGGTGTCATATCCCATAGGTGAACAGTTTACAGATAATAGCATATATAACAGATTTACTAACTTCAGCAGTATATTTCAATTATCGTTTCAATTGAAACCAAATTTAATAAATAAAAGAACGTTAATCGTGAGTGATTGCTCACCTTTCGAGGCTAGAGGCTAGAGAAGATAGACAACACAACATGCTACGAATTTCAAAGCAACGCTAGATTGGCACGAATTCAACAAAGCTGAGAGATAAGAATTTGGTGAAAACGAATTAGAACCATCTTGATGTGACAGAAAATGATGTATATAATTTTATTATTTATTATTAAAATCAATTTAATCATATATCTCAAATTAAAATTTAATTCAACACTTCGAACAAAGTCTCCATATATTTATATCTTTTAAAACCAATTAATGTATACTCATATAGACATTTGCGAACAAAATTTTATATTATATACACACACATATATGTAAAGTTATATAAACTTAAATAGAAAATATACAAACACGATTGTATTACAAGTTTCCAACAATATATATTTTCCATTTTAAAATATTAGGAATACTACAAACCATAATATATTATAACTAACATATAATTTAAAATATAATTAACAAATATATATATATATACAAACGTACATAAGGTATAAATATATACATATGCATACTCAGTGACCCTATCTAACCCAACAGGTAAAATCCAAACTAATATAACTTATTTTTTTAAAAAAAACTTATAAATACTGTCTATATCATACTTAAACAAAATCAATATATATTACTATAAATATATAAACAGTATAACATATATTCATTGTCGAACCAGATTTTCCAATTTCTATAATATATAAAAATAGATCATATAAATGTTTACATAAAATCAGTATTTACGTAATTATAATATCAATAAACCCATGCTTTATCTGTACAAATCCACTTATATTCTTATACAACATATAACTTTATACATGTGTACCTTATACCCTATAACACTTACGTATTTTAAAACAAAACAGAGAATATAGTGTGTAATATATACATATTTTCTTTCATAAGCATACATCAACGTATATATATAAGCACATAAACTAACGTACACAGTATATATTATAATATACCATAGGTTTATAAAAAAAATATACTTACGCAAAAGGAGGAGTACACGGTCTAAGTGGCTACGGAGGAGCACGAGGGGTGGAAGATCAGGGAGGAGCTGCGGAGTGATGGTTTAGAGAAGCTAACAGAGGGGGAGAAAAAAAAAGAAGAAACAGAGATGAGAAGTAAAGGCCACAAAGAAATATAAGGGAGGATCTCAATATTTAAAAGCTGGAATAAGAACCGTAAAATTGAATGAGCGAAATGAATGCAAAAAGTATATAAGTTTGATATTCGAATGACGGTCATAAAAATGGAAATTTGGGTATAGGTAACGGCTGGCTATAATAAAATATTCACGTTTTGATGGATTGCTTTCCTTTAAGCAATAAACACAGGGAGAGGAAGAATAGACAAAGGCAACAAATCTATCAATCAAAGAAAATGGAAAAGTTTGAACTTGTACGCAAATAAACAGATATAGAATGATGTAGATGAGTTGGCTGCTCTGGGTAAAAATGCTTAATAATTTTATGAACCAAATAGGCATGGACATACTACAACATGCAATTAACTAATTGATTGTCTGTAACCGTGCAAGCAAGAAATGAGACAATAAATAAAGGTTTTTCTTGATTGCCGAAGGAAAGAAGGAAAGGCAGACCAATAGGCTGAGAATCATACCATGATTACCCTAGTGAACAGAGGAAAGAAATTTAAAACAAAAATATATATAAAGGTTGAGTGAATGGACACGGTCACTTGCTTGAATCACGTGAAATAATTAAAGAAAATGAAGTGGCTACAGGAAACGAATGATTTCTTCCTATTTTTAAATTAATGTTTACGTAGCCAATTTTTAAGCAAAAAGGAAACGCACAATAAATAATAAATTGAAATGACCGTTGATTCAGCAACGTTATTAAAGCAATTTATTATATTGCTTGGGCTACACGGTGAAGATTTGGAAGAGACGTGTTTCACAATGCAACCGTTTTTAAGAAATAAATATATTACTTTAAAACAGAAGAACTGACCAAAAATGAACGTAAATGTATACAATTTATATGTTTTGATATTCAAAATAATTATAGGATGGCAACAGTCACCCTAGATTAAGTTGAGAAATCAAAGCAATTAATTGTTGATTGGACAACACGTTCCATATTTGAAACGTAAAGGAAAAAGATAAGTACGGAATGGAAGGATACGTTATAAAGGAAAAATGAACCGTTTGGAAAAAAATACAAGAAATGATGGTAAATAAAACAGCTGTGCCTTGAATTTCCCAAAATAAATTATTAGAGCAATTGATGGGTTGATTGGACAGCGTGTTTCAAAACTTCAAGCAAATGAGTAATATATCTGCAAAAACTAACATAACCTATATATACATACCTACTAGAATTCACACAATAATTAATGGACCCTATACCCAAACTAAACTTTCCGTGTATATATGTATATTAAGACCAAATTTTTCTTTGAATCAAAAATCCATACTTACTTTCAAAACTAAATTTCAAAACCACCATTTGATGTATAAACAGAACATAATATTTTTCCTTTTTTTCTTCTTTTTATTAACAATAAATGAAACATTATTTAATAATTTCACATAACTCAACATATCCATTAGTTACCAATTTTAGTTCATTTGTTAGAGGTTAACTTATTTGGATTACAACAATACAATTAAACTATTGTTTCCTCTTAAATTTTATTCAATAGATCAATACTTACAATTAACAATTATTATTAAATTCTTAACATTTGTTGTTTTAATTCAAATTGTAAATCTCATATAAACTATTATTATTCCAATAAATTTTGTTTCTACCAAAATTTATTCAATATTTTAATAAAATTAGAATTTTAAATTGGTCTAAAATTTCGGATCGTTACCCATTACACTTTTTTTCTTTCCAGATCTGAATTGCGTTGCAGAAATGAAGATGGGAAGAGATTTCGAAACGGTTAGGAAATCAAAGATTTTTATTACTATTAAATATGGAGACGCAAATGAAAGTGGAAAGTTTTACACGTGAACTAGAGGCAGGGTTTTAATTCTTTTTTTAATGCACGTGCTGATTTGATTTTTAACAGCTAAGATATGAAATAAAAGAGTGCATACAATAGATGCAAAAACGAACGTACGCCCAAATTAATTAACCAGTAACGTAATCTAAATTTATACGTTTTCTTATTTATTGACTACTTATATCTAATTATACGTAATCCAAACATTAAATTTTTATTTCAAAATATTATTATTTAAAATTTCTCCAAAATTTAAACCGTTTAAAATTTATGGGTTGTTACAATCACAGTCGTTAGTAATCCCAATTGAGGCTCTTGCGAGGGAAGAGAAACGACACCTGATAGATCCAAAGCTGAGAAAAAATAGGCGAAAAGATTAGAAATATCAACTGATAACATCCCAACATTTTGAAAGACAGGAAATGTCGGCAGAATACCTTCCCGGCGTCGCGCCCAAGTTGAGCCAAAATATCCTCAGAATTGCGTTTGGGAATTGGAGAAAGTCGAGGCTTGTCTGGATCATACCCGAGGGAGGTTGAAGAATCAGCCATGGAGCTAGGGATAACCTGGGACTCTGGGGGCAATTCTGCTGTAATATCCGGTTGTGCCGATTCGGATCCTTCACCCACTTCGTGTGAAGAAGCAGCAGCATATTCTTTTTAAAGTGTAAGCTGGATATCATGCAATATTTTGGGTTCATTGCCCAATAGCATTTCACTTTCAAGCCTAGACAAGTCGATATCCTCCGTATTAAGAAGTTTCTTTTCTTCTTACAAAAAATTCCTACGGGCGCTGGAGCTTTTAGGGATAATCATCACCAAACCATTTTAAATTTTTATGCTTAAGAATGTTGGCGTTGTAAAGAAAAAGAGTGGGTCGAGCTCGTTCATTATTTTCTCCCTAACCTTATCCTTGATAGCTTCTGCTTCATGCTGAATAAGTGCATCAACATTTTTGGCCCTTTCAACTACCGTGTCTCTTTCAAGCCTAACATTCACCAACTCGTCTCTAGCATCTTGAGAAATTTTTTGAGCATCATCTTTCTCCTTATTTGCATACTCGAGCTTATCCTTGAGTTCTGCTATGTTCTTCGAGGTTGTAGATTCATTACTTTGAGCTATATCCCTCTCGAGTTCTATTTCTTTATTTTGATGATGCAACTCTAGAACCATATTAGATGATTGGATTCATCTCCTCCATGGATTTGACAGCAGCATTAGCTTTTCCTTCGACATATGCTAGGGAGCTCCTAGAAGCCTCTAGCTCGTTTGTCAAAGTATCGGTATTCTTTTATTTTGAGCTTCATGACATTTTAATTTTTCAATTTCCAACACGCACTCGAAAGATACTTCCGACATTTTCTCTGCTGTCTTCATCCATTCACGGTGCTACATGTGGATGTTAATGACACAGTCAATAGTTAATTTTTGAACATGGTCTGGGACCCTCTTAGGGTGGGGAGGGAAAAAGAACCCTTTAAAACATAAGTTTGTAAACACTTCACGAAGTTGTGCCATATAAGCAGCTGGACCGATCGTAGGATCTTCAGTTGCATTTTCAACTTTAGTACTTACGCTGCCGGGTCTTTGAGTGGCAACATGTTTGCTATGGCGACAACGATCACTGGACTGCATAGAATGAGAAGGAACCAAAGGCTGTGGAGGAACTGAAGCGGGAGGAGGACCACGAGAGGGATCGCTAGGTAGGTCTTGGAGATTAGTTGGCTTCTTGGGGACCTTTGGAGGGGAATATCTTGACCTTGATCAATATTTGTCTTGGGGTGGCAGATCTGTATCATCTCTATCCTGATGAACCCGATCCTGGCCGGAGCGATAACTGGAATCATAATGCTCTCGACCAACTTGACGGTAACAGCTAGAGTGTGAACCAGAGAATTGGTGGTGTATCTCTCGAAGGGAATCAAAATGTTCCTTTTCTTCACCATTGTTTCTGTAAAGGAAGATAGAAAACAATAAACTTTAAGCATTAAAAACACAAGTCGAGCATAATGCAATGTTGAGGGATGCAAGTGTGTGCAAGTGTCATTGTGTTACTCCTCGACAAACCAGGTGCAGGAGATTTGGTCATTGGAGTAACTTCTCCTCTAGATGTTGGAATCTTAATGCCAATTATGATGGGAGATTCCAACCCCTCGATGCTTACATCATTAAATTAAAAGCATCATCATCATGCCGAATTGGAAGACGAGACAAAGAATCAAGTAGTAGACTTGAATGCTTTGACGTTTGAGAAGAAGATTCATCTTGAACAATCTTAGGAGCCATCAACGACTTGAATTTATCAAAAATATGACTTTTTGGAAATTTGTAAACAAATGTTTTCTTCTTTCTTATATCGGGAATCGAGGTTGTGAGGTCTGCAAAGATCTGACATCGACTCCAAGACCGGATTTGTCATCGTTGTGATCAGGCACATCACTTTTACCACCTTTGGCATCGATACCAATGAATTCCCGAGCACTCATTACTGGGCGCACGTCGGGATCAGTTCGATTGTTCCTTTGATTGACTGTAGCCCATGGTCTTATCCCTGTAGTTTGAACAACTTTAATTAGCCCTACTATGAGGCCCTTATTTATCAAACAAAAAATGGCGAGACATTTGTCCATAAGCAGATATTCAATATTCCTATCCTCAAGTGGTGCATTTTTCGGAGTTGTGGCCACCTCCTCATAAAGATTATCACTAGGCTGAGTGACGATACCACTTGTTAATTTTAAAGGCTAGTTTACAGCGAGTGGATAACACTTATGTATTTTCAGCCACCGTCGAGCGAAATTGGGTGGACATCAAACGAAGAACCACTCGATTTTAAAGGCGATTAATTTGTTTCATGTGCTACTTAGAATCCGACACCTCTTCACTGACTCAAGAAATGTAAACGAAAGACTCCCTGTCCGTCTTTTGAAAGAGAATATGAACCAAATGTCATCGATGGTTGAAGGACGATGCAAGAACTCCATATATACCATATAAGTACAGTTGAAAAGAGTGTAGCCATTTGAATGAAGCTGCGTTGAAGCTATCCTTAAATAATGGAGAATTTCCCGAATGTATGAGTTAAACGGCAGGAAGCATCCGGCCTAGCACATGAACTTGTTACACGCTGTATATCCTTTCAAGGGTCTATAAGCCCTATCATCCCACGAAAAAACGAAGATGTCATCAAGAGGAATTTCGTTCCTTACGCTGATTCAATGTAGTGTCTTCCTTAATTTTGGAGGCAACCGTATCAGTAGGGTTTTTCAGAATAACCGCATCCTCTAAAATCAGCAGGGTTGCTACGAATAATGACTAGAGGATGGATTATAAGACTTAGTTGCGGAACTTGATTCCACATCAGGATTATCCTATTGATAAGATGATCCAGCTGGCATAGCTGCAAGATGACTAGAGCATCGAGAACCCATTGCTATTAAATTTAGTAAAAATCACGATTAGATAAAGTAACCTGTTACCCCCTGTGCATATTTGTGTTAGTGTGATGTGGTAAAGTGCTATGTAATGCCATAATAAGTTGTATGAAACTAAAGGCGAAAAATACTATGAGACTTCGAGGTTCGACCGGAGAGACTGCCATTCCTGATTTTCTCAATCATTTCTCTATGTCATCGGGGAACGATGTAGTTTGAGTTTCATGATCGATTGTCAGGATGTAAAAGCTCGATTTTTATGTTCAAGTCGTTGATGAGCTTCAATGGAATACTCAAAGAGATTGATTCTTGTCAAAGTTCAAATATCACACTTTGCTGAATATGCAGTTCAAGCCATGTACAAGCCATATGTTTTCATTTGAATATGCAAGTCCAAATCACATCATTAGGTTCAAGTTCATTTATTTAAGTTCCATTTTTAGAGCCTATGTGCTGAACACTGATTGTTCTCATTAATGCCTCATCACCGATTGTTCCCCTAGACAACATCTACCGATCATTTATGGTTGGCCATGTTCACCAATCGTTCTCCTTTACCTTTAATGCCGATTGTTGTCTCCATGCAATTAACCTATCGTCCCACTTTACCCCTCCACCTTAAAAGCCTTCAACTCTAGAACATCGTCAATCGTTTGTAGACGATCATTAAACATCGAGCTTCAATGCCACTCCTTAATGATTAGTACATCATCACGATCATATACTCTAGATTCGTCCAAGTACAAGGTTTTTTTGATCATCCAAGAATGATTGTAGTGCATTGATCAAACAACTTTCCTAACTCCGCTACTTCGTCCTCCTCAACAAACGATTGGTTAAGGCCACTGCCTCCTCCAGTTTCCATCTCCATCAACCTTTCTCAATCATTTTACTGACCGATTCCATCATAGAAGATGAAGGCCATGACATTGATGAAGCTCAAAGTCTTGTCCTCGAATCATAAAGCAGGTTTAAATCATCCTACCTAAATTTGAAATTTGAGAAAATAAGCAAGATTCGAGTTCAAATCGAAGTGAGATCTGGAGAAGTACAATGGTTCGTGAATAAAGAAAATTGATTTTTGGAGTTTGGATCGTAATTTGGACCGGTAAGGGAAAATAGGAGGAAGACTTATTTTTTCTATTGCTACCTCAAGTTGGAACGATACAAAATGATCTGAAGGATGAAGGAAAAATGGGTAAATACAGACGTTTATATAGGTAGGAAGTATACCAATTGTTCGTGGCCCTAATATTACGCCGATCGTTTCATGGTAACGATTTTATACCGACCGTTCCACAACTCTGAGTAATCCAAACTGTATGTCCTAGCGATTGGTAACAAAGAAAAAAGAGAGGAGGGAAATAATAACGATCGGTGATGATAGTTTTTATAGAAAAAATGGAAATAACGATTGGTAGAGATTGTTTACAAAACTCTTTGAATGAGATCTCAATTCCAGCTACGGTTTTATTTCAAAACTTGACAACGACCCATGAATGTGGAACCGTGATCAGGAGTCAGGTAAAAACATGTATACATGCTGGTATACGCTTCAAAATTTAGTTCTTTGAAATCAACAAAAATTAAATGTTCACCTGAAATCAACCGAAGAAAGATTAAAACCAAGTTGTTGAATCTTGGAAATTTCCAGAAACAGAACAAGATGATCACCAACAAGTTATGATCCCATATTTACACTATTGGAAATCGAGCAATCATCATGACGAATAAGGAAATTACGACCGTCGAAAAGAAAACAATTCGATGGAAGAATAACGAGTATTTGATAAGCTAGATGGATTTCTTTCCGACAATTCTGGCTTGCGATGATTCAAAGCACGTCATGTTTGCAACAAGATGTACTTTAGGGCGAAAATATTATCCTGCCTTTTTGCAAGACCGTGATATCATCGACTTGGTTAGGAACAGATGGTTATCATCTCTAAGAATCGACTATATGCGACACTGTGGACGATGGTCGAGCAAATCCGGATCACGTCCTAATCAAGGTGCAAACAGTATGGGGCGACTAGCATAGTTCCATAAAGTTATAATTCAAATTTCAAAATGATCAAAGATCATACGCTCGAATTACGGACAAAGCAAAGATTTATATGGATCGATCGGGAACAATCCATAAAGCAGCTTAAATCAGCGAAGATCAATATATCAAAATCCACAAGGCCAATCCACTTGCAACTTTTAGAGCATCAATATATTGAAGAGTTGAGCCTACAAAAATGATCGCAGGTCAAAATCTTGAGATACGGAGATAGCTGATCATTTTAGGCCAATCGTTTTTATCAATCCTTCATAATGATTGGTGTATCTCATTGAACATCTCAAATGTGACAAGGGTTAATCCTTATCTCGTAATCTACAACTGAGAATGATTTTTTATTTTAGGGCAAGTTCAGGAGGCACATGGCACCCCCCAAAAATGATTGCACATCATTTGGAGGCAAAAATAAATGATTGGCATAATTATAGTTGATCATTCTTAAACATCGAGTTAGGGCCACCGATGGTTATGGTGGGTCTCTATGGAACTAAAGAGCCTATTGCCGAAATCCTAGCAAAATATCTCATCATCTCTCCCTATAAATACAGACCTTCTGCTTTATTTTCAGGATCTATACACTACTTCTTACTCTAGACTCCATTGTAATCAAGCACTTGTTATCCTCTACCGCTGTAGTCAGAGTTATAAGTGATTAATAAAGGATAATTTTCAAAGTGGACGTAGGCATACAATGGCGAACCACCATAAATTTCTGTGTCTCCGATTATGGTTGATTCTCTATTACTCGTTAATTCATTTACTCAGTTTTATTTTGTTCTTCTTCACTACTTCTCTACAAAAACAATTCTTGGGTGTTTGTGACCTATTTAGTTGCAAACATGTATGAATATTCTTTTTCGCGTTTACGCTGTCTATTTTTGTAACTACTCATAAATTCTTGATAATTAAATTTGTTAATTTAATAAGATTTTGGTAGTCTAATATTGAAAGAAATAAAAATTTGGGATTTAACAATGAAATGAATGCTAAATTGAAATGTAACAATGGTAATTAAAACTAATTATTAACAATTGAAATGAAATTGAATTAACGAAATAATGTAAATTGTTATACTCGGTTACAAAGTTGAATATAAGAAAAAAATGTAAATATTTAATTATTATATAAAACAAATAGTAAATGGAAATTGAATAAAATCAGTATTATGTAAGGAATTATAATATATGTTCTATTAATGTGTGCACTAATTTATAGCGGGATATAAAAGGTAATTGATAATTTAAAATGTGGAGTTATTAGTAAAACAATGTGTGAATGGAAATGAAATAAATTTAGTGTAATGAGTGTTATAATAATTGTTTGTAAGGAATGAACTTACAAATATTATAAAAATGTATAATGGTGATAATTGTTGTGGTTACCAATTTAATTAATCAATTACAAATAAATGTCAATAAAATGCTACATAAATATGAGTTAAGGTTAATAGCGACCACTAATATATGATACCCATTTATGTAGTCTATTAAATTGAATTGGAAGTAAATTAAAATTAAATGAAATTAAATGTTACCTTAATGATAATTAAGACAATAAATGAAATTTTTAGGTGTAATAAAATGAATAAAAATGTTAATTTTATTCATAAAGGTATAATTGGTGTATATAAAAGAATGGAACCAAGGTGAATAAAATTAGTTGGGATTTTGTATTATAATTAATGTGTTGAATTGACATAAATTTGATATAATGGAATATATTAGTTAATACAAATAAGAGATGGGAAACTATTATTTAGTAAGAAATGTGTAATAACCGTTTGTATCTAATAGTGTATAAATATGTTTAAATCATGGTTTGATAGTAAATAATTGTTCTATTTCTCATTACATTTATTTTGTCCATTTTAAATTTCACCTTTGCAAACAATTGAAAATAATGTAATTGAATAATTTTAATTAATGATAGAGAGGATACCAAATTGTTAATTAATAGGTGTAATTAAACGTAGCTTATGTTTTGTGAAAATATGAGGAAAGTTGGTTTAATGAAAAGAACACTCATATCAAATAAAATGGATGTTTCATTTGTGAATGCAGGTTTAATTTCATTAAAATAAAGAACAGAATGATTGATTTTAAGGGAAGAAATATATGTTTATTGAAATGTGTTTTAGCTTACGGCTTGTAACGACTCGGTATTTTCAACCATTTGCATCCATTATAAGTGCATAGGCAGACACTCATGCCGGAATTGAATTGTTCAAAATACGGTGTTGTAAATAAAATTTTGGCAAACCTCAGAATATACAGTAAATAAAAATCACAGATCACAGACACAGAGTATATAAAAATGCAGCGGAAGAAAAAGAGAAAGTAATTCATGAAGCTACTATATAAATATGAGATACATCAGAGTTAAATAAGATACAACAGAAGAGAAACTGGATACATCAGGTACAAATCAGATACATCACTGAACCACTGGATACTGAAACAAAATAGATGGCTGGATCTTCAAGGAAAGCTCCAACGCCGAAGGTGAATCTTGAATGATAACTCAATCAATCTGACCCGAGCGTAAAGCAAAACACAAAACCCTCGAGTCAGGACATAAATACTTATAAACTGTAAATCAACTCAAGTGAACAGTAACAAAATGCATCAGTAACTTAAAGGATGCTTGGGACCGCCCATCCTCTAAGGATCCGTTAAACTATTTACTATGTAGTAATATACGCTATATACGGTAGTGTCTAATCAGTAAAGTATAATCATATAGAAATTAAGGGGATGGTGAACCTTAACGCGGTCGGATCTTTAAAACCAAAATCGTAGTGGGCTCGATATAAGGATATGACACGACACGCGAGGAAATGCCAGGGTGGATACACCGTTTGCACTCCCGGACCGGTGGTGACGGCAAGCCAGCAGCTTCCGCCCACCTCGAACAATACCCCCGAATCAAAAGTGGCGCCACCGAATCGAATCACAAAAGTAATAGAATGGTTTTCGATGGAGCATGCTCGATGAAAGGGTGCGACCCTTTGTGTAGCCCGGTATAGCTCCTGTTTAAGTCATATATGCCAACTCACGGGAGTTGGTTCCACGTAATATACCTTGAGAACATCGCCACCATCCTACTTCATTCTGGAATCTCCACCGCGTACACAGTTGTTAAAGTGGTTTTCGGTATTGACCGGCTATAAGACAATATCCGATCCCGGTCTCTTTAACAACCAATCGTTATTATAACCCGTAGTTATAAATTTAAACCAATATTTTTTTTTTGAAAATAAACTATCATTTCAACCCAAATCTTTATCAAAATAAAGATTAAATCATTTCCAAACCATTTCAATATATCATCGTAACATATCTTTCAATTCAAATATTTATTAAAATAAATATCAAGTCATTTCTAACCATTTCAATATATTAAATTTTCATACCCTTTCAACACTACCTTTCAAATCATTTTAATATATCAAAATATCATAACCTTTCAAAGCTTCATTTCCAAAATATCATATCTTTCAGAACTTCTTTTTAAATCATGTTAATATCAAAATGTCTTATCTTTCAAACTCCGTGTTTCAAATCATTTAATATCAAAAATATCATATCTTTCAAAACTTCGTTTCAAATCATTTTAATATATCAAAATATCCTATCCTTTCAAAACTTCATTTTCAAATCGTTTAATATATCAAAATATCGTATCTTTTCAAAACTTCATTCATTTCAAATCATTATTCATTTTATTCAATCTAAAATACCGTTTCAATTCATATTTCAAAACAGTTTATATTCCAAAAATTCTTTTTTTATCATTTCAATGAAGTTATTATGTTTAATAATTAAATTATTAAATTTCCAAAAATTTCAACTTCCAAAGTTTATTTATTCACTTAAGTTTATCAAAAACCGTGAAAATTCACTTTTCACATCATTTAGAAAACTTCTACGGAAAGTTACATTCAAAACAGTTCAATTTAACAAAGGACATCATTTTAAAATGTTATAATAGGTTTACTTAAATTTCGAATAACTTAGTTAAATTCAAAGATTGTAGCACTTACAAAAATTGCTATAATAGCTTTAATTCAATTTAGCTTTTTAGTTCATTATCATCAACTACAGCGTTTACAAATGCTGTAATATCATTTTCATTGTAATTAATAGCATTTCAAAAATACAGTCAATTAACTTCAAATATTCAATAAAATTTCTCAACCAATTATATTTTTATTAAAAACATTTTTAACTTATAAAATCATACATTTTCACATTTATAAACATCATTTAATTTTCCTCAAGTTCATGATTTTATAAAGTTAAATTTCCATTCAAAAATCAAGATTTAATAATAATTCACTTATTAAAATGCAATGTTGAATTTTTAAAATCCATTACATTAAATTTCAAATTAACACTTAAGTTCAAATTCTCAAATATAACTTTGTTTTATTTTTATTTACTTAACTAAAAGTTCACTTTTACGTCAATTTCATAAATTTCCAGTTTTAGTTATATTTCAAAATTTCAACTTACAATATTCATTCATTTTACATTTCAACTTTATTAAAATCATTAATATGATATAAAAATCACTTTAAATTTATTTAAATTCAAATTATCATAAATTTATCATAATTTCATATTCACTTAAATTTCCAATATAACTTACGTTCAAAATTTCTAACTTTTTCATTAATTCATTTCACTTACAATTATTCAGAAAATCAATAATAATTTACAAAAATCCTTTTTTTATCAAATTTAAAATCAAAATATTATAATAATTAAATTTCTAAAATATTTAAAATTTTAGAAAAACATATTTTAACTACGGGCCTGTATATAATTTTCTACGCTAGGTAAAGTGATATGGGTAATATATCATTTCAACCCATAATTTACAAAGAAAATCCGGGTTTTATCATTTCAAACCCGCAATCCCAAGTCAAAATGAAAAATTTAAAACCATTCAGGCCTATCATTTCAGCCCATAACATTTTTTCTAACAGTGAACTTGCAGTGTGATCATATACAGAAATAATATAAACAAGGTCAGTATCACAATATACAGTCGTATATCAGATGTCAGGTGAAAATTAACAGTTTTAACATGGTAATAATATGATAATAACATGGCATAGCATATCATATGATCATCATTAACTTGCATAAACATTTTTTATTACTAAACACTTGTCATCAATTCACTTTTCATAAGTATAAATGTCAGAGTGAGAAAGACTCACTTTTTCAAGCTGAAGACCAAAACAACAAACACAAGTGCGATTCCAAAAGCACGACAAGCACGATATAGCATGACTTTTGATTTGAATGGAGAGCCTTGATATTTGTCTTGTAAACAATAACCAAAACAAGACAATACACACATAAATATTCAACGCAAAACAATGTTGAAACAATGAAAATACGAAGCAACAAAGGAATAGATTACTTGACCTTGCTTTAACCATTCAAATGCTTGGCCTAGGAGGTTCTTGGGTTCAGCCATGATATAGCTCAGGTTTGGCATGGTTTGGCACCACAACTCACGGCTAGAAGGAGTATGGAGTGGTAGGGTTATAACATGAAGCATACTATTGGTCAAGGCAACATATATGAAGTTTTTGAGCACAACAAGGCTCGGCCTTGGGTCAAGTGGGGATTGGCCATACTTGTATAGGTTTGGACAGTAGATGGAGGGGTGTGGGGAGGTCTTGAAAATGTGGTGGTAGCGGCCTATGGTGGTGGCCAAGGTGGTGGATGAAGATATGAAGTGATAAGGTGGCTATCATGAATGTTTCAAGGCTTTATGCATTGTTTTTGTGGAGTTTTGGTTCATGGAGTCTTGGCCATGTCAATTTCAGATCTGGACAGAGGCTAAGATGAAGTGTAGTGGTGGTAGCAAGGTGGTGGTCGTGGCTAGAGGTGGTGGCCATGGTGAAGTATGAAGGTGGTGAAGTAACAGTGGTGGCTAGGGCATTGTTTTGGACATTATTTGCAATTTTGTGGAGTTTTGTCACCAAGGGAGGTGTGGCCATGGATGAATCTGAAATGATGGCTGGAGATGATGCCAAGGAAGAGTGGTAGGGGATGGTGGAGAGTATGGTGGTGATGGTGGGTGGTAGAGGCCAATCCAGAAAGCATAGAAAACTAGGCAAAATACATAGAAAATGAGAAGAAAAAGGTAGAAAAAAGATGTAGCCATTACCAGATTTTTTTCTCAAGATGGAGGCCATGATTTTTAGGGTTTTTGAGCTTTAAAATTCATGAATAATATGAGGGAGTCAGCTGCAAAGGATGAGGAAAGGAATGGCTAAGATAAATTGATGTATTAATTGCAAAAAGAAACGGATAAAACGCCTTTACGTTTCAGGCTTTTAAGATCTCTTAACTTTCTAAACCTTTTGCATTTCCTTTTCTTTTTAATTTTATAAAAACAAAATAAACTCAGAAATGTTTATTTAAAACCGAAACTAAGTAAGAATAAAATAAAATAAATAATATTTTAAGTAAAATAGAAAAAGGAAATAAGAAATTGCTTAAAAATAGCAACGTTGACATAAAAATTACAAGAAGATCTCCAATGACTTTGAAAAATTTATTACTTCATAAAATATATATTAAAACACAAAATTTGAATTAAAAATGGTTTTAAAACATTTTCAAGGTAAAATAATAATTTAATTTTTATTAAATAGAATTTTAAATAAAGAAAAATGCAGTAAATACCAAACTAGGCTTTATAAATTGAAATAAATTCAAATAAAATTTAGAAAAATTATATTATCATTTTAAAAATACTTAAAAGTCAAAATATACATAATATAACATATTATCACATATTAAAATAAAATATAACAAAGAAGAAGTAATTTATATAATTTAAAATAGTCATTGTTAAATAACCCTATATACGCACAATATTGTAAAGGGTATAACTTCCACAATTTACATCCGATTTCAATGAAACAAAAAGTGGTGTTCTTAGAATTTTATGTACTTTCATAATAAAAAAAAAATTAAAATTTTAAACTTTTAAAATTTTAAGTTGAAAGTCACAGTTTGACTATTTTGACCAAAATCAGCATTTCAGGCAAATATTCAACTTACACAAGTTTGGAATTATAACTCATAAAAAATCAAGATTATATTTAAATAATAAATTTAATCATTTCAAATAAGAAAAAAATAAGTTTTTAAATCAAAATTTTACATTAAAATAATTAAAATATACAATAAAATAATTATAAAATACAGGGTTGTTACACTCTCCCCCACTCAAAACTTTTCGTCCCCGAAAAGGAATGAGGTATGGAAGGGCACAGAAAAGATAGAGTGAAATAGAATTAAGATAAGATGACAAGAAGATTGAAGTTATACCTGATAACTGTTGTTATAGGTAAGTTTTACAAGGTGGAGGTGATCTTTCCAAGATCCTCCAGAATCAAGAACACAAGCACGAAAAAGGTGGATTCAAAATAATTACCAAGGGTCTATCAAAGATTATAGCAAGATTTCAAAACAGAAAGATTATAGAAAGATGCCTATACCAGTCTATAGCAAGATAAGGATGATAAGGACAACCAAAAGATAGTTTGAAAAACAAAATAAGGAAATGAATTTGAAAGCATGGAAATTTCAACTTAAACAGAGAATAAATCTTAACACAAGTTAAATAAATCTTAACTATCTCAAATTTCATTATCTTATTATCCAATCATCTAAAATTAACCATTTTTAAAACCATGGGTTTGAAAAATAATCATTTATTACACTCACAATGTACTTAATAAATTTTATTCTTCTTTATTCCTAATCAAAATTAAATTTATTCCTCTCAATATATTTATCACTCATGTTAAATATATTTACACTTTTTTTTATAACTACTTCCTTTTATTCTTAGTTCTTTTAACATCATTTTATTGTAAGTCATTCAATTACCCTTTATTATATTTACCTCTGTTAATCATTTTATAATTAAAATTTAAGTGTATAACATTTATTATAACTACTCAAATTTTATTTATAAAATCTTTTTATATCGTATATTATCCAATTACATTTTTAACTTCTGAAATTTTGGTAAGTTATATTTGAATGCAATTGTATCATACAAATAAAATTTCCAAATAAATCATTTCATGCTTGATATTCATCCAAAAATTTGATTTTTTTTTTGGAATTATTCTTTAAAATAAAATTTAAGAATTAAAATTTTGATTTCTTCAAACCATTTAGAGATAAGTAATAATATATATACATATATAATATGTCAAATCAAATTTCAATCATATATATATATATATATATATATATATATATATATATTATAAATCAAGTCATATTTTAGAAATTCAAATCAATTTAATTTCCCAAAACAAAGCTGTAGCAAGACTACAGAACAGTCTCCTAACTTCGAAACTCGAAAATGAACGTCGATGATGTCGCGATCATCACCGAAGTTATTTTCTAGCAACAAAGAGAAAAGCACTAATTTTAAACCTTTAAAAATTCTTTGAAAACAAATTCTATTCAAAATACTTTAAATAATATAACCTTTTAAAACTTTAAACCAAAGTTCGAAATAATCGGGATTTAAATCCTCAAATTCTTGTTTTAAATTCATTTCATTAAGTTCCATAAATTTACTTATATATCAAAATTTATTTCATTAACCAAATTTTTTTAAAGTATATTGTGTCCGTTTGTTCTGTCAAAGTGTTTTGGAAATCTTATCGATAGCGCTGATCAGACATATCGATCAGAAACCCAACTCAACATCAACAACTCAAACAACACAATATTTAAAACAAAACATAGATATACAAGTACACTTCAAAATGTTTGGAAGAATAGATTGGAAACAAAAGACAAGATGATTAAATAACAAAATAGGGAGGTGGATAATCCTAAATAAATCACGGGCAACATGTACCGGGTCAACCGTGGCTTAAAGAATAAGATCAATGTGGATTTTTCTAGGGTAAATCTACATTCGGACCCAAGAGCTAGAGTTTGGAATAACAAAAGATATTAGCATCTAAACCAAGGATAGATATAAGTCTCTGGTGAATCGATGCTAATTGTAAAGGAGTTTTCCCCCTTTTCTTCAATTCAATTTGAAATTGGCGTGACCGCCGACTCACTAGAAAGATCATTCGAAGCGGAGTTATGGAATGCTCCAGAGTCAAAAGAAGATGAATAGTGAGGGATACAAATGGATTTTGGAACCGTAGGGAATGTTCCAAAATTCAAAGGAATCGAGTCAAAAGTGAGAGATTCAAACTAGAATGAAAGTGATTCTGTAAATACATTCACTCCATATGCTGAGTTTTGCCTAGAGCTACCAAAGCTCTGATACCAACTGTAACGACACTGTATTTTCAACCATTTGCATCCATTATAAGTGCATAGGCAGACACTAATGCCGGAATTGAATTGCTCAAAATACCGTGTTGTAAATAAAATTTTGGCAAACCTCAGAATATACAGTAAATAAAAATCACAGATCACAGACACAGAGTATATAAAAATGCAGCGGAAGAAAAAGAGATAGTAATTCATGAAGCTACTATATAAATATGAGATACATCAGAGTTAAATAAGATACAACAGAAGAGTAACTGGATACATCAGGTACAAATCAGATACATCACTGAACCACTGGATACTGAAACAAAATAGATGGCTGGATCTTCAAGGAAAGCTCCAACGCCGAAGGTGAATCTTGAATGATAACTCAATCAATCTGACCCGAGCGTAAAGCAAAACAAAAAACCCTCGAGTCAGGACATAAATACTTATAAACTGTAAATCAACTCAAGTGAACAGTAACAAAATGCATCAGTAACTTAAAGGATGCTTGGGACCGCCCATCCTATAAGGATCCGTTAAACTATTTACTATGTAGTAATATACACTATATACGGTAGTGTCTAATCAGTAAAGTATAATCATATAGAAATTAAGGGGATGGTGAACCTTAACGCGGTCGGATCTTTAAAACCAAAATCGTAGTGGGCTCGATATAAGGATATGACACGACACGCGAGGAAATGCCAGGGTGGATACACCGTTTGCACTCCCGGACCGGTGGTGACGGCAAGCCAGCAGCTTCCGCCCACCTCGAACAATACCCCCGAACCAAAAGTGGCGCCACCGAATCGAATCACAAAAGTAATAGAATGGTTTCCGATGGAGCATGCTCGATGAAAGGGTGCGACCCTTTGTGTAGCCCGGTATAGCTCCTGTTTAAGTCATATATGCCAACTCACGGGAGTTGGGTCCACGTAATATACCTTGAGAACATCGCCACCATCCTACTTCATTCTGGAATCTCCACCGCGTACACAGTTGTTAAAGTGGTTTTCAGTATTGACCGGCTATAAGACAATATCCGATCCCGGTCTCTTTAACAACCAATCGTTATTATAACCCGTAGTTATAACTTTAAACCAATATTTCTTTTTTCAAAATAAACTATCATTTCAACCCAAATCTTTATCAAAATAAAGATTAAATCATTTCCAAACCATTTCAATATATCATCGTAACATATCTTTCAATTCAAATATTTATTAAAATAAATATCAAGTCATTTCTAACCATTTCAATATATTAAATTTTCATACCCTTTCAACACTACCTTTCAAATCATTTTAATATATCAAAATATCATAACCTTTCAAAGCTTCATTTCCAAAATATCATATCTTTCAGAACTTCTTTTTAAATCATGTTAATATCAAAATGTCTTATCTTTCAAACTCCGTGTTTCAAATCATTTAATATCAAAAATATCATATCTTTCAAAACTTCGTTTCAAATCATTTTAATATATCAAAATATCCTATCCTTTCAAAACTTCATTTTCAAATCGTTTAATATATCAAAATATCGTATCTTTTCAAAACTTCATTCATTTCAAATCATTATTCATTTTATTCAATCTAAAATACCATTTCAATTCATATTTCAAAACAGTTTATATTCCAAAAATTCTTTTTTTATCATTTCAATGAAGTTATTATGTTTAATAATTAAATTATTAAATTTCCAAAAATTTCAACTTCCAAAGTTTATTTATTCACTTAAGTTTATCAAAAACCGTGAAAATTCACATTTCACATCATTTAGAAAACTTCTACGGAAAGTTACATTCAAAACAGTTCAATTTAACAAAGGACAGCATTTTAAAATGTTATAATAGGTTTACTTAAATTTCGATTAACTTAGTTAAATTCAAAGATTATAGCACTCACAAAAATTGCTATAATAGCTTTAATTCAATTTAGCTTTTTAGTTCATTATCATCAACTACAGCGTTTACAAATGCTGTAATATCATTTACATTGTAATTAATAGCATTTCAAAAATACAGTCAATTAACTTCAAATATTAAATAAAATTTCTCAACCAATTATATTTTTATTAAAAACATTTTTAACTTATAAAATCATACATTTTCACATTTATAAACATCATTTAATTTTCCTCAAGTTCATGATTTTATAAAGTTAAATTTCCATTCAAAAATCAAGATTTAATAATAATTCACTTATTAAAATGCAATGTTGAATTTTTAAAATCCATTACATTAAATTTCAACTTAACACTTAAGTTCAAATTCTCAAATATAACTTTGTTTTATTTTTATTTACTTAACTAAAAGTTCACTTTTACGTCAATTTCATAAATTTCCAGTTTTAGTTATATTTCAAAATTTCAACTTACAATATTCATTCATTTCACATTTCAACTTTATTAAAATCATTAATATGATATAAAAATCACTTTAAATTTATTTAAATTCAAATTATCATAAATCTATCATAATTTCATATTCACTTAAACTTCCAATTATAATTAAATCAAAATTTCCAAAATAACTTACGTTCAAAATTTCTAACTTTTTCATTAATTCATTTCACTTACAATTATTCAGAAAATCAATAATAATTTACAAAAATCCTTTTTTTTATTAAATTTAAAATCAAAATATTATAATAATTAAATTTCTAAAATATTTAAAATTTTAGAAAAACATATTTTAACTACGGGCCTGTATATAATTTTCTACGCTAGGTAAAGTGATATGGGTAATATATCATTTCAACCCATAATTTACAAAGAAAATCCGGATTTTATCATTTCAAACCCGCAATCCCAAGTCAAAATGAAAAATTTAAAACCATTCAGGCCTATCATTTCAGCCCATAACATTTTTTCTAACAGGGAACTTGCAGTGTGATCATATACAGAAATAATATAAACAAGGTCAATATCACAATATACAGTCGTATATCAGATGTCAGGTGAAAATTAACAGTTTTAACATGGTAATAATATGGTAATAACATGGCATAGCATATCATATGATCATCATTAACTTGCATAAACATTTTTTATTACTAAACACTTGTCATCAATTCACTTTTCATAAGTATAAATGTCAGAGTGAGAAAGACTCACTTTTTCAAGCTGAAGACCAAAACAACAAACACAAGTGCGATTCCAAAAGCACGACAAACACGATATAGCATGACTTTTGATTTGAATGGAGAGCCTTGATATTTTTCTTGTAAACAATAACCAAAACAAGACAATACACACATAAATATTCAACGCAAAACAATGTTGAAACAACGAAAATACGAAGCAACAAAGGAATAGATTACTTGACCTTGCTTTAACCATTCAAATGCTTGGCCTAGGAGGTTCTTGGGTTCAGCCATGATATAGCTCAGGTTTGGCACGGTTTGGCACCACAACTCACGGCTAGAAGGAGTATGGAGTGGTAGGGTTATAACATGAAACATACTATTGGTCAAGGCAACATATATGAAGTTTTTGAGCAAAACAAGGCTCGGCCTTGGGTCAAGTGGGGATTGGCCATACTTGTATAGGTTTGGACAGTAGATGGAGGGGTGTGGGGAGGTCTTGAAAAGGTGGTGGTAGCGGCCTATGGTGGTGGCCAAGGTGGTGGATGAAGATATGAAGTGATAAGGTGGCTATCATGAATGTTTCAAGGCTTTATGCATTGTTTTTGTAGAGTTTTGGTTCATGGAGTCTTGGCCATGTCAATTTCAGATCTGGACAGAGGCTAAGATTAAGTGTAGTGGTGGTAGCAAGGTGGTGGTCGTGGCTAGAGGTGGTGGCCATGGTGAAGTATGAAGGTGGTGAAGTAACAGTGGTGGCTAGGGCATTGTTTTGGACATTATTTGCAATTTTGTGGAGTTTTGTCACCAAGGGAGGTGTGGCCATGGATGGATCTGAAATGATGGCTGGAGATGATGTCAAGGAAGAGTGGTAGGGGATGGTGGAGAGTATGGTGGTGATGGTGGGTGGTAGAGGCCAATCCAGAAAGCATAGAAAACTAGGCAAAATACATAGAAAATAAGAAGAAAAAGGTAGAAAAAAGATGTAGCCATTACCAGATTTTTTCTCAAGAGGGAGGCCATGATTTTTTGGGTTTTGGAGCTTGAAAATTCGTGAATAATATGAGGGAGTCAGCTGCAAAGGATGAGGAAAGGAATGGCTAAGATAAATTGATGTATTAATTGCAAAAAGAAACGGATAAAACGCCTTTACGTTTCAGGCTTTTAAGATCTCTTAACTTTCTAAACCTTTTGCATTTCCTTTTCTTTTTAATTTTATAAAAACAAAATAAATTCAGAAATGTTTATTTAAAACCGAAACTAAGTAAGAATAAAATAAAATAAATAATTTATTTTAAGTAAAATAGAAAAAGGAAATAAGAAATTGCTTAAAAATAGCAACCCTGACATAAAAATTACAAGAAGATCTCCAATGACTTTGGAAAATTTATTACTTCATAAAAAAAAAATATTAAAACACAAAATTTGAATTAAAAATGGTTTTAAAACATTTTCAAGGAAAAATAATAATTTAATTTTTATTCAATAGAATTTTAAATAAAGAAAAATGCAGTAAATACCAAACTAGGCTTTATAAATTGAAATAAATTCAAATAAACTTTAGAAAAATTATATTATCATTTTAAAAATACTTAAAAGTAAAAATATACATAATATAACATATTATCACATATTAAAATAAAATATAACAAAGAAGAAGTAATTAATACAATTTAAAATAGTCATTGTTAAATAACCCTATATACGCACAATATTGTAAAGGGTATAACTTCCACAATTTACATCCGATTTCAACGAAACGAAAAGTGGTGTTCTTAGAATTTTATGTACTTTCATAATAAAAGAAAAAATTAAAATTTTAAACTTTTAAAATTTTAAGTTGAAAGTCATAGTTTGACTATTTTTACCAAAATTAGCATTTCAGGCAAATATTCAACTTACACAAGTTTGGAATTATAACTCATAAAAAATCAAGATTATATTTAAATAATAAATTTAATCATTTCAAATAAGAAAAAAAAAAGTTTTTAAATCAAAATTTTACATTAAAATAATTAAAATATACAATAAAATAATTACAAAATACAGGGTTGTTACACAGCTTGATTATAAGAATAGGAGAATAATCTATTTCAAAGTTATTTATTAATCTTGTGTATATACAACAAATTTATAAACGTGTTTCAAACAAACAATTGTTCTATTTTTCATCCATTTTAGTTGTCTTTTTTGAAATTTAACTTTGCAAGTAATTGCAATTAATATAACTCAAATATTTCAATTAAAAGGAAAGATAACGTTGATTGCAATTAATAGATTTAATAAAAGAAACACATGTTTTATGTTAAACAAAAGGAGCATTTTAATAGTAATAAAAGATCATTTTGAGAAAACCAAATTGAACGTTTGCATTCTTAAGGTAAGTATAAATTTTTTATTATGCGTAGATAAAAACCTAAATGCGTTCCAATTTGAATATTATTTGAGTTAATGAAATTAATTTAGGTACATTTAAAAAAAATTGTATTTCAAAAGGTTATGCGATACACATGGCCCCTTCATTTCTTTTATTATTAATTGTTGCATGAACGTTTTAAATAGTTACCTTATTGTTAATACTTGATCCGTTTATTTCTCCTTCTGTTTAATACCTGAGCCTAGACTTTTAGGTTGTATTTAATTCTTGCCACCTCGTTTTCACGTATACAAAATTTTACTTTCGTTTGCAAACTTTTCCATTCCTACGTTTATTTCCTTATGCATTATTAACGTCTGAAGCTTTCAAACTAAAATGTGACATTTATTTTTGTCCCTCCACCTTTATTTCCTAATTATAAATAACTATAGTTTATTTCATATTTTACATTTTTGCTTCTCCTAACACCTCACATTCAAATCTCTTATTCTTGCAAATTCAAAAGCTTTCTTTTATAATACATGATTTTTTTTTCATTTTCTATACACTTCCTATCCTCATCTTAGTTGTTCTTCAATCTTTTCCTGAAGCCTCATCTTGAGAAAAATGTAAGTATTAAAATTCATTTATTTATTTATTCGTTTAACGTGTACTAATTTTTATTATAATAATATTTCTTATAACATGAATATCTTTTGCATAAAACTATGGTTCATGCACGATTTCTTCTGTTGGATTCATATTTAAATTCCGGACAACATGGAATTGATTTATTTGAATTTGGAGTGTTGCGTTTTGCGCTTCTGTTTGGATTTTTATGGGCTAAAATTCAAAAGTGAGTGTTTTAACCCACTCACAACTTCTAAAATTTCTTATGTTTGTTAAATTAATTTATGATGTGATTAGAAAATTATTTATGACTATTTGATATATTTAAATTGCCATCCTTGTTAATTTGTATCCTTTTGGATTAAACTGATATTTAATTTATTTTTTAAATTAAATTGCCACTTGAATACCTGTTCTTGTAAATTAGTTAATTTCCAATATTTAGTTGGTTGATATGGATGATAATTATGATGCATGTTGATTGTTGATATTGGATGATTGGATGTTATGTTAATTTATATACACACACACACACACACACTTTTATCACTCTGCAAGTTCCTTTAATTATTATTATTCGAAAATTGTTACGGGTTGAAATGATAGACTCGAGCAATTTTATGAATTTTTATATTTATTAGGAATTGCGGTTTGAAATGATATATAACCGTAAAATTTTAAATTGTTGATTGAAATGATAAATATCTGTATCACTTGACCCTAGGGTAGAGAATTATATATGGACACCGGATTGGTTGAATTAAATAATTTTAAAATCCTTAATTTTTGAATGGAATTAAATGATACTTTGAAGTAAAATTTGATTTATATAAATTAAAGTATTTTTGGAAAATCAAGTTTATACTGAAAAGGGAAATTTGGTTTGTTGATTTGGAAATTGAAACCGGTCTAAATGTGTTGAAATGAAATGAATAGTTTAATTGGATATAAATTCCTAACTTATATTTTAATATAAACTATAAAAGAATATATTATTTTAAAATTTATAATTATTCAGATTTTTCAAATTTATTAAACTATTTAACTAATATTAACTATATAAAATTATTTTGATCTGTTTTAAAGCATTTTAATTTATTTAAATATAATTAATCGATTTTAAAGCTATTTAATCTATTTTAGTTATACTTAATCTAATTTAAATCCATTTAACTATCTTGAATCAATTTAAAATTATTTTTAACCTACAATTAAACTATTTATAACTATTTTAACTATTTATAATTATTTAAATTATTTCTAAATTTTCAAACTAAGTGAAGTGGAAGTGTTCAAATTTAATGCTTTGTTTTAAAAGAGAATAAATTGAAACAATGATTTTGAAGAAAGGTTTTGCCCTATTTTGGAAATATGACTATGGAAGAAATTATGACTTTTTGAAAGGAAATTTAATTCCAAACTATGATTTTAAAGCGAATATGATTTCAAAGTGAATATGATTTGGTAGTAAATACGATTTCGAAAGTATTATGGTTTTGAGAATATGATATTTTTGATATCAATTGTGAATTGACTTTTGAAATGCAAAAGAACCATTTGGTGTGTAATAAGTGATTGGTTGTTAAAGAGACCGTGATTAGATATTGTCATACTCTCTGCGAATACTGAAAACAATTTTAACAACTGTGTATGCGGTGGAGATTCCAGAAATGAAGTAGGATGGTTCGGTGAATGATTTTTATATAGGTATGACATGAACCTGACTCCCTTGAGTCAGCATAGATGTGATTAAAATCAGGAGCTATACCGTGTTAAGTGAGGTCATTCCTCTTATCAGGCTCATTTCTTCGATACTATACTATGACTTTGTGATTGATTTGGTGGTCACCCCTCGATTTTGATATGGGAGTGTGTTCCGAGGTGGGCGATAGTAGCTGCCATGCGTCACCACCAGTCCGGGAGTGCAATTGGTATATCTACCTTGACATTTCCTCGTGTGTCGTGTTCACATGCCCTAGCGTGCCTTCTACAAGTTTGTTTTGTACCATACCTATGGAGTGCCTTCTGATAGCCCTCCAGTTTATGGAGGAATTACGATCCTATATAGAATATGGGAATATCTAAAAATGTGTTAAGGGGGATATGGATAACGCTTTAACGCTATTTTAATAATTTACTTTATTGTAGACACTATTATAATAGCATATTGTACTACATTGTAGATAGTTTAATGGATCCTTAGGAGATGTGAATCCCGAACATCTTTTTAGTTATTGCACTCACGTTAGACACTGGATAGGAGATGTCAAATCCCGTAAACGTCTCTGACGCTGTTCCGCTCATGTTATTTTCCATTGATTTAACTTACATAAGATGTTTTAGTTCCGACTCAAGTGTTTTGTCTTTTCAATTAGCCCGGGTCAGTCTGAGCATTTCAGGATTTGAAGACCTTATTTCTGGAGGAAGAAGACGAAGATTTGTACTACTATTATACACTATATTTATTCCACTACATTCATATTATTCCACTGCATTTATTTATTTGTTTATCCTTGTTGTGTGTAATTTTGATTCTTTGTTGTATTTGTAAACAGCTTCTTGAACTGTTATTTGATTATTATATTTTGTCATTCTACTGTGAGATTCTGTTTTGTTTTTTCTTTCTTTCTCTGATTTTTCTTATTTACCCCAATAACAATCTGGCCTTCTGTATGGTTTGAGTCGACATGTTTGTCCGCATAAACCGTCCAAAAAGGCGGGATGTTACAATTTTAATGAAGGAAAAATAAATAATCCCTTGTAATTTCAAACAAAGAAAAAATATCACTTATTATTAATTTATGGAAATTTTTAATGGTAATCATATTAGGAAGGATGACTCTGTTAAAATAAATTTTGGAAAGGAATGTTATAGTTTAGTGAGTATTATTTAGAAATAAGAGATATATAAATATTGTAATTTACAACAATATTAATATTAATTATAAATAGCGTAGTAATTATAGGACTAGGATTGATGGACATTAATTCCAGATTTAATGGGCAATAAATTTGTAGCTAATAGAGAAAAGAAGGAATTAAATAAGGGACTGATTAAGGAATCCAATATGGTATCTATAGAGGATTAAATACTCATAATAGGAGAATTTTGAAACTGATAATAAACCGAAAGTGATTAAATAAGGATTGTTTAAATATTGTCAGTTTTGACATTAATGATCAGTTGTTACGGGCAATTGGTATTTATTAGGACTAAGAAAATAAATTAAGAAAGATGGGTAATGGTGGAATGACATTCTAGGAATATACATCTTAAATTGATAAGAAGCATTAGGATCCCAACATTAGTAATGCCAGTTGATGATTAATGGTAGCTTCCAGTAAAATTTTCTTTTATATTTTTTGGTTGAAATCACTAGGTCTCCTTTAGAAAATTAAAGTGTTCGATACGGTACAAGACATGTTCCTATTCCACTATTATGTTGATTTTATTGAGGAACATCGTAAATAAGGAAATTTCTTAAGGGAACTTAACTAAATTTAAATCAAAGGTAAGACTGGAAGTTAGTAGGGAAATTATATTAGAATGCTTCAAACCCAAAACTTGTAGAGGGTCACCATTCGCCTCGAATGAGTTAAGTTGTATAGAGATATGAAGACAATTTTTTAATTGGTCAAGGATGAAGAGAGATGCGCTAAATCTATTTCCAGATGTTTGACATGCCAAGGGATAAAAGCTAAGCAAGGCAAGTCCGGAGGATTGTTATTACCATTGGAGGTTCTGACTTGGATATAGGAGCATATAGTATTGGACTTCATAGATGGGTTACCTAGAGGAAATGATGCTAATTAGGTCATAGTAGATTGGCTCATTTTACTTCCATTGGTAGTAATAAGACTGCAACATCTCTAGCACAACTTTATGTCAAGAAAGTTGCACATTGATTACCAGTTAGCAATGTTAGTGGTAGAGAACCTTTGTTAACTACGGAATTTTAAAGGATTTTGCAATCTGTGTTGGGAACGACTTTGGGTCGCTACTTCACTTATCAATCACAGACCGATGGATTGATGAAAATGGGTGAACAAGAATTTTAGAATGTTTGTTGAGAGCTTGCATCATGGATTTTTGGAGGACCTTGGAGAAAGTAAAAGTGTTTAGACGATGAATGAAGGTCGCATAGGATCCTCAGGAGTCCTATTCTGACAGACGAAGAAATAATTAGAGTTTTTATTAGGGATATGACATTTGTCAGGGTTACCCCACTTAGAAAGGCTATGAGGATTGGTACTTCTGGGGAGCTGGCGCCAAGATTTGTCGAGCCTTCTTTCAATTTTAGAGAGGGTCAGGGAAACTTGCATATTAGGAGGAACTTCCAGACTAGTTAGTAGGATCCCATGACGTCTTCCATGTTCCACACTTAAGGAAATGTCTGCATGACAGTTCCTCTCTAATAGACCCTTATTAGTTAATTGATGTTGAAATGGAGCCTATCGCCCCTTCGTGCTCCCGCGTGCGTAGTGGGGCATGATATTAAGAGGCTTCATAACAAAGGTGGTAGGTTGGTTCGAGTTCAAAGGGGAGATAACCCAGCGGAAAGCACATAGGACACCGAAGGAAAGATAAAGGTTTCTCATCTCGAGCTTTCCTCCGATAAAATTTTCTCTTTAAAAATATTGGAACTTAGTTGCATCGTGGTTACTAGATTGGATGGTAGGAGATGGTTGTCACCTTTTTACTATCATTCCTACACTTATATAGAATTTTATGGATATTTAGGATGTTTGCATACATGCCTATAAGTCATGATCTTGCATTCACTTTTGGATTGAGCTCACCTATAGAACATTTGCATACATAATCACATTGCATTTTTGGTTAAGCAGATGGTTGTGTAGATTGTTGTCAACAAATTGGTTGTATAACATGGTTGTTGAGTGCACATTTGTAACATCCCCCATTTGGAGGCCCAAAACTAACCGCTACGGATGCTACAGTCATCTATAGTTATTAATTCTCGATGACCAAATGCGGTAATGTTAGATACATTGATATAGTAGAAATAGTTGAATATGAAAAAAAATTAAACTCGATTTAATTTTTTTTCTCATTTCAGATTTATTACGTAATCCCATATGTAAGCCACGTTCATAGAAATTACAATTTATCACAAAATACGCCAAGAGCGACATATGAAGATGCCTCCTTGGTTGATCAGAGTCTAAATATAGGCACTAAACAACTTTGCCATTGCATCCAATAACACAGCGGAATCAAACAAAAAGAACTCCTAATCGCTAGCTTGCCTCTTGCATGTCTTCGGAAGCTTATTCTTCTAAAGGAGAACCTAAAATCCTTAACTCTCAAACTACTCATAATCAATTGAGCACCAAAGAGTTTAAGGGGAAAACATAAACTTCAAGTCAGATGAAAGTTTGGTGTGAATAATAACCTACCATCTCGAACCATATAGATATCTAGTGAGACCACGCCACTTAGCAAAACGGGGTTTTACCCTTACTAGTATCTTAACCCAATTTATAATAACTATATACTGTGCATCAGCATCCACAATGGTTAAGACATAACCTAATAAAATGTTTCATGATGATTTGCAAACATGCAATATGCTCTAGATTTCCCATCCCTATTTACCTGGCTATCTATCTCAAGTTAAAATTTCTAGGATCGCTATTAATCTATAAGTTTTCGTGGGCTGACTAATAACCTGTTCAAGATTTTATGGATTTCCTATCCACTTTCATTTCACGGGATCACTATGGACCTATTAGTTTCTATCAGTACTATCATCCGATCATAGTTTTCACTGGATCACTATGAACCAATTGGTTTCTACCAATACTATCATCTAATCATAGTTTTCATGGGATCATTATGAACTAATTGGTTTCTACCAATACTATCATCCAACCATAGTTTTCATGGGATTACTATGAACTTACTGGTTTCCATCAATAACATCTCTTATGTCATAGTTTTCATGGACTGTCTATGAACTTATTGTTCTCTCTTAATAAGTTATTTCGGAGTAATCGAAAATATCAACACAGGCATCCCATACCACCTGGTGTTTGTCACGGCTCGTTTTTCCTTAATTTTTGTACCGACAATAAACCACACATGTCTAACTCAAATTACACAAAAATACGAAACATGAAGGGTAGAAAGAAAAATAGACGGAATCGAATCTCACACGAATGGAATAATATATATTATCGAACAAATGCCATTACAACTGAAAAATTTTAAAATACATATATCAGAGTCTAACCTAAATTCAGCTGGGATAGTTATAAACATCTGCCCATACAAATGCTGACAAACATCAAAAAAATGCAGAATAAGTAGCGACCAATAGAATACGTCCATACGTATATGAATATCTCCAGCTCCTTTGGAAACTCTAACCGTCTTCACCTAAACCTGAAACTACTTAGATCTGACCCAAGTATTGAATATACCCGGATCAGGATTGATAAACCAGCGTGAGAAAACTCAAATAATAAATGGGAGTATCATATATTAGCCTTGAAATAAAATCCTTTGAAAAGAAAGAGTATCTCAGAAGACCACGCCCACACATGACTGCAGATGGGTTTCTGCCTTATAATAACTAAAACATTTTTATATATCAAAACATTTGATATTATTTTTAATGACATTCTTTAAAAACATTTTCAAATAAACTTATTAATCTTTGCTGAATTATTACCATTATTAAATTCTAACATACTAGGCTCTACAAATAAAACCGTTGGTTCTTATTAGAGAATGGATTTCCATATAAATGACCTAGTGAAGGGACTAACTTCCGATGAGTACACCTCTAGATGGATGTCCTGCGGCATAGAACACTTGCTCTCTACCAACATAAGGCCAGCCCGCCTCTTTAACTAGGTAGTACCGAATATGTCATCCACCGGTCGTTACCGACCTTTAACCGAGCGCGCTCTAGCATACAAACCACATTAATTTACATCCCGAATGTCATAGTGGGAAGAAATATATCTAGAAGGGGATGATAATACCCTAATTGGGAATGACCTACTTAGTCTTGATGCATCTAACCTAGTTTCGGTCATTTTCGGTCGATGAGGCTCGAGGCTAATATAACGTTTTCACATAGCACATCTACTTTCACTTTGAATACCACATTGTCATTCCACATTTACACGACTAATTTCTATAAATGTATAACTTCCTAAGCTTGTATGTCTCGGAAAAGGGTGTTAAGCTAAGAGAAGGTGTCTTCTTCGCCACCAACTGATATACATTTGTAGAGATCACTCATTGTGATTTAGAATGCAAGGTCAGACATTCTTCCATAAAAGTTCTTTCTGGAACCGACCAAAATTGAAAGTACTTTCCTTGGCCATTGCTAGGTGAGAATTCCTTGTGGTTTTGAGTTTTTTCATAACAAAGAGACCACCGCTACAATATGGTGAATTAGGAGTTTATTCCCAATTAATCAATAAGTAGTCCTTCATTATTATTCAATCAATATCTCCGTCTTTAAAATGTCTTTATTCTTCGAACACGTAAACTGGTTCAAAGTGGTTTTTGGATAGGAATCATCCAAATCCGAACGCGGTTCCTTTGAAATCCAATTATCGATAAAAAGCGAATATGAGTATATAGAATTTATTAATTCTCTTTTCACCTTAATTCTTTTGGGATGATTTTGAAATCTCCTTCATTTGACTTAGAGTAATTCTAAGTAATTCATTCTTTTTCTTTGGATAATATTTTAATTTCCCTCACTTAACTCTCGATACAAATTCCTTAACTTTTTAGCGGGCCAAAAACAATGTTATTTAAGACATCGTTTACAGTAAATCCTAAATCAATTTTAGCAAACATTTTTGAGTAAATAGGATTACAGAAATCATTTTGATTTTACTCAACATCAGTTTCCGTATTCAACAAGTGCTATAGGTGGAATAATAGTGAAATCACCTTTTAAATTCCACGAATAGGACGAGTTCCCCTGTAACGACCCGCCTTTCATTCCATAGAAAGACGCATCATTAAGAAGAAAGAAAGGGATAGAAAAGAGAAAAGAAAGAAAAGAAAGAAACAGACAGCATCAGAATCTCACAGCGGAACGAATAAATTATATTATATCTTATAAAACATTACATAGTATCATATACATCAGAGTTATACAGCTAATACAACACAAACTAGACAGTTATAAACACCTGTCTAGCAATTACAATTCAAGTACATCAGAGAAAACCGATACATCTCAAACACAGCGGAACCACTAAATATATCTACACGCTGAAGCCTCCTGCTCCATTATCTCCTCCAGAACTCATCAAAGCAATCTTGAATCACTTGACTACTCATACGTAATATGAGTACCCAAGAGTTTAATAAAATAGAAAATAAACACTCGGGTCAGAAATGGGTCTGGTGTGAGTAAACGGTTTAAATTGTTTAACTTTGAAAATCCTTTGAAAACAAAAGGTATCACGTAAGACTTCCCACACATAAATATGGAAAAGTCTTTACCTTACGCTAACCAAAACATTTGATAGTAAATCCAGTGATATTATAATAGTGTCTAGGGTTTTCAAATAAATAAGAAATAACCGAAATTGTTACATTTATTAAATTCCAGGTACTAGCCACAAAAGTGGGTAATACAATCAAAACCGTAGGGTCTCGTAGGAAGAATGAGTTTCCATCAATGGCAAGGCTACTGGGGTACCGCCCGTCACAGTACGTGGCCTAGATCACCGTACCGAGGAGTACGCCCGCTCCCCTGCAACACAAAGCCGAAACCATTCTTTACCGAATAGTACCGAACAAGACCACCCCGCAGATTGGCCGTCGCCAACTGCCACATTACCGAAATATAAAGGGACCTCTAGATAGGGGTAAATCTCGTCCTACTTGGGCATGACCCACTTAGCCTTGCTGCACCTCCCCTGTTTTAGCCATTCCCGGTTGATGAGGCCTTAGGCTACGATTACCTTTATAGGACACATCAACCTTAGAATGCTCATCGTCCACCTGACGATGTTCTGAAAGCATTCAATCCATACAAGTTCGTTCCGGGTTCGAATGAAACCGAAGGCATTATCTCGTTACACTCGTTTTGGAATCACCCTCAGAGTTATCAACGATAGCCCTTGCACCCTAAATCACCCTCTCGAACCTGAAAGTACTATTCAGTCAAACTCATCACAGAATCACCCTCAGAGTTATACTGACGAATAGTCCTTACACCTCGAGTCTTCACTCTTCACTTGAGATTCACGACCTAATGTTTAATTTGGATCGATGTGGTTTCGGAATTCCATTTGATAACTGAATACTTGTTGTTGTAGAATTTTAAAACTGCATGCAGACCATTCTTTATATGCTTGAGTTGTACTTTAATTTGATGTTGAAAATTGCTTTCAGATTTGCAGATTCTAATAGGAATTGGGTTTTGTAGATTTGAATCAAATTTGAAGAGCAAGAAGATTGTGATTGTATTTGTTTGTAGATTTTGTATTTGCAGATTTAAATCAGATTTGGGTTTTCTGAATTGGGTTTGCAGATTTCTTCTAATCTGATTTTCAGATTCAATTGAAGAAAAATGTTTTGAACAACAATAAGTTTCTAAATTTTCTTATCTACAAAAGTTAATTTCAAAATATATTAACATGCCACTTGTTATCTTATTAATGATAAATGTTTTCACGTGTCTTCTCTTGTGTTAAAAGCTTAACACATGTGCATTTTAATATAAAAAGAAAATTCTTAATTTACAAATGTATTTAAATTCATTTCTTACTTAATTTAACATGTTTTAAATGTTTATATAAATGCTTGTCTATATTTAGCCTTAATTGATTACATGAAAACTTCCTCTATAAAATTGCACATTTTAATGTTTGTTTGAATATTTTTAAAATAATATTTTTAAAGCTAATTTTCAAGAAAGAAAATTTTAAAAAGAAAAGAATGTTGAATTCAATTTTATTCAAAAGTTTCAAACCAAATTACTTTACTCTAATATAAATGAACTAAATCTATTTCAAAAGAAAAACAATTTTTAAAATAAAACAAAATAACTTTTATTATAATTCACAATTTAAACTATTATATTTTTATAAACAAAATAAATATTTACTTCTATTTCTTTTGAAAATATACGATAGATTTTTAAAACAAACTTTTGAAAAGTTTTCAAAACTAATTTCAATCAATTTAATCAATTCATAATTTATACATCTATATATATATAATAATTTGAAAATATTCTTATTAAATTTAAATTAAAAATAAAATTCTCTATTTACAATGTATACACATATATACATTATAAATAAAATATTCTTAAGATAAGCTCAGAAAGATAATTTTATCATTTAAATATTTTAACTTTTGAAAAGAATAAAATTCCCAAATAAAATATTGTCATTATTATAAATTTTGAAAAGAATATCATTTATCAAACAAAATAGTTATTAAAAGGAGAATTTCTGTTTGAATTAGATTATTAAATCAATATTTCACATTTTAAAATAATTATTAATGAAATTATTAAATAAATATTGCCCAAATTTCCGGGACATCACATTCCTCCCCCCTTAAAAGAATTTCGTCCCCGAAATTTAAAAGCAAAGGTAATTTAATAATCCCATACAGATTTTAATTTTAAAATAGCAAACATATGCTATCAACCAAATACTAGCAACCATAGCAACCAATTCAAACAAACAATTCAAACTATCCAGACAAAATTCTGGATAGGATTCCCTAGAGTTTCCCAGGTACAAACACCGGGACACTCGCTCTATAGAATCTAAACTAGCAACACCACTCAGATCTAGAGTTTCTATAAATCTAGATCTACAAATCTAAACAGAATATTGGACCACAGACAAGTCCTGACCAACTTCCAAATCTCCCAGAACTACTGATTCTAAAACCAGTGATAATCCATAAACGTACTCCCTCAGAGATACATGAAAAACATAACAAATTCCAGCCATTCGAACTGGCAATTCAATCATGTAGAATAAACACTTAATCCTTAAGAGAATACAGAAAGATCCAATACTCTTATCCACAAATCTCTCCTGTCGATCTTGGGTTGCCTTCAACCTTCTAGATCAATCAAATCCTCGCAGATGCTTCACGGAACAAATCTGGACAAAGAAATAAACGATCTCCAGATCCTACTCAACAAAATAGTTCTCCCAAAATCCATCAAAAACCACCACACAAACTCTACTACACAAACATCAGAAGACTTCAAACATACTACTCCGAGTCGGAAAACAAAACAGATGCACAAGACATTCAAGCCTCCAAATCCAGAATGCATTCCCTATGGAAATCCTCTGATCCCAGACAAAACACAAATTCCCAATGAATCGGGTGTTGCTCCTATTCTGGAATAGCTGGCACTACGCTTCCGCTGCACAACTCTGATTCGAGAATGCTGTTGACGAACACAAGCACCAACTTGATCAATCCACTCTGGAAACATTGTTCATCAAATTCCATAAAATCTCAGTGACCTATCCGATTCGGTCACAAACACCTAAACAAAAATTCAACCAGAAACTAGATCCGACCAATTCTGCCAGCTAAAACAGATCTCTCTCTCAAAGAGCCCTCCTACTATGCTGAACCACCGGTAAAGCTCAAAGAACCCAGTCGAAACAGAACCCAATCTCTCGATACAGATGCAATTCTTAATTCCTTCAAAGATACCCAGAAAATACCGGTAACTAAAACATCCTCTAGAGATGCTTCAATCCAAAAAAAGATCACTCAGAGCACTTCCGAACCATCGCAAGTCACTTTTGCGATTCCACTCGGTTCAAATCCCAAGAAATCATTCTCACTTCAACAATCAGAACAGATAAAGCTTTCTAATCAAGAAGAAACTAGTGGTCCACCTCCAACCACAAACATCACACCCGGCTGAGCTTCTAGAAGAAATGAACAAGCTTCACCATCTGCCCGGCCTACTGACAAAAGAATCACAGAGACTTCTGAACCATCGAAGAAACGACCACTCTACCGCTTTCGGACTCCACCTCTAGAATACAGCTAAGCCAAGAGACTATCCTGATAGCACACTCAACACCTCCGAGTTGCTACTACTGCCACAGACATTCTTATCCAAAAGCTCATCAAGTCACAAAGCTACACCAGCCACTTCCACAACAGAGCCTTCAAGATAGACAGATATCTCTCAAGAAACTCGATCTCAAACCAATCACAAAACACTCTGCCAAACTGAGTCTCAAACTCAAATACAGACAGAACTCCCTCCTAAGGTTGCCAAGAGACCATCCTGGCTTCACAACTCCATACTGATCCAAACTCAAGAAAAACCACTCGCACGAGTGCACCCAAGCTTACATCCAAAGATAAACTTCGAATCTTGGAAAGATTTGCTACAGAGATCAGTGAAATCCTTCACACCAAACTGCAAAACTACACAAGATGTTTAAAACTGCCCTAGCAGATCACTTCCAACCTCAAACACTCGGACTCTAACCATTGGTAGTTGTGTTACACATACCACTACCCTATCTACCTCTAGAACTTATATTGGAAAACCTGAACGGGTAACCCAATCAAATAGGTAGGAATATATATATATATATATATATATATATATATATATATATATATATATATATATATATATATATATTCAAAATTACAAATACGCTTTCTCAAGAAGGACACCACTCCAGAGTCTAGGTATTCGTTCAACCTAGCGCTCTGATACCACAATGTAACGACCCGCCTTTCATTCCATAGAAAGACGCATCATTAAGAAGAAAGAAAGGGATAGAAAAGAGAAAAGAAAGAAAAGAAAGAAACAGACAGCATCAGAATCTCACAGCGGAACGAATAAATTATATTATATCTCATAAAACATTGCATAGTATCATATACATCAGAGTTATACAGCTAATACAACACAAACTAGACAGTTATAAACACCTGTCTAGCAATTACAATTCAAGTACATCAGAGAAAACCGATACATCTCAAACACAGCGGAACCACTAAATATATCTACACGCTGAAGCCTCCTTCTCCATTATCTCCTCCAGAATTCATCAAAGCAATCCTGAATCACTTGACTACTCATACGTAATATGAGTACCCAAGAGTTTAATAAAATAGAAAATAAACACTCGGGTCAGAAATGGGTCTGGTGTGAGTAAACGGTTTAAATTGTTTAACTTTGAAAATCCTTTGAAAACAAAAGGTATCACGTAAGACTTCCCACACATAAATATGGAAAAGTCTTTACCTTACGCTAACCAAAACATTTGATAGTAAATCCAGTGATATTATAATAGTGTCTAGGGTTTTCAAATAAATAAGAAATAACCGAAATTGTTACATTTATTAAATTCCAGGTACTAGCCACAAAAGTGGGTAATACAATCAAAACCGTAGGGTCTCGTAGGAAGAATGAGTTTCCATCAATGGCAAGGCTACTGGGGTACCGCCCGTCACAGTACGTGGCCTAGATCACCGTACCGAGGAGTACGCCCGCTCCCCTGCAACACAAAGCCGAAACCATTCTTTACCGAATAGTACCGAACAAGACCACCCCGCAGATTGGCCGTCGCCAACTGCCACATTACCGAAATATAAAGGGACCTCTAGATAGGGGTAAATCTCGTCCTACTTGGGCATGACCCACTTAGCCTTGCTGCACCTCCCCTGTTTTAGCCATTCCCGGTTGATGAGGCCTTAGGCTACGATTACCTTTATAGGACACATCAACCTTAGAATGCTCATCGTCCACCTGACGATGTTCTGAAAGCATTCAATCCATACAAGTTCGTTCCGGGTTCGAATGAAACCGAAGGCATTATCTCGTTACACTCGTTTTGGAATCACCCTCAGAGTTATCAACGATAGCCCTTGCACCCTAAATTACCCTCTCGAACCTGAAAGTACTATTCAGTCAAACTCATCACAGAATCACCCTCAGAGTTATACTGACGAATAGTCCTTACACCTCGAGTCTTCACTCTTCACTTGAGATTCACGACCTAATGTTTAATTTGGATCGATGTGGTTTCGGAATTCCATTTGATAACTGAATACTTGTTGTTGTAGAATTTTAAAACTGCATGCAGACCATTCTTTATATGCTTGAGTTGTACTTTAATTTGATGTTGAAAATTGCTTTCAGATTTGCAGATTCTAATAGGAATTGGGTTTTGTAGATTTGAATCAAATTTGAAGAGCAAGAAGATTGTGATTGTATTTGTTTGTAGATTTTGTATTTGCAGATTTAAATCAGATTTGGGTTTTCTGAATTGGGTTTGCAGATTTCTTCTAATCTGATTTTCAGATTCAATTGAAGAAAAATGTTTTGAACAACAATAAGTTTCTAAATTTTCTTATCTACAAAAGTTAATTTCAAAATATATTAACATGCCACTTGTTATCTTATTAATGATAAATGTTTTCACGTGTCTTCTCTTGTGTTAAAAGCTTAACACATGTGCATTTTAATATAAAAAGAAAATTCTTAATTTACAAATGTATTTAAATTCATTTCTTACTTAATTTAACATGTTTTAAATGTTTATATAAATGCTTGTCTATATTTAGCCTTAATTGATTACATGAAAACTTCCTCTATAAAATTGCACATTTTAATGTTTGTTTGAATATTTTTAAAATAATATTTTTAAAGCTAATTTTCAAGAAAGAAAATTTTAAAAAGAAAAGAATGTTGAATTCAATTTTATTCAAAAGTTTCAAACCAAATTACTTTACTCTAATATAAATGAACTAAATCTATTTCAAAAGAAAAACAATTTTTAAAATAAAACAAAATAACTTTTATTATAATTCACAATTTAAACTATTATATTTTTATAAACAAAATAAATATTTACTTCTATTTCTTTTGAAAATATACGATAGATTTTTAAAACAAACTTTTGAAAAGTTTTCAAAACTAATTTCAATCAATTTAATCAATTCATAATTTATACATCTATATATATATATATATAATAATTTGAAAATATTCTTATTAAATTTAAATTAAAAATCAAATTCTCTATTTACAATGTATACACATATATACAATATAAATAAAATATTCTTAAGATAAGCTCAGAAAGATAATTTTATCATTTAAATATTTTAACTTTTGAAAAGAATAAAATTCCCAAATAAAATATTGTCATTATTATAAATTTTGAAAAGAATATCATTTATCAAACAAAATAGTTATTAAAAGGAGAATTTCTGTTTGAATTAGATTATTAAATCAATATTTCACATTTTAAAATAATTATTAATGAAATTATTAAATAAATATTGCCCAAATTTCCGGGACATCACATTCCTCCCCCCTTAAAAGAATTTCGTCCCCGAAATTTAAAAGCAAAGGTAATTTAATAATCCCATACAGATTTTAATTTTAAAATAGCAAACATATGCTATCAACCAAATACTAGCAACCATAGCAACCAATTCAAACAAACAATTCAAACTATCCAGACAAAATTCTGGATAGGATTCCCTAGAGTTTCCCAGGTACAAACACCGGGACACTCGCTCTATAGAATCTAAACTAGCAACACCACTCAGATCTAGAGTTTCTATAAATCTAGATCTACAAATCTAAACAGAATATTGGACCACAGACAAGTCCTGACCAACTTCCAAATCTCCCAGAACTACTGATTCTAAAACCAGTGATAATCCATAAACGTACTCCCTCAGAGATACATGAAAAACATAACAAATTCCAGCCATTCGAACTGGCAATTCAATCATGTAGAATAAACACTTAATCCTTAAGAGAATACAGAAAGATCCAATACTCTTATCCACAAATCTCTCCTGTCGATCTTGGGTTGCCTTCAACCTTCTAGATCAATCAAATCCTCGCAGATGCTTCACGGAACAAATCTGGACAAAGAAATAAACGATCTCCAGATCCTACTCAACAAAATAGTTCTCCCAAAATCCATCAAAAACCACCACACAAACTCTACTACACAAACATCAGAAGACTTCAAACATACTACTCCGAGTCGGAAAACAAAACAGATGCACAAGACATTCAAGCCTCCAGATCCAGAATGCATTCCCTATGGAAATCCTCTGATCCCAGACAAAACACAAATTCCCAATGAATCGGGTGTTGCTCCTATTCTGGAATAGCTGGCACTATGCTTCCGCTGCACAACTCTGATTCGAGAATGCTGTTGACGAACACAAGCACCAACTTGATCAATCCACTGTGGAAACATTGTTCATCAAATTCCATAAAATCTCAGTGACCTATCCGATTCGGTCACAAACACCTAAACAAAAATTCAACCAGAAACTAGATCCGACCAATTCTGCCAGCTAAAACAGATCTCTCTCTCAAAGAGCCCTCCTACTATGCTGAACCACCGGTAAAGCTCAAAGAACCCAGTCGAAACAGAACCCAATCTCTCGATACAGATGCAATTCTTAATTCCTTCAAAGATACCCAGAAAATACCGGTAACTAAAACATCCTCTAGAGATGCTTCAATCCAAAAAAAGATCACTCAGAGCACTTCCGAACCATCGCAAGTCACTTTTGCGATTCCACTCGGTTCAAATCCCAAGAAATCATTCTCACTTCAACAATCAGAACAGATAAAGCTTTCTAATCAAGAAGAAACTAGTGGTCCACCTCCAACCACAAACATCACACCCGGCTGAGCTTCTAGAAGAAATGAACAAGCTTCACCATCTGCCCGGCCTACTGACAAAAGAATCACAGAGACTTCTGAACCATCGAAGAAACGACCACTCTACCGCTTTCGGACTCCACCTCTAGAATACAGCTAAGCCAAGAGACTATCCTGATAGCACACTCAACACCTCCGAGTTGCTACTACTGCCACAGACATTCTTATCCAAAAGCTCATCAAGTCACAAAGCTACACCAGCCACTTCCACAATAGAGCCTTCAAGATAGACAGATATCTCTCAAGAAACTCGATCTCAAACCAATCACAAAACACTCTGCCAAACTGAGTCTCAAACTCAAATACAGACAGAACTCCCTCCTAAGGTTGCCAAGAGACCATCCTGGCTTCACAACTCCATACTGATCCAAACTCAAGAAAAACCACTCGCACGAGTGCACCCAAGCTTACATCCAAAGATAAACTTCGAATCTTGGAAAGATTTGCTACAGAGATCAGTGAAATCCTTCACACCAAACTGCAAAACTACACAAGATGTTTAAAACTGCCCTAGCAGATCACTTCCAACCTCAAACACTCGGACTCTAACCATTGGTAGTTGTGTTACACATACCACTACCCTATCTACCTCTAGAACTTATATTGGAAAACCTGAACGGGTAACCCAATCAAATAGGTAGGAATATATATATATATATATATATATTCAAAATTACAAATACGCTTTCTCAAGAAGGACACCACTCCAGAGTCTAGGTATTCGTTCAACCTAGCGCTCTGATACCACAATGTAACGACCCGCCTTTCATTCCATAGAAAGACGCATCATTAAGAAGAAAGAAAGGGATAGAAAAGAGAAAAGAAAGAAAAGAAAGAAACAGACAGCATCAGAATCTCACAGCGGAACGAATAAATTATATTATATCTCATAAAACATTACATAGTATCATATACATCAGAGTTATACAGCTAATACAACACAAACTAGACAGTTATAAACACCTGTCTAGCAATTACAATTCAAGTACATCAGAGAAAACCGATACATCTCAAACACAGCGGAACCACTAAATATATCTACACGCTGAAGCCTCCTTCTCCATTATCTCCTCCAGAACTCATCAAAGCAATCCTGAATCACTTGACTACTCATACGTAATATGAGTACCCAAGAGTTTAATAAAATAGAAAATAAACACTCGGGTCAGAAATGGGTCTGGTGTGAGTAAACGGTTTAAATTGTTTAACTTTGAAAATCCTTTGAAAACAAAAGGTATCACGTAAGACTTCCCACACATAAATATGGAAAAGTCTTTACCTTACGCTAACCAAAACATTTGATAGTAAATCCAGTGATATTATAATAGTGTCTAGGGTTTTCAAATAAATAAGAAATAACCGAAATTGTTACATTTATTAAATTCCAGGTACTAGCCACAAAAGTGGGTAATACAATCAAAACCGTAGGGTCTCGTAGGAAGAATGAGTTTCCATCAATGGCAAGGCTACTGGGGTACCGCCCGTCACAGTACGTGGCCTAGATCACCGTACCGAGGAGTACGCCCGCTCCCCTGCAACACAAAGCCGAAACCATTCTTTACCGAATAGTACCGAACAAGACCACCCCGCAGATTGGCCGTCGCCAACTGCCACATTACCGAAATATAAAGGGACCTCTAGATAGGGGTAAATCTAGTCCTACTTGGGCATGACCCACTTAGCCTTGCTGCACCTCCCCTGTTTTAGCCATTCCCGGTTGATGAGGCCTTAGGCTACGATTACCTTTATAGGACACATCAACCTTAGAATGCTCATCGTCCACCTGACGATGTTCTGAAAGCATTCAATCCATACAAGTTCGTTCCGGGTTTGAATGAAACCGAAGGCATTATCTCGTTACACTCGTTTTGGAATCACCCTCAGAGTTATCAACGATAGCCCTTGCACCCTAAATTACCCTCTCGAACCTGAAAGTACTATTCAGTCAAACTCATCACAGAATCACCCTCAGAGTTATACTGACGAATAGTCCTTACACCTCGAGTCTTCACTCTTCACTTGAGATTCACGACCTAATGTTTAATTTGGATCGATGTGGTTTCGGAATTCCATTTGATAACTGAATACTTGTTGTTGTAGAATTTTAAAACTGCATGCAGACCATTCTTTATATGCTTGAGTTGTACTTTAATTTGATGTTGAAAATTGCTTTCAGATTTGCAGATTCTAATAGGAATTGGGTTTTGTAGATTTGAATCAAATTTGAAGAGCAAGAAGATTGTGATTGTATTTGTTTGTAGATTTTGTATTTGCAGATTTAAATCAGATTTGGGTTTTCTGAATTGGGTTTGTAGATTTCTTCTAATCTGATTTTCAGATTCAATTGAAGAAAAATGTTTTGAACAACAATAAGTTTCTAAATTTTCTTATCTACAAAAGTTAATTTCAAAATATATTAACATGCCACTTGTTATCTTATTAATGATAAATGTTTTCACGTGTCTTCTCTTGTGTTAAAAGCTTAACACATGTGCATTTTAATATAAAAAGAAAATTCTTAATTTACAAATGTATTTAAATTCATTTCTTACTTAATTTAACATGTTTTAAATGTTTATATAAATGCTTGTCTATATTTAGCCTGAATTGATTACATGAAAACTTCCTCTATAAAATTGCACATTTTAATGTTTGTTTGAATATTTTTAAAATAATATTTTTAAAGCTAATTTTCAAGAAAGAAAATTTTAAAAAGAAAAGAATGTTGAATTCAATTTTATTCAAAAGTTTCAAACCAAATTACTTTACTCTAATATAAATGAACTAAATCTATTTCAAAAGAAAAACAATTTTTAAAATAAAACAAAATAACTTTTATTATAATTCACAATTTAAACTATTATATTTTTATAAACAAAATAAATATTTACTTCTATTTCTTTTGAAAATATACGATAGATTTTTAAAACAAACTTTTGAAAAGTTTTCAAAACTAATTTCAATCAATTTAATCAATTCATAATTTATACATCTATATATATATATATAATAATTTGAAAATATTCTTATTAAATTTAAATTAAAAATCAAATTCTCTATTTACAATGTATACACATATATACAATATAAATAAAATATTCTTAAGATAAGCTCAGAAAGATAATTTTATCATTTAAATATTTTAACTTTTGAAAAGAATAAAATTCCCAAATAAAATATTGTCATTATTATAAATTTTGAAAAGAATATCATTTATCAAACAAAATAGTTATTAAAAGGAGAATTTCTGTTTGAATTAGATTATTAAATCAATATTTCACATTTTAAAATAATTATTAATGAAATTATTAAATAAATATTGCCCAAATTTCCTGGACATCACATTCCTCCCCCCTTAAAAGAATTTCGTCCCCGAAATTTAAAAGCAAAGGTAATTTAATAATCCCATACAGATTTTAATTTTAAAATAGCAAACATATGCTATCAACCAAATACTAGCAACCATAGCAACCAATTCAAACAAACAATTCAAACTATCCAGACAAAATTCTGGATAGGATTCCCTAGAGTTTCCCAGGTACAAACACCGGGACACTCGCTCTATAGAATCTAAACTAGCAACACCACTCAGATCTAGAGTTTCTATAAATCTAGATCTACAAATCTAAACAGAATATTGGACCACAGACAAGTCCTGACCAACTTCCAAATCTCCCAGAACTACTGATTCTAAAACCAGTGATAATCCATAAACGTACTCCCTCAGAGATACATGAAAAACATAACAAATTCCAGCCATTCGAACTGGCAATTCAATCATGTAGAATAAACACTTAATCCTTAAGAGAATACAGAAAGATCCAATACTCTTATCCACAAATCTCTCCTGTCGATCTTGGGTTGCCTTCAACCTTCTAGATCAATCAAATCCTCGCAGATGCTTCACGGAACAAATCTGGACAAAGAAATAAACGATCTCCAGATCCTACTCAACAAAATAGTTCTCCCAAAATCCATCAAAAACCACCACACAAACTCTACTACACAAACATCAGAAGACTTCAAACATACTACTCCGAGTCGGAAAACAAAACAGATGCACAAGACATTCAAGCCTCCAGATCCAGAATGCATTCCCTATGGAAATCCTCTGATCCCAGACAAAACACAAATTCCCAATGAATCGGGTGTTGCTCCTATTCTGGAATAGCTGGCACTACGCTTCCGCTGCACAACTCTGATTCGAGAATGCTGTTGACGAACACAAGCACCAACTTGATCAATCCACTCTGGAAACATTGTTCATCAAATTCCATAAAATCTCAGTGACCTATCCGATTCGGTCACAAACACCTAAACAAAAATTCAACCAGAAACTAGATCCGACCAATTCTGCCAGCTAAAACAGATCTCTCTCTCAAAGAGCCCTCCTACTATGCTGAACCACCGGTAAAGCTCAAAGAACCCAGTCGAAACAGAACTCAATCTCTCGATACAGATGCAATTCTTAATTCCTTCAAAGATACCCAGAAAATACCGGTAACTAAAACATCCTCTAGAGATGCTTCAATCCAAAAAAAGATCACTCAGAGCACTTCCGAACCATCGCAAGTCACTTTTGCGATTCCACTCGGTTCAAATCCCAAGAAATCATTCTCACTTCAACAATCAGAACAGATAAAGCTTTCTAATCAAGAAGAAACTAGTGGTCCACCTCCAACCACAAACATCACACCCGGCTGAGCTTCTAGAAGAAATGAACAAGCTTCACCATCTGCCCGGCCTACTGAAAAAAGAATCACAGAGACTTCTGAACCATCGAAGAAACGACCACTCTACCGCTTCCGGACTCCACCTCTAGAATACAGCTAAGCCAAGAGACTATCCTGATAGCACACTCAACACCTCCGAGTTGCTACTACTGCCACAGACATTCTTATCCAAAAGCTCATCAAGTCACAAAGCTACACCAGCCACTTCCACAATAGAGCCTTCAAGATAGACAGATATCTCTCAAGAAACTCGATCTCAAACCAATCACAAAACACTCTGCCAAACTGAGTCTCAAACTCAAATACAGACAGAACTCCCTCCTAAGGTTGCCAAGAGACCATCCTGGCTTCACAACTCCATACTGATCCAAACTCAAGAAAAACCACTCGCACGAGTGCACCCAAGCTTACATCCAAAGATAAACTTCGAATCTTGGAAAGATTTGCTACAGAGATCAGTGAAATCCTTCACACCAAACTGCAAAACTACACAAGATGTTTAAAACTGCCCTAGCAGATCACTTCCAACCTCAAACACTCGGACTCTAACCATTGGTAGTTGTGTTACACATACCACTACCCTATCTACCTCTAGAACTTATATTGGAAAACCTGAACGGGTAACCCAATCAAATAGGTAGGAATATATATATATATATATATATATATATATATATATATATTCAAAATTACAAATACGCTTTCTCAAGAAGGACACCACTCCAGAGTCTAGGTATTCGTTCAACCTAGCGCTCTGATACCACAATGTAACGACCCGCCTTTCATTCCATAGAAAGACGCATCATTAAGAAGAAAGAAAGGGATAGAAAAGAGAAAAGAAAGAAAAGAAAGTAACAGACAGCATCAGAATCTCACAGCGGAACGAATAAATTATATTATATCTCATAAAACATTACATAGTATCATATACATCAGAGTTATACAGCTAATACAACACAAACTAGACAGTTATAAACACCTGTCTAGCAATTACAATTCAAGTACATCAGAGAAAACCGATACATCTCAAACACAGCGGAACCACTAAATATATCTACACGCTGAAGCCTCCTGCTCCATTATCTCCTCCAGAACTCATCAAAGCAATCCTGAATCACTTGACTACTCATACGTAATATGAGTACCCAAGAGTTTAATAAAATAGAAAATAAACACTCGGGTCAGAAATGGGTCTGGTGTGAGTAAACGGTTTAAATTGTTTAACTTTGAAAATCCTTTGAAAACAAAAGGTATCACGTAAGACTTCCCACACATAAATATGGAAAAGTATTTACCTTACGCTAACCAAAACATTTGATAGTAAATCCAGTGATATTATAATAGTGTCTAGGGTTTTCAAATAAATAAGAAATAACCGAAATTGTTACATTTATTAAATTCCAGGTACTAGCCACAAAAGTGGGTAATACAATCAAAACCGTAGGGTCTCGTAGGAAGAATGAGTTTCCATCAATGGCAAGGCTACTGGGGTACCGCCCGTCACAGTACGTGGCCTAGATCACCGTACCGAGGAGTACGCCCGCTCCCCTGCAACACAAAGCCGAAACCATTCTTTACCGAATAGTACCGAACAAGACCACCCCGCAGATTGGCCGTCGCCAACTGCCACATTACCGAAATATAAAGGGACCTCTAGATAGGGGTAAATCTCGTCCTACTTGGGCATGACCCACTTAGCCTTGCTGCACCTCCCCTGTTTTAGCCATTCCCGGTTGATGAGGCCTTAGGCTACGATTACCTTTATAGGACACATCAACCTTAGAATGCTCATCGTCCACCTGACGATGTTCTGAAAGCATTCAATCCATACAAGTTCGTTCCGGGTTCGAATGAAACCGAAGGCATTATCTCGTTACACTCGTTTTGGAATCACCCTCAGAGTTATCAACGATAGCCCTTGCACCCTAAATTACCCTCTCGAACCTGAAAGTACTATTCAGTCAAACTCATCACAGAATCACCCTCAGAGTTATACTGACGAATAGTCCTTACACCTCGAGTCTTCACTCTTCACTTGAGATTCACGACCTAATGTTTAATTTGGATCGATGTGGTTTCGGAATTCCATTTGATAACTGAATACTTGTTGTTGTAGAATTTTAAAACTGCATGCAGACCATTCTTTATATGCTTGAGTTGTACTTTAATTTGATGTTGAAAATTGCTTTCAGATTTGCAGATTCTAATAGGAATTGGGTTTTGTAGATTTGAATCAAATTTGAAGAGCAAGAAGATTGTGATTGTATTTGTTTGTAGATTTTGTATTTGCAGATTTAAATCAGATTTGGGTTTTCTGAATTGGGTTTGCAGATTTCTTCTAATCTGATTTTCAGATTCAATTGAAGAAAAATGTTTTGAACAACAATAAGTTTCTAAATTTTCTTATCTACAAAAGTTAATTTCAAAATATATTAACATGCCACTTGTTATCTTATTAATGATAAATGTTTTCACGTGTCTTCTCTTGTGTTAAAAGCTTAACACATGTGCATTTTAATATAAAAAGAAAATTCTTAATTTACAAATGTATTTAAATTCATTTCTTACTTAATTTAACATGTTTTAAATGTTTATATAAATGCTTGTCTATATTTAGCCTTAATTGATTACATGAAAACTTCCTCTATAAAATTGCACATTTTAATGTTTGTTTGAATATTTTTAAAATAATATTTTTAAAGCTAATTTTCAAGAAAGAAAATTTTAAAAAGAAAAGAATGTTGAATTCAATTTTATTCAAAAGTTTCAAACCAAATTACTTTACTCTAATATAAATGAACTAAATCTATTTCAAAAGAAAACAATTTTTAAAATAAAACAAAATAACTTTTATTATAATTCACAATTTAAACTATTATATTTTTATAAACAAAATAAATATTTACTTCTATTTCTTTTGAAAATATACGATAGATTTTTAAAACAAACTTTTGAAAAGTTTTCAAAACTAATTTCAATCAATTTAATCAATTCATAATTTATACATCTATATATATATAATAATTTGAAAATATTCTTATTAAATTTAAATTAAAAATCAAATTCTCTATTTACAATGTATACACATATATACATTATAAATAAAATATTCTTAAGATAAGCTCAGAAAGATAATTTTATCATTTAAATATTTTAACTTTTGAAAAGAATAAAATTCCCAAATAAAATATTGTCATTATTATAAATTTTGAAAAGAATATCATTTATCAAACAAAATAGTTATTAAAAGGAGAATTTTTGTTTGAATCAGATTATTAAATCAATATTTCACATTTTAAAATAATTATTAATGAAATTATTAAATAAATATTGCCCAAATTTCCGGGACATCACATTCCTCCCCCCTTAAAAGAATTTCGTCCCCGAAATTTAAAAGCAAAGGTAATTTAATAATCCCATACAGATTTTAATTTTAAAATAGCAAACATATGCTATCAACCAAATACTAGCAACCATAGCAACCAATTCAAACAAACAATTCAAACTATCCAGACAAAATTCTGGATAGGATTCCCTAGAGTTTCCCAGGTACAAACACCGGGACACTCGCTCTATAGAATCTAAACTAGCAACACCACTCAGATCTAGAGTTTCTATAAATCTAGATCTACAAATCTAAACAGAATATTGGACCACAGACAAGTCCTGACCAACTTCCAAATCTCCCAGAACTACTGATTCTAAAACCAGTGATAATCCATAAACGTACTCCCTCAGAGATACATGAAAAACATAACAAATTCCAGCCATTCGAACTGGCAATTCAATCATGTAGAATAAACACTTAATCCTTAAGAGAATACAGAAAGATCCAATACTCTTATCCACAAATCTCTCCTGTCGATCTTGGGTTGCCTTCAACCTTCTAGATCAATCAAATCCTCGCAGATGCTTCACGGAACAAATCTGGACAAAGAAATAAACGATCTCCAGATCCTACTCAACAAAATAGTTCTCCCAAAATCCATCAAAAACCACCACACAAACTCTACTACACAAACATCAGAAGACTTCAAACATACTACTCCGAGTCGGAAAACAAAACAGATGCACAAGACATTCAAGCCTCCAGATCCAGAATGCATTCCCTATGGAAATCCTCTGATCCCAGACAAAACACAAATTCCCAATGAATCGGGTGTTGCTCCTATTCTGGAATAGCTGGCACTACGCTTCCGCTGCACAACTCTGATTCGAGAATGCTGTTGACGAACACAAGCACCAACTTGATCAATCCACTCTGGAAACATTGTTCATCAAATTCCATAAAATCTCAGTGACCTATCCGATTCGGTCACAAACACCTAAACAAAAATTCAACCAGAAACTAGATCCGACCAATTCTGCCAGCTAAAACAGATCTCTCTCTCAAAGAGCCCTCCTACTATGCTGAACCACCGGTAAAGCTCAAAGAACCCAGTCGAAACAGAACTCAATCTCTCGATACAGATGCAATTCTTAATTCCTTCAAAGATACCCAGAAAATACCGGTAACTAAAACATCCTCTAGAGATGCTTCAATCCAAAAAAAGATCACTCAGAGCACTTCCGAACCATCGCAAGTCACTTTTGCGATTCCACTCGGTTCAAATCCCAAGAAATCATTCTCACTTCAACAATCAGAACAGATAAAGCTTTCTAATCAAGAAGAAACTAGTGGTCCACCTCCAACCACAAACATCACACCCGGCTGAGCTTCTAGAAGAAATGAACAAGCTTCACCATCTGCCCGGCCTACTGACAAAAGAATCACAGAGACTTCTGAACCATCGAAGAAACGACCACTCTACCGCTTCCGGACTCCACCTCTAGAATACAGCTAAGCCAAGAGACTATCCTGATAGCACACTCAACACCTCCGAGTTGCTACTACTGCCACAGACATTCTTATCCAAAAGCTCATCAAGTCACAAAGCTACACCAGCCACTTCCACAATAGAGCCTTCAAGATAGACAGATATCTCTCAAGAAACTCGATCTCAAACCAATCACAAAACACTCTGCCAAACTGAGTCTCAAACTCAAATACAGACAGAACTCCCTCCTAAGGTTGCCAAGAGACCATCCTGGCTTCACAACTCCATACTGATCCAAACTCAAGAAAAACCACTCGCACGAGTGCACCCAAGCTTACATCCAAAGATAAACTTCGAATCTTGGAAAGATTTCCTACAGAGATCAGTGAAATCCTTCACACCAAACGGCAAAACTACACAAGATGTTTAAAACTTCCCTAGCAGATCACTTCCAACCTCAAACACTCGGACTCTAACCATTGGTAGTTGTGTTACACATACCACTACCCTATCTACCTCTAGAACTTATATTGGAAAACCTGAACGGGTAACCCAATCAAATAGGTAGGAATATATATATATATATATATATATATATATATTCAAAATTACAAATACGCTTTCTCAAGAAGGACACCACTCCAGAGTCTAGGTATTCGTTCAACCTAGCGCTCTGATACCACAATGTAACGACCCGCCTTTCATTCCATAGAAAGACGCATCATTAAGAAGAAAGAAAGGGATAGAAAAGAGAAAAGAAAGAAAAGAAAGAAACAGACAGCATCAGAATCTCACAGCGGAACGAATAAATTATATTATATCTCATAAAACATTACATAGTATCATATACATCAGAGTTATACAGCTAATACAACACAAACTAGACAGTTATAAACACCTGTTTAGCAATTACAATTCAAGTACATCAGAGAAAAACGATACATCTCAAACACAGCGGAACCACTAAATATATCTACACGCTGAAGCCTCCTGCTCCATTATCTCCTCCAGAACTCATCAAAGCAATCCTGAATCACTTGACTACTCATACGTAATATGAGTACCCAAGAGTTTAATAAAATAGAAAATAAACACTCGGGTCAGAAATGGGTCTGGTGTGAGTAAACGGTTTAAATTGTTTAACTTTGAAAATCCTTTGAAAACAAAAGGTATCACGTAAGACTTCCCACACATAAATATGGAAAAGTATTTACCTTACGTTAACCAAAACATTTGATAGTAAATCCAGTGATATTATAATAGTGTCTAGGGTTTTCAAATAAATAAGAAATAACCGAAATTGTTACATTTATTAAATTCCAGGTACTAGCCACAAAAGTGGGTAATACAATCAAAACCGTAGGGTCTCGTAGGAAGAATGAGTTTCCATCAATGGCAAGGCTACTGGGGTACCGCCCGTCACAGTACGTGGCCTAGATCACCGTACCGAGGAGTACGCCCGCTCCCCTGCAACACAAAGCCGAAACCATTCTTTACCGAATAGTACCGAACAAGACCACCCCGCAGATTGGCCGTCGCCAACTGCCACATTACCGAAATATAAAGGGACCTCTAGATAGGGGTAAATCTCGTCCTACTTGGGCATGACCCACTTAGCCTTGCTGCACCTCCCCTGTTTTAGCCATTCCCGGTTGATGAGGCCTTAGGCTACGATTACCTTTATAGGACACATCAACCTTAGAATGCTCATCGTCCACCTGACGATATTCTGAAAGCATTCAATCCATACAAGTTCGTTCCGGGTTCGAATGAAACCGAAGGCATTATCTCGTTACACTCGTTTTGGAATCACCCTCAGAGTTATCAACGATAGCCCTTGCACCCTAAATTACCCTCTCGAACCTGAAAGTACTATTCAGTCAAACTCATCATAGAATCACCCTCAGAGTTATACTGACGAATAGTCCATACACCTCGAGTCTTCACTCTTCACTTGAGATTCACGACCTAATGTTTAATTTGGATCGATGTGGTTTCGGAATTCCATTTGATAACTGAATACTTGTTGTTGTAGAATTTTAAAACTGCATGCAGACCATTCTTTATATGCTTGAGTTGTACTTTAATTTGATGTTGAAAATTGCTTTCAGATTTGCAGATTCTAATAGGAATTGGGTTTTGTAGATTTGAATCAAATTTGAAGAGCAAGAAGATTGTGATTGTATTTGTTTGTAGATTTTGTATTTGCAGATTTAAATCAGATTTGGGTTTTCTGAATTGGGTTTGCAGATTTCTTCTAATCTGATTTTCAGATTCAATTGAAGAAAAATGTTTTGAACAACAATAAGTTTCTAAATTTTCTTATCTACAAAAGTTAATTTCAAAATACATTAACATGCTACTTGTTATCTTATTAATGATAAATGTTTTCACGTGTCTTCTCTTGTGTTAAAAGCTTAACACATGTGCATTTTAATATAAAAAGAAAATTCTTAATTTACAAATGTATTTAAATTCATTTCTTACTTAATTTAACATGTTTTAAATGTTTATATAAATGCTTGTCTATATTTAGCCTTAATTGATTACATGAAAACTTCCTCTATAAAATTGCACATTTTAATGTTTGTTTGAATATTTTTAAAATAATATTTTTAAAGCTAATTTTCAAGAAAGAAAATTTTAAAAAGAAAAGAATGTTGAATTCAATTTTATTCAAAAGTTTCAAACCAAATTACTTTACTCTAATATAAATGAACTAAATCTATTTCAAAAGAAAACAATTTTTAAAATAAAACAAAATAACTTTTATTATAATTCACAATTTAAACTATTATATTTTTATAAACAAAATAAATATTTACTTCTATTTCTTTTGAAAATATACGATAGATTTTTAAAACAAACTTTTGAAAAGTTTTCAAAACTAATTTCAATCAATTTAATCAATTCATAATTTATACATCTATATATATATAATAATTTGAAAATATTCTTATTAAATTTAAATTAAAAATCAAATTCTCTATTTACAATGTATACACATATATACATTATAAATAAAATATTCTTAAGATAAGCTCAGAAAGATAATTTTATCATTTAAATATTTTAACTTTTGAAAAGAATAAAATTCCCAAATAAAATATTGTCATTATTATAAATTTTGAAAAGAATATCATTTATCAAACAAAATAGTTATTAAAAGGAGAATTTTTGTTTGAATCAGATTATTAAATCAATATTTCACATTTTAAAATAATTATTAATGAAATTATTAAATAAATATTGCCCAAATTTCCGGGACATCACATTCCTCCCCCCTTAAAAGAATTTCGTCCCCGAAATTTAAAAGCAAAGGTAATTTAATAATCCCATACAGATTTTAATTTTAAAATAGCAAACATATGCTATCAACCAAATACTAGCAACCATAGCAACCAATTCAAACAAACAATTCAAACTATCCAGACAAAATTCTGGATAGGATTCCCTAGAGTTTCCCAGGTACAAACACCGGGACACTCGCTCTATAGAATCTAAACTAGCAACACCACTCAGATCTAGAGTTTCTATAAATCTAGATCTACAAATCTAAACAGAATATTGGACCACAGACAAGTCCTGACCAACTTCCAAATCTCCCAGAACTACTGATTCTAAAACCAGTGATAATCCATAAACGTACTCCCTCAGAGATACATGAAAAACATAACAAATTCCAGCCATTCGAACTGGCAATTCAATCATGTAGAATAAACACTTAATCCTTAAGAGAATACAGAAAGATCCAATACTCTTATCCACAAATCTCTCCTGTCGATCTTGGGTTGCCTTCAACCTTCTAGATCAATCAAATCCTCGCAGATGCTTCACGGAACAAATCTGGACAAAGAAATAAACGATCTCCAGATCCTACTCAACAAAATAGTTCTCCCAAAATCCATCAAAAACCACCACACAAACTCTACTACACAAACATCAGAAGACTTCAAACATACTACTCCGAGTCGGAAAACAAAACAGATGCACAAGACATTCAAGCCTCCAGATCCAGAATGCATTCCCTATGGAAATCCTCTGATCCCAGACAAAACACAAATTCCCAATGAATCGGGTGTTGCTCCTATTCTGGAATAGCTGGCACTATGCTTCCGCTGCACAACTCTGATTCGAGAATGCTGTTGACGAACACAAGCACCAACTTGATCAATCCACTCTGGAAACATTGTTCATCAAATTCCATAAAATCTCAGTGACCTATCCGATTCGGTCACAAACACCTAAACAAAAATTCAACCAGAAACTAGATCCGACCAATTCTGCCAGCTAAAACAGATCTCTCTCTCAAAGAGCCCTCCTACTATGCTGAACCACCGGTAAAGCTCAAAGAACCCAGTCGAAACAGAACTCAATCTCTCGATACAGATGCAATTCTTAATTCCTTCAAAGATACCCAGAAAATACCGGTAACTAAAACATCCTCTAGAGATGCTTCAATCCAAAAAAAGATCACTCAGAGCACTTCCGAACCATCGCAAGTCACTTTTGCGATTCCACTCGGTTCAAATCCCAAGAAATCATTCTCACTTCAACAATCAGAACAGCTAAAGCTTTCTAATCAAGAAGAAACTAGTGGTCCACCTCCAACCACAAACATCACACCCGGCTGAGCTTCTAGAAGAAATGAACAAGCTTCACCATCTGCCCGGCCTACTGACAAAAGAATCACAGAGACTTCTGAACCATCGAAGAAACGACCACTCTACCGCTTCTGGACTCCACCTCTAGAATACAGCTAAGCCAAGAGACTATCCTGATAGCACACTCAACACTTCTGAGTTGCTACTACTGCCACAGACATTCTTATCCAAAAGCTCATCAAGTCACAAAGCTACACCAGCCACTTCCACAATAGAGCCTTCAAGATAGACAGATATCTCTCAAGAAACTCGATCTCAAACCAATCACAAAACACTCTGCCAAACTGAGTCTCAAACTCAAATACAGACAGAACTCCCTCCTAAGGTTGCCAAGAGACCATCCTGGCTTCACAACTCCATACTGATCCAAACTCAAGAAAAACCACTCGCACGAGTGCACCCAAGCTTACATCCAAAGATAAACTTCGAATCTTGGAAAGATTTGCTACAGAGATCAGTGAAATCCTTCACACCAAACTGCAAAACTACACAAGATGTTTAAAACTGCCCTAGCAGATCACTTCCAACCTCAAACACTCGGACTCTAACCATTGGTAGTTGTGTTACACATACCACTACCCTATCTACCTCTAGAACTTATATTGGAAAACCTGAACGGGTAACCCAATCAAATAGGTAGGAATATATATATATATATATATATATATATATATATATATATTCAAAATTACAAATACGCTTTCTCAAGAAGGACACCACTCCAGAGTCTAGGTATTCGTTCAACCTAGCGCTCTAATACCACAATGTAACGACCCGCCTTTCATTCCATAGAAAGACGCATCATTAAGAAGAAAGAAAGGGATAGAAAAGAGAAAAGAAAGAAAAGAAAGAAACAGACAGCATCAGAATCTCACAGCGGAACGAATAAATTATATTATATCTCATAAAACATTACATAGTATCATATACATCAGAGTTATACAGCTAATACAACACAAACTAGACAGTTATAAACACCTGTCTAGCAATTACAATTCAAGTACATCAGAGAAAACCGATACATCTCAAACACAGCGGAACCACTAAATATATCTACACGCTGAAGCCTCCTGCTCCATTATCTCCTCCAGAACTCATCAAAGCAATCCTGAATCACTTGACTACTCATACGTAATATGAGTACCCAAGAGTTTAATAAAATAGAAAATAAACACTCGGGTCAGAAATGGGTCTGGTGTGAGTAAACGGTTTAAATTGTTTAACTTTGAAAATCCTTTGAAAACAAAAGGTATCACGTAAGACTTCCCACACATAAATATGGAAAAGTCTTTACCTTACGCTAACCAAAACATTTGATAGTAAATCCAGTGATATTATAATAGTGTCTAGGGTTTTCAAATAAATAAGAAATAACCGAAATTGTTACATTTATTAAATTCCAGGTACTAGCCACAAAAGTGGGTAATACAATCAAAACCGTAGGGTCTTGTAGGAAGAATGAGTTTCCATCAATGGCAAGGCTACTGGGGTACCGCCCGTCACAGTACGTGGCCTAGATCACCGTACCGAGGAGTACGCCCGCTCCCCTGCAACACAAAGCCGAAACCATTCTTTACCGAATAGTACCGAACAAGACCACCCCGCAGATTGGCCGTCGCCAACTGCCACATTACCGAAATATAAAGGGACCTCTAGATAGGGGTAAATCTCGTCCTACTTGGGCATGACCCACTTAGCCTTGCTGCACCTCCCCTGTTTTAGCCATTCCCGGTTGATGAGGCCTTAGGCTACGATTACCTTTATAGGACACATCAACCTTAGAATGCTCATCGTCCACCTGACGATGTTCTGAAAGCATTCAATCCATACAAGTTCGTTCCGGGTTCGAATGAAACCGAAGGCATTATCTCGTTACACTCGTTTTGGAATCACCCTCAGAGTTATCAACGATAGCCCTTGCACCCTAAATTACCCTCTCGAACCTGAAAGTACTATTCAGTCAAACTCATCACAGAATCACCCTCAGAGTTATACTGACGAATAGTCCTTACACCTCGAGTCTTCACTCTTCACTTGAGATTCACGACCTAATGTTTAATTTGGATCGATGTGGTTTCGGAATTCCATTTGATAACTGAATACTTGTTGTTGTAGAATTTTAAAACTGCATGCAGACCATTCTTTATATGCTTGAGTTGTACTTTAATTTGATGTTGAAAATTGCTTTCAGATTTGCAGATTCTAATAGGAATTGGGTTTTGTAGATTTGAATCAAATTTGAAGAGCAAGAAGATTGTGATTGTATTTGTTTGTAGATTTTGTATTTGCAGATTTAAATCAGATTTGGGTTTTCTGAATTGGGTTTGCAGATTTCTTCTAATCTGATTTTCAGATTCAATTGAAGAAAAATGTTTTGAACAACAATAAGTTTCTAAATTTTCTTATCTACAAAAGTTAATTTCAAAATATATTAACATGCCACTTGTTATCTTATTAATGATAAATGTTTTCACGTGTCTTCTCTTGTGTTAAAACATTACATAGTATCATATACATCAGAGTTATACAGCTAATACAACACAAACTAGACAGTTATAAACACTTGTCTAGCAATTACAATTCAAGTACATCAGAGAAAACCGATACATCTCAAACACAGCGGAACCACTAAATATATCTACACGCTGAAGCCTTCTGCTCCACTATTTCCTCCAAAACTCGTCAAAGCAATCCTGAATCACTTGACTACTCATACGTAATATGAGTACCCAAGAGTTTAATAAAACAGTAAATAAACACTCGGGTCAAACATGTGTCTGGTGTGAGTAAACGGTATAAAGTTGTTTAACTTTGAAAATCCTTTGAAAACAAAAGGTATCACGTAAGACTTCCCACACATAAATATGGAAAAGTTTTTACCTTACGCTAACCAAAACATTTGATAGGAAATCCAGTGATATTATAATAGTGTCTAGGGTTTTCAAGTAAATAAGAAATAGCCGAAATTGTTACATTTATTAAATTCCAACCACTAGCCACAAAAGTGGGTAATACAATCAAAACCGTAGGGTCTCGTAGGAAGAATGGGTTTCCATCAATGGCAGGGCTACTGGGGTACCGCCCGTCACAATACATAGCCTAGATCACCGTACCGAGGAGTACGCCCGCTCTTCTACAACACAAAGCCGGAACCATTCCTTACTGAACAATCCCGAACAAGACCACCCCGCAGATTGGCCGTCGCCAACCGCCACACAACCGAAATATAAAGGGACCTCTAGACATGGGTAAATCTCGTCCAACTTGGGCATGACCCACTTAGCCTTGCTGCACCTCCCCTGTTTTAGCCATTCCCAATTGATGAGGCTTGAGGCTACGATTACCTTTATAGGACACATCAATCTTAGAATACTCATCGTCCACCTTACGATGTTCAGAAAGCATTCAATCCATACAAGTTCGTTACGGGTTCGAACGAAACCGAAGGCATTATCTCGTTACACTCATTTTGGAATCACCCTCAGAGTTAACGACGATAACCCTTGCACTCTAAATCACCATCTCGAACCTAAAAGTACTATTCAGTCAAACTCATCACGGAATCACCCTCAGAGTTATACTGACGAATAGTCCTTACACCTCGAGTCTTCACTCTTCACTTGAGATTCACGACCTAACGTTTAATTTGGATCGATGTGGTTTTTGGAATTCCAAATTTGGAAATCCGATCCCGGTCTCATCGAAATCCAAACGCCATCTTAATGTCCAAGTGAATTTAGTTTGAACAATTAATTCAATTCGTCACTATCTATTTCACATAGATAGATATTCACATATCACAATAGATAATCACATTCTCATCATAAACAGATAATCTGTATCATAATCACAAACAGATAATCATCACAACCAGATAATCCATATTATCATACTATAACTAAGCATCCATATCATATAGATACTACTCATCTCATTACTAAGACCACATCCATCCAATCAATATCATCCATAAGCAAAGATTTATTAACCGCCATCTATAATTAATTTAAAATGAATTAAATTAATTGCTTCTATCTCTAATTAATTTGAAATAAATTAAATTAATTACCATATCTATAAATGCTGCTTATATATCCATTAATTAATTAACCTAGTTAATTAACCATTCGCTAAGTATTCAACTTGATTAAACACATTTGATTAATCATCCTCTAAATACAATAAGTAATTAGTCTTTAATTAATTTCACAGATTAATTAACCTTAATCATAAGTAATTAACATTTAATTACTTCATTTATTAATTAACTATAATTAATTACATTTATCCATAATTAATTATATTAATTAATCACTTAATTAATTAATTATTACTTAATTAAACAATCCTTAATTACATCATTATTTATATTAATTAATGATCTCTAATTTATATTTAAATTAATTACTTTATTTAAAATCAATTACATTTAGTAATTAATCTAAAATTTAAAATATAATTATTAACCACCCTTGATTAATATTAATCCAGTAATTAACTACCCTTAATTACTCATTAATAAATTAATTATTCCATAATTAATTATCTTCATTAATCAAGCCCTTGATTAATTACAAAATTAATTATCCAAATTACTTTATTATAATCATCTCTCATTAATTACATTCCAGTAATTATCATTTATTACTTCTCTAAGTAATAATGCTCCATTAATTACATTACGTAATTACTCTTATTAAACCATTAAATGATTTCTTAAATTAATTAAACTAAATTAATTAATTTAAACAAATCACATTACCAAAATTAATTACAATAAGTAATTAATCCCTTAATTACTTTTATCAAGTAATTATTCTTAACCATTTAAAATTGATTATCTTTAATTAATTAATCTAATTAATTATCATAATTAATCACATAATTAATTACCTAATTATCCTTAGATAATTATTTTTATTGATTAACAACATTTCTTTAATTACTTACTTAAGAAAATTTATCTTAGATTAATTATCATTAATCATCTCTAATTATAAATTAATTCAAGTCATTATTTAAATCAAATAAATAAGTAAATTCTTAATTAAATTCTTTTATTATCTTAATTATTTGTAAGATAATTCATTCACTTATTAATGACTTCATTAACATTCAAATGTATTTAAAACAATACATTTCTAAATTAAATTCAAATTCCATTTTAAAATATGATTTAAAATGTTTAACTATTTAATCATTAATCCAAAATTTAAATCAATTTATTCCTTAAAATAAAAGTGAAAACATTCATTACTTATATAAGAAAAGTTTAAAACAAAATTACTTAATTAAAAAAATCAAGCTTTTAAAATAAATTGATTATTTTAACTTTTCAAATTAAAGTTAAACACATCATAACTTTAATTCAAATACTAAAGAAAAGAATTTTTTTTATCAAGTTTAAAACTTATTTGAAAACAAACTTATTTTTAAAAATCTACTTAAAAACATTTGAAATTTGTTCCATATTTTAAATTTTACACAACTGGTCTAAATTAAAAATCCTGGATTCAAAATAGACTTGAAAACCATATTGAAACTTGATTTTTAAACTTGATTCAAATATTGCTTAAATTTAAAAATCTTCATTTTTAAAACTTATGATTTAAAAGTTCATTGAATTCGAACTTAAACTTTGTATTATAAAACCCTAGTTTAAATCCCTGCCTTAAATTTGAATTTCATTCAAATTTAAAAACTACACAATTTCAGGTTTATAAAACCTGAAACAAATTCTATCAGGTTTCGTAACCTGAAACCAACATGCCCGAGAACCCCCCCATTACCGCTTCGAGTAAAAACCCTATCTCCTTCGAGACACAAACACAAATACCCGAACCAACACATTCTTCCCCAAAACCACAAAAAATCCAGCAACAAGCAATGGCCACCGTACACGTGCACGACAACCCAGCCTCCCTCCGATCATCGTTCAGACCATCAGCAAGTCGACAACGAGCACAACATCACTCTCAACCACATAGAAATGAAAATCAAATCAAAAATCGAAAACAAGCTTCCAAGTCGAAGTGAATATACCATCATCAACGGAATCCTATCGCCGTCGACCGTAAAAACCATCAAGCATTTTTCCCATGCTCCTTTACTCCCTCGCCACCTCCGATAGCAAATCCACCCCTCACGACCGCAACGATCATCAGAAAAGTCCCAAAACCCCTTTTGTGATCAACCTCGAAAATCCTATTCAATCTCAATTTAAAAATTATGATTTAACTTTTAAAATTCCTAGCTTTCGAAGGCAATCCAGACTATATATGTAAATACGAGAATCATCGTGTTTGAATTTTTCATGTTCTTGAGTATTTCACTGTTTCCTAAATTTCTAGATAAAATTTAAACATATTATACTTGATTTAGAACTTAAATCTTGATAATCCAAGCATACTTTGTCTAAATAATATAAACTGTAAAAGATTTAAGGAAAAGAAGATAAATTTTGAAATTGTTTTTGAAAATGTAAAACAAAACAGAGGGTACTTATTTATATATACAAACATGCATACTTAATTGATTTATATTTATAAACAGATGGGCATTATTCACATTCAAGCAAGCAACTATCATAACAATAATTCATATATCAATTATATGCAGCAAGAATAAACAAGCTAAAGCTTTTATATAGATTTTTTCCCCACCTGTTTTCAAGGCAGAGAGCATTTTACAGTCATGCCATAATTATATTCACACATTAAAATTAAGCAAGCATTATAAACTATATTTCTACACACGCAACAGATTTCATCGCAGGTTTGTAAACTGTTTTTAAATAAATGGTTCACTCACATTATTTAGAAGAAGTAGAAGACAACAGAGATGCAATCACATTTCCTGGAACCTGATTTGAATCTGCATGTTGAAGTTGATTTGCAATTTGCTTGATGAATCTGTGTTTTGCTTCCATTTGATAACTGAATTTACTTTTTGTTATAGAATTTTAAAACTGCATGCAGACCATTCTTCATATGCTTGAGTTGTACTTTAATTTGATGTTGAAAATTGCTTTCAGATTTGCAGATTTTAACAGGAATTGGGTTTTGCAGATTTGAATCAAATTTGAAGAGCAAGCAGATTGTGATTGTATTTGTTTGTAGATTTTGTATTTGCAGATTTAAATCAGATTTAGGTTTACTGAATTGGTTTTGCAGATTTCTTTTAATCCGATTTTCAGATTCAATTGAAGAAAAATCTTTTGAACAATAATAAGTTTCTAAGTTTTCTTATCTACAAAAATTAATTTCAAAATATATTAACATGCCACTTGTTATCTTATTAATGATAAATGTTTACAAGTGACTTCTCTTGTGTTAAAAGCTTAACACATGTGCATTTTAATATAAGAAGAAAATTCTTAATTTATAAATGTATTTAAATTCATTTCTTACTTAATTTAACATGTTTTAAATGTTTATATAAATGCTTATCTATATTTAGCCTTAATTGATTACATGAAAACTTCCTCTATAAAATTGCACATTTTAATGTTTGTTTGAATATTTTTAAAATCATATTTTTAAAGCTAATTTTCAAGAAAGAAAATTTTAAAAATAAAAGAATGTTGAATTCAATTTTATTTAAAAGTTTCAAACCAAATTACTTTACTCTAATATAAATGAACTAAATCTATTTCAAAAGAAAAACAATTTTTAAAATAAAACAAAATAACTTTTATTATAATTCACAATTTAAACTATTGTATTTTTATAAACAAAATAAATATTTACTTATATTTCTTTTGAAAATATAAGATAGATTTTTAAAACAAACTTTTGAAAAGTTTTCAATACTAATTTCAATCAATTTAATCAATTCATAATTTATACATACATACATACATATATATATATATAATAATTTGAAAATATTCTTATTAAATTTAAATTAAAAATCAAATTCTCTATTTACAATGTATACACATATATACATTATAAATAAAATATCCTTAAGATAAGCTCAGAAAGATAATTTTATCATTTAAATATTTTAACTTTTGAAAAGAATAAAATTCCCAAATAAAATATTATCATTATTATAATTTTTGAAAAGAATATCATTTATCAAACAAAATAGTTATTAGTTTTCAAAAGAGAATTTCTGTTTGAATTAGATTATTAAATCAGTATTTCACATTTTAAAATAATTAGTAATTAAATTATTAAATAAATATTGCCCAAATTTCCGAGACATCACATCCCCCTTTGAATTTTAATATCAAGTTGAAGAAGATTATCTCTATGAAATCCAAGTTGTAGTTTATTCATTTTGGAGATTGCTTAAATTTTGGATAATACCATTCTTATATTATTTTGGAAACTTAATACCATCTTTCAAAAACATCCGGGCTTTCCTTTTGATCTTTCCATCCCTCTCCTAAAAAGGGAAAATAGAGGCCAGGTAAGTTCAGGGCACTGGTTGCTCCATCCTTAACCTAGTTAAACACCTTGTTTTATCTTCCCAGATCTCACAAGGGAGACAAATGTACTAGTCGTTTCTGCATACTCAGTTATCAACTTTATTTTGTAACTGATTTAAAGATTACAAATTATCTTTTAAATGCTTAATTATTCATTTAAAAACATCCAAATCGATTATAGGAAAAATCGTTACATTTAAACCCATATTCAAAAGGTTATAGAATTCGCAACATAAAAGTGCCGTGTAAAGTGCTATATAAGCTTATTTGATTTAAATGGCTTTTTAATATTTGAAAATTCATATTTTCCCATTCAAATATCTTCTAAACTATTTAAATAGATTTATCAAATTTATTCTATATTTTTTCATGATTAAAAACGTTCATTAAAAAGGATTCCCGTTATGGCCACTTAACTGCACTAGTGCGATTTTTCTGAAAAGTTGGTTTGGACCTAATTCAAAATATACAAGACAAAATCTTGATTTTCTTTCTTCGTTTAGAAGATGCATATATAGTAGTTTGGAATTTTCTTATCTCGAAGAATTTCGAGCTATATTCCACTTTATACCCTCATTTGAACTTTTCGATGCGAATCGCAAACTATCATTCCGCGACGCGCCTAGTTTTAACTTATTCTTCTATTTGAAAAACTTTATTCAAATTAAATTTTATTACTTATAAAACCAATACAAATCATTTTAAATCAATATTTTCACTTTTTAAAGTATTTAAAATGTATTTTCTCTATTTCCATATTATAGTATTATTTATTCCTATTATTTTAATGTCAAATTTTAAATTCCAATTTCATTTCACTTTCAATTTTAACTTCAAATTAAACTCAATTAAAACTTAGATTTTAAATCTAATTTCAACTCTAATTTAAATTTCAACATTAATATCAAATTCAATTTTCAAAATCGATTTCAATTTCAATTTCATTATTCATCTCAATTTCAATTTAACTTCCCATTTCAAATTCAATTTCATTTCAAATTTCAAATTCTCTTTTATTTCCACTTTTATTTCAATTCCAATTAAACGGAGACTTATTTTTCCAAAGTATATCATATAACCAAATTAGTGTCTTATTTAATAAAAGGGAATACTTAATCAAAATGAGCAAAACCAAGTTTAACATTTATCAATAACATAATTATGGTCCATACACAAGCTAATATGATAAATAATCACAACCATAAACACTTGCAATTATTCAAACATAACATAAACATATCTAAACATCTATAACAACATTTTAAAGGGGTCTATACTTGCATATGTAATAAGATGATTATTATAACAAAATCAAAATACGATCTTTTAAAAGCGGTGAGAATTTTCTCACCATCATTTCCACTCCGTCAATCTATTTTGTAAGATACACGCCTCTCGAACTAACGTTCGATTTTTCGGACGTCTCGAATTTTGTCGTTTTCCTTTCCTTCTCTTTTTTCTCACTTTTTTCCTTTTTCTTTTCACTCTTTTTTTGTGGGCGCATGAGCATTGGAGGGGGTATGGAGGGTACAGGTAGCCTTGTTTGGGTAGAAGAGCACAACCTTGGCTTGTGGATGTGGTGGATGAAAGTGTGCTATGGATCGTGTAATGTGGATATACGATAATACAGAGTATAATGATGATGGCTACACAGTAAATATTGCAGAATATAAAAGTAGTATAATAAAAATAACACCAGAGATTTTTATACTAGTTCGGAGCTCCATCTACGTCCAGTCCCAGACTCATTCTAGAATTTCACTAAAACAGCAACCCTCACTTAACCCGGAGGAACAGGTCTATACAACCCTTAAGCAGCTAAATAGGGACCTGAGCAGCAGAACAAGATTTCGCCTCAACAGCTGAAGATGACTTCACACGCTTGAGCAGTAGAACAGGACTTCAACAAATACAAATGACTGTTTGATTTTTTGTGTTCTGATAACACGGATTAGTCTGTTTATAGTACACCCTTCCTATGATCTTCTTCTCGAGTATAAATATGTATATTTGAAGTTTATGAAGATTAGTAAGAAATAGTATTGCTTAGAATATATTAATCTGATTTAAGCAATAAGTTTGTTAAAAGTGCTAGAATATTCAAGAGAGTTATATAAGAGAGATAAGCAGATTCGGTTGATTTGGAATCAAGTTAGGATATGTATTTATAGTTGTTAAAAAGCAGCGACTATTGACGAAAAGTTCTGGTTGAAGCGTTGCGTCCAAATCTCTTTGTAGAGATTCATAACTCTTCTCAAATGGTCGTGTCCTTTCAAAAAATATAGCTATTGTAGGTATTCGGTCAACTAAGCCTCTAGGTCAGTCGGCAAAATATTCAAATGAATTTTTAAATATATATTTGTATATTTGTGCACCTGTTCATATTTCCATAAATTACCAGGTCAGTCGACTGACCTTCCAGGTCAGTCGACTGACCTGGTAATTTGCACAGTTTTCACAAGTTTTTATATATATACACTATATATGATTCTAAAGAAAAACTTTGATAATATATATATATATATATATTATGCTTATATATGTATAAATCATTTGAAAATAAGAAGATTATATATAAGCTAATATATACATAAATGAGGAGAGATCCTAGCAAAATTGACTTAAGATTCGAAACATGATAAGATAAAAATTGATGCACCGATTTTGATGTCTTGTCTCCATGTAGTATATATTCTCCTTTTATCGTAACAGTCATCGAATCTGTATGTTGCAGTGATAGCTTCGTCTCATGAATCAAAAACATGTCTCAACATTCTCCCCTTTTTTGATTGATGACAACCTGTAAATAGATATAGATTTCGACTATATATAATATAATACGAATACTTATTCCCTCTGAATCTTTGGCGATATATATCCTACATTCATAATGTTAGTGACAATTTTCTCCCCCTTCGTCGTCGACAAAAAGGAATAAATAGCATGAATAAGCGTATGATGCATGTATAGATATTCAAATCATAGCAATAAAAGAAACAAGCATTCATACATTGAAATATCACAAACAAGAATTTTAAGGTAACAACATCAAATGAAACAAATAATACGAAAAATTGTCTATTTTTATTCATTCTCCTCTTTTCTTGAGGGGACCTGCAAAAAGTATGAGATGACGTTGGCACCCACTTTTTTAATAGGGTCCGAAGAGTTAGATCTTAGGAAACCAAACCAGAGTGGGTTCAGTATCCCTTTTATAAATATAATTCATATTATTACAAACATTTTCTATGAAGGATCTAATATACTTATTCCTTATTAACTTGTTATTTTTTTTAGGAACCCATATATTGATAGTTTTAGAAATTGATCTTTTTGAAAAATGGGTGTTTTATTAGACTTGACATTATTTAAATTACTGGACTATGAATTCTTGACTTTCTTCTTATAACCTAGTATGTTTTTATTGTTAGAAGGTTGTGAATTTTCAATAATTCTAGATAAATTCTCTCTGCCTTTACTAAACTTTGATACATTTTTAGTGATTCCTTCTAGTTTGGTCTTTAGACTCAAATTTTCTAGTTCTATCATTTCGATATTAGTTTTCAAATCATGATTTTTAGAAACAAGAACATCATTCTTTTCTTTTTGAGTTTCAATTTCTTTGCTCAATAATATTAGTAAATAATTAACATTTGAAAGCGATTCTTGAGTTTTCTCAAGTTCTTCTTCCAATGTTTTCTTTTCGTCTTTAAGCATATCTCTTTCGAATTCTGTCTTGTTTTGATTTTCAACAGCCTCTTTATATTTACTTTTGAGTCTTTTTAAAGTATCTAACAATTCTGGGTTTATTTCTATCATATCATCAAAAGTTAAATTACTAACCTCATTATCTTTGGCCATAAAGCATACGTTGGCTTGTTCATTATCGCTGTCACTCTCACTTTCTGAAGAGGAAAAGGAGTCTGAATCATCCTATGTGTTCGCGTCAAAATTGACCACAAACACCCAATATCGTGAGAGCACCCGTTTATGAACACAAATCAGCAACAATCAATATAGAACTCGGATCTAAGCAATAACAATCATAATAATTCACAAATAACAATCGCAAACACAAGATTTATAGTGGTTCGGCCATCTTGCCTACGTCCACTTTGAAGCTTATGTCTTTATTGATTCACTTGATGATTTCAATCGATTACAGCGAATTACAGCAAGTTATAGCTCTGATACTTGATTACAACAGCGGTATTGAAGGGTAGAATTGACTCCGGCAGAGTCTGGACGTTGAATGGCTAAAGATCCACTTTTTCTGAAGGCTTCAGGGTGCTATTTATAGGCGTAGGAGGCCCAGATCTCGCTCAAACTTAGGGAGACTTTTTCTGGCACGTGAGTGGTGAATCGCGGCTCCCTCCGTTGCCGCTTTGACCTGTCCCCATCATTCTCAGTATTTCTTTTACCTTTATTAGTGACAGATCCGCTCCAGGCTCTCATTCAGCTCAGTGTAAGTGGTGAATCGCGGCTCCCTCCGTTGCCGCTTTGACCTGTCCCCATCATTCTCAGTATTTCTTTTACCTTTATTAGTTTCCGCGCCTTTCTCAGGGCGATTTCCTCCTTTGATCGCATAAATATCAAGTCCTTCTCCTTCTTCTCTCTCGGCGTTTGCATCTTCCAATCATAAAAACTTTTCTGCCTCGTCTTAGAATTCCCCTAGATCCACAGGTGGATCTTTAGTCAATGAATTTTTGAACTCTGTGCCGTCAGCTACTCCGGACATAGCTGCCATCACAACCATAGATGGATCTGCTCGATCCACCGAAGCTGCTGCTGCATTGAATCGCGTTAGATAACTCCTCAAAGTCTCTCCGGTTTTCTGCTTTAGGGTTGCCAAAGTCATCACATTCTTGGGTCTTGTAATGTGAACCCTGAATTGCCTCATAAATCTCTCAGTTAAATCATTTCATGTTCCGATAGATTCACTCTCTAGTTGTCTAAACCATAACGCTACTATATCCGCCAAGTACAATGGAAAGCACCGGGCCATAACCTCCTCAGATGCCCCCAGCACTTCCATATGCCTCATATACTTCGTCAGATGAACTGTGGGGTCCGTTCTCCCATTATACATGTCCAACGATGGTAACTTGAAATCCGGTGGGTTCCTAGCTCGTCTGATTGCTGGAGTAAAAGGACTCCTATTAACATCCTCTAAATCTTTGTTCATCAAACCGCCTCTCATAGCTCTTCTAACCATCTCCGCTAACCTGTCACTATCTCCGAGATGCAATCTTCGTTCATCACTTTGGACCTGCCCCCCGAGTCCACGAGGGATTCTGGGATCTGCCCCCTTGACTGAGCGTTCACTCCTTTGCTACTCCCAGGTTGCACATATGCTCCTCTCTCTCTCTCTTCGAAATTGGATCAACGTTCTCCATGGGTGTGCCTCCTAATCAAGGTGCTATGCCGGATGGTCCTGCTCCGTTCTGGACTCCATCCGCTTCTCTATTTTGTGCTCCAAGTTGTCCTATCTGTTGAAATAAACTCTGGATCATCTCCTCCTGTTTCTTCATCATCGTCTCCATCTCGTCCCTAGTGATGAAGACTGAAGCTTGATTCGCTCCTGAGGAAGCCTCTTGACTTCCCTGGTGTTCACTTTGCTCTGGCCTTGGCCTTCTTCTCGATTGTCTTGTCATAATTTCTCAAATATGAACTTTCAAACTTTCTGAATCAACTTCTAATTGGTAGAACTCCTGAATTAGCTTTCTCAGTGAAAGCACCAAAATGTTCGCGTCAAAATTGACCACAAACATCCAATATCGTGAAAGCACCCATTTATGGACACAAATCAGCAACAATCAATATAGAACTCAGATCTAAGCAATAACAATCACAATAATTCACAAATAACAATCGCAAACACATGATTTATAGTAGTTCGGCGATCTTGCTTACGTCCACTTTGAAGCTTATGTCTTTATTGATTCACTTGATGATTTCAATCAATTACAGCGAATTACAGCAAGTTATAGCTCTGATACTTGATTACAATAGCGGTATTGAAGGGTAGAATTGACTCCGGCAGAGTCTGGACGTTGAATGGCCAAAGATCCCCTTTTCTGAAGGCTTCAGCGTGCTATTTATAGGCGTAGGAGGCCCAGATCTTGCTCAAACTTAGGGAGACTTTTTCTGGCACGTGAGTGGGCCCACGCGACCGACCCTACCAAGTTTCGACTCGATCTGAGATCGATACGAAGTGATTTCGAATCCATCAAAAAATGATCCAATCGAGCTGAAACTTGGCAGGAACAATCTTTACCTCGTATGGAAGCTTCTGTGAAAATTTCATTGCATTTGGCCTCGTGGTTTGAGAGATATGATCGATTCGAGTTGATATGTTTCGGTTGGCTGCTTGGTTCGAATCCATCAGTTCGAACCGATACCTTCGAATCGACCTTGCGACGTGGTTCTTTGGTGACGTGGCACGCACTCTGCGCATCGATCCTATTTTTTCTCCAAGTCGACCGCTTCGCATCCATGATCTTCGCCTCGTTTGTATCGTTGAATGACACGTCATCCAAGCTAGTTGACTTGGTGGACACGAACGAGTGATTATTCATGGATTCGAATCTGATGGATGCGAAGACGATCGATACGAAGCAGTGCTTGGGCATGAGACCGATCGATTTGAAGTAGGGTATACTGATGGTGATGGATTCGAAGTGCTTTGGACTCGATGGATACGAAACAGTGCTCAAGCATGGATACAAACGTGCTGAGGGGATGCCCATCTGATGGATTCGAACCGTTCGATTCGAAGTGATCAATATCCTGCTGATCGATTCGAATGTGATCGATTCGAAGTACATGGAGCCTGATGGATTTGAACTTGACAGAGAGTGATGGATACGAATCCTATGGATTTGAAATGAGCATCTCCTCAAATTTTTTATGGGTTCGAACGACATACTTTGGCTAACTTGCATCGATCATATCTCGTTCATACGACCTCCGATTAACCTGAAATTTGGAACACAGCCTTTCGTGGTCTTGCTTGTCATGTCTTATCAATTGTAGCCTGATACGGGCTCGGACAAAATTCATCGATATCCATAGCGAAGTGAAGTACAACCAATCTATGAGACGAACTGTCTTTTGTTTTTGACCGATCTTTTGGTATCACGGCTTTTCCAAAAAGCGGGATAACATTTACCCCCCAAGACATGCCTTGCGGTATGAAGGTGTGTTTTGTAATGCCATGAGCTGGATGTTCATATCCTGTTGATGTCCTGCAAAGGAAGTTACAGTTTTGTGTGACCTCAAATAACGACCGTTCGGGATCGAGATACTTGAGATGAAGTGCGACCGTTCATGGTCAAGCGCCTAACTTCAAATGACAATCGTTCGGGATCGATCCATTTGAGGTGAAGTGCGACCGTGCGCGGTCAAGTGGCGGACCTCAAGTGACGACTGTTCGCGATCGAGCCATTTGAGGTGAGGTGAGTTGTGCCATTCGGGGCGAGTTGTGCCGTTCGAGGCGGGTTGCGCCGTTCGAGGCGAGTTGTGCCGTTCGAGGCGAGTTGTGACCGTTCGAGGTCGGGTGCCGTTCGAGGCGAATTGTGACCGTTCGCGGTCGGGTGCCATTCGAGGCGAGAAAGTGTGCCCGGGAGGGCTTGGTATCATCGATGCCAGGGTCACGTTCGGGTGAGTTCCTGGATCGTTTGTGTGCCTATTGGGGGCGAATAAGTGTGCCCGGTAGGGTTTGGTATTGTTGAAACCAGTTTCACGTTCGAGTGGGTCCCTGGATCATTTGTCAGGGCATATCGCCATCTCAGAGCATGCCTAAGGACCGTTCGCGACCCCGTACATGTGTAAGTAGCTTAGCCATTTCAGAATTATCAGAACCAAATATCTATTCAACAGATGAGCTTTAAAATAGAAATGTCCAAACAAACCAAGTCTAAATGTCCAAATCAAAATGAAACAAAAGCAAAGCAAGGATGTCAAAGTGTAAGTTCCCATTATGAAACGGCCAAGGACCATTCAGAGCATGCCAGGGGATCTTTCGCGATCTCATACATGTGTAAATGATTTAATTGTGTTAGTGGGAAGCTTACGACATGTTCATCGTTAATTTAATCAATTGATAATCAAACGATGCCTTGATTCAGGGTCGCCTCTAGCTGATGTAGACGGTGGTCGCTCTGGTTCCACCACTGGAGTTTGCCTCCTCACATATTGAAGGAGCATACCGTTCCTGATATGTCCTTCCACCTCGTCCTTCAGATGCCTACAATCATTAGTGTTATGACCGTTCAATTCATGAAATACACAAAACTTATCTGATTTTCTTTCGTCAGAGGTTGGATCCCTTCGCATCGGTCTACGATACGGAACCTGCTCCTTGGTATCCTGATAAATCCGCTCCAGGCTCTCATTCAGCTCAGTGTAAGTGGTGAATCGCGGCTCCCTCCGTTGCCGCTTTGACCTGTCCCCATCATTCTCAGTATTTCTTTTACCTTTATTAGTTTCCGCGCCTTTCTCAGGGCGATTTCCTCCTTTGATCGCATAAATATCAAGTCCTTCTCCTTCTTCTCTCTCGGCGTTTGCATCTTCCAATCGTAAAAACTTTTCTGCCTCGTCTTAGAATTCCCCTAGATCCACAGGTGGATCTTTAGTCAATGAATTTTTGAACTCTGTGCCGTCAGCTACTCCGGACATAGCTGCCATCACAACCATAGATGGATCTGCTCGATCCACCGAAGCTGCTGCTGCATTGAATCGCGTTAGATAACTCCTCAAAGTCTCTCCGGTTTTCTGCTTTAGGGTTGCCAAAGTCATCACATTCTTGGGTCTTGTAATGTGAACCCTGAATTGCCTCATAAATCTCTCAGTTAAATCATTTCATGTTCCGATAGATTCACTCTCTAGTTGTCTAAACCATAACGCTACTATATCCGCCAAGTACAATGGAAAGCACCGGGCCATAACCTCCTCAGATGCCCCCAGCACTTCCATATGCCTCATATACTTCGTCAGATGAACTGTGGGGTCCGTTCTCCCGTTATACATGTCCAACGATGGTAACTTGAAATCCGGTGGGTTCCTAGCTCGTCTGATTGCTGGAGTAAAAGGACTCCTATTAACATCCTCTAAATCTTTGTTCATCAAACCGCCTCTCATAGCTCTTCTAACCATCTCCGCTAACCTGTCACTATCTCCGAGATGCAATCTTCGTTCATCACTTTGGACCTGCCCCCCGAGTCCACGAGGGAATTCTGGGATCCGCCCCCTTGACTGAGCGTTCACTCCTTTGCTACTCCCAGGTTGCACATATGCTCCTCTCTCTCTCTCTTCGAAATTGGATCAACGTTCTCCATGGGTGTGCCTCCTAATCAAGGTGCTATGCCGGATGGTCCTGCTCCGTTCTGGACTCCATCCGCTTCTCTATTTTGTGCTCCAAGTTGTCCTATCTGTTGAAATAAACTCTGGATCATCTCCTCCTGTTTCTTCATCATCGTCTCCATCTCGTCCCTAGTGATGAAGACTGAAGCTTGATTCGCTCCTGAGGAAGCCTCTTGACTTCCCTGGTGTTCACTTTGCTCTGGCCTTGGCCTTCTTCTCGATTGTCTTGTCATAATTTCTCAAATATGAACTTTCAAACTTTCTGAATCAACTTCTAATTGGTAGAACTCCTGAATTAGCTTTCTCAGTGAAAGCACCAAAATGTTCGCGTCAAAATTGACCACAAACATCCAATATCGTGAAAGCACCCATTTATGGACACAAATCAGCAACAATCAATATAGAACTCAGATCTAAGCAATAACAATCACAATAATTCACAAATAACAATCGCAAACACATGATTTATAGTAGTTCGGCGATCTTGCTTACGTGCACTTTGAAGCTTATGTCTTTATTGATTCACTTGATGATTTCAATCAATTACAGCGAATTACAGCAAGTTATAGCTCTGATACTTGATTACAATAGCGGTATTGAAGGGTAGAATTGACTCCGGCAGAGTCTGGACGTTGAATGGCCAAAGATCCCCTTTTCTGAAGGCTTCAGCGTGCTATTTATAGGCGTAGGAGGCCCAGATCTCGCTCAAACTTAGGGAGACTTTTTCTGGCACGTGAGTGGGCCCACGCGACCGACCCTACCAAGTTTCGACTCGATCTGAGATCGATACGAAGTGATTTCGAATCCATCAAAAAATGATCCAATCGAGCTGAAACTTGGCAGGAACAATCTTTACCTCGTATGGAAGCTTCTGTGAAAATTTCATTGCATTTGGCCTCGTGGTTTGAGAGATATGATCGATTCGAGTTGATATGTTTCGGTTGGTGCATGGTTCGAATCCATCAGTTCGAACCGGTACCTTCGAATCGACCTTGTCACGTGGTTCTTTGGTGACGTGGCGTGCAATCCTCGCATCGATCCTATTTTTTCTCCTAGTCGACTGCTTCGCATCCATGATCTTCGCCTCGTTTGTATCATTGAATGACGCGTCATCCAAGCTAGTTGACTTGGTGGACACAAACGAGTGATTGTTCATGGATTCGAATCCGATGGATGCGAAGACGATCGATACGAAGCAGGGCTTGGGCACGAGACCGATCGATTCGAAGTAGGGTATACTGATGGTGATGGATTCGAAGTGCTCTGGACTCGATGGATACGAAACAGTGTTCTAGCATGGATACGAACGTGCTTAGGGGATGCCCATCTGATGGATTCGAACCGATCGATTCGAAGTGATCAATATCCTGCTGATCGATTCGAATGTGATCGATTCGAAGTACATGGAGCCTGATGGATTCGAACTTGACAGACAGTGATGGATACGAATCCTATGGATTCGAAATGAGCATCTCCTCAACTTTTTGATGGGTTCGAACGACATACTTTGGCTAACTTGCATCAATCATATCTCGTTCATATGACCTCCGATTTACCTAAAATTTGGAACACTGGCTTTCATGGTCTTGCTTGTCATGTCTTATCAATTGTAGCCTGATCTGGGCTCGGACAAAATTCATCGATATCCATAGCGAAGTGAATTACAACCAATCTCTGAGATGAACTGTCTTTTGTTTTTGACCGATCTTTTGGTATCACGGCTTTGCCAAAAAGCGGGATAACACTATGTAACCAAGAAAGCTTTCCTTCTGAATTTATCCTTCCTTTTATTGCGATATTCTTTCTTTTGATCTGGATAGTCCTTATATATATGCCCCTTTTTGTAACAGTTAAATCACTCCAGAACTAACGAAGTCGGTGGTTTATTGCTGTTTGAGTTCTCTTGCTATTATTTCTGTTTCCTTTTCTATACTTCAAGAATTTCTTGAAGTTTCTGGTAATAAAGGCTAGATTGTCTTGGTCTGAATCTGATTCTTCTTGTTCTACATGGAATGCTATATTCTTTTTATCTTGAGCTTGAATTCGTTTAGCCTGCAAACTTACTTCATAGGACATTAGATTTCCTATTAACTCTTCTGGATTTATTTTGGAAATATCATTTTCTTCTTCAATAGCGAGTACTTTTCTTTCCCATTCTTCCATTAAAGATTTAAGAATTTTGGATACAATATCAAAATCTGAATATTTTTCTCCTAGTCCTACTAATGAATGGTAGATATCCTAAAATCTTGAATACATATCATTTATAGATCGATTGTCTTTCATCCTAAAGTTTTCAAACAGACTTTTGAGCATGTATATTTTTCTTTGTTTGACTTTGTTAGTTCCTTCGTGTGTAACTTTGAGTGTACGCCATATTTCATATGCAGTGTTGCACATGCTAAAACGGTTAAACTCATTTTTATCTAAGGCACAAAATAACATATTTATGGCTTTTGCTATGGCATCTAGTTTCTGTGTATTTGTCCAAGTAGAATACTCTTCGAAAGAAATAACATATTCTACCCGAGTTATATTCCATAAATCAAAACCATTTTCTTGCATATATATTCTCATTCGTGTGCCCCAATAGTCATAGTTCATGCCATTAAATAGTGTTGGACGTGCAGTGGATTGTCCTTCAACGAAGCTAGTGTTAATGCTAGTGCTAGTGTTAGTTTCCATATTATTAGATTATCAGATAACTGTGTTACGGTTATATGATGACCTGCTCCAATGCCAAATGAAAGTGTGTTATGGCTCATGTAATATGGATATACGATAATACAGAGTATAGTGATGATAGCTATATAGTAAATATTGCGGAATATAAAAGTATTATAATAAAAATAACACCAGAGATTTTTATACTGGTTCGAAGCTCCGTCCTACGTCTAGTCCCAGACTCCTAGAATTTCACTAAAACAACAACCCTCACTTAACCCGGAGGAACATGTCTATACAACCTCTGAGCAGCCAAATAGGGACCTGAGCAGCAGAATAGGATTTCGCCTCAGCAGCCGAAGAGGACTTCACACGCCTGAGCAGCAGAACATGACTTCAACAAATACAAAAGATTGTTTGACTTTTTTTGTTCTGATAACACAGATAAGTCTGTTTATTGTACACCCTTCCTATTATCTTCTTCTCGTGTATAAATATGTATATTGGAAGTTTATGAAGATTAGAAAGGAATATTTTTGCTTAGAATATATAAATCTGATTCAAGCAATAAGTATGTTAAAAGTGCAGGAATATTTAAGAGAGTTAGATAAGAGCGATAAGCAGATTCGGTTGATTTGGAATCAAGTTAGGATATGTATTTATAGTTGTTAAAAAGCAGCGATATTGACGAAAAGTTCGGGCTGAAGCGTTGCTCTAAATCTCTTTGTAAAGATTCGTAAGTCTTCATAAATGGTCATGTCTTTTTAGAAAATATAGTTGTTATAAATATTCGGTCAACTGAGCCTCTGGGTCAGTCGACTAAATATTCAAAGGAATTTTTAAATATATATTTATATATTTGTGCACCTGTGTATGTTGCATAAAAATTACCAAGTCAGTCTACTGACAAGGTAATTTCTGTGTAATTTTTAAAAAGTTTATATATATACATATATTATTTGATTCTAAAGAAAAACTTGGATAATATATATATATTATGTGCTTATATATGTATAACTCATTTGAAAATAAGAAGATTATATATATAAGCTAATATATACGTAAACTAGGAGAGGTCTTAACAAAATTGACTTAAGATTCAAAATAAGATAATATAAAACTTGATGCATCGATTTTGATGTCTTGTCTCCATATAGTATATACTATCTTTTTTTCGTAACAGTCGTCGAATCTATATGTTGTAGTGATAGCTTCGTGTCATGAATCAAAACCAAGTATAACAGTGGCCTTGGGTTTTAAAAGGTGGAGAAAAGGTGGTATGTAACATCTTGATATTTTCAACCATTCGCATCCACACATGCCGGATTTGAATTGCTCAAAATACTAGTTTGTTAATTTATATTTGGCAAAACTCAGCGTTTATAGTAAATAAATAAATCATAGAATCACAGATATAAAGTAATATACAATAATGCAGCGGAAGCAAAAGATTAGTAGTTCATGAAGCTACTATATATAATAGAGTAAACAAGATACAACAGAGGCCTCGAATACAATAGTCAGATAACAAAATAAGAATATCACATGAGTCAACTGAATAACTACAAACTGAATAGATAGCTGGATCTCCAAGCGAAGCTCCAACTCTAAAGGTGAGTCTCAAAAGCTTTATCACTCAGTCTGACCCGAGCGTAAAGCAAAACACAAAATACTCGAGTCAGGATTAACATTCTTATATCAATAAATCCAACTCATGTGAAATATCAACTGAAATACAAGTAACTCAAAGGATGTTGGGATAACCATACTCTAAGGATTCGTTGAACTATCTACTATGTAGTAACATACGCTATTATAATAATGTCTATAGTAAAGTAAACTATTAAAATAGTGTTAAGGCGTTACCCATATCCCCCTTAACACAATTTATAGTGTCAATAGTCTATACATCACCGTAAAACCTCCTGATTGGGAGGCTAGCAGAGGATACTCCATAGTTGCGACACAAAACAAACTCGTAGTGGTCTCGATAGGGTATGTGACACGGCACAACAAGGAAATGCCAGGGTAGATATACCAATTATGCATCCGGGCAAGTGGTAACGCATAACAGCTACTACCGCCTACCTCGAAAAACATTCCTAAATCAAAAAAAGTATGGCCACCAAATCAATCAAAGTCAGAATAAAATGTCGAAGGAATGTGCCCGATCGGAGGAATGACCTCACTTGGCCCGGAATCGCTACTAATTTAGCCACCTTATGCCAACTCACGGGAAGGGTCCACCTATATACCTCAATAGGACGTTGCCACCATACTACTTCATTCTGAAATCTCTACTGCGTACATGGTTGTTAAAGTGGTTTTCGGAGTTGGTAGAGAGTATGACAACTTCCGATCCCGGTCTCTTTAACAACCAACAGTTATTATAACACCGCGATCATTTAAAAATAGTATATACTTCAAAACCAAAATATCATTGCCATTTCCAAACCAAATACGATATCATTTCCATTTCGAATATATCTCTTTCCACAATCATGGCACTTTCAAAGTTAAAACATTTTGAAACCAAAACATTTGAAATTATAACACTTTCAAACATAATACTTTGAAATTCATAAATTTGAAAACATAACTTCCACCACTTAAACAGTTTAGATATTAAAGTAATATATATAATAAAATAGTTTATAAAGTAAAATAGTCTATATAATAGATTTATAAGTTAAAATAGTTTATATTAAAATAGTTAAAATAGTTTATATTAAAAATTGTTTATATTAAAAATGATTTATATTAAAATTTTGACGACTCGAACTCGATGCCCAACAATCGACATCGAAATCCGTATCGCCGGAGTTGATAACAACATTAGATGATAAACAACACAGCGGAAACAAAGGATGATTACATTGATATACAACATAGATACAATGTCAGTTACATCATGACAAAACATATCCATAAATATCAGAGACCATTAAACAACAGTGGAAAAGATAACAGTGGAAGATATAACTCCAATATGATCTTCGATAGAGAATGAATCCATAATTTGCAACTCCAAACCAAAACTCCAAAGCCAAAGCTCTAAACTTCAAGCTCGAACCACCATCAATTTGAACTTGTAGCAAATGCGATCCCAAACGTGATTGCCAAACCAAAAACTTCAAAGATCAAAGACTGAAGAAGATTTCCAAATGCTACCAAACCAAAGACTTCGAAGGCTATCGAATCTACACCTACTATTTGATTATCTGAAAACCCAACTCTAGACCGCCGTGTGGAAAATTCTGGGCACCCAGAGTTTAGGAAGGGAACAATAAACTCCGGGTCAGTCATGGGATGGTATGAGCAAACAAAAAACAGTTTATCTTTAAAACAAACAACAAAAAGAATTTAAGATTGAAATCCGCAATGCTTTTTGGAAAATGAAACTTCCATAAGGCCCCCCGGCACACACACCATGCAATTGCACACTTGGGGGAGATTTCTCCTTATGATAGTCAAACATGCTTACTACGCAAAATTCTTTTTGATATTATTATTAGTTCATAGTGGAAAACATTTCGAAAGTATAAAATTAATCTTAGCCAGCATAGGTACCATTATATTATGCCTTCTATAGCTACCACCTGAGGTGGCAGGTTATACAACTGCAATCGTAAAGGGCACGTATTGATGATTGGATTTCCAACAAATGGTCAGGCTAAGGAACTTCCTATTGCCACGTGAGTACGCCTTTGGTGGGACGCCCTGAGAACCTACCCGGATCTCTGCTAACATGTGACTCCCCACCCCATGACCCACATTAATAAAGAGAATTACAGGGTAATTCTGTCCGTTAATGCGGAGAATAGGGCTGGTTAGGAGTGACCATCTATAATCTTGCCTTAAACATCTACTGCATACGTCGATAAATACTCTATATTTTTTTTCTATTTCAAGTGGATCGACATATCCAATAAATGCTTAATACAAAACTATAGGTGGCTAATGGATCTATCAGAACAAAATATAATAACATAATGCATATCACATCACTGAACAGTAATCATCATACATATGAATACATATACGCAGATACATCCCAGTATGATGCAAACTGATACACAAAAGTGGTACGGAGACCAAACTATATACATCTAATCAAATACATATTAGAGTCAAGCGGACACAACAATGCTAGGCTTATATCCAAGCAGATGCGTCAAAACTAAGTCTCGTAACTGATAGCTAACCTGAAACAACTCGGTCTGACCCGAGTACAAAATACACGGGTCAGTCTAGCTAAAACAATCAGTTAATGAGGATAGACGATAATATAAAGCATAAGACACAAGGTGATAATTCTTTTCGATTGAGAAAAGGCAACAGAAAGAATACAACCCATGACTTAAGTGAACTAAGGTCAATTAAGTGTACAAAGACCTCAAAAGAGGTAAATTCAATAATAATACTCAGATAATATAAATATTAGCCTCATATCATCAGCGACATCCCAAAATGTCTACATGGTTTCCATGAACCATATCTCCTCAAAAGGAGAAACATCAATACAAACTCTCGCTAAAATGGCAAATATAAAACATACTCAAATAGGATGATCCAAAACTCAAATATAGAGGAATCTCCAAATTCATTTATACCTCATCTCATTGGCATAAATGTATAAAAATCTCAATCTCAACTCGCCAAAATGGAAAAAGCCTAGAATATCCTATAAAATCATCCAAACTCATGGCTCAAGGAACTCAATAATAGTTCAAAACATCATAAATGAAATCCCCACATATATAACATCTTATATAGCACTAGGCTGTTGATGTAATAAAATATCTTAAAATGGTGAAATCATAATAAAAAAAGAAAACCCCAAAAAAAACCCGGATTGGCTAAATCCCCGATAGCAATGCCGACGCAATGCTGCACGTGCTAAACTCAGACGGCCGAAGCCTGTGACAAGGTCGCTAACACCTCTCAAAGCAGTTCATCCTCATGAATAGGTCGCTGACACCTCTCCAAGCTATTATGTCAGCCCTAACAAGGTCGCTAACACCTCCCAAAGCAGTTCGTCCTCATGACTAGGTCGCTAACACCTCTCAAAGCAGTTCTGTTTGGTAAACATCGTGAATGTGTCACAAACTCACGGATAGGAACCCTAAAAGTGTTAACGTGTGTCCCATACCACACATTCGCACTTAACGGTTTACTAACCGCTAGTCGATGCCACACTAGGAACATCATAAAACTCAGAAAATCATATCTCGCCTCATCTCATTGGCGAGTGATAAAGAGACACCATACTTGTCTTATCTCATCGACAAGTATTAAATGGCATCGTAACTCGTCTCGTCTCATCGAAAACTGAAAACATCATGAGGTTCTTCATAAACCATAAATCTCAAAGTAGAAATCTCAAACCATAAAACTCGCCAAATATTGGCCTTCCTAGAAAATTCCTAAATATAGGAATTATAATCTCAAAAACTCGCTATAAATTGGCTAAGTAACTAAGAAATCATAACCCGGAAAGTTTCGATCGTACAAGTCCGGAATTAACCGAAATAGTAAACGCACATGTCCCATACCACGTGTTTTACTAAATCGTTTAATTCTCTTTCTCATACATTCGAATAGTGAAAAATTGTATGTTTACATTTAAAATGGTTTAATAGGGAAAATAAGCTTTTAAAACTTTTCTCGAAATGATTAATAAAACCAGCATTTGAAATTCCTTTATTATAGGAAATAAATAGATTTTTATATTAGAAAGAAAAAAATAAATTTTAAAAATAGTATATAATAATAATTCAAAATTTCCATTATTTCAAAAAAATCACTTCAAAATGATATAGTGAAAACTGTGCTCGAAAACAATGAAAAACAAGAAAGATTACTCAAGACCGATAGCTCGAATTTAATACGAATTCAATTCAAATTTAACCCAAAGTCAATTCAAATTCTTTTAAATTTGGGTTTCAAATTCTCTAAATATAGCTAGCCTATTGATAGGCATCATAGCTCTCAAAACATCTCAAAAATAACATTAAAATCGAACAAGAATGAGAGCAAAAATAAGCCAATACAATTCTCAGTTCAATGATTGTTATTGCTGTCGTTTTGCTCTGGAGACAGCAACAAACAAATATATTTTTGGCCAAGCCAACTTCTAAATTTCAACAAACTCAAAACAAGAAACTTCTAGCACAAAGTCTATGCTTTTTGTAACATCTTAAATTATTAAATTTGGATAAGAAACATGAAAGATATGGCCAAAACAAATTTCAGATATGAAGTTCACTACAGCTATCGTTTTAGTTTTGGGACAACGATACTTGAATGAACTTTCAACCGTGTAAAAATCAAAATTAGAAAAAACTCAAAAGATGAAAATTGTGGCATATAATCTATGCTTTCAAGAGCATCAAGAATCGTCAAATTCAGACATCAAACGAAAAAGATATTCTTGAATTACCAACAATACTTAGCACAGAAAGTCACAATTTTACAGTGACAGAGCAGCGAGTTTGTATTGGGTTTTTTCGACCCTCTATTCTAAAAATTTTCGAAAGTGTTCAACATGAAAGCTTTCACATTCTTTTCAGGCTTTCCAGGACTTCGAAAAAAATCGAATTCCTATGTAAAACGAAAGAGATATACCCAATTTACTGACAGTGATTTGTGATTGAACATGCAACAACAACAAAAATTTGAGATTTCTTACCTTAAATTCTCAATCAAAGCTAGAATATGTGAGTTTTGATACTCACCTTGCAATTCATGAAGATTAACATAAATAAATTTTGCCAAACTGAAGTAAGATGAAGGCTTTTGGCAATAGAAAGCTTCAGCTACCTGTAGAAACTTAGAAATAGAACATGCAAAGAAGAAGAACAAGTAATTAACAGACAACCCAAAAACAAAATTGAAATTTGATGAATTCTCTCTGATTTGAAGTAGATTACCTGTTTGAAATTAGCTTTTAATTGATTGAAATAATAAATCCATGAAGAAATTAAGGGATTGAAGGCCATAGATTGAATAGGGTTTCTATCTTTTGTTTACGGCTAGAGGAAGAAGATGAGAATCGTTTTTTTGTACGTACGGGAAATATTTTCTCATTTCTTTGTCTTCTGGTTGTAGGCTAATGGGATTTTGATCTCAAATGGAGAATAAATTAATTAGCCTAAGGTTTTAATTCGTACCCAAATCAATATGCACATTTTTACGCTATGTTATAATAAAACAATGCATTTTCTTTCAAGTTTCTACACAAATAAAATACGTAAACTTATATACAAAAAAAAAAATTTACATCATGTAAAAAGTTTAGTTTTAATTTTAAAAACATTTTTATTATTAAAACCCTTATTTTACATAAATACACAATTTTACACTAATAAATGCATAACTCCATATTTTAACTCCAAAAATTCAACTAATATATTTTTCTTGTTTAGAAAAATATGACAAAGCATTTTAAACTTAATTTCATAACCAAAACTCATTTTTAAATCAAATTCCATCCTTTTGTTTGAATAAACAATCTTTAAAAATTAAATACTTCCTTTAAAAATTATTAAAAGAAGTAATTAGCAATAATTAATAAAATTATAGCATTTTCTCCAAATAAAAACCATTTTCCATTCATTATTAACTCAAACAAAATAAAATAAAGTTCCAAACTTTATTTTCTCATTTTATTTCAAAAAATTCATTGTTTATTCTAAATGAACAATTTAAAATTTAAAATTTTATTTTAATTCACAATATTAAATCGTAACTACCGTTATAATTTAATATTTACAGGTAATCTCCATAACCAAGGTTGTTACACAACACAAGACCGGGTTACCCCTACCCGGAAGTAACACCCACAAGTATGCCATCCCCGGTTGTTTGACGCCTTTATCCGAGGATGCTCAACCATAAAGCAACCACAAAGTAATAAATTTGCAGTGTCCACATGAGTTAAGTATATGGGCTCCATACCATGGTACCACCCTTTTCCAGAAGAAATGAACATACTCTAGGGGCGCGACCCCTGATAACCTTACCGCATCTTTCCTGTTTCGACCATTTTCGGGTTGTGAGGTCCTGGAGCAGTCTCTTCCACAAAGCTACGCTTTACACAAAAGCCATGCTTCGATCAACAAGTGATCAACAGCACTTCGTACACCACATTGCCAAATTGGGAATGTATCACTAGTAACCATCAACTACATAACCTCTGAGCTCGTACGTATCAGAGAAGGGTGTTAAGCTAAGAGAATAAATTTTCCGCCACCAAACAGAAATATATTTGATAGAAACCAACTTTACATCTCAAAGTGTAACATCAGACACATCCATACAAGTCTGTTCTGGGTTCGAACAGAACCGAATGCACTTCACAAAGAAGCCCTTTCAATCCGGGTACTCACAATCTCGATCGGGCTCCCCATCACATATGGAGATCTCTATACCGTAGCTACTCAGTGTAGAGTCATTCGACAGGTTTTCCTTTCATACTCGAAAATACCCGGTCTTCACCACTGGTCTTCAAATGCTATCCATAACGTCGTATCATTATTCGGAATGACTTTTATGACACAAAGGTCCTCTCCCGGCTAAACCGAATAATGAGCGTAATATTTAAAAACATATGGATATTGGGATCTCAGTTAAGTCACAACTTATTATCCAAAACCTTTCTTTAAAATGGTTTAACCAATTACCATTTTCAAATCTTTAAACAAAAAGATTTACTTCACAAAGTTCACCCATCTTTCACAAAGATTGATTCATATCCTTTCAAAATAGTTTCCCTTTCAAATTTGGTTAAATCATCCAATCTTTAAATCAAGACCCAATTCATAGCTTTCAAAATCATTTCCAAAGATTCATTCATAACTTGGAAAACCATTTTCATTTCCAACTTAAAATCTTTTCAACATAAATTGGAAATCTTAACTTTATTTGAAATCTATTATTAATTGAAAACAAACAGTTTTCGTTTCGGAAAAATCCGATTACATTTGTACAAGTTAAAGACCTTGGGTAAAATTCCCAAGTCAATACTTTTTAAAATGGTTTAAATCCATATAAACACAAATATAACTTGTATAACCTTTTTAAATCATAATTTCCAAACATAGAATTCAATTTCAAATCTTGAATTCAAATTCAAATTAAATTATTTAAATTTCAAAACTTTATCAAGTTATTCAAAATAACTTTTACCTTTAAAACTCCTTTTCAAAAGCTTTTCATATTTAACCTAATTCCATTTCCAAAACCATTTGGATTCAAAATTCAACTTCTAAAATCATTTCACAAAAAATCATGACTTAACCAATTTCCTCATGCAATCCATATTTGTGTGTATAGTGTACTCCAAGGGTTTCACACAATAGTGCAACATCATCAATCATCACAGATTCAAGCACAACAATATCGATAAGCGGTATATCCCTATAACGCTTATCTTCCATTCATACATTCACAGATAAATAACATAAATTTATCACAGATAAATAAATTACATTCATCACAGCTAGAATTAAAACAATTCATATCACAAAGCATCACACAACAGAGATGTCAAACAATTTTGAGCATTCAATACAATTCAAACATCCATAAGTAAGGTTAATTGATCATCTGATTAGTTGAAACTAAATTAATCGTTGATCCAGGTTAATTAACATTAGTTAATTACAATTTATGTTAATTAATTATCCCTCAATTATTTATTAATTAACCTTAATTAATGAATCAATCTACCTTCAATTATTAAAGAATTAATCTTAATTATTTAATTACCCTTAATTAATTATCCTTAATTAATTAATCAATAAATTAATTAACCTTTAATTAATTACCATTTAATTACTTATCCTTAATTAATAAGCGATTATCCTTAATCACTTGATTAATCAATCATAAATCATCAATTTATTATCCTCAATTACTTCTATTAAGTAATTAATAAGTAATTAATTACCCTTAATTACTTTCCATTTATTAATCACTTTAATTAATTAAACTTTAATTATTAAGTAATTAACCTTTAATACTTAATTTATCTTTAATGAAGAAATTATTCATTAAGTAATTAACCATTAACCATTTAAATTAATAATTAATTATTCTTTAACTAGAAATCAATTTAACCTTAATTACTTATATCATAAATTACTTAATTAATTTAAAAGATAAACCATTTTATCTTTATTTTAATTACATCACTTAATTTAATTAAATTCAGTGCTTAGCATTTATTTAAGAAACCCTAGGCAAATCATTTTATGACTTCACCAATAAATTACACTTTGGAAACACTTGGAATTTATCTAATCATCTTGATAAAATTATTACAAAACCGTATTAATAATTTTTTAAAAAAAACACGTAATCTTATGGAAATAAATCTTGGAAATTTGTTTAAAAATCTTGCAAATAAATTTACTTTGAAAACTTGATCTATATTCCCTTAAAAACTTATTTACTTAATAAATTTTTAAAAATAAACTAACATTTGTTAAAAAACTTATTAAATCTTCGAGTTTCAATAAGATCCGAGCCATACTATTAAAACCCCGAGCCAAAACGACATTTTCTCGAGCAAAACTTCGGGTTACTCGCGACTTCACTTGCTTCGAGTATTTTTCGCGAATCCCTCGAGTCAAACCCGAGCGTATCTTCGTCTTCCTCAAAACCCACATCACCTCCAAATGCACAACCTCAAGTGTGCACGTGCACGGCTAATCGCTGGTCCTCCGACCAACTTCCCTACCACCCACACATCATCGACGATCGTATCGACTAACCCGAGTATCCTGAATCATCAGTCTTGCCTGAAACCGAAATCTCGTATACCCAGCTCTATCGAAAAACAACCCCAGTCACCGAAAAGCACCCTATGTCGTCCCCTCTGACCGTCGTAGACCCTGCGACCACGTCCGAAGATTCGCCAGAACCTCCTCTTCTTGTTTCCCCAGGTCTCAATGCCCTTGAATTCAACATCGACGCTGCGATGATCACAGAAACTCAACCAACCCCAAAAGCAAATCGAACCCTAGATCGACATCAGCCCAATGCCACGTTCATCTATAAATGTTTCCACTATTTTTCCATGAATCCCTTTCACACCAGCTAGCTTTGATAGAAAGCTTGATCCACAGAATGCCGCTAATCGACGGAATTTACACAAAACCAATTTTCTATTCAACTCTGTATTTCTTAATCGATACAACACGAAAAATTTAAAACTTACTGTTAAAAATTTATGATTTTCCAAAACGAACAAGATGATGTATACGAATCTGGAATTTATGAAGTTCGAATTTTTGACATTCTTACAATCTCACTGTATTTTCTAAATTTCAGAAAATATTCTAACTAATTTCATTTGAGAATATTTTTACAATTTAAATCTTGATTATATGAGTATGTCTTGTTTAGATCGTATGACCTAACAATAATCAAGGAAGATAGTTTGATTTTTTGAAATGATTTTGCAAACTGAATCAAGAACAGAGGCTTAATCTCCTAGTTTCCAGACATGCACATGCAAATATAAACAAATATACACACAGACAGACATGCACATTAACAAACATACAAACAACTTCAAGTATATAAGGTTTTAAGGGTTTGCTCACATGGATTGCTTGAAAGAAGAGAACTAGATTGATGTTTGAGCCTGGAACTTGAATTTTTTGATCCTGACTTGCTTCAGGCTTTTGAAATTGTAAAAGATTGAGTTGAATTACTTCCAGGCCCTAATTTAAACTCGCTTTGGTTATGCTTCAGGTTGATTTGCTGAGATAATTTTGTTTCCAGGTTTGCTTGTATCCTTGTTTACATTTTTTTGAATTTCCTTAGATGATTCCTTTTTTGCTCTTGACCAGGTTTGGGTTTCAGCCTTTATAATTTCCAGGCTTAAGACTTTGTAAAAGAAGTTGTCTGTTTGAACCTGATGCTGATTCCAGATTTAAATTTTTGATTTGCATTTTGTTTTTCCAGTTTTTGTTTCAAGTTTGTATTTGTTTGAACCCTTGTTTAGTTTCGATATTGAGATGATTTTGTTTCTTTAGTTTTGAAATGTATGAAAAGAATTGGGAAAAAGGAAGTAGATATATTTATAAATCTTGTTTTGATTTTTATTTAATTTAAAAACAAGTGACACTTGTAATTATAATCTAATTTAAAACAACACATGCAATATGAATTTTAGGATTTAGCTACAAATGTCAATACATGGCCTCATTATTTTACAAATGTCCTAGGTAATGTATTTTTATAGTTTAAACCTTTACTTTAATAAATTTATAGATTTTTTTTTAAATATTTAATATACAATTTTAATTTATATTTATAAATCATGATTTTTAAAAATATTTATCTCATGTGTGTTTTATGTTAAAACCCTTGTTTCATTTAATTTACAATTTATATTTAAACCTTTTATGCTATTATTATTTATAAATCATGTTTTTATGTTTTCTTATTTATACCTTTATATATTTACAAACTATATATTTTTAAACAGTACAAATAATATTTTAAATATAACTTTATGTCATATTTCCTACTTAAATAAATACATTTTCTTTATTAATCATTTATATAATCTTTTAAAGCAAAATGGTTTTAAAATTTAATTACATATGAATAAGCATATTAGAATTTTATTCTTAATTAGCCATTGAAAAATATATTATATTAAATTTAAAATATCATTTTCAAATCAAAATGCGTATTTAATAAAATTAGAAACAATTTCTTATTAACTTAAACATAAAATTTTAAATCCAATTTATTTTCAATATATTTATTTTTTTGAATTTTCGAATTCAAATTTCAATTAAAAATCAAAACAACTAATATTTTTATTTTATTTTGGGAAAAATCAATTTAATTCATAATTTAATTTTCAAAAATTTAATTAATTATCAATTTAAACTTGGCTAAAATCCGGGAATGTTACAGATTCCCCCTTTAGAAAATTTCATCCTCGAAATTTTCCAAGGAGACAACAAAGAACAGATGAAAGATAGAAAAATATTCTTTCAGATCAAACTGAATATCTATTCTGCATTTGGCTTACCAAATCAGAATATCATCAATAATTTTGACAACGAACTCACACAATATCTCACAAGATACTCGGGTCATCAGGATCTACGAAATATACAGGGGTATTGGTTAGTTCGAAGTAATAACTAACCATTCGTAGTATATATCAAAACCCAATGAAAGAGACAAAAATAGGTTCGTCTACGATCTCAGATTCAAGATTTAACTTATTTATGATTTGCTGAGAAATAAAACTATGTGTAGCTCCCGTGTCGAACAAAACTCGATATTTTTTATCATAAACGAGAAGGTTACCTTCTAAACTCCTTTTCCTTTATCAACCTTCGAGGTTGAAGGATCATATTTGATTGCATACACCTTCGCTGCCGGAGCTTGCTTCAGTGCAGGGAAATCCTTGATCCTATATCCTGGCTTGTGGCAGTAATAGTATTCCCTAGATTCCTGTTCTGGCTTCATAAATTGCTCCCTCTTTCCTTGCTTCCTGGGATTCTTGCAACTATTCAGTAATGGCCTTTCTCCAAGCAATTGATACAAGTAACATATTTCACCTTGTTATCCTGTGTATTCTTCTTTTCTTTGCCCTGCCATGGTTTCTTTCCATCGAACTTCCTTTTTCTCCAATTCGGATTACTTGCATTTCCCTTCTCCTTTAAAACTTCTTGTTAATCTAGAGTAGCATATCTCTAACCTATATCGATCAATTCAGAAAAAGATTCTTTTACGTGAGTAGTCATCCTCTCATGGAATTTCTTATTCATTCACCGAATAAACCTTTCATTCTCTTCAAAGGTGTATTTACCAACTCCGGACCAAAACGAGATAATTCGTTGAATTTGTTCAAGTAGTCCTCAAACGATAAACTTCCCTGCTTCAAGTCCATGAATTCCTGGTAAATTCTGGAGATACCAGCAGACGACATGTATCGCTGTTCGAACACTTCCTTGAAACGACTCCAAGTGAACTCATCTGCCGGCTCATCCACAGTAACAGTCTCCCACCAAGCTAAAGCCTCTTCCTAGAGTTGCCAGGAAGCTATCAATCGCATCTGATCATCTTCCAATTTTAGTCCTTTGAAAATTCTTTCAGATGATCGAATCCAGGCTTGTGCTTCAACAATAGACTCCTTGCCAATAAATGGATTTCCACCAAGTCTGGAAAAGCTTCGATATAAATCAGCCAGATTCGGCTGAGGTTGAGTGGGAATAGCTGTTACCGTTGTTATAGGCCTTGACCAGTTGAAACGGTACTTCCCTGTCCCCTACCTCGTCCTCTTCTTTCACTCATTCTTACTATATGTAAATAGCAAGAAAACCAGTTTAGGCATTCATACGAGATATCTTAGGGAATAACAACGGTTAAAGAAAATAGACTGAGTAATTTGGGTTTTCGGCTTCACGGGTTGTACTCATTCTAGGGTATACTTCACCCTATCTGTAATGAGCCATCTAATGTGTTACACTCCGTAGCTAAAGTTCTTACTCAACCTTTAGCTCTGATACCAAATGTAACGACCCGAACTCAATGCCCGACAATCGACATCGAAATTCGTATTGCCAGAGCTTATAACAACATTAGATGATAAACAACACAGCGGAAATAAAGGATGATTACATTGACATACAACATAGATACAATGCCAGTTACATCATGACACAACATATGCTTAAATATCAGAGACCATAAAACAACAGCGGAAAAGATAATAGTGGAAGAGATAACTCAATATGATCTTCGATAGAGAATGAATCCATAATCTGCAACTCCAAACCAAAACTCCAATGCCAAAGCTCTAAACTTCAAGCTCAAACCACCATCAATCTGAAGTTGAAGCAAATGCGATCCCAAACGCGGTTGCCAAACCAAAAACTTCAATGACCAAAGACTGAAGAAGATTTCCAAATGCTACGAAACCAAAGACTTCGAAGGCTATCGAATCTACACCTAATATTTGATTATCAGAAAATCCAACTCTAGACTGCCCGTGTGGAAAATTGTGGGCACCCAAAGTTTAGGAAGGAAACAATAAACACCGGGTCAGTCATGAGACTAGTATGCTGACAAAAACAATTTATCTTTAAAACAAACAACAAAAAGAATTTAAGATTGAAATCCACAATGTTTTTTCAAAAATGAAACTACCATAAGGTCTCCCGGCACACACACCATGCAATCACACAATTGAGGGAGATTTCTCCTTATGATAGTCAAACATGCTTACTATGCAAAATCCTTTTTGATATTATTATTAGTACATAGTGAAAAACATTTTGAAAGTATAACATTAATCTTAGCCAACATATGTACCATTATATTATGCCTGCTATAGCTACCACCTGAGGTGGAAGGTTATACAACTGCAATCGTTAAGGGCGCGTATTGGTGATTAGATTTTCAACAAATGGTTAGACTAAGGAACTTTCTATTGCCACATGGGTATGCCTCTGGAAGGACGCCCCGAGAACCTACCCGGATCTCTGCCAACACAAGGCCGGGTTACCCCTATCTAATGTAACACCCACAAGTATGCCATCCCCGGTCGTTTGCGACCATTATCCAAGGATCCTCAATGACAAAGCAAGCACAAAGTAATAAATTTGCAGTGTCCAAATGAGTTAAGTATATGGGCTCCATACCATGATATCACCCTTTTCCAGAAGAAATGGACATACTCTAGTGGCGCGACCCCTAATAACCATGCCGCATCTTTCCTGTTTCGACCAATTCCGGGTTGTGAGGTCCTGATGCAGTCTCGTCCACAAAGCTATGATTTACACAAAAGCCACACTTCGATCAACAAATGATCAGCATTACTTCGTATGCCACATTACCAAATTGGCAATGCATCACTAGTAACCATCAACTACATAACCTCTGAGCTCGAACGTCATAGAGAAGGGTGTTAAGCTAAGAGAATAAATTCTTCGCCACCAAACAGAAATGTATTTGATAAAAACCAGCTTTACATCTCAAAGTGTAACGTCATACACACATCCATACAAGTCTGTTTTGGGTTCGAACAGAACCGAAGGCACTTCACAAAGAAGCCCTTGCAATCCGGGTATTCCAAATCCCGATTGGACTCCCCATCACATATGATGATCTCTATACCATAGCTACTCAGTGCAGAGTCATTCGACGGGTAATCCTTTTGTTCTCGAAAATACCTGATCTTCACCACCGGTCTTCAAACGCTATCCATAACGTCGTATCATTATTCAAAATGGGTTTTATGACACAAAGGTCCTCTCCCGGCTAAACCGAATAATGAGCACAATACTTAAAAACATATGGATATTGGGATCTCAGTTAAGTCACAACTTATTATCCAAAACCATTCTTTCAAATGGTTTAAACCAATTACCATTTTCAAATCTTTAAACAAAAAGATTTACTTCACAAAGTTTACCCATCTTTCACAAAGATTCTTGCATATCCTTTCAAAACAATTTCCCTTTCAAATTGGGTTAACTCATCCAATCTTTAAATCAAGACCCAATTCATAGCTTTCAAAATTGTTTCCAAAGATTCATTCATAACTTGGAAAACCATTTTCATTTCAAACTTGAAATCTTTTCAACATAAATTGGAAATCCTTTCTTTATTTGTAAGCTATTATTAATTGAAAACAAATAGTTTTCATTTGGAAAAATCCAATTACATTTGCACAAGTTAAAGCCCTTGGGTTAAATTCTCAAATCAGTACTTTTTAAAATGGTTTAAATCCATATAAACACATTTATAACTTATATAACCTTTTTAAACCATTTTCCAAACATAGAATTCAATTCCAAATCTTGAATTCGAATTCATACTAAATTATTTAAATTTAGAAACTTTATCAAGTTATTCAAAATAACTTTTATCTTTAAAAGTCCTTTTCGAAAGCTTTTCATATTTAACCCAATTCCATTTCCAAAACCATTTGGATTCAAAATTCAACTTTTAAAATCATTTCAAAAAATTTGTGACTTAACCAATTTCCTTGTGCAATCCATATTTGTGTGAGTATAGTGTAGTCCAGGGGTTTAAGATAATAGTGCAACATCATCAATCATCATAGATTCAAGCACAACATTATCAATAAGTGGTATATCCCTATAACGCTTATCTTCCATTCACAGATTCATAGATAAATAGTATAAATTTATCACAAATAAATAAATTACATTCATCACAGCTTGAATTATGACAATTCATATCACAAAGCATCACACACTAGAGATATCAAACAATTGCGAGCATTCAATACAATTCAAACATCCATAAGTAAGGTTAATTGGTCATCTGATTAGTTGAAACCAGATTAATCGCTAATCCAGGTTAATTAACATTAGTTAATTACAATTTATGTTAATTAATTATCCCTCAATTAGTAATTAGTTAACCTTAATTAATGAATTAATCAACCTTCAATTATTAAAGAATTAATCTTAATTATTTAATTACCCTTAATTAATTAATTAATCAGTAAATTAATTAACCTTCAATTAATTACGATTTAATTAATTATCCTTAATTAATAAGTGATTATCCTTAATCACTTGATTAATCAATCATAAATATAGCATCGTCAGTCGGATTTTAGTCTGAAATGCTACTTTTTGCAAACAGTCGAATTAGGACTTGAGACCTCTTCCATTGAGTTCAAAATGACGTTTGCGACCCTTTTGAGTATGAACATGGATATATTTGGAGTTAGCTAAAATTTCGACCTTTTCACTTAGGGGTTTGGGTACGAGTTTCAGCCCATTAACCCAACTCATCTTATATTCTAACTCCACCTCCTCTCCTTTTCATTCATTCTAATATTTCCTAACACTTCAAGCTTCAGAAAAATGGGGGAAGAGAAAAGAGATTAGAAAATCCTAAGCCCTAGTTTCTTTGCAAATTGTAGTTCTACCTCCAACATCAAAGAGAAGCTTAGGTAAGAATCTCCTTTTTATTCTCCATCTCAATCTTTCTCCAATTTCAGAAATTTCCTACAACCTAATTTAGGAAATCATTGCTTAAAAGCATAGATTCAAGCTTCTTGGGTTGAAGTAAAGAGTGGTTGATCTTTCCTTTGTATTTGAGCTTCTCCTCCATTGTTTCTGGATTTAAAGGTGAGATTTTTTTGAACTCACATCTATGTCTATGTCTTTGATAGTTGTTAGGTAGTGATTCTTAACATCTATTCCTTGTTCATTTGCTTTGGATTGAATTGGTTTTATGAATATTTCAATTTTTGGTGTTTTGAAGTTATATCTTTAAAAACTTAGCTTTGATGTTTGATCATGCTTTTGGTGGCGTATCGAAGAGCCTACGGGGCTGGGTTGTCGATTGGCGTAAACCCCTAGTGCCCATCGCTCGTCCGATCGCATATTGTTTAGAATTTTGCCCCTTGGGGTCTAGGATGAGAATACTGGAATTTCCAGTTCAGTCGACTGAACATGAAGGTCAGTCGACTGAACTAGAACCCCGGAATTTTCCTGGGCCAGTATCAGTCAACTTACCACTCTAGGTCAGTCGACTGAGCCTAGAAACTGAAAGTTTCCAGGCATGTTTCAGTCGAATGACCGCTTTGGTTCAGTCGACTGAACCTGGAAATAGAAAGTTTCCAGGATTTGTGTCAGTCGACTGACCACCCTGGTCCAGTCGACTGAATCTTCTGTCTCTGCCTATTTTTCCTTTTGTATTTGAATTTCCAATCTTTAGTCGATTCTTGTTTCTCCAATTTGTTGTTACCACCTTTGTTGACTTTGATAACTTCTTTTTAGGGATTTTTGGGGAATATCCATTTCGATGGATTTGGTATCGATTTCTTTGGATTTGATTCACGTCTTCCAATGTGAATTTTTGGTGATTGACTGTTTTGACAATCAATTTTGTGATTTGTCACTTTAAAATACAAAGGTTTCTTTACTACTAGTAAATATTTGAACTCTTTCTCAAATATGATTTCAATTCTATTTTTAATATAAAGCTTATTTATAAATCCTTTTTCCAATCTATTAGTATACACAAACCTTTACCTCATTCGTTTGAGAAATCTAATTAAACGGCTTAGTAAAACTAGTGGTATATGAAACGCTTGCATTTACTTCGACGGTTAATTTTTGGACTTCTTCGATTGAAACTCTTGTGATAACTTTCGAGTGGAGATCTACAATTTGTTCGTAAATATTTAAGTTAAGCCAGTGGTTATGGAACATGAAGCTAAACTCATTTATTTACTAGCTTAGTGTAATTGACACTTCTTGATGATTGATGATGATCATTTTCGTGGTTTAGACTAGCGATGTGCGATGTCTCTTTGTCCGCGTGGGGGACTGTACCCTGTTTGTGTAGTTTCGGCTCAAATTGGTGGAGGGAGCGACCCATGGTCTTTGGGCCATATGTGGAGATTTGGCTCAAAGGTCTTCGGGCCGTTTGTGAAGCTTCGGCTCAAATTGATGGTTAGCGATCATGGAATAGTGTTCCGTTTGTGATGCGCGTGTTGGTGAGTTTTCATGCTTCCGTTTGTGATAGGCCTCCCCCTCTTTGTGATTTATGGATTTCTAGTTGATGATTTCTAGAATTTGTGATTCACCAATTTTGTGATTGGCATTGATATTTTTGTCAATATTTGTATGGTGAATAAAAATAAGAATATGACATTCTTTTAGTGCTTTGAGATTTCTTGAGATATTGTATGATTTTTGTTGTTATTTAATGTATACTTGTCACAGTATGGCATTATTGTTATCATACGTTTTTGTCATATCTCTTATTCTATCTCATTTTATCTGATATATATAGCTAGACTGATCCATTTATTATTTTCTTATTAAATACTACTCGGGTCAGACCGAGATGTTACAGGTGCTTCTGCTTGACTCATCTTCTGGGAACATTATCTGACTTTTGACTAACTACTTTAGTTTAGTAGTTTTTTGTTGTTATACATACGAGATGGAGACTCCTTGATGTATACATATTCTTTGGTGTAGCACTTGTACCTATTCTTTTGTTATATTGTGGATCTTGTTTGACCACTACTCTAATGTACATTTCTATGTGTTATATTGATATCTGTTTCCGCCTTTGTGATTTGGATATCTGTGACTGATTTGTGTTATGCTTATTTCTATATTTGTTTTCAAAGATCATATAGCCATTGTGTAATAGCTTTGAGTGAGTATCGGTATGTCGGATTTCCTCTTGAAATGAAATGCATGTTATACTATCTGACATATCGGTGCTCGCACAAAGTAATTACATGGATGGTCACTCCTCAACAGCCTTATTCTTCATGCCAGTTGACGGCATTACTCCCTAGTGTCCTTGGCTGGCGTGAGTATAGAGGTGGGGCATCACAGCTTGGTATCAGAGCCAAACTTTTGAACAATGTAGAATAATATAGCAAGGATCGTTTTCTTAAGTCTTTATTAGGAGTCGTGCTTTAGGATTTATCCGAGTCTTTGGACCTGTTCTTTCCTAATTTCTTTTATGATGTCTTTTTTTATCGATCATGATTGTTTGACATTCATTTTGTGAATAACCTTTTTCTTCTTCTTTCTTTCTTTCTTAAAGAAGAGAAATGGTTAGACCAGGACATCCCAGCGCTGGTCAATCCAGTTCTACTCCTCAGGATGGAGTATTTATATCTGCGCAACCGCTTCTAGATCTTGTAAAGAATGCTCAAGCTATCGGACCCATTCCTGAGCCTACTCACCCAAAATCCGGATTTGCTAGCCTGTGTAGTGATTATACAATTTGGGTGGAAAGTCGTTCAAGGGTTTCGAGGGCGTTTTTGAAGTCCAAGCTTGGCTTAGATCATGTGACCACATCTTTTCTCGTATGAATCTCATTGATCTGTATCGAGTCCAAGTTGCTTCTAGCATGCTCCAAGAAAGAGCATTAGATTGGTATAAGCTTCTGATTTCTAAAACTATTGAAGCGGATCTTACTTGGGAGCAATTCCGGGAAAGATTTGAATCGAAGTTTGTACCAGAAGCTGAGAAGGTGACTTTGGCCCGTCATTTTATTGACCTTGTTCAAGGTGAATCTTCTGTGGTTGATTATGTCGCATCTTTTGAATCCCTCTCTAAATATGAGTTGATTATGTAAATACGCCATTGAAGAAAAATCAGAGGTTTGTCTATGGCTTGAATAAGAATCTCAAAAGCCTTTAATTCTAAAACAGGAAGTTTCATTTGATCAACTTGTTGATATCGCTCTTCGACTTGAAGAGGCAGATAAAGAGAGTGATGTTGAAGTTGGGAGTGCCAAACCGAACTTCAACAACAACAAGAAGATGCCCAATAAGTTCAAAGGTCCTTATCCCAACAAGAAAGGGAAACAAGTAGAAAAGACTCCTACTTCTAGCCGTGGAGAATGCTACAATTGCGGTTCTAAGGACCATTATGCAAATAAGTGTTCATAGCCCCTTACTTGTCACTATTGCAAAAGTTCGGGCCATTATATATCTTCCTGTCCCAAGCTTCAAAGCAAGAAGGAGGGAAAGCTAAATGTGGTGCAAGCCCTTAGTAACACTTCTCGTGGTCAAGGTATTTCTCATTCTATCATTGATGGCATTATTATGTTTCGCGATCATCCTATTCAGGTTCTTTTTGATACGGGTGCATCCCATTCTTTTATATCAAAAGATCTTGTTGACACATTTTCTTTAAGTGTTATGGATTTGATGACTTCTTTGAGAATTGCGAATCCGGTTGGTGGATCCGCAACACTCGGTTTGCTTTGTAAAGATGTCAAGATTATTTTATGTGATTTTTCTTTCCGAGCTGATTTGCATGTCATGCGTTTCTTAGGCTTCGGAATGATTTTGGGAATGGACTGGCTTAACCATTATGAAGCCCATATTCTTTGTTCCAAGCGGACTATTCATCTTCGACATCCTCTATCTGTTAAGCAGATTTCTGTTGTCCTTAAAGATTCGGATTCCAATTTGTCCGCATCCTTATATTCTTTAAATCTTCATGATGACGATAATGATGATGAGGAAGATGTCATTTCTCTCATTCATGTTGTTCATGAATTTTCAGACATATTTGAGCCCGTTTTAGGATTACCACCAAAGTGAGCAATTGAGTTTAGAATTAATCTAATCCCTGGAGCCCTACCTATCACTCGTTCTCCTTACCGTATGTCCAATAAAGAAAATGAGGAGATGCGTAAGCAATTATTCGAATTGGAAGAGAAGCAATTTATCCGTTCTAGTTCCTCTTCTTGGGGAGCTTCAGCTATTTTTGTGAAGAAATCCGATGTTACACTTAGGCTTTGTGTTGTCTACCACAGGCTTAATGATCTTACCATTAAGAATAAATATCCTTTACCTCGGATTGATGATTTCTTTGACCAACTTTGCGATGCTAGAGTCTTTTCACAGTTAGACTTAGCAACTGGTTTTCATCAGCTTCGTATTGCTGAGGATAGCATTACTTTGACGTCGTTCCATACTCGTTATGGATATGAATGGCTTGTTATGCCATTTGGTTTAACGAATGCTCCAGCTTATTTCGTTGACCTTACGAATCGAGTTTTCGCAGACTTCCTCGATCGATTTGTTCTCATCTTTATAGATGATATTCTTGTTTATTCTAAAACCGAGGAAGAGCATGAAAAGCATCTTCGGATTGTGTTGGAAACTCTTAGGAGCCACCAATTAAAAGAAATTTTTTCTAAGTGCCACTTTTGGCAATCTCGTGTGAAATTTCTTGGTCATATTATTTCCGAATCTGGAATTTCTGTGGATCTTTCAAAGATCGAAGCGACTCAAAATTGAAAGAGACTGGAGAGTGTGACGAAAATCCGTAGTTTTCTTGGATTGGCGGGTTATTACCATCGTTTCATAAAAGGCTTTTCAAAAATTTCCGCGCCTCTTACTAACTTGACAAAGAAGGGAGTTAAATGCATTTGGTCGGACAAATGTAAAGCTTCTTTTCATAAATTAAAAGTACTCCTTTCCGTTGCTCCTATTCTTGTGATTCCCGAAGGGAATCAACATTTTATCATATTTACCAATGCTAGTCGTGTTGGTTTGGTAGCCATTCTTATGCAAAGAGAACGTGTTATTGCTTATGCTTTCAGCCAATTAAAGCCTGCCGAGACTAGATATGCCACTCATGATTTAGAGCTCACGGCTATTGTTTTCGCCCTTCGAACTTGGCGTCGTTATCTTTTGGGAGAAAAATTTATTCTTTATACCGATCATTAATCTTTGAAGTATTTATTTTCTCAAAAGGAACTTAATTTGCGTCAACAGCATTGGCACGAATTCCTTGCATCTTATGATCTTGCTGTTCTTTATACTTCCGGAAAGGGGAATCGTGTTGCCGATGTCCTTAGTCGTAAGCAACAAGCGGTTGTTTCCATGATGATATTCGAATGGAATGATCTCGAGACTTGTCCACTTGTGAGATTCAAGATCGTGAATCCGATTTATGTTTATCTCTTATTTTATGTAGCCTTGAGGCACATCCTTCTCTTTTAGACCGCATTCTTGAAGCTCAAAAGCTAGATCTCGATTTGGCCCTTCTTAGCCAAAGTCGTAGGGATAAAATCGATAGTGAAGGATTGAAAGACTTTGATATTGATGGTCGTGGCGGTATTCAAAAATTTGGTAGACTCATCGTGCCAAATATTAGTGATCTTCGTAAAGGCATTTTAGAAGATTCTCATCGTCCTAAATTTACCATTCATCGTGGTAGAAATAAAATGTACGCGGATATGAAGTGACTTTATTATTGGGATGGAATGAAATCTGATATTGCTAACTTTGTTAAGCGTTGCATGACTTTCCTACTCGTTAAGGCCGAGCATCAAAGGCCCGGTGGGTTATTGCAACCTTTGGACATCCCAATTCGGAAGTGGGACAAAATTTCCATGGGCTTTATTGACGGTTACCCCGTTCTCGTTCGGGTCATGATAGCCTATAGGTGATAGTTGATAGACTTACAAAATCCACCCATTTTATTCCCGTTCGGTCCAATCGGACCGTACCTCTTTTGGCCAAGCTCATTATTAAAGAAATTGTTAAATTGCATGGAGTTCCTACTTCTATTGTTAGCGATCATGATCCATTGTTTACTAGTGGATTTTGGAAGATTCTTCAAAAATCTTGGGGAACGAAGCTTAATTTTAGCACCGCTTATCATCCTCAATCCGATGGACAAACCGAGCGTGTGAATCAAACTTTTGAAGATCTTCTTCATGCATGTGTTTTGGATTTTGATGGAAGTTGGAAAGATCATATTTCTCTTATTGAGTTTTCCTACAATAATAGCTTCCAATCTAGTATTGGTATGGCACCTTTCGAGGCACTCTATGAAAGGCTATGCCGATCTCCTTCTTGTTGGCTTAAGGCTGGCGAGAAGCTGGTTTTAGGTCCAGATTTTGTTCATGATTCCACAGAAAAGATTGACCTTATACATCATAGGATGAAAGAAGCTCAAAGTAGAAAAAAATTCTATGCCGATAAACGAAGAAGGAAAATAGAATTTTCTATGGGAGATTTTGTGTTTTTTCATGTTTCACCTATGAAGGGCATTGTGCATTTCAGCCGATCGGGAAAATTAGCGCCTCGATATATTGTTCCGTTTCCCATCACCGAACGCATTGGTTCAATGGCTTATCGCCTTTTATTACGGGCTCAATTTTCTGCTATTCATGATGTGTTTCACGTTTCTCAATTACGAAAATGCCTTTGAGATTCTGATTCTACTCTTGAGCCCGGTGTTATTGTAGAAGTTGAAGTTTCGCCTAATTTGACTTATGAGCAACATCCTATTCGTATCATTGCTACGGAGGTTAAACACCTTCGAAATAAAGATGTCCCGCTTGTGTAAGTCCAATGGTCCTCAAATCCTAAGGGATGTTCTTGGGAATCAAGAGAATTCATCGAGCGAACACATCCGGACTTATTCTCTCATGCTCTTTGAGGTGAACTTCTTATTTCAAATTTCTTTTGTGTTGTTATGCTTTTATGGTTGTTACTTTTTATTTTCTTCTTGAATGTTGCGAGGATGTAATTTATTTAAGGAGGGAGCCTGTAACAACCCGCATATTTTACGATTGTATGTTTAAATATTTTATTTAAATATAACATCGTTAGTTGGATTTTAGTCCGTAATGCTACTTTTTGCAAACAGTCGAATTTGGACTTAAGACCTCTTCCATTGAGTTCAAAATGACGTTTTGCGACCCTTTTGAGCATAAACATCGATATGTTTCGAGTTAGCTAGAATTTCGACCTTTTCACTTAGGGCTTTGGGTTTGGGTTTCAGCCCACTAACCCAACTCATCTTATATCCTAACTTCTCCCCTCTCCTCTTTATTCATTCTAATATTTCCTAACAATTCAAGCTTTAGAAAAAAAGGGGAAGCGAAAAGATATTAGAAAATCCTAAGCCCTAGTTTCTTTGCAAATTGTGGTTCTACCTCCAAAATCAAAGAGAAGCTTAGGTAAGCATCTCCTTCTTCTTCTCCATCTTAATCTCTCTCCAATTTCAGAAATTTCCTATAACCTAATTTAGGAAATCATTGCTTAAAAGCATAGATTTAAGCTTCTTGGGTTGAAGTGAAGAGTGGTTGATCTTTCCTATGTATTTGAGCTTCTCCTTCATTGTTTTTGGGTTTAAAGGTGAGTTTTTTTGAACTCACATCTATGTCTATATCTTTGATAGTTGTTAGGTAGTGATTCCTAACATCTATTCCTTGTTCAGTTGCTTTGGATTGAATTGGTTTTATGAATATTCCAATTTATGATGTTTTGGAGCTAAATCGTTAAATTTTTTAGCTTTGATGTTTGATCATGCTTTTGGTGGTATGGGGCTGGTTGCCGATTGGCGTAAATCCCTAGCGTCCATCGCTCGTCCGATCGCATATTGTTTGGGATTTTGTCCCTTCAGGGGCTAGGCTAAGAATACTGGAATTCCCAGTTCAGTTGACTAAACATGAAGGTCAGTCGGCTGAACTAGAACCCAGGAATTTTCTTGGGCCATTATCAGTCGACTGACCACTCTGGGTCAGTCGACTGAGCCTGAAACCGAAAGTTTCCAGGCATGTTTTAGTCGAATGACCACTTTCGTTCAGTCGATTGAACCTAGAAACAAAAAGTTTCCAGCATTGTGTCAATTGACTGACCACCCTGGTCCAATCGACTGAATCTACTATCTCTGCCAATTTTTCCTTTTGTGTTTGAATTTCCAATCTTTAATCGATTCTTGGTTCTCCAATTTGTTGTTATCACCCTTGTTGACTTTGATAACTGTTTTTGGGGAATATCCATTTTGATGGATTTGTATCGATTTCTTTGGATTTAATTCACGTCTTCGAATGTGAATTTTTGGTGATTGATTGTTTTTACAATCAATTTTGTGATTTATCACTTTAAAATACAAAGGTTTTTTTACTAATTGTAAATATTCAAACTATTTCTCAAATATGATTTCAACTTTATTTTAATACAAAGCTTGTTTATAAAACCGTTTTCCAATCTATTAGTATACACAAACCTTTACCTCATTCATTTGAGAAATCTAATTAAATTGCTTAGTAAAACTAGTGGTATGAAACGCTTGCGTTTACATCGTTGGTTAATTTTTGGACTTGTTCGATTGAAACTCTTGTGACAACTTTCGAGTGGAGATCTACAATTTGTTCGTAAATATTTAAGTTAAGCCAGTGGTTATGGGACATGAACTAAACTCATTTATTTACTAGCTTAGTGTAATTGACACTTCTTGATGATCGATGATGATGATCATTTTTGTGGTCTAGACTAGCGATGTACGATGTCTCTTTTGTCCGCGTAGGGGACTGTACCCCATTTGTGGAGTTTCGGCTCAAATCGGTAGGTTAGCGACCCATGGTCTTCGGGTCGTTTGTGGAGCTTCGGCTCAAAGGTCTTCGGGCCGTTTGTGGAGCTTCGACTCAAATTGATGGTTAGCGACCATGGAATAGCGTTTCGTTTGTGATGCATGTGTTGGTGAGTTTTCATGCTCCCGTTTGTGATAGGCCTCCCCCTTTTTGTGATTTATGGATTTCAAGTTGATGATTTCTAGAATTTGTGATTCACCAATTTTGTGATTGACATTGATATTTTGTCAATATTTGTGGTATGGTGAATAAAAATAAGAATATGACATTCTTTTAGTGCTTTGAGATTTCTTGAGATATTGTATGATTTTTGTTGTTAATTAATGTATACTTGTTGCGGTATGACATTATTGTTATCATACGTTTTTGTCATATCTCTTATTTTATCTCGTTTTATCTGATATTTATAGCTAGACCGATCCATTTCTTATTTTCTTATTAAATAATACTCGGGTCAGACCAAGATGTTACAGATGCTTCTGCTTGACTCATCTTCTGGATACATTATTTGACTTGACTATCTACTCTAGTTTATTGTAACAGCCGGATATTTTCAACCATGCGCATCCACACATGTCGGACTTGAATTGCTCAAATTACTGCGTTGTAAATAAAATTTGGCAAATCTCAGAATATAAAGTAAATAAATAATCACAGATCACAGACACAGAGTAAATAATAATGCAACGGAATTAAAAGAGGTAGTAGTTCATGAAGCTACTATAAAAAAAAGATATATCAGAGTTGAAAAAGATACAAAAGGAGAGTAATAAGATACATCAAGTACAAATAAGAATACATCACCGAAACACTGGATACAGGAAGCAAAATAGATGGCTGGATCTTCAAGTAAAGCTCCAACTTCGAAGGTGAATCTTGAATGCAGAATCACTCAATCTGACTCGAGCGTAAAGCAAAACACAAAACACTCGAGTCAGTACATAAATACTTATGAACTGTAAATCAACTCAAATCAAAATCATTTCATTTCAAAACTATATTCCTTTCAAGATAGTTTATACTTCGAAACCAAAACCATTTTTACTTCAAAACTATATTCAAATCAAAATAGTTTGTACTTCGAAACCAAAAACATTTTTACTTCCAAACTATATTCAAATCAAAATAGTTTATACTTCGAAACCAAAACCATTTTTACTTCAAAACTATATTCAAATCAAAATATTTTATACTTCGAAACCAAAACCATTTTTATTCCAAAACTATGTCTAAGTCAATACGATATCATTTCCATTTCAAACATATATCACCTTTCAAAAATCATAATACTTCAAAGTTATAACTCTATCAAAACCAAAATACTTGAAATCATTACACTTTGAAAATAATAACATTTCGAAATCATACATTGGAAATTTTCAAATTTATTCAATTAAACTCAATTTTCAAATTTCTAATTTAATTCAATACAAACCATTAGTATCAATTCAATTTTGTTTTCCAACAAAACTTTTCAAATCTTATAAATTTCAAATATAGATTTGATCTACAAAATAAACCATCCGGTTTTAATATATTTTCAAACTTTAATATCCCGCATTTCAAAACTAAACTTTATAATTTGATAAATTCATATCTCAAATCTAATTTCATTATTATTTAGTTTTGAAATATTCATTTCATAAATCCAATATTGTTTAAATAAACTTAAATTAAAAGTAAACCAAATATCTTTTCATACAAATATAAACTTCAAATATTCATTTATCAAATTCAAATATCATTCCAAATTCACATTCTTTATCAAAATAAAGATTATATCATTAAAAACCATTTCGAAATCATTAAAATATCATATCCTTCAAAACCTCATTATCAAATCATTATTTGAATTCAATTTCAAATATTCAAATTTAAATATCATTTAAAAATCAAATATGTCATTCATTTATTATTTCAAATATCATTACAAAAATACATTTCAAAATTCCATTCAAAAATTCATTTATCTCATTTGATTTCATTCAACTTAACACATAACCAAGTATACCTTATTTAAATTCAAATTCAATGTAAATTCCTTAAAAATTCAAATTTAAATATTAAATTATATTCAAAACTCCTTATATTTCACAAATAATCAATTCCAATAGTCAAATCATTTAACACTTTAAAATATAACACAAACAGTGTTAAAATCTATAACATTTCAAAACATTGACAAAATATAACAACGACAGCATTTATAAAGTGCGATCGTAGCTTATAGTTTCCAAAATAGTTAGTTCAAGAATAATGGCATTTATAAAACGCCGTAATAGATATTTAGTTATTTCAAACATAGTTACTTTCAAAACAACAGCATTTTTAAGTGCTGTCATAAAACTATAGCATTTTAGAAATGCTATTAATAAAATTCCAGATTTTATTCTAACTTTTCAAAAATAATAAAACTTCAAAATTCTTCTATTTAAATTTATAAATTATACTTCTAGACTTCAAAATTTCACATATAATACTTTTAACATATGATTTATCATAATAAATTTAAAATCAAACATCGAATTAAAAATTCAATTCATTTGTTAAGTTAAAAGGTCAGTTTATTTACTTATTAAATTTAAACAAAAATTTAACATTTTACCTCAAATATCATTTCAAAACTTTAAATTAAATTTCCATTATTTGTTTGCATTTTAAAATATAATTTAAAGTCAAAATCACATTTACTTCAAATTTACATACTTAAATTCACAAATTCAAAATTTAATATTTAACTTTCTTAAAACCATAAAATATATATTTTAAAATCAAATTTCATACTTTAAAAATACATATCTATATAAAAATCATTTCAAAATTATACACAGGGTCTGTATATAATTTTCTAACCTAGGTCAAGTGATACAGATATTTATCATTTCAATCCGTAGTTTACAAAGAAAACCGGGTTCTATCATTTCAAAACCGCAATCCCAAGTAAATAAAAATAAATAAAAATCGCTCTAGCCTATCATTTCAGCCCATAATGATTTTTCCCTACTCTAAAGTCCGTTTGGGTATATATCATATCAACCCATAGTGATTCTATTCTAACAGGGAACTTGCAGTGTGAATATATGCATAAACAATATAAACAATGTCAATATCACAATATAATGTCATATATCATATGTCAGGTGATAATTAACAGTTTTAACAGAGTAATAACATGAAATAACATATCATATAATCATAATTTAATTGCATAACATTTTATATTACTAATCACATGACATCCATTCACCAATTCATAAAATGTCAGAGTAAGAACGACTCACCTTTTCAAGCTGGAGTTAGCAAGTCAAACTACACGAATGAATTCCATAAAAACACGATATGGCACGACATAGCACGACATTGGATTCAAATGAGAGAGATAGCCCAGACATGATCTTGTAAACAACAACCAAACAAGACAAAACAACACATGAATATACACCACAAACAATATTGGACAAATTGAAAAATGAAAGCAATAAAGACAAGATAGCTCAACCTTGCCTTAACCACTCCAATGCTCGACCACAGGGGATCTTTTTCTCAGCCATTGATGTGTGTTTGGGTCAGGTATGGAAATAATATAGCACGGCAACGTGAGTGTGAAAAGGGTAGGTGATGCAACATGAAGAATACATAGGAACAAGACAAATAAAGTGGAATTTTGAGCAAACAAGGCCCAGCCATAAGGTCCATTGGGCTTGGCTCATGATTGTACAGGTCATTCAGGTCTGGAGTTGGCTAAAGTGGTAGCCAGAGAAGGGGAACTTGCTGATGGTGGCGGCTAAGGGGTGGCCGAAGTGAGTAGATGAAGATTAGGAAGGAATTTGTGGTCTAGGCAATGTTTGGAAGGTTTTTGAGCAAATTTGTGGGGCTAGCATCAATGGATGGTCATGGCTACTGTCTGTAAGAAATGCGTATTACGAATCTAAAGGCTAGGATTAACACTAAAGGGGGGGGGTGAATAGTGTTAATAAAGAATTACTAAATCTTTTTCAGTTTATGTTAATTTAGGCACCGATGTATGCAATATACAAACACAGATATGATCACATAAACAAACACAGATGCAGAAATAAAATAAAAGCAGTAAAGGAAAGAACACATTGGATTTTATACTGGTTCGTAGTTACCCTACATCCAGTCTTGCAACACAAGTATGGATTTCCTTTCAAAAGCAATTGTACAACTACACCCTCGGTTTCAAGGCTACGAGGTACACCCTCCAGAATTTCTATCCTCTGGGTAGAGATACTTGATTTCCGGACCACAAGTTTACCCAATTGATTTACCAAGGCTACAATCACACCTTTTCTCTCTTGATTGATTTCCAAGGCTACAATCACACCTTTTCTCTCTTAATAGATTACAAAGAAGTCTATAATTCTGAATAGCACAGAGAACATTGTAGAGATAGTGATAGAGAATCAAACTAGAAGTAATCGAGTTTGATTCAATGTTGATTTCGGCAGAGTAATGGTAAGGATATGTATTAAGTAATGTGGAAGAAGAAGAGGAGTGAAAAACAAGAAAATCTGATATAAAATTCGTTGAAATAACCCCTATTTATAGAAGAACAACAGCCATGTCCATTCATGAAGAGTTATGGCGAATAGACACTTCTTTTGAAATTTAAATTTTGAATTCAACTGACACCATGTCGACATGGTTACCCTAGGCATGTCGACATCCCAAAGCAATTTTTGGTGATTTGATTTTCTTTGAAAATAACCTTTATCTTATATTAAAACTATTTTAAACTTTACAAATAACTTGACTATAGTTAAAATTCATAAGTAAATATAGAGAATAATATATATAAATTTTGAATACAATTTTATATTTAAATCTAAGTATAAAAGTTAAATATATAATTCAAAAAGATAGTTTAAAATCAGGAGTAATTTGACTTTGAAATTAAAGATAATTTAGAGGCTAAAATTATTTAAAATCAGGATAGAGGGTTTTGATGTTTTTAAAAGGAAAGTTTTGAAATCATTTTGAAGACAAGATAATTTTGTAAAATCATTTGAATTAAAATTAGTGGATACAAAAAAATGTTCCACTAGATTTTCATAGGTTCCATCCTACTTAGGGTTTCATCCCTTTAACAGGCTCGAAGTGGATTTCATTCCACGAATAAATTGGATTTTAAGATGCCAGTGCTTTTCTACAAGTTTTAACAAAAATTCCTAATAAAAATACTTATGCTTGAAATCTTGAACTCTTGATAATCTTGATACTCATGTGTCTTCTATCTCGATATCTTGAATCTCTATATTGTACAGTCTTCATTCTTGGTACCTGCATGGTTAAATCCTGCATATACATAAAATCTAAACTTATAATGTCAGTATTTATATTTTATAATCTATTCTAAGGTTGTTGTCATCAAAACCATCATCTCACGGACTAACAATCTCCCTTTTTTTGATGATGACAACCTTTATTTATAAAATATTATTTCTATCCTAATAACTCCCCCTAAAACTAATAACTCCCCCTTAATTTATGCCTAACTACCCTATTTTATATTTCTCCCCCTTTGTCATCAACAAAAACTCACTCCCCCTCTGGACTTCAGTACCTGCATTGATAAACTATACAGTGGAATATGTAATATATAGATTAAGAAATAATTATACTTTTGAACATGATAACTAATCAAAGACTATATACATTTCAATGTATATATATGTTTTATACAACAAACTTCAAACAAATATCAAGAAATCAATTCACACAAACTATCAATCCAAACCAAATCAATTGAAAAAAATATCAAACAAGGTAATGAAATCAAACGTTACGAGGAACTTCTGTCCATCTTTCTTCTCCAAATATAGGGTCTGCTTTAATTGCATCCTAATTTTCATTGTTATTGGTGAGAGAGACATGAGGATGTGCGTCGTTATCATCCTTGTGCAGAGAGGAGATCATCCATCGTATCGCATCGAAGTGCCTTTCTTGTTCCTTGATCATCTGTATTTGACTCAATTCTAAGTGACGCTGGTTACGTAGAATAAACGAGAGAATATTCTTGAACTAATTAAGGGTTTCTTCAAGATTTTCGGATAGATTGTGAATAGGATTAGCCATAGTTGAATTTGTGAAAGAAATAAAGGATATAGATGATAAGAAATAAATTTCAGTGAAGAATTCTGGAAGAAACAGGTATTTATAGGTGTAAAAATTCGTTTGAAATGAATAGACATTTGATAGTTATTCAAATTTCAAATTCAAAATCAATTGTCATTTCTGACCAGTACATGTCGACATGGTCATATAGGGGATGTCGACATGGGTTAGTGAAAACTTATGACTAATTTGATTTTGTGAATAATTGTGTATATATATATTTATATAATATACTAACATTTATTCTGGAGATAAGATAACGTAGATAACAGAAAGGAAATTTCATTTCATTGCATACTACGAGAATACAACGATTAAGCACACAACAAACTACATGAATATTCGAAATAAAGCAAACTAAAACAAATACAACACGATACGAGAAGATAAAACTAGTTAGAGGATGAAGATGATGAAGATAGTCCAAGTTTCTTGCCGACTTTTGAAATGAACTTGTTCATCTTCGAAGAAATATTATCCAACTTTTTACTAACGGATCGTTTAAGAATCCGTTGATTCTCAACAATAGTCTTTTGGTTTTTGAGAAGGGTTTTGGTGGACGGATTTGGAGGATAGTCAATACTTTCCAAAGAGGTTTCACCTTCTTCATCTTCAATTTCCATTTCATCCCCTTCTTCTTCTTCTTCTTCTTCCTCTTCTTCCATTTCCTCATGAGCCAAACGCTCTTCCTTTTTGGTAAGGGTCTCATAAGGTAGAAAACCAAATGGAATTTTCATAAGCGAAATGTTGGAATGATTGAAAACCTTTTTAGAAACAAATTCTTCGCCTTTGAAATCGACTCCAAAATAGTAAAAATCCGAGTGAGATAAATTCCATGATATAAAGTATTCTCACCCATTTCAAGATTTTTGGGACGAAGTTCGTCCAAAATAACTTGCGTCCAATTTATGTCATAATTTCCAAAAATAGCAAACAATACTTTGCAAACATTTGAAGTAGGATTGTTAAAATTCCCCGACCTTTGACGCAAAGTATGTTGCAAAAGAAGATTGACAATTCTTGCTTTTGGTCGAAAATTTCTTTTTTTAAATTCAAAATCATCATCTCTTTCGAAAATGTGATGAAATGTCTCACGATCATGGTCATCGATTTTAAAGTTAGAAAGATCCATTCCCGAATTCTTACAATTGAGAATAATACCCAAAAGTTCACAATTCAAAACAATTCTAGTGCCTTTGACACTACTCCAAATTTCATTCTCATTACCATCATAAAATCCGCAATTTAAATTTGCATAGAAAATTTTGACAAGATTAGGATAGCAAACAAAATCATTTTGAGAAGCATCAATAAGACTAAGAACTCCATTGTTTGCAAAAAGAGAATCAATTTCATAAGAAGAAAAATCTTGAAAAATAGCAAATTTTCCGAGATGGACTTTGGCATAGTTAGCATAATTGATGTATGCTTTTATTGCCTCTGGATCATTGAATAATTGCTCTTTGATTTTTCTGGAAATTCTCACGGTGGATGTGTTGCTTGAAGAAGCCATTAAAGTAGAGAGTAGAGAGCTTGAAGTTATGAAGAGAGAGTTTGAATTTGAAAATGGGAGTGAAAAGATATGATAAAAGATAGTGAATAAATAGATTCTCAAATGACATATTCTCTGGTCAAATGGTAGCTTTTCAGAGAATTGAATGAAGTGAGAAGGTGGAGGAAAATTCAAACATTTGAATTAAAATTTTGAAATTCAAATTCAGGTACCCATGTCGACATCATGGTAGGGACCATGTCGACATGTGCCTTTGAATTTTCATGAATTGATTTTTCCTAAGTTCTCTAATATATATGTAAATATTATTATTATTTTTAATGCCTATATATATATCTGAAATATTATTAAACTTCAAGTATATTACAGAAAATATTATTATACTATTAAAAAATAATAAAAACAATAAAAATAATAATAAAATAATGAAATAATAATAAAAAATAGAAAACAAATTTTAAAATTCAAACAACACACCAATTCAAAATCAATCAATCAAACAATCAAGCAACTAATTCTAAGCAAGTAATTTCAACCAATTATATTATAAACGTGTACCTTTTTCTGAGTTCATTTCTTTGAGTTCGTCGGAGTCGTGAACAGCTGTGAAACACAAATTCGAATTATCTGTCTTCTGATCATCATCACTTGAGGACTATTCTGAGTCATCTAGAGTAGCAGTAAATGCACACTTCCGTTTCTTTGCTGGATCATTGTTCATAGGAGGATTTTGCCTATTTGGATACGGACAGTCTCTTTTGAAATGGCATGGTTTATCACAGTTGTAACATTATTCATTATTTGGCACTACATTCTGATTTCCAGAATTCTTATAGTTGTTTCTCTTGAGATTATTCATCTTTCTGTATTTCAGGAATTTCCTAAAATTTCTGGTCATAATGGCTATCTCTTCATCGTTATCGCTCTTTGAGTCTGATCCATCGGTCAATGCATTGAATGCCATTGATTTCTTTTCATATGCTTTATTTTATCTTCTCCCAATCATTTGAACTTCATACGACATTAGATTTCCAATTAATTCTTCTATCTTTAAAGTACTGATGTTATTTACCTCTTCGATCGCAAGTGTCTTTTGATCCCATTCTGGAGTTAGAGAATTTAAAATCTTTCTGACTTGATCTTCTTCACAAAAATCATTTCCCAAAGATATTAGAGAATGCACAATATCTTGAAATCTACTATACATATCGGAAATAGACTCATTAGGACTCATTTTAAATAATTGAAACTGATTTGTGAGCATGAAAATTTTGGTCTGTTTAACTTTGCTTGTTTTTTCATGAGTAACTTGCAAAGTTTTCCAGATTTCATATGCAGACTTACAAACTAATACTCTATTGAATTCATTTCTATCTAGTGAACAAAACATAATATTCATAACCTTAGAATTATTTTGAGCAACAGTCTTTTGCTCAGTAGTCCACTGTGCAAAATTAGTTGTGGGTTCAGAATATTCAGTTTGTGTGATATTCCAAGTGTCTAATCCTATAGATTGTAAATATATTTTCATCCTACGTGCCCAATATGCATAGTTACTGCCATTAAAAAGTGGTGGTCTGACAGTAGACTGACCCTCTACAAATGAACTAGTGACAGGGATATTAGTGTTAGTAATAGTACCGGTGTTGGTAGCCATTTTGAAAACTTTTCAAAAATCAGATTATGAAACTTTGAAAACCTTTTCTGATACCAATTGTGAGAAATGCGGATTACGGATCTTAAGGCTAGGATTAACACTAGAGGGGGAGGGGGTGAATAGTGTTAATAAAGAATTACTAATTTTTTTCAATTTATGTTAATTTAGACACTGATGTATGCAATATACAGACACAGATATGATCACAGAAACAAACACAGATGCAGAAATAAAATAAAAGCAGTAAAGGAAAGAACACACCAGATTTTAAACTGGTTTGGAGTTACCCTACATCCAGTGCCGCAACACAAGTACGGATTTCCTTTCAAAAGCAATTGTACAATTACACCCTCGGTTTCAAGGCTACGAGATACACCCTCCAGAATTTCTATCCTCTGGGTAGAGATACTTGATCTTCGAGCCACAAGTTTACCCAATTGATTTACCAAGGATACAATCACACCTTTTCTCTCTTGATTGACTTTCAAGGATACAATCACACCTTTTCTCTCTTAATAGATTACAAAGAAGTCTATAACTCTGAATAGCACTGAGAACCTTGTAGAGATAATGATAGAGAATCAAACTAGAAGTAATCGAGTTTGATTCAATGTTGATTTCGGCAGAGTAATGTTAAGAATATGTATTAAGAAATGTGGAAGAAGAAGAGGAGTGAAAAACAAGAAAATCTGATATAAAATTCGTTGAAACTAACCCCTATTTATAGAAGAACAACAGCCATGTTCATTAATGAAGAGTTATGGCGAATAGACACTTCTTTTGAAATTTAAATTTTGAATTCAACTGACACCATGTCGACATGGTTACCCTAGGCATGTCGACATCCCAAAGCAATTTTTGGTGATTTGATATTCTTTGAAAATAACCTTTATCTTATATTAAAACTATTTTAAACTTTACAAATATACTTGACTATAGTTAAAATTCATAAGTAAATATAGAGAATAATATATGTAGATTTTAACTATAATTTTATATTTAAATCAAAGTATAAAAGTTAAATATATAATTCAAAAAGATAGTTTAAAATCAAGAGTAATTTGACTTTGAAATTAAAGATAATTTTGAGGCTAAAATTATTTAAAATCAGGATAGAGGGTTTTGATGTTTTTAAACGGAAAGTTTTGAAATCATTTTGAAAACAAGATAATTTTGTAAAATCATTTGAATTAAAATTAGTGGATACAAAACAATGTTCTTCTAGATTTTGGTAGGTTCCATCCCTTTAACAGGCTCGAAGTGGATTCCATTCCACGAATAAATTGGATTTTAAGATGCCAGTGCTTTTCTACGAGTTTTAACAAAAATTCCAAATAAAATACTTATGCTTGAAATCTTGAACTCTCGATAAGCTTGATATTCATGAGTCTTCTATCTCGATATCTTGAATCTCTATACTGTACAGTCTTCATTCTTGGTACCTGCATGGTTAAATCCTGCATATACATATATATCTAAACTTATAATGTCAGTACTTATATTTTATAATCTATTCTAAGGTTGTTGTCATCAAAACCGCCATCACATGGACTAACACTGTCTTGGTCAGAGGAGAGGCTGATGGTTGCTGTAGATGGTGGTGGTGTGGTCGGTGGTGAAGGTGGAGGGTAGTGGCCGAGCAAAATAGAAGAAGAGGCAAGGCAAAACATTGAAAATTTAAGAGAAGAAGAGAGGCCATTACTAATTATTTCTCAAGAATGAAGATAGCCGTGAGAAATAAAAGGAGGAGGAAGTTTCTCACATGAATGATGTGGGAAACACACAGCTACACAAGGTGGAATGAATGGCCAAAAGAATTGATTTTAAAATGCAAAGGAAAATGAAAGGGCAAGCACACGAAAAGTCAAGGAAAATGAAAAGGTTTGTGTCTCTTAGTATTTCTTATTTCATTTAAATTAAAATAAACAAAATGCAATTAAAAAAATAAAATAAAATAATGAAAAAAATAAAATAAAAAAGAAAATAATTAAATAATTTAAGGAAAAATATAAAATAAATAAGAAAATAGCTTAATAATTGAAACTAGACTTTAAAAATTGAAAACAAAATACAATAAGCATTAGAAAATTATAACAGCACTTATAAAATGTTTTAAAAATAAAATATATGCATAACATATCATATATACATATATACAAAAATTAGAACAAACAAAAGTATTATTTATATAATTTAAAATAGACAAATTTTGTTAAATAAATCAATTTACCCACAATATTGCAAAAAGCATAAGTTTCACAATATAAATCGGATTTCAACGAAACGAAAAGCAGTATTATTGAAATTTAATTTATTTTCATAATAAAATATAAATTTTAAAAATTTAAATTTTAAATTTAAAAGTCAAAATTTGACCATTTTGACCAAAATTCACTTTTTTGTAAAATATTTAATATATTCAGGTTTGAAATTATAATTCACATACAAATCAAAATTAATATTTAAAATAAAAAATTATTCATTTTAATAAATAAAATAAAGTTTTTAATTCAAGCATTCAAATTGAAAGAAAATCAAAATAAACAATTAAAATAATCACAAAATACAGGGTTGTTACATTAGTAGTTTTTGTTGTTATACATACGAGATAGAGACTCCTTGATGTATACATATTCTTTTGTGTAGCACTTGTATCTGTTCTTTTGTGATATTTTGGATCCTGTTTGACCACTACTCTGATGTACACTTCTATGTGTTATATTCATATCTGTTTCCGCCTTTGTGATATGGATATCTGTGACAGATTTGTGTTATGCTTATTTCTATATTTGTTTTCGAAGATCATATAGCCACTGTATAGTAGCTTTGAGTGAGTATCGTTATGACGGATTTCCTCTTGAAATGAAATGCATGTTGCATTATTTGACATATCGGTGCTCGCACAAAGTAATTACACGGATGGTCGCTCCTCAACAGCCTTATTCTTCATACTAATTGACGGCTTTACTCCGTAGTGTCCTTGGCTAGTGTGAGTATAGAGGTGGGGCATCAAAATTACCCTTAATTACTTTCCATTTATTAATTACTTTAATTAATTAACCTTTAATTATTAAAAATTAACATTTAATTACTTAATTTATCTTTAATTAAGAAATTATTCATTAAGTAATTAACCTTTAACCATTTAAATGAATAATTAATTAATTATTCTTTAACCAGCAATTAATTTAACCTTAATTACTTATATCATAAATTACTTAATTAATTTGAAAGATGAAACATTTTATCTTTATTTTAATTACATCACTTAATTTAATTAAATTCAGTGCTTCGCATTTATTTAAGAAACCCTACGAAAATCATTTTTTGACTTCACCAATAAATTACACTTTGGAAACGCTTGGAATTTATCTAATCATCTTGATAAAATTATTACAAAACCATATTAATAAGTTCTAAAAAATAACACTTAATCTTATGGAAATAAATCTTGGAAATTTATTTAAAAATCTTGTAAATAAATTTACTTTGAAAACTTGATCTATATTCCCTTAAAAACTTATTTACTTAATAATCTTTTAAAGTTAAACTAACATTTGTTCAAAAACATATTATATCTTCGAGTTTGAATAAGACCCGAGCCATACTATTAAAACCCCGAGCCAAAACGACATTTTCCCAAGCAAAACTTCGGGTTAGTCGCGACTTCACTTGCTTCGAGTATTTTTCGCGAATCCCTCGAGTCAAACCCGAGCGTATCTTCGTCTTCCTCAAAACCCACATCACCTCTAGATGCACAACCTTAAGCGTGCACGTGCACGGCTAATCGCCGGTCCTCCGACCAACTTCCCTGCCACCCACACATCATCGACGATCGTATCGACTAACCCGAGCGTCCAGAATCACCAGTCTTGCCTGAAATCGAAATATGGTATACCCAGTTCCATCTGAAAACAACCCCAGTCACCAAAAAGCACCCTGTGCCGTCTCCTCTAACCATCATAGACCCTACGACCACGTCCAAAGATTCGCCAGAACCTCCTCTTCTTGTTCCCCTACGTCTGATGCCCTTGAATTCACCATCGACGCTGCGATGATCATAGAAACTCAAACAACCCCAAAAGCAAATCGAACCCTAGAGCGACATCAGCCTGCCGCCACATTCATCTAAAATGTTTCCACTATTTTTCCATGAATCCCTTACACACGAGCTAGCTTCGACAGAAAGCTTGATCCACAGAATACCGTCGATCGACAGAATTTACACAAAACCAGTTTTCTATTCAACTCTGTATTTCTCAATCGATACAACACAAAAAGTTTAAAATTTACTTTTAAAATTTATGATTTTCCAAAACGAACAAGATGATGTATAAGAATCTGGAATTTATAAAGTTTGAATTTTTGACATTCTTACAATCTTACTGTATTTTCTAAATTTCAGAAAATATTCTAACTAATTTTATTTGAAAATATTTTTACAATTTAAATCTTGATTATATGAGTATGTTTTGTTCAGATCCTAATACCTAACAATAATTAGAGGAAGGTAGTTTGATTTTCTGAAATGATTTTGCAAACTGAATCAAGAACAGAGGCTTAATCTTCTGGTTTCCAGACATGCACAGCTAATTATAAACAAATATACACACAGACAGACAAGCACATTAACAAACATACAAAAAACTTCAAGTATATTAGGGTTTAAGGGTTTGCTCACATGGATGGCTTGAAAGCAGAGAACTGGAATGATGTTTGAGCCTGGAACATAAATTTTTTGATCCTGACTTGCATCAGGCTTTTGAAATTGTAAAAGATTGAGTTGGATTACTTCCAGGCTTTAATTTAAACTCGCTTTGATTATGCTTCAGGTTGATTTGCTGAGATAATTTTGTTTCCAGGTTTGCTTGTATCCTTGTTTATAGTTTTTTCGAATTTCCTGAGATGATTCCTTTTTTACTCTTGATCAGGTTTTGGTTTTAGCCTTTATAAATTCTAGGCTTAAAACTTTGTAAAAGAAGTTGTCTGTTTGAACCTGATGCTGATTCCAGATTTAAATTTTTGATTTGCATTTTATTTTTCCAGTTTTTGTTCCAAGTTGTATTTGTTTGAACCCTTGTTTTGTTTTGATATTGAGATGATTTTGTTTCTTTAGTTTTGAAATGTATGAAAAGAATTGGAAAAAGGAAGTAGATATATTTATAAATCTTGTTTTCATTTTTATTTAATTTAAAAACAAGTGACACTTGTAATTATAATCTAATTTAAAATAACACATGTAATATGCATGTTAGGATTTAGCTACAAATGTTAATACATGGCCTCATTATTTTACAAATGTCCTCGGTAATGTATTTCTATAGTTTAAACCTTTACTTTAATAAATTTATAGATTTAGTTTTTCTTTAGATATTTACATATTCAATTTTATTTTATATTTATCATGATTTTCAAAAATATTTATCTCGTGTGTATTTTATGTTAAAACCCTTGTTTCATTTAATTTACAATTTATATTTAAACCTTTTATGCTATTATAATTTATAAATCATGTTTTTATATTTTCTTATTTAGACCTTTATATATTTACAAACTACATATTTTTAAACACTACAAATAATATTTTAAATACAACTTTATATCATATTTCCTACTTAAATAAATTTTTTTTCTTTATTTATCATTTATATAATCTTTTAAAGCAAAATGGTTTTAAAATTTAATTACACATGAATAAATATATTAGAATTTTATCTTAATTAGCCTTTGAAACATTTATTATATTAAATTTAAAATATCATTTTCAAATCAAAATGCATATTTAATAAAATTGGAAACAATTTCTTATTAACTTAAAAATAAAATTTTAAATCCAATTTATTTCCAATATTTTGTTATGATTTTCAAATTCAAATTTCAATTAAAAATGAAACAACTAATATTTTTATTTTATTTTGGAAAAACTCAATTTTATTCACAATTTATCAAAAATTAAATTAGTTATCAATTTAAACTTGGCTAAAATCTGGGAATGTTACAAAAATAGTTTATATTAAAATAATTATAAATTAAAATATAAAATAATTTAAAAATACTTTATATAATAAAATAGTTTCCTCAAATTTCCTAAATCGATACCAAATCAATTCGAATTTCAAAAAATTCAAATTTAATCCAATCTCAAATCCTAAATTTCAATTTATTTCAGTTTCTCAATAAACCATTTCAAATTACATCAATTTCAAATACAGATTTGAACCACAAAATAAACCATCTATTTTTCAATATACTGTAGGATCGATTTCACCCTAGAGGGGGGGTGAATAGGGTGATTGTGTAAATTGTTAAAATTAATTGCGGAAGCTTATAAATTAATTTCAATTCAGATCACAGAATAGCAGCACAGATATTGCAGAATATAAATAACAGAATAAAATAGAACAACACAGAATTTACCCAGCTTCGGCAAAACCCTGCCTACGTGCTGCCCCCAAGGTTTCTACTAGAAATTAGATAGTCCCTCGCTTACACACGTAAACTCGCTATACCCGCTATTGACTAATCTAACTCTAGGCTCAAAACCCTGCCACAACTCAACTACCGAGTTGCGAATTCTCAAGCTACGCCACGTAGCTTGTCCCCTAGTCACACGACTAGAATTTGAAACGGTTTAAAAAATAAAAATACAAATTTAAAAACAATGTAAATAAAAACAGCCCTAAAAAAAACTAAAGCCTTTTAAAATAAAAAGGCCGGCTCAAACTAAAACAGTTCATCCCTTTTTTTTTTTTTTTTATTTCACTATGCCGGCCCTTTTTCTTTTATCTCGTAGGTGATAATGTCGGCTTGTTCTTCCTTCTGAGATTAGGGCTTCGGCTCTTGTTTGTTCCTCTTCCTTCAATAAATTAGGGCTGGAATCGAAGATGCCGATATTATATTAATCGATCGAATTTGTGATTTTCGTCCTTCTGCCCTGTCGATCGACTGCCTCCTTGTACCTTGCTTCGGCTACTTCGATTGATCGAGTTCGATTACAATTTTGGTGAGTACTTTTATTCCTTTTGCTTTCTGATTGAATGCTTGAACTTGATGCATTTTTCATTGCCGATGATGAATGTTTATATAGGATTCAAAACCATATTTTTGTGTTCGTATAAATTTTTGTTTGAATTCGTCTTCACCGTGCTTTGGCCGCTCGATTTTGTTTTGATGATTTAGATGTCACTGACTATTTCAATTTCGTATAAATTGATATTGCTTGGCACTCACGGTTTCGATTTGTGACTTGGTCATATGCTTGGCTATCACGGTGTAATATACTCGGCTTGAATTTGACTTTAATTTGTGACTTCTGTATACTACGGCTCTGACCATTTCAACTTTGATTTCGACACGGCTTTGATTTGTGAATTCATGTGTTTGCTTCGGCCCTGTGAATTCATTGTACTTAGTTGTGATGTTACACTTGTCTTCATATGACCTTGACTTTGTTATACCTTGCTGTGCATTGCATTGATGATTTTGGCCTTGACCACCTTGATGCTGTAACCATTCTGGTTCATGTTGAGTTGGGTCGTCTGTACCTCTGTTCAACAGCTTGTCGAATTTATATGTACACTGTGTCACTCTTGTAGTTGTAACTGGACTGAAATTGACTCACTTGAACTTGTTGTCACTAGTTTTCATTTGTAGTTGTATTCCTTTCATGTTTGCATACTGTACTTCATTAGCCACTGTTTGGTTGATGTTCGTTTATTGTTCGAGACCATTCGCATATCAGTTGTATTTGTTATCCTTACTTGAGCATTCTGTTGCATTTGTGCATTTTGAAAATGTTGCATTGTACTCTGACCTTGTTGCCTCTGTTCATTTGCCAGTTAGCTTGCTCGTTCGGTCTTGTTCCTTCACTTTACTTGAGCATGTTGCAGTGTGTCACCATATTGCTGGTTCTGTTTGCTTTGACTTCACTTGTTTGAGACTGATATCTTGATTGATGCTGTACATATTGCTGTTATGCTGGTGACATTGGTGCATTGTCTTCAGTTGTATTCATTGGTCATTATTTCTTGTGTGCTGTTTGAAGTTCTGATCCCTTTACATCTTGACCTCGAGCTCTGTCTTTACTTCTGATCTGATGCATTTTGGCTTGATGGCAGAGGCAGTGTAGTATTGTCGCACTTCACCTGTTATGTCTGCATTTTTGCTGCAATCTTCATGATTGCACTGTTCTCTGCATTTACTTGGTTGTCGACACTGATTTTTGATGTTTTTGCCATTCACTTGTGCTGTGCAGTTTTGTGCTTTGAGTTAGTTTCATTGTTGCTTCTGAACTTGGTTCACATCATGTTGATTTTTGAAATTTCACTTGAGTTGAATCCATTTTCAAAACTCGGGTTTGACCTTGTGCTTGTGTCATGATTTTCAATGTTATTGCACGTGAGTTGAACCCGGTTTTTCATTTGGGTTTGACCTGTGCTCGCCTGTCCCTGTAAATCAATCAAGTGCATATATCGGCGTGCACGGCCTTGTGACATATACAGTAATACACTGTGTATGTCACAAGTTGTTCGTGTATGATGAATTCAAATTTAAATTATGACGAACAACCCAAATAACTGAGGCAAATCGTATTTTCAAAAATCATATTTCATTTTATATTGCAAAAATATTTCTTTTTCAATTTTACTGCGTTAGTGAATATTTTTGCAGATTGCTCAGATGCTGGATTCAAACTGGAATGCAGTTGAAGATAAATACGAGTGTGAGTGATATGTAGTGAGGTGCTGATGTAAAATAGTGATGTAATTGAATTTGTATCAAAGTTGTATAGTGAATAGTGAGAGCTTGAATTTGTATACTATTCAAAATTGTAATAAATATTTGTTTGAATAAAATATTCGTTTGAATTCAAATTCCGTGTTATTTATTTTATTCAGCAAATATTTATTTAATCTGTGAAAAATAAAATAGTATATTATCAAATACATTTAAACGAATGTATATATGTTTATTATCATCAAACAAAAATCATATAAGAGCATATTCAACAATCTCCCCCTTTTGATGATAACAAACATATATTTAAGATTTTGAATATGTTAAATGTATTTGATCATTGATATGCTTTAATTGCTCCCCCTATTTAAATGCTTCCTCTCTACACAAAACTCCCCCTACATATATGCATACAAATAAAATATGCAAATGAGTCTAGATGCAAAATGGAAAATTATTTGACCTTTGCTTGATTTTATTTGACAAAATCTTGACTTTTCTCTCCCCCTTTTGTTATCAGCAAAAGAATAATAGTGTTAGAGAAAATAGAGATAAAGTTATCGATATTAACCAACATTAAAACTCAATTAAATATAAATATTAAATTTCAATAAAAAATCAAACAAAAATCATAAATATTTTGTTAGGCGCATATTCCACTTTTAGAATGATAGGAATGATATCATCATATAATACCATACAGTTGTGTCTATTTGTGGTATATTTATATCAGAAATTTGAATATCTACTAACCATGCATAACCGTTAGGACTTTTAAATGAGATTAGTAGTATTCCAATTTTATTTTTAAAAAAAATGAATTCAAGTATCTTCTAACCACGCATAACCGTGAGGACTTTTAAATGGGATTAGAATCAACTTGTTTATTTTACAAATCAACTTTTGATATGCGTTCCATACATGCATAACCGCGAGGACTTTTAAATGAGCATGGAAGCACATAACAAATTCCAAGTAATTCGCCCATGCATAACCGTAAGGACTTTTAAATGAGAGTGAATACTTTGGTATTTATTATTATTATTATTACCCTTTTTTTTTAAAAAATGTGAAAAATGAAAAACGAACGATTCCTGTTTAAAGTACCACATATCGACAAACTATATAGAATTTTGATGAGTGATGGTCGTTAGAAATATGATAGATATAGAGATGGCCATGGAATTTTTACCAACAAACAGTTTTATAACTCTTGTTTAAATTTCTAAAGAAATTCATTAATTATACCGTCTCGAGTCATAATATTTGATCAACATTAACACTCATCACTTTTTCAATCACTATTTTTCTTTTCGATAAACATTAGGGAGTCAGATTAGTCAAAATAGTCATTTAAAATCAAATTCAAAAATAAATATGAAATTAATTTTTCAAAAAAATGACTAATCTGAAAATATGGTCAAAAATGATTTTCTCCAGGGGGTTTTAAAAGAAAATTTTCTGCTATTTGAAAATTATTTTAAATGAAGAATATACAGATATTTTCTTTGAAAAACGATGCAGTTACTAAATGTCTCAAAAATCACGTTCAACTTGTAATTTTTCTATCAACTAGATTACCAGTGTAATCTGCATCTGAATTTCTTTTTCACTCAAAATTATCATTAATTGAATTCGATTGACCAAACCATGAAGTGTGCAACAAAAATTTCAAACTCAATTTTAACAACAATTTAAATGACATTCTTTTGAATTTGAATTGAAGCCGTGTAAATAATCGAAAACCGTGAATAAAGAGTTAGCCGTATTATAACCAAATGTATCATCATTCAACAAAACACTATTTTTAATCCAAACTGATGTATAAGAAGTAATTCAAAGAATCTAGAGAATTTTATAGTGTTTTTGGCATAAGAATATAATTGGCCAACTATTTTGAATAAGTCAGAGTCAAAATCATCATCTTTTCATCATCTCAATATTGGCTGATTTTAATTCAGAATACGGTGCAGATTATCACATTAAATATATCGTTTAACACATACCATTACCTGTTTTACCTTTACGATATTTTTCGTTATTGTCTGTTGTGATTCTGTCACCTTTATACTAGGCTAAGGAACTTTGCTTTGTTGCTCGTTGTGTTCTCGGAACAGCCAAAAATCCAGAGAACAATATTGTTGTTCCTTAGCCTGCCACCACACCTACACGATGAAAGATTTATGTGACCTATTTGTTTTTATAGGTCCATGGTTGTTAGTGGCAGAAAATTTTGAAAAACAATTTTGTGGAGACCCAAAACTATTTATAATTGTTCCATTCGGCACCCAAATTTGTTTAATTTTGAGATTTTTTATATTTGTGCCTTTTGGAACCCAAATCGGTATACTTTTCACATGTTTGGGTCTATACCAACAATTATTGTGATCGTGTCCAAATTTTCTACAAAACGTGCACATGGAATTAACTTGACTAATATTGCTTTCAACAAATTTCGAACTATTATATCCAAGTCCTTGTCTAACCGTATTAACAGTTTGCTTTCCTAATAGCATATTTAACGATTTTTCACTTTTTGAAAATTTATCAAAAGTCGTTGACAATTGTTGGACTTGTGATTTGAGAGATTCATTTTCGTTTAACAACTGTGTGCACTTTTTAATAGAATTCTCTCTCCTAGTATTTTAATTCTCCTTTAAAATCAGAATTTCATTTTCAAGTGATTTTATTTTAATTTCTGATTTTTTAATTTCTTCATCAAACGTTGGACACATATCACACTTAGGGATTCTACTTTGATAGGTTTTAACTAATTGATCAAGTTGTTTATTGCATTCTATCAAAGTATCCTTTTGAGATTCAAGTTTGGCGTATTTTTACCTAAGTCGTTCAAAATAGCCGTTTACTTCATGAAAATATATAAGCAACTCAGAATGGGTAAGTTTTGATACCTCACTTGGCTCGTCATCGTCACTGTCAGTTGTATCACCTCGAAGACACAATTCTGCCTTTTCGCTTTCACTGCCAGTGCTTTGATCATTCTCGTCTATTTCATCCCAAGTGGCTGCAAAACTTTTCTTTTTCTGTTTCTTTCCATGGCTGAATTTATTTTGTGGACAATCGGGCTTGATATGGCCGGGTTTGTTGCAATTATAACAAATAAACTTTTGTTCTTCTGAGTAGTCTAGTGCTTTGGCTATTCTGCTTTTTGCTTTTTGAATTTGAGCTGAATTTCCATGTTTCTGATTCCATTTTTTGAATTTCCTTATTAACAGCTCTAGTTCTTCTACACCATCATCATCTTCGTTATCATCATCACTTTCGGTAGTTCCTTTGAGCGCTATTGATTTCTTTCGATTATCTCCTCCTTCACGCTCTTCCTTGAATTTCATTTCTAGCTCATAAGTGGTGAGATTTCCGATGAGTTCTTCGACTTTCATTTGTTTCAAATCTTTTGATTCTTGAATGGCAGTCACTTTTGCTTCAAATTTTCATGGAAGGACTCTAAGGATTTTTCGGATTATCTCCAACTCTATGTATGATTTTCCAAGAGCTTTTGATTTGTAAACGATATTGGAAAGTCGTCCATGCATCTCTTTGACATTTTCTTCCTTCGCCATTGTGAAGTTCTCGTATTCGCTGCTTAGCATGGCAAGGCAAGATTCTTTGACTTGAGATGTTCCTTTGTGAGTCACTTCTAGTGTGTGCCATATTTCCTGTGCAGTTAGACAATGTGAGACAAGATTAAATTCAAATTGATCCAATGAACAGATAATAGAATTCATAGCTCTAGCATTAGCATTTTGTAATCTATTTTCTAGATCTGTCCATTGATCTTTTGGTTTCTCTATTCTTGATTATCTATAGTTATAGTTGGTATACTATAACCTGTCTCAACAATATTCCAAGCGTCAATGGTTTTCAGAAAAATTTGCATTCTATTTTTCCAGTAAGCATATTCACCATTGAACATTGGTGGTCTAACTATGGATTGACCTTCTGTAAAAGCATTATTAAAAGAAGCCATTTTTTAAAAATTCAAATTTTTTAAAAACAAAAATTGATTTTTTCAAAAAATCGAATTTTTAAAACAAATGTTGATTTTTGTAAAATCAAATTTAAAAAAAAAAACAAAAACGGCTTTTGTTCCTAGCTCTGATACCACTTGTAGGATCGATTTCACCCTAGAGGGGGGGTGAATAGGGTGATTGTGTAAATTGTTAAAATTAATTGCGGAAGCTTATAAATTAATTTCAATTCAGATCACAGAATAACAGCACAGATATTGCAGAATATAAATAACAGAATAAAATAGAACAACACAAAATTTACCCAGCTTCGGCAAAACCCTGCCTACGTGCTGCCCCCAAGGTTTCTACTAGAAATTAGATAGTCCCTCGCTTACACACGTAAACTCGCTATACCCGCTATTGACTAATCTAACTCTACGCTCAAAACCCTGCCACAACTCAACTACCGAGTTGCGAATTCTCAAGCTACGCCACGTAGCTTGTCCCCTAGTCACACGACTAGAATTTGAAACGGTTTAAAAAATAAAAATACAAATTTAAAAACAATGTAAATAAAAATAGCCCTAAAAAAAAACTAAAGCCTTTTAAAATAAAAAGGCCGGCCCAAACTAAAACAGTTCATCCCTTTTTTTTATTATTTCACTATGCCGGCCCTTTTTCTTTTATCTCGTATGTGATAATGTCGGCTTGTTCTTCCTTCTGAGATTAGGGCTTCGGCTCTTGTTTGTTCCTCTTCCTTCAATAAATTAGGGCTGGAATCGAAGATGCCGATATTATATTAATCGATAGAATTTGTGATTTTCGTCCTTCTGCCCTGTCGATCGACTGCCTCCTTGTACCTTGCTTCGGCTACTTCGATTGATCGAGTTCGATTACAATTTTGGTGAATACTTTTATTCCTTTTGCTTTCTGATTGAATGCTTGAACTCGATGCATTTTTCGTTGCCGATGATGAATGTTTATATAGGATTCAAAACCCTATTTTTGCGTTCGTATAAATTTTTGTTTGAATTCGTCTTCACTGTGCTTTGGCCGCTCGATTTTGTTTTGATGATTTAGATGTCACTGACTATTTCAATTTCGTATAAATTGATATTGCTTGGCACTCACGGTTTCGATTTGTGACTTGGTCATATGCTTGGCTATCACGGTGTAATATACTCGGCTTGAATTTGACTTTAATTTGTGACTTCTGTATACTACGGCTCTGACCATTTCAACTTTGATTTCGACACGGCTTTGATTTGTGAATTCATGTGTTTGCTTCGGCCCTGTGAATTCATTGTACTTAGTTGTGATGTTACACTTGTCTTCATATGCCCTTGACTTTGTTATACCTTGTTGTGCATTGCATTGATGATTTTGGCCTTGACCACCTTGATGCTGTAACCATTCTGGTTCATGTTGAGTTGGGTCGTCTGTACCTCTGTTCAGCAGCTTGTCGAATTTATATGTACACTGTGTCACTCTTGTAGTTGTAACTGGACTGAAATTGACTCACTTGAACTTGTTGTCACCAGTTTTCATTTGTAGTTATAGTCCCTTCATGTTTGCATACTGTACTTCATTAGCCACTGTTTGGTTGATGTTTATTTATTGTTCGAGACCGTTCGCATATCAGTTGTATTTGTTATCCTCACTTGAGCATTCTGTTGCATTTGTGCATTTTGAAAATGTTGCATTGTACTCTGACCTTGTTGCCTCTGTTCATTTGCCGGTTAGCTTGCTCGTTCGGTCTTGTTCCTTTACTTTACTTGAGCATGTTGCAGTGTTTTACCATATTGCTAGTTCTGTTTGCTTTGACTTCACTTGTTTGAGACTGATATCTTGATTGATGCTGTACATATTGCTGTTATGCTGGTGACATTGGTGCATTGTCTTCAGTTGTATTCATTGGTCATCATTTCTTGTGTGCTGGTTGAAGTTCTGATCCCTTTACATCTTGACCTCGAGCTCTGTCTTTACTTCTGATCTGATGCATTTTGGCTTGATGGCAGAGGCAGTGTAGTATTGTCGCACTTCACCTGTTATGTCTGCATTTTTGCTGCAATCTTCATGATTGCACTGTTCTCTGCATTTACTTGGTTGTCGACACTGATTTTTGATGTTTTTGCCATTCACTTGTGCTGTGCAGTTTTGTGCTTTGAGTTAGTTTCATTGTTGCTTCTGAACTTGGTTCACATCATGTTGATTTTTGAAATTTCATTTGAGTTGAATCCATTTTCAAAACTCGGGTTTGACCTTGTGCTTGTGTCGTGATTTTCAATGTTATTGCACGTGAGTTGAACCCGGTTTTTCATTTGGGTTTGACCTGTGCTCGCCTGTCCCTGTAAATCAATCAAGTGCATATATCGGCGTGCACGGCCTTGTGACATATACAGTAATACACTGTGTATGTCACAAGTTGTTCGTGTATGATGAATTCAAATTTAAATTATGACGAACAACCCAAATAACTGAGGCAAATCGTATTTTCAAAAATCATATTTCATTTTATATTGCAAAAATATTTCTTTTTCAATTTTACTGCGTTAGTGAATATTTTTGCAGATTGCTCAGATGCTGGATTCAAACTGGAATGCAGTTGAAGATAAATACGAGTGTGAGTGATATGTAGTGAGGTGCTGATGTAAAATAGTGATGTAATTGAATTTGCATCAAAGTTGTATAGTGAATAGTGAGAGCTTGAATTTGTATACTATTCAAAATTGTAATAAATATTTGTTTGAATAAAATATTCGTTTGAATTCAAATTCCGTGTTATTTATTTTATTCAGCAAATATTTATTTAATCTGTGAAAAATAAAATAGTATATTATCAAATACATTTAAACGAATGTATATATGTTTATTATCATCAAACAAAAATCATATAAGCGCATATTCAACATATACTTCAAACCTTTAAATATTCAACATTTTCAAAACTAAATTTTTGATAATTCCATTTATATCTCAAATTAACTTCATAAATATTTTGTTTTGAAATATTCACTCAGTAAAATCCAACAACATTTGAATAAAACTTTAAATTACAAATAGACTAAATATTTCCTTCAATTTATTTAAACTTGAAATATTCATTTAATCACCTTGAACCAAATCAAGTCATAAAATCTTATCCTTTAGAAATCTCAAATTCAATAAGTTCCAAATCGATTTTAACTAAATATAATTCTCAATTAAATACGATTTCAAATCAATTTCAAATCTATCTTCTCAACCTTAATTTATTAAAATCATTATGAACTCTATATTAAAATATAATTTAAATAAATACTCAATCATATTATATTTTAATAAAATCAAACTTTATTATTAAACTTATTTTATATTAAAACAAATTTATACATAGCTTAAAATCAAGAATTTAACTATATATAAAATGACATTTATATAATATCTAAAATAACTATTTATATAAAACCATACATTTCTTGCCAAAACCATATAAATCATTTCAAAATATTTATATATAGACCAATGATGTCTGTATATAATTTTCTCCTATGGTCAAGTGATACAGATATTTATCATTTCAATCCGCAATTTAAATATATACGGGTGATATCATTTCAACAAATTATATACATAAAAATCAAAATATAAACAAGTTATAAAACCCATATATTCTTGAAGTACATATAATGTAATAACATATCCCTGCATGCAAATATATAACTTTAAATATAACTTATAGAAACTTACGTGCATAGCAACATACTATATACCAAATTATATAACTTAATACATACATACATACATACATACAAAGATATATATATATATATATATATATATATATATCAAATCATACAAACTTATACTCACAGAACGTATACACATAAAAATCTATATAAACTTTATTAACACACACACACACATATATTTAAAATCAAAGTCTCAACAATTAAATATAAAACAACATATAAGACAACTCAGGCAAGCATTCACGACGAATCGAAAAATGGATGGTGCTATATTTTTTTTTAAAAAGCTTCATGCAAAATATATCTTTGGTGTGTTTGTGTGTGTGCATATATATATGTTACCATTTTCTTTCACGGCACAAAAGTGACCAAGATTACAATGCGAAACCATATATATATAAAATGATAGTGATGGTGTTGAGGAACAAGATATAACAACTTATATAAACGTGTATAGTTATATATGAAGAAAGAGAGAGAAAAATTGCATGCACTCATGCGGAGGAAAGGAAAGAGTCGAGGATGTTTTGTGCTACGGCGAAGAGGGTGGGTCGGCTCGATGGAAGCTGTTGACATGGGGTGTGTGACGCCCCACCTCAATACCTACGCTAGCCAAGGACACTACGGGGTAATGCCGTCAACTAGCACGGAGAATAAGGCTGTTGAGGAGCGACCATCTGCGTAATTGCTTTGTGTGAGCAACGATATGTTAGATAGTACAACATGCGTCTGGTTTAAGGAGGAAATCCGACACATCGATACAAACTCAAAGATACTACACAGTGGCTATATATATTCTTCGAAAACAAACATAGAAATAAACATAACACAAATCAATCACAGATATCCATATCACAAAGGCGGAAAAAGATATGAACATATAACACGTCAAAGTGTACATCAGAGTGTGGTCAAACAAGGCCCACAATATCGCAAAAGAATTGCTGCAAGTGCTAGACAAAAGAATATGGATACATTAATGAGTCTATATGTCAAATGTATACAACAAAAACTACTAATCTAAGTAGTTAGCCAAAAGTCAGGGTGATAATTTCAGACGTGAAGTCAAGCAGAAGCACCTGTAACATCTCGGTCTGACCCGAGTATTATTTATAAGAAAATAATAAATAGATCAGTCTAGCTATTAATATCAGATAAAATGATATAGAATAAGAGATATGACATAACATATGATAACCATAAAGCCATACAGTGAAAAGTATGCAATTGAAAATCAACTAGGGATTAATCAATTTCACAAGAATCTTCTCAAAGATCAAAAGGAATGTCATACTCTATATTTTCATTCACCGAAACCATGAATATTGACGATAATATCAATGCCAATCACAAAAGTTAATGACACACAAATTCACCAATGCACAAATATTGACAACACATATCAATGTAAATCACGAAAATCGGTGAAACACAAACTCTAGAAATCATCAATGAAAATCCACAAATCACAAAAGGGGGAGGCCTATCACAAAACGGGAGCATGAAAACTCACCAACACGTGTATCACAAAATGGAACTCTATTCCATGGTTGCTAACCATTAATTTTGAGCCGAAGCTCCACAAAACGGCTCGAAGACCTTAGGTCGCTACCCCACCAATTTGAGTCGAAGCTCCACAGAAACGGGGTTTAGTCTCTCTCGTAGACAAAGAGACATCGCACAATTGCTAGTCTAAATCACAAAAATGACCATCAACGACCATAAAGAAGTGTCGATTACAATAAGCTAGTAAATATAAAAGCTTAGCCTCATGTCCCATAACCACTAGCTTAACTTAAATATTTACGAACAAATTGTAGATTTCCACTAGAAAATTGTCACAAGAGATTCAATCGAACAAGTCCAAGAATTAACCGACGAAGTAAACGCAAGCCTTTCATACCACTTGTTTTATGAAGCCGTTTAGTTAGATTTCTTGTACGAGTAAGGAGAAGGTTTGTATATTTTTAAAATGACAAATCACAAAAATGATAGTGGAAACGATCAATCACAAAAATTCACATACGAAGGCGTGAATGAAATCCAAAGAATTCCATTCCAAATTCATCAAAGTGGAAATACCCTTTCTACACGACACGGCGCGACCTAGCAGATGAGCGACCTAAGGAATGGTGCGACTCAACGGTGCGCACGACCTAAGTGGTAGCGGCATACGAGCAGGCGACTTAAAAGGTGGCGCGACCAAAGTGCATGCGACCTAAGGAATGGCGCGACCTAAGTATGGCGCGACCTAAGTCCCAAGAAGGCCGAGCGACCTAAATGGTCAAATGGGCGCGACCTAAGGGAGCAAGCGACCTAAGGCATAGGGGACGACCTAGCATGGCGCGACCTAATTAATGTCGAGCGACCTAAGTAATACGCGGCTTGAGGAGGTGAGCGGCCTATGTGGTGCGACCTAAAGGTCAGCGACCTAAAGGGGTAAGAAGGCCGAGCGACCTAGCAGCTAAACAAGGTCGAGCGACCTAACGACTAAAGGGGTAACAAGGCCAAGCGACGACCTAGAACGACGCGACCTAACCAAATGCCGAGCGACTTAAGGAAGTAAAGAAGGCCGAGCGACCTAGCGACCTATGTTTACGACCTAAGGCCGAGCGACCTAACGACCTATGGGGGAGGAACGACCTAAATGCAGGCCGAGAATCCTTCTTATGCAGGCCGAGCGACCTAAGGGTTTTGGAGCTCAAAACTCGCTCGATTTGCAACCGATCGAGCACGGACGCTAGGGGATTATGCCCATAGGCTACCCGGTCGTATTGGCTTCTCGGTGCATCCCCTAAAACGTGTTAAACATCAAAAGATTGGATTTTTGAAGATATGAACCCAAAACACTAAAAATTGGGATTTTCACCAATTCAATCCAAATTAATGGCAAATGCATATGTAAAAGTGTTAAGAATTCATACCCAACAATCAAAGATAGTTATATACAAAGATGTGAGATAACAATCTCACCTTTACGCAAGATCAATGAAGAAGAAGCTTGAAAGCAAGGAAGAATCAATGGCTTCTCTTTGAATTTGGAGTTAGATGTTGGATTTGCAAATGAACTTGAGCTTGGAGTTTTAATTTCTCATTCCTTCCTCCATTTTTGATGAAGCTTGAATGTTAGGAAATGAAAGTGAAGTTATGAAGGGAAGGGGGTTGAGTTAGAATTAATAGTTTAGGCTAATGGGCTAAACCAAACCCAAAACCCAAAGTGAAAAAGTAGCAAAATTCCACTAACTTCAAACATATCAATGTTTATACTCAAAAAGATCGCAATCGGTGTTTTGAACTCAATGAAAGTGGTTTCGAGTCCTAATTCGACCGTAAAAAGTATCTTTTCGGACTAAAATCCAACCAACGATAAAATATTTAAATAAAATATTTAAATATTAAAATCATAAAATATGCTGGTTGTTATAGACTCCCCTCCTTAAAGAAATTGCGTCCGCGCAATATTTAAGAAGAAAATATAAGGTAACAACCATGAAAGCATATCAACACAAAAGAAATTTGAAATAAGAAATTCACCTCAAAGAGCATGAGAAAGTAAGTCCGGATGTGTTCGCCCGATGAACACTCTAGATTCCCAAGAGCAGTCCTTAGGATTTTAGGACCATCGAAATTTAACAAGTGGAACATCTTTATTTCGAAGGCGTTTGACCTCCGAAGCAATAAAACGAATAGGATGTTGCTCATAAGTTAAATTAGGTGAAACTTTAATTTCTTCCACAACACTGGGCTCAAGAATAGAATCGGAATCTCGAAGACATTTCCGTAATTGAGAAACATGAAACACGTCATGAATAGCAGAAAATTGAGCCGGTAACAAAAGGCGATAAGCCACGGAACCAATACGTTCGGTGATGGGAAATGGACCAATATATCGAGGCGCTAATATTCCCGACCGACTGAAACGTACAACACCCTTCATAGGTGAAACACGAATAAACACAAGATCTTCCATAGAAAATTCTAATTTCCTTCTCTGGTTATCGGCATAGCATTTTTGTCTACTTTGGGCTTCTTTCATTCTATGACGAATAAGATCAATCTTTTTTGTGGAATCACGAATAAAATCTGGACCTAAAACCAGCCTCTCACCGGCCTCAAGCCAACAAGAAGGAGATCGACATGGCCTTCCATAGAGTGCCTCGAAAGGTGCCATACCAATACTAGATTGGAAGCTATTATTATAGGAAGACTCAACAAGAGAAATGTGATCTTCCAACTTCCACCACAATCAAGAACACATGCACGAAGAAGATCTTCAAGAGTTTGATTCACACGCTCAGTTTGTCCATCGGACTGGGGATGATAAGCGGTGCTAAAATTAAGCTTCATTCCCAAAGCTTTTTGAATACTCTTCCAAAATCCACTAGTAAACAATGGATCACGATCACTAACAATAGAAGTAGGAACTCCATGTAATTTAACAATCTCTTTAATGAAGAGTTTAGCCAAAAGTGGAACGGTTCCATTGGACCGAACGGGAATAAAATGGGCGGATTTAGTAAGTCTATCAACTATCACCCATAAGCTATCATGACCCGAATGAGAACGGGGAAGGCCATCTATAAAATCCATGGAAATTTGATCCCACTTCCAAATTGGAATTTCTAAAGGTTGCAATAACCCACCGGGCCTTTGGTGTTCGGTATTAATGAGTTGGCAAGTCATGCAACACTTAACAAAGTTAGCAATATCAGATTTCATTCCCTCCCAATAATAAAGTCGCTTCATATCCGCATACATTTTACTACTACCGGGATGAATGGTAAATTTAGAACAATGAGAATCTTCTAGAATGTCTTTACGAAGATTACTAATATTTGGCACGATAAGTCTACCAAATTTTCGAATACCACCACGAGAATCAATATCAAAGTCTTTCAAACCTTCAATATCAATTTTATCCCTAAAATTTTGGCCGAGAAGTGCCAATTCGGGATCTAGCTTTTGAGCTTCAAGAGTGCGGTCTAAAAGAGAAGGATGAGCCTCAAGGCTACATAAAACAAGGGATGGACATAAAGCGGAAACACGATCTCGAATTTCACAAGTGGATAGAATTCTGAGATCATTCCATTCAGATATCATCATAGAAACAACCGCTTGTTGCTTACGACTAAGTGCATCCGCAACACAATTTCCCTTTCCGGGAGTATAAAGAATATCAAGATCATAAGCTGCAAGAAATTCGAGCCAATGTTGTTGATGCCAATTAAATTCCTTTTGAGAAAATAAATACTTCAAAGATTTATGATTGGTGAAAAGAATAAATTTTTCTCCCAAAAGATAATGACGCCAAATACAAAGGGCAAAAACAATGACCGTGAGTTCTAAATCATGAGTGGCATATCTAGTCTCAGCTGGCTTTAATTGCCTAGAAGCATAAGAAATAACACATTCCCTTTGCATAAGAATGGCGCCCAAACCAACGCGACTAGCATCGGTATAAACAATAAAATCTTGGTTTCCCTTGGAAATCACAAGAATAGGAGCATTGGAAAGGAGTTCTTTTAATTTATGAAAAGAAGCTTCACATTTGCCCGACCAAATGTATTTAACTCCCTTCTTTGTCAAGCTAGTAAGTGGCACGGAAATTTTGGAAAAGTCCTTTATGAAACGACGGTAATAACCTGCCAATCCAAGGAAACTACATATTTCTGTCACACTCTCCGGTCTCTTCCAATTTTGAATCGCTTCAATCTTTGAAGGATCCACGAATATTCCGGATTCGGAAATAATGTGCCCGAGAAACTTCACATGAGATTGCCAAAAGTGGCATTTAGAAAATTTTGCTTTCAATTGATTGCTCCTAAGAGTTTCCAACACAATCCGAAGATGTTTTACATGCTCCTCCTCGGTTTTTGAATACACAAGAATATCATCAATAAAGATGAGAACAAACCGATCGAGGAAGTCTTTGAAAACTCTATTCATAAGGTCAACGAAATAAGCCGGAGCATTCGTTAAACTAAATGGCATAACAAGCCATTCATAAGATCCATAATGAGTATGGAACGATGTCAAAGGAATGCAATCCTCTGCAATACGAAGCTGATGAAAACCGGTAGCTAAGTCTAATTGTGAAAAGACTCTAGCACCACTAAGTTGATCGAATAGATCATCAATCCGAGGTAAAGGATATTTTTTCTTGATAGTAAGATCATTAAGCTTGCGGTAGTCAATGCAAAGCCTAAGTGCACCATCAAATTTCTTCACAAAAATTGCCGAAGCTCCCCAAGGCGAGGAACTAGAGCGAATAAATTGCTTCGTCTCCAATTCGGATAATTGTTTGCGCATCTCCTCATTTTCCTTATTGGACATACGATAAGGAGGACGAGTGATAGGTTGAGCTCCAGGGATGAGATTAATTTTGAACTCAATTGCTCGCTTAGGTGGTAATCCTAAAACGGGCTCAAATATGTCGGAAAATTCACGAACAACATGAATAAGAGAAATAATATCTTCCTCATCATCATTATCGTCATCATGAGGATTTAAAGAATATAAAGATGCAACCAAGCTAGAATCCGAATCTTTAAGGTCAATAAAAATCTGCTTAACAGATTGAGGATGTCGAAGATGAATAGTTCGCTCAGGACATAAGATTTGGGCTTCATAACGGTTAAGCCAATCCATTCCCAAAATCATTCCAAAGCCTAAGTAGCGCATAACATGCAAATCGACTCGGAAAGAAAAATCACACAAAATAATCTCGACATCTTTACACAATAAACTGATTGTTGCTGATCCACCAACCGGATTCGCAATTCTTAAAGAAGTCATTAAACACAAAACATCCAAAGAAAAAATATCAACAAGTTCTTTTGAAATAAAAGAATGGGACGCACCCTATCAAAAAGAACTCGAATAGGATGATCGCGAAATAAAATAATGCCATCAAGGATAGAATGAGAAATACCTTTAGATGTGTTGCCAAGGGCTTGAGCAACATTAAGCTTTCCCTCTATCCAAATTTGAAGTTTGGGACAGGAAGATAAATAATGATCCGGGCTTTTGCAATAGCGACAAGTACGAGGCTTTGAACGTTTGTTCGCATAATGGTCCTTAGAACCACAGTTGTAGCATTGCCCACTACTTGAGGTAGAAGTCTTAGTTGTCGGAGGGGCTTGCTTCCCTTTCTTATTGTTGGGATAAGGACCTTTAAACTTATTAGTCCTTTTCTTGTTGTTGAAGTTCGGTTTAGCACCCATAACTTCAACATCACTCTCTTTATCTGCCTCTTCAAGATGAAGAGCGATATCAACGAGTTGATCAAAAGAAACTTCTAACTTTAGAAGTAATGGCTTCTTGAGACTTTTATTCAAGCCATAGACGAATCGTTGGTTTTTCTTTAACGGGGTGTTTATGTACTCGACCCCATATTTAGAAAGTGACTCGAATGGTGCAACATAGTCTATCACAGAGGATTCACCTTGAACAAGGTCAATGAAACGGTGAGCCAAAGTCACCTTCTCAGCTTCTGGCACAAATTTTAATTCGAAGCGTTCCCGGAATTTCTCCCAAGTGAGTTCCGCTTCATTTATTTCAGAAATCAGAAGCTCATACCAATCTAATGCTCTTTCTTGGAGCATACTTGAAGCCACCTGAACACGGTGAAGATCAATAAGATTCATGCGAGAAAAGATTTGATCGCACGTTCTCAGCCAAGCCTGGACTTCAATAATGGTTTCAGAACCTTTGAATGGCTTTCCACCCAAATTGGTATAATCGCTGCACAAACGTGCAAATCCAGACCTAGGGTGAGTAGACTCCGGATTAGATCCGGCTGCTTGAGCATTCCTTACAAGATCAAGAAGCTGCTGGGCAGACATAAATACTCCATCTTGGGGAGTAGCACGAGATTGACCGTCGCTAGGACGGCCAGGTCTAACCATTTCTCTTCCTTATGAAAGAAAGAAAGAAGAAGGATAAGGTTATTCACCAAATGAATATCAAGCAATCTTGATAGATAGATAAGGTATCATAAAGAAAATAGGATGAATCGGTACGAAGACTCGAATTAAATCCTAAAGCACGACTCCTAAGATAGACTTAGGACGACGATCCTTGCTAGATTGTTCTACATTGTTCCGAAGATTGGCTCTGATACCAAGCTGTGACGCCCCACCTCTATACCCACGCTAGCCAAGGACACTATGGGGTAATGCCGTCAACTAGCGCGTAGAATAAGGCTGTTGAGGAGCGACCATCCGCGTAATTGCTTTGTGTGAGCAACGATATGTCAGATAGTACAACATGCGTCTGGTTTAAGGAGGAAATCCGACACATCGATACAAACTCAAAGCTACTACACAGTGGCTATGTATATTATTCGGAAACAAACATAGAAACAAACATAACACAAATCAGTCACAGATATCCATATCACAAAGGCGGAAAAAGATATGAATATATAACACGTGAAAGTGTACATCAGAGTAGTGGTCAAACAAGGCCCACAATATCGCAAAAGAATAGCTGCAAGTGCTAGACAAAAGAATATGGATACATTAATTAGTCTATATCTCAAATGTATAAAAAAACTACTAATCTAAGTAGTTAGCCAAAAGTCAGGGTGATAATCCCAGATGTGAAGTCAAGCAGAAGCACTTGTAACATCTCGGTCTGACCCGAGTATTATTTATAAGAAAATAATAAACGGATCAGTCTAGCTATAAATATCAGATAAAATGATATAGAATAAGAGATATGACATAACATATGATAACCATAAAGCCATACAGTGAAAAGTATGCAATTGAAAATCAACTAGGGATTAATCAATATCACAAGAATCTTCTCAAAGATCAAAAGGAATGTCATACTCTATATTTTCATTCACCAAAACCATGAATATTGACAATAATATCAATGCCAATCACAAAAGTTAATGACACACAAATTCACCAATGCACAAATATTGATAACACGTATCAATGTAAATCACGAAAATCGGTGAAACACAAATTCTAGAAATCATCAATGAAAATCCAGAAATCACAAAAGGGGGATGCCTATCACAAAACGGGAGCATGAAAACTCACCAACACGTGTATCACAAAATGGAACTCTATTCCATGGTTGATAACCATTAATTTTGAGCTGAAGCTCCACAAAACAGCCCGAAGACCATGGGTCGCTACCCCACCAATTTGAGCCGAAGCTCCACAGAAACGGGGTTTAGTCTTTCTCGTAGACAAAGAGACATCGCACAATTGCTAGTCTAAATCACAAAAATGATCATCAACGACCATCAAGAAGTGTCAATTATAATAAGCTAGTAAATATAAAAGCTTAGCCTCATGTCCCATAACCACTAGCTTAACTTAAATATTTACGAACAAATTGTAGATTTCCACTAGAAAATTGTCACAAGAGATTCAATCGAACAAGTCCAAGAATTAACCGACGAAGTAAACGCAAGCGTTTCATACCACTTGTTTTACGAAGCCGTTTAATTAGATTTCTCGTACGAGCAAGGAGAAGGTTTGTATATTTTTAAAATGACAAATCACAAAAATGATAGTGGAAACGATCAATCACAAAAATTCACATACGAAGACGTGAATGAAATCCAAAGAATTCGATTCCAAATTCATCAAAGTGGAAATACCCTTGCTACACGACACGGCGCGACCTAGCAGATGAGCGACCTAAGGAATGGTGCGACTCAACGGTGTAAATGACCAAAGTGGTAGCGGCATACGAGTAGGGCGACTTAAAAGGTGGCGCGACCCAAGTGCATGGGACCTAAGGAATGGCGCGACCTAAGGCGCAAAAAGGCCGAGCGACCTAAGGAATGGCGCGACCTAAGGCGCAAGAAGGCCGAGCGACCTAAATGGTCAAATGGGCGCGACCTAAGGGAGCAAGCGACCTAAGGCACATGGGACGACCTAGCATGGCACGACCTAATCAATGCCGAGCGACCTAACGAATACGCGGCTTAAGGAGGTGAGCGGCCTATATGGTGCGACCTAAAGATCAGCGACCTAAAGGGGTAAGAAGGCCGAGCGACCTAGCACCTAAATAAGGCCGAGCGACCTAACGACTAAAGGGGTAACAAGGCCGAGCAACGACTTAGCACCACGCGACCTAACCAAATGCCGAGCGACTTAAGGAAGTAAAGAAGGGCGAGCGACCTAGCGACCTATGTTTACGACCTAAGGCCGAGCGACCTAACGACCTATGGGGGAGGAACGACCTAAATGCTGGCCGAGAATCCTTCATATGCAGGCCGAGCGACCTAAGGGTTTTGGAGCTCAAAACTCGCTCAATTTGCAACCGATCGAGCATGGACGCTAGAGGATTATGACCATAGGCTACCCGATCGTATTGGCTCCTCGGTGCATCCCCAAAAACGTGTTTAAACATCAAAAGATTAGATTTTTAAAGATATGAACCCAAAACACTAAAAATTGGAATTTTTACCAATTCAATCCAAATCAATGGCAAATGCATATGTAAAAGTGTTAGGAATTTATACCCAACAATCAAAGATAGTTATAGACAAAGATGTGAGATAAAAATCTCACCTTTACACAAGATCAATGAAGAAGAAGCTTGAAAGCAAGGAAGAATCAATGGCTTCTCTTTGAATTTGAAGTTAGATGTTGGATTTGCAAATGAACTTGAGCTTGGAGTTTTAATTTCCCATTCCTTCCTCCATTTTTGATGAAGCTTGAGTGTTAGGAAATGAAAGTGAAGTTATGAAGGGAAGGGGGTTGAGTTAGAATTAATAGTTTAGGCTAATGAGCTAAACCAAACCCAAAACCCAAAGTGAAAAAGTAGCAAAATTCCACTAACTCCAAACATATCAAAGTTTATACTCAAAAAGATCGCAAACGGTGTTTTGAACTCAATGGAAGTGGTTCCGAGTCCTAACTCGACCATATGCAAAAAGTAACTTTTAGGACTAAAATCCGATCAACGATAAAATATTTAAATAAAATATTAAAATATTAAAATCGTCAAATATGCGGGTTGTTACAGGGTGCCGAGGTGGCCAAACGTTGGAGGGCGGTACAAGCATGTAGGGCGGGCGGTCAGTTGTGGCGCACGGCATGGGTGATGAGGTGGCAGTTGATGGGGAGATTTGGGTTCAAGGGTTTACGTTTTGCTGCTGTAAATGGCTCAAGAGATGAGAGAGAAGAAAAGAGGGCAGAATTAAAATGAGAGGAAGGGAGAAAGTGGGGAAGAAGAACAGTTTCAATGCAAAATACACGGAAGATAATATATATATAATTTTTTCTATAAAGTAAGCAAAGAATATGAAGGGAGAGGAAAAAAATCAATGAACCAGGATAAAATTACTGAAACGTGGGAATGGTAAAAGTCAGGAATAACAAAAGGTGAAAGTTGAACTTGGAAAATAACAAAAAACGACTATTTGGCTTATACGTTGGAAAATGGAAAGACATACGGAAACAAAGGACAGAAACGATTAATTATACGGCTATCAGTCGTCAGTTTCACCACGTACCGGACACTCTTACACACAAACAAATATAATACAGATATTAGCATGTCGAGACGGTCAGAACGGTACACAGATATTAGTGGTACGACCATCTTGTCAAAAGTCGATAATCAGTACCGAAAATGTTGCTAAATTGTAGAAATTAAGATAAACGGGGCAATAATAGTCCAAATTTGACAAAACGGAATATGACGTCTCACTCAGAAGATGATTTACAAATTTATTATATAAAAATATTCAGATTTGGAAAACATTTTATTATCATCAATATTTAACCGATTTGAATTTAAATAAAATTATACAATAAAATAAACTTCCATATTTCTAGATGAAAATTTACCATTTGCTATGTTTTATTAGACGTATTCCAAATATTTAATTTATATTTTAAAATTTTATTATTTAAAATTTCATAAAATTCGTAATAAAACCATTTAAAATTTCGGGTTGTTACATGATTTGTTGCATATTTCTTTTTATATTATTTGTGGATAGTTTTGGCATAATTTTTTTAAGATAGGAAGCCATGGAAATGGAAGTAGAAGAAGATGGAGAAGAGGAGCTTAAGGAAGAAAGTAGAAAATGAGTTTATAGAAAAATGGAAGGTATGGATGCTTATTATACTTAAGCATTACAACCAAATGACCATATTACCCTTTTCTACTTTTTTTACATTTCATTTATCTTTTTACCCTTGATTTGACCTCTGCTTAATGGAGAAGAAATGCTATTAAATGTGAAATGAGGTTAGGATTTGACTTATGCCCATATGTAATGATTTTGCCTCTTTTTCTTACTTTTCAAATTACATAAATACCCTTTTGCTCTTTTTCCATAAATGTGAAACTTAAGCATTAATGGTGAGAGAGCTGGTTTTCTTTGATTCATGTACTTAAGGTGATGATGTTTTCTTATAAAGTTTTGTTTAAATTTATATTAGCCAAATCATGTTTTGTAAACTTTATTTAAACCACTTTTGTCTTTAAATGATAAATGTAACATAATTCATTAAGTTTATACATATGTTAGGAAACATATCATGTTGCAACAACTTAACGACAACTTGTTTTGGTTGAAAACGGTGTTTTCATTGACATATTTTAAAAAAATTGAATTTTTTGTTAAACTATATATTTAAGTAAACCAAACTTAAAAATAAACTTTTTACTTCTTTTAAATAAATTAAAACATGCGTATTCATATTTTAAAATCATATTTAAATAATATCAAATTTTCTATTTTACAGTGTATGTAAAACTGACAAAATGCGAGAAAATTTGGTTATTTTTGTAAAACGATTATTAATAAACTTTTAAATCTTTTAATATACATTTATTATCTTTATTAGGTGTTTTTAATAATATTTAAATTTTCTATATTTATACCTATTTATTTAAGTCTTTATTTATTTTTAACAAAACTTACCTTTTGCTAATTTGTGATAAAATCCAAATTTATACGTTTTAAATTATTAACTATAAGAATGAATAATTTTTCTATTATTATTTATTGTATATGACTTATTTATTTAAGTTTTAAATTCTTTTAAATTCAAAATCTCTCATTTTCGAAGTAGCGAAATTACGGGTCGTTGCAGTGGTACTCGCTTGTCTACTCAATGCTTGTAAACTACACTCCCTACCCATAATAATACTCTATGCCATGAATCAAAAGAGTAAGCTAAATAATATTACCGAAGGTCTCATACCTGATGATGAAACTAACCCGTTTGCTTAAAATTCTCACCATACTGAACTTCACACAATAATATTCAATACCATGAGTCAAAAGAGTAACCAGAATAATATTATCGAATCTCCCAAACCATATGGTTTTACTTATCCATTTACTCAAATTCGCCATAGCCTAGAATTTCACACAATATTATTCCATATAACAAATTTATAGAATAATCGAAGAAATACCACTGAAAGCCCCAAACCAGATGGTATTATAACACCGTTTATACAAATTTCTCATTACATGGAAATAGAACCAACAATGACACACATTTGTTTAGAAAGAAATTTTTTTATTCAAAAATGTATTATAATTAATAAAACCCTTTATAAATTTTAAATAGCAACAATACTTATAATCCATTCTTTTATGAATCAAAATAAGGATATGTTCAAATATAACTTCTTAAAATTTGATTCAATATTTCAAAATCTTAAAGACATCTTATAAAACTAATTGTTAGACATAAAAACATTTGTTAGTTTGCTTTGAAGAGATTCAAACATCGTTTTTTGCTTATACAAATACTTACAAGTGCAAACAATACCAAAGATATGGCATAAATAAAAGAAATTATGCCTAAGACCGCAAAACCATTTACAAACATTAAAATCAATCCAATTAGATTATTAGAAATAATATCATAAAAGGAAAAATAAAATGTAGCTAAAGACGGTACTTGCCAAATACAAATTGAAAGAAATAATGACCACCAAACAAATTAGCAAATTTCTCAACAATGACAAGATTCAATGCAAAATTGGAATCAGAGATAGAAAATTGGAGAACTTCGCTACACTAGAAAGAAAACGACTCAAAATGGAGTATGGGTTATCGAATAATTGGTAAGATTAAAGAACCTTTCTTTACTCTGCATGCACTAAAAATTAGTCTTGAAACTGGAAGATTGAACATAGATTTTGCATGATATTTGAGAACCAAGATGCTTTCAGATCTGTAAATACTGAGAATCTAAATGAAAATTTGATATTATGTGATAAAAATTGATGTAAAATGAAAATAAATGTAAATAATATAAGTTTTAATAACTTCTTCGAAGAGGAAGAAGCATCCATTTAGAAATTTTTAAGAAGTTACACAACTTTGCCAAAGACGATATGAACTCGGCATTGGTTGGTAAAATGTTTGATACCCGATTCTTCTATAATATCTTGCTATGTGTTGGAAATTTTAGTTCTAAATTTTGATTTTTCTGCTCTATTCTGATAACTTGAGTTATTCAATTGCAAATTTCACGCTTGTCCAAAACTGTGCAGTTAAAGCACTTGGCAGATTCAATGCAGCGGAGGTGCAAAAAGTCATAGTAGGGATACAGCGTGGATATAGCAGATGACTCTAAAATAGCATATAAAACTCGTTTTTAATGTTTTTACAAATGTATAAATGGTAATTAAATGAAAAATTAACACTCAATTTAATTATAATTAATATATAAATAATTTTAAATAAAAACATGTGCGATTGTTTATTTATAACATAATTGAATTTAGTAGAATATTAGAGTGTTTTCATTTATAAAAATATATTAAAAATCTAATTAAATAAATTTATTTCATAATTTTTTAAATGTATAAATGTCGTTTTTCAATTCATTTCTTTTAAAGAAGATATAACGGAATATAGCGGGAATAACGTGATATAGCGAAAATAGAGGGACTTAAAGCGAAAAGGCTGTATTTAGGGCTATATGGAAAAATCGTAGCGGTAAAAATCCGCCATGAGATATAGCAGCGTTATAGCGGGGTGGAAGCGGGGTATTAACTGCATGGGTCCAAAAATTGTTTTCTGAATATTCGATTATTTCTTTCTTTCTAAAGAAACCGAATTCATGTTGAAAGAGTGATTCCAAACCCAAATCATTAGTCAAACTGTATGCAGAGTAACAACAAGTCATATTTTGAACTAATGTTGTAAAGTAAGGATACTAGAATGACTGCATGGCTATTTGAGCTTAACATGAAGCCACTTCCAAGTGTATGCTGAGTAAACACATTCGAAGAACATATGGGCACAACCTTCAATGAATTACTAAGGACACAAAGAGGATCAATGGTGATGCCTCTTTGAATAAGTCTATGCATTGTGGGAAGAAAATTATTGATTGCTTTAAACAACCTTATGCCAAACTAAAGAATCCCAAATTTTATTCTCACAGTGTGAACTGAGTTCCAAACTATCCTTTATTTTGAATACATGTCCATAACTAATAATTCGTATCATTATCATGATAAATGGGTATATTGTCTATTTACGATCACTTATGAAAAAGAAAGTTGCAACGACCCGTATTTTTAACAATTTGAAATTATTAAATTTAATATGATTATTGAATAAAAATGGTTAAAATATAAAATGTAATGAATTATTAGTGTAGTTATTGAATATGAAGATTTTGGTTGAAATTATAGAATGAATTTAAATTTCAAATATAACGGTTTATTGTAATGTAGAAATGGAGAATAATTTAAATTTGAGTTGAATAGGAATCGAAACAATTTCTAATGTTGATATAAATCCTATTTGAATTAGAATTGAGTTAATTAGTTTTTAAAAACTGAAATTTCAAGTGATTTCATAAAATTTTGAAATCATCAATTTAATCGACGCGTAAAATTAACGATCTGAGGCATAGTCTCGGAATTCGACGAAACCAGTTCCATTGAAATCGTAACAGTGTATTATTATCGATTACAAATTTTGTAGCATACGTAGTTATCGTTTGGTCGTATGGGATAGAAACGCATTGAAATCAATATCGGAAATTTAATATTATAATTGGGTTCAAAAAGCTATCTTCCATATACGATCAAATGAGGCCTTGAAACTTGTTGCATTGTGTTCGGAATAGGGGTAAAACATTATAAACAGCAGGTGGAAAACCTCAATTGGGAGCCAAAATTTATAGCCAGATATTTTTAGAACTTTAAATTATATATATGTGTGTGTGTCTATATATTCGATTTGACGACAACCTCCTTTATTTCAATTCATCCCACACTATTTTTCAGTTTAGACATCCTACCTATCTATGTCGTACCCTCCTTCCATTTTAAAACCCGTTCTCCCTCCTCTCTAGTTTGAAAAATTGAAACAGTGAAGAAGGAAAAAAATAGAAATTAAAGCTTCAAAAATTATTTTTTGAATTATACTCAATTAAAAATCGTCAAACCCATCTTAGAATTCATGTTACGAGTGGATCTTCCCACTGGCATGTTTTTGAGGGTTTCAGTTTTGGTTTGTGAGGCTCGACCTGGCTATGGCAGTTGCTTGGATGATTAGGTTTTATTTTTGTTTCGATTGGTGATGGGTTTGGGAAATTGGATGATGTAGTTAAATTTGGCATGGGAAATCGCACCTGGGGCAAGAATTTGGTGGCCTCCGACCATGTTTTAGGTGGTGCAATGCTACAGGGTCGCATGAGGATAGTGACATGTCGTGAATCATAGGGAGTCGAGAAATTACGATTCTTGGGTACCATCGAGTGGAGAGTGAGGAGAGATGGCCGTTAGTGATGTCGGCGAGGAATTTCGTCGCACGGTTGAGGAGATAGGAGGGGCGTGCACACGACTATACACGGCCATGGCCGTGTCTCTGTGTATTTGCAATTCTGGGGAAGAAGAATAATTTGGAGGGTAAACTTGTAAAATTATTAAAGTTGTGATTTTTCAATTTTTATTAATTTAAAAAGTATTGTTAACTTATAAAAATCGTACCTCATTCATACAAGGTCCGATTGAGATGAAACAAGCGGTGTTGGAATCGTATCGACGAAGGCTTTGGCATGGAACTGAAATGGCATTTATTTGATGCTGAAATATTTTCAGTTTCAAATAAAAGGTCAATGTTTTTAACGCTCACGACGCACTATAATATTTTTATGCTTGTTAAAATTGACTCATGAAGTTATCTAATTTTATTGACTGTTATTTGGAAATGAAATTGACATATGAATTGATTATAGGTATTAAAATTGATTGTTAAATTTGGAATTTAATTGCCAGTAAATTACCATATATTGATAACTATGAAATTGTTGTGAAATATTGGCCGATTTGGATGTTGATTGTGATGGATGCTATTGATTAATATTTTGGATGTTTATTTATTTTGACATATCCTACTATCATCGTATATATTATTTACTGTATATAAAACTGTAATTCGAATTATTTTGAATAAATTAAGAAATAGGTTGAAATGATATATACCTATGACATTTATTTTGGATTTATATGATATATATCCATCCCTAAAATTAAATTGAAATAACGGATCACTTGGCCATAGGATAAAAAATTATACATGGACAAAGGATTGGCTAAATTAACTGATTTTAATTTTTTTTGATTGGAAATTTATTTTAATGATTTTTATTTAAAGAAATAAAAATCAAATTTACAGACATCAAATTATTTTCGAACTTCAGCTCGAAAAGTTAAAGTTTAAATTTGGTAATGAGAATTGTTTTGAATAATCAAAGTTGTGATTTTGAAGTTATAATCAAAATATGATTTAAATTTCAGAAATTGATTTGTCTAATAAGATTAGACTTTTATTCGAACTTTGAATATTGCTAAGTAAAAGTAAAATACAATGATATTTTGAAATAAAGCTCGGAATTGAATTATATTTGAAAAATTGGATTTTAAATTGGATATTGAAGGTAATTTTGATTTATGTATTTTAAATCGATATTGTGAAATCGAACCCGAATTTATACAATCGAAGTGGTTTTAAATTGAAAATTGAATTGAAATTAATTCAAATTGGAATTGGATTGAAATTAATTGGAATTAAAATCGAAATTTAATTAATTTGGAGTCTAAATTGAAATTTATTTGGATTAAGATTGGAATCGATGATAGTTTAACTGAAATCGGAATTGAATCGATTTAAATTGAAATGGAATGGAGATTGATTTGAATTGGTAGATTTGGAATTGAATCAGTTTTGACTTTGAAACCATTTCAAATAAATGATTTTGATATAAACTATTAAAATCAATCTTCTTAAATATTTAAATTATATTAATTTTCCAATTTTTTCTGTAATATAAACTATTTTCAGTACTCAAACTATTTTATATTAAACTATCTTAAACTTTTAAACTATTTAAAATTTTCAAAATAATTTCTAAAAATTCAAGCTGGTCAAAAGGGTGGAATGTTTACATTTAAATATTGGATTTAAATATGAATTGGGTTAAAGTTAAATCGATATATCGAACAGAATTGACATTTTGAAGTAAAATATGATTTTTGAGTAAATATGATATTTTGAAATGAATTTGATTTTTAAGCGAATATGATATTTTGATGTCAAGTACGAATTGCTTTTGAAATATAAAAGTACCAACCGGTGTGTAAAGCGATGTTTAGTTGTTAAAGAGACCGGGGCCTCTTATTGACATACTCTCTATCAATATTGGAACAACTTTAACAACTATGTATGCGGAGGAGACTCCAGAATGAAGTGATTGGATTTGAGATCGTTTGCTGGATTTGAAGAAAGAGAATGATGATGGATTGGCCAATGAGGTTAGCTACCTCTAGTGGACACAATTTTTCGTATTACCATCATTTACATTGTGATCGATTGATGTGCACCCTCTAATTTTGAGAGTGTTGGACGCGGTGGGACATAGGGGTTACCACCAACCGGGAATGGTAAACTGGTAGTATCCTACCTGGGGCATTGCCTACCGTGACTTGTCATACTTTTAACCTTATACGAGACCCCTACGATTTTGGTTTAGTATTGTCGTATCACGGTGCATCACTATCCACCAACGGTTTATGGGTGTTTTATATGCGAACTATACAAGAAATGATTAAAAACGCATTAAGGCGGATCAATGTAAATTATTAACACTATTTTGATATTTATTTTACTGACTAGACATTGTATATGCAGCGTATTCTACTGTATATAAATATTTTGACGGATCCTTAAGAAATGGAAAATCCTGTAACTTCTCTTGAGTTATTGCATGCACATTATACGCTGGATAGTTGATGTGATAATCCAAAAACATCTCTGACGCTACGTCACTCATGTCGTATACGATATCAATTTGATTCACATGAGAACATTTCAGTCCTGACTCGAGTGTTTTGTTTTTTCCATTATGCTCGGGTCAGTCCTGCGTTTTTTCAGCGCACTGAAGATCATTTTCTGGAGGACGAAGATGAAGATTTGGTATATTATCACCGTTATTATTCCTGCATCTTGTCATCTGCTGCATTACTTTATTTGTTCCTGATGTATATATATAACTCTGATAAATGTTGTATAAATTATAATTAAATGTATAATATAAACATGTTCATGAACTGCATATTTGATTATTATATTTTATCGTTTTGTTGTGAGATTCTAAATTGGTTTTCTTCTTCTTTTATTATTTTGCTAATTAACCCCATTAATTATCTATGTTCTGGATTGTTTAAGTCAGATATATGTGGATTATTGTCGATTTAAACCTTCCGAAATGTAGATCGTCATAGTTGGTATCATAGCTTTGGTTTAGCGATAACCTTAGCTTTGTGGGGTTGACTCATTAGAGATAGGGTAGTAATACCCTAAAATTAGTTTGATTGAGCGTATATATGTGAGAGCGCGTACTTGTTAGTGTTAAAAATTGTTTTATATTATCTTTACTTACCCATTGAGTTGTTTATGAATTCTGGTCAGTGCATGGGATGCCTTGTTATCGATAGGGATTTCTAAACACTTAAACGAGGCAAGTCGACATAATATTGTTTTAAAATACGGTAAATGAAATAATTTACCTAAACCATGTCATATAATATATATATATATATATATATATATATATATATGTAAAATAATAATTTTTAATGAAGTTGTTGTTAGAAGATGATAATATTTAGTTATCATCAATTATTGGTTGAATTAAATTAAAAACGAATACTTAATGAACTTTATTTTACGAAATGTTCAATAATTGAATTGAATTGAAATCATATTGCAGTAAGAATTGTTTAAAATAATGTTTTGGAAATAAAGAAATGGAATTTTAGAATAAATAGAAATTTTTAAAAGTTGAGAATTTTAGAATTTAAATCCCCATTGTTTTCAAAATTGTTTTCAAAGCCTTCAAAAATTAATTATAATATTATTTGAAAGTGTTTTGACTAGATATATATTTTGAAACGGATTTTGAAAGAAATAAAGCATTGAACTTGCTCTAGTCACTGGGAGATTATTTTGGGGATGACTGCAGCATTCATTTCCGAGTATCGGAGTGAGAATTGCTACCAAAGAAATTTATTTTCGATTAAATCAAGTTTTGATTGCGAAAAAATATTCTAAGTATGATTTGATAAATATATGAAAATAGCATAGATAAAAATAATTTTATAACTTATAGATTTGAACAAGAAAGTAAAATTAAATTTTAAAACTGTTAAATATTTTGGTTAATTAAACAAAAGAAATTTGAAAATTGAGAAAAATAATTAACTTAAGAAATTTTAAATAAATTGAGTTAGAAAAATGAAGTAAATAAAATGAATTTTAACTCAAGAAAGTTTAAATAAAAGTGAATTGTATTGAAATGAATTAGATTAAATAATAAAATGAAATTTTTAATGAATTAATTTGTATAACATATAGATTAGATAAATATTGAGCTAAAATAAATTTAAATTTTGTTGAAGGTGAATGATAAGAAAGGAAAAGAAAATTTTAACTTATATTGTGTTAAATAAACCGAGTAATGGATTAAAACGAAACAAAGTTATTAAAATAAATTAAATTAGATGTTGAATGAAAACTAGATAAATAAATACAATTGAGAATTTTCATCACTTTCTGCTCTCGAAACCCCCTGCCATGTCTGCTCATGGAGACCCCAACCTTACCTACCTTGTCCCCTCAGTAGTACCGTCTACCTTACCCTCTGCCAACACTGTTCCTTCACCAACCATACCCTCTGCCATTCTAGTTGACCCCTCTTCGTCCCTCTCTGACTCTCTGGTCCGTACCTCCGCTAATTCTTTGTCCACAGCTGGTTATGCCCTAACCATTTCTCCTTCTTCCCCACCCCTCTTGGTTAACCCCCCACCTGATCCACCTGATCCCGTTCTAACTGCTCCCCCGTCTCTTACTCCTGTACCTCCTGCTCCTCCTCCTTGTGAACGGGCATGGACTTCCTTGTTCAAGCATATACCCAAGAATGCAGGGAAGTACATTCCCGTTCACCTGTCACCTTTTTACGAAGATGATGCTTTAGTGCCACCTGCTGATGTCATTGATGCTGGCACGACGATTTGGAAAGATACTTTGGTGGGGTTCTTTCTTGATAAACCTCTTTCCTATACTGCAGTGATCTCCAAACTTAAACTGATTTGGAAACTTAAAGGCTCAGTGAAAGTTAAGTCTGACGGTATATTATTCTTGTTTAACTTTTCTTGTGCTGAGGACAGAGATAACATCCTTCAGTGTGATCCCATTATTTTGAACAAGAAGTTATTTATTCTTAAACCTTATGATCCTTCCATTAGCAACGTTGCTGGATCGGTAACAGCAGTTCCTGTTTGGGTTAATATGTATAACCTTCCAATTTTTGCGTGGTCTCCCCTTGGGATTAACTGGCTTTGTAGCCATCTGGGGAAGATGTTGTGCATGGACCAAATGACTGAAAAACAGGAAAGACTTAGCTATGCCAAATGCTTAGTGGAAGTAAAACCGAGTAAGGAGCTACCAGAAGAATTTATGGTCAAGTTGGTTGAAGGTGGGCAACAGAAGATACATGTTCAATACATGTGGAAACCTGACATTTGTGTGTTATGCAATGCTTTTGGACACAAGTCTGATGTTTGTAATAATAAGAAGGAAGAGTTGTATGAGAACAAAGTGGAAGATAATAGTAAGACAATCAAAGAAAAAGAAGTGATAAAAGCTAAACCAAAACAATTGAAAAGAAATGAAAGACAGGCTGTTAAACGAAACTTTAAGGTTTGGCAACGTGTAACCAGGAAAAGGATGGATCCAGTAAACAAAAGTAATAAGGAAGAAAAGAGAGAAGATATTATAGAAATGCAGAGAGAAGTGAGTGAAGTTAACAAAAGTTGTGAACTTACTCACTCAGGAAAAATTGAAGTAGAAAAACAAGTCACGAGAGAAATGGATGAAAGCAACGAAAAACACGAAGAAGACACTGTGAATATAGTGGTAGGAATCGAAGGAGCTGTGGAGTGTAGTGAAAGTGAAACTGAAGGCAACCCACTGACATATAACAAGTTTGCAGTGTTACTTACACTAGATGACGAGGAAAATGTCAGTGATAAGCAAGAAGAGGAAATGAACGTTAGAGATAAATGTCAATTTGTACAAAGTAAAGTGGATGCTAAACAACAGGAAAATAATATACAGAGACAAAATGAAGAAGAAGGCAGTAGCAAAACCAAAAAAGAGAAGCACAAGATGGTCCATACAAAGTTCGATACATGCAGGAGGGAAGTGGAAGTTGAAGAAAACAAAGGTGTTGGTGAAGCAAGTAATTGTGAATCGCTAGAGAGTGGTCTAAGGAAAAAGAACAACATCAAGTTACCAAAACACAGTACTAAATCACAAGAAGACAAGGAAGGGCACATCCCATGCACAGCAAAGCACACAAATCATTCTTCCAATACATTTAACCCTGACTTTAACTCATCCCCAAATACCCCTTTACCACACTTGTATTCCAATATCAAACCACCTCATGCTTTCAAAGCCCCGCCTTCTGCAGCTATCACTACTCTACCAACCAAACCTACCACACCAACTCATTCATTTTCCAAAATGCAAGAAGATTCTTCTAAACAAGCAGTGACCCCCCTATCAGCCACCATTCCTAATTACTTGTCTTCGAAACAAGCAGTTACTAGGAGTATGAAAATAGAGTTTCTCAACGCACAAATTGACCAATGATGCTACGCATTGGGGCATGGAATATACGTGGTGCACATCATGTAATTAAGCAGGACCAATGTAAGCAACTAATTTCTACTCACCAGCTGGCTGTCTTGGCAGTTCTTGAAACAAAATTGAACCTTGCCCTTTCTATCAAAGCTGCAGAGTACATCAATCCCAGATGGAAATTCATACACAACCACAATGAAGCAACTTATGGTCGGATTCTGATCCTTTACAATCCTAATCTTGTCCAACTATCCCCAATCCTATCCACTCCCCAGCTAATTCACTGCCATGCCTTAGATATCAATGAACAATCAACCTTCTATGTCTCCTTTGTGTATGCTTACAACTCTGTTAACACTAGAGAGTCTTTACTTTCTGTAATTCCTTCTCTAAGACAAAACACACATCCATGGTTAATTCTAGGAGATTTTAATTGCTGTCACTCTCTCTCTGATAGAATGGGGGGTAATCCCCTCTCCCTCAGTGAAATAAAGCCCCTTGCTGATGCTCTCTATGACTCTGACCTTGTCAAGATTAGAACTCTGGGCATGCAGTATACATGGAATAACAAAAGGAGGCATGGTTGTAGAACCTTCTCCACCATAGACCATTCATTCTCGAACCAATCTGCATATACTAAATGGCCTCTCCTGTTCAACCACATACCACCTCCTCTCCTATCTGACCACTCTCCTCAAATCATCCATCTTCGTGAAGCGGACTTGAGGGGGAAATCAAATTTTAAATTTTTTAACTCTTGGACATCTGAACCAGACTTCAAAAACATTGTTTTATCTGCATGGAATTTGCCTAAAATTGGTAATCACTTGTATGTTTTGCAGGAAAAAATCACGGAAACTAGGAAAGTCTTGAAACAATGGGCGCATAACAAGTATGGTGAAGGAGACAAGATGAGCACAGTGATTAAAAGAAGACTTACTGATGTCCAGACAGCTATGATGGCCTCTGTCAACAATGCTAATCTATCAGAGGAGGAAAGTGTTCTCTCTTTGCAATACCAACAAGCTTTAATTAAAGAGAGTGAGATGATCAGGCAGAAAACGCGAATAAAATGGAGAGAAAAAGGTGATAAGAATAGTGCTTACTTTCACGCTAGTCTAAAGGACAAGCAAACTAGTCAGAACCTCTCTACAATATATGACACTCAAGGTAATCTTCACACATCTCCACAAATGGTCAAGGAAGCTGTAGTCAGACACTTCTCTGAATTATATGGAAATGCTAATCACTTCGTGCCGAATATTGATCTTATACCCAGTGACATTCTCCCTAGATTAAATTCAACTGATTATGACCTTCTCTGTAAGGAAGTAACCCCTGAAGAAATAAGAAATGCCATGTTTTCATTAAACACTGAATCTTGTGGAGGACCTGATGGTCTCAACACTCTATTCTATACTTCTTGCTGGTCTATCGTTTCTGCTGACGTAATCAATGCCATTCTCCTCTTCTTCAGAAAGGGTAAACTCTTCAGATCATATAACTACACTAACATAGCTCTTATACCCAAAATTAAAAATGCTCACTGTGTTAGTGATTATCGTCCCATCTCCTGTTGTAACACCATATACAAATGCATCACCAAGGTTATAGCTTCTAGACTCAAACTTGTGCTCCCCAATATTGTTTCCAAAAATCAGGCTGCTTATCTTCCAGGTAGGAGTATACTGGATCATGTTCTTCTTTCCCATGAACTCATCAAAAATTATAAGCGCAGGAACATATCTCCTAGAGCTATGTTGAAGTTGGACATCATGAAGGCATTTGATATGCTGCAGTGGAACAGTATTGTCAGAATCATGGGATATATGAACTTCCCTCCTCATTTCATTGCTTGGATATATGAGTGTATTACGTCTCCTACCTTTTCAGTTACTATCAATGGCAGGAGTGAAGGTTTCTTTACTAGTGAACAAGGGATAAGACAGGGGGATCCCATTTCGGCTTATATCTTTATCATTGTTATGGAGCTCTTAACGAGAATGTTTGAGAGGATAATAGCACATGGAAATTACAAACTTCACCCTGGATGTACTGAACCAAGGATCTTTGCATTGATGTTTGCAGATGATCTTGTTGTTTTTTGTACTCCTCAAACCAACACTCTCACAAGCATAATGCACTCACTTCAAGAATTTTACGAAATGACAGGGTTGAAAGTTAATCTCCAGAAATCTGACATCACCGTTGCTGGTGTTAGTACTGAGCACTGTAGTGTTATCTCGCATATCACTGGGTTGTCCATAAATCATGATACTACCAGTTATCTTGGTCTGCCTCTAACTAGTTCTAGGATTACTGCTAACCAATGTCTTCCTCTTTTTGACAAAATTACTGCTAGATTAAACTGCTGGACTTCCAAGTTGCTTAGTCAAGCTGGGAGATTAACTCTTATAAAATCAGTGATATTCTCAATGCAAGTCTACTGGGCTAGAACGTATATTCTCCCCTTCAAACTGATTAAACTGATTAGAGGAGCTATGATGAGATTCCTATGGAAAGGCAGGGTTACAGGCAGATACATAGCTCCGATCAAATTTTGTTCAGTGGAAAGGCCCATGGACAAGGGGGGGCTAGGCATTCTCAGCTTAAAGAATTGGAACATTGCTGCTTTTGCAAAACACATAGACACTTTTTTTAATAGTACTGACAGCTTATGGGCTATATGGTCTGATAAGAACGTGATTAAGGGGAGAAGCATATGGAGTATGACTAAGCCTCAAAATTTGAGTTGGACGTGGCAATGCATTTTCAAACTCAAAGAAAAAGTTCTTCCTTTAATGCTATTGAACACGAATCCCATATATAGTGTGAATTTTTGGGAAGACCCCTGGTTGAAACCGGGTCTTATTCTTAAACGTCAACTTACCCACAGTGAAATGCAACAGTCTGGAATACATCAGGAAGCTAAAGTTCGTGATACTCTTTACAACCTCCAAAACACGCGCTATTCAACATCTAATCCTAGGATACAACAAATATGGAACATGATACGTTGTCATAATGCAATCACTGATGTTACCAAGCGTATGGTTTGGGGCAATAAGAAGTCTGCCTACAGAATTGGAGACACATATGAATATCTGATGAAGAATGGTGATCGCCCTAAGTGGAGATGGTGCAAACGAACGTGGGGAAGAGACAGTAGCTTGAGACATGACCTAATGCTCTGGAAAGTGTTGAATGGTGCGATGCTAACATCTGCGAGACTTGCTAGTTTAGGTATGAGTATTGATATTCGCTGTAAGTTTTGCAATATTATGCCTGAGACTGTGGATCACTTGTACTTTGAGTGCCACTATATTCATCAAATCTGGAAAAGAGTTATGGCGAAGTTTCACAGGAGGAATGTATCTACTGATAACCTGAGAGAGTGGAGAAGAATTTACGAAAGCATCAATAGAAATAATGACAGAGGAAGGATCCTAAATGCAGTGCTAAAATGCTTTTTAACATCGGTTTGGAGAGAGAGAAATGCTCGGTTATTTGATAATGCAAATGCAAAAAATGACAGCAGCTTCAAAAGTTGGGTTTTGAGTGAAATTAGGGATTGTGTGGGCCAACTGACTTATGCAATTGATCCTGGAATACGTGTTTCTCTTCTCTATAGCTTGTAATCAATGTCTTCTTTTGTTTTTGTTTGTTGTTGTTTGTTTTCCCCCTGTGCTTGCTGCGCCAAGTGTTCCCCGTTTTTCCATCTTCCTTGTGTTTGTTTGTCGTTCTTATTGGTGTAGCAATATATGGTCGAGGTCCATTTAACCTCGTCGGCCTTGCCAAAAAAAAAAACTAGATAAATAAGTAAAGTGAATTAATTCCACTTAAGCTATAAAATGATTTAATAATATGAAATAGAACTTGAATTATAAAATAAAATACAATTGGAATTATCAAAAAAATGAATAAAAATAAAGGAGTGTAAGAATAAATTTAATACGAGTAATTGAGTTTAATTTAGATTGGGCGTAAATAAATTAAATGCAAGTAGAACGAGTTTCAATATAATTGAATGGTAACTGTAACAACCCAAAAATTTTAGTAGTTTTTATAACGTAATTAACTGAAATTTTATAATTGAGTTTGGAAATAAAAATTTTATATTTGGAATACGTCTATTTTAACATAACAACTACTAAATTTTCATCTGATAATATTAAAATTTATTTTATTGTGTAATTTTATTTAAACTTAAATCAGTTAATATTATGATAATAATTTTTTTTCCAAACCTGAATATTTTTATATAGAAAATTTGTAAGTCATCTTCTAAGTGAGACGTCATATTTCGTTTCTCTAAATTTGGACTGCTATTGCTCCATTTATCTTAAATTTTGCGTTTTAGCAGCATTTTGGTACCGATATCGATTTTTGATCGGATGATCATACTACTGATATCATTATACCGTCTGTTTGCTTCGTCGTGTCGATTTCTGCGGTATATTCAATTCTGTGTTTTGAAGTCCGGTACACATTGGAATTCACGAAACCGGTAACCATATAAGTACTAGTGACCTTTTTTTTGCGTTTCAAACTTTGAACCGTGCAGCCCAAGCAATATAATAAATTGCTTTAATTATTTTCAACTGAATCTAAGGGGCTGGACCGTTGAGTTTGCAATTTATTTATATTCGTTCAAAAGGAAATTTGCATCTACTATCTGTTCCACCTCCTTGCTTCCTCTCCCCCTCTTTCTATTTCCCCTTTTCCTTCCTCTTTCATTCTTGTCTACAGGAGAAACATTAAAAATCACCATCAACCTCGGTCGACCGAAGCTGTAGCCGAAACTTTCTGTTTCAATTTCGGTCGACCGACTCAGGAAGTCCGGTCAACCGACCTACTCCTGTTTCTCTATTTTGCCTAGTTTGCCTATTTGTTTGTGATTCCAACTTTTATCGACCTAAGTTGATTCCAATTAGTAGTTTATGCATATTTGACCTTCATGAATTCTTTTGACTTCATCCACGGGTTTTTATAAAATAATCTTTTGAATTGTATTAAAATCTTGCTTCTCTAATTTATAAATCCTTTTTAAAACGCACACACACAATTTCGCACTTCGAGCGGAGTGGAAGGGAGATTAAATGGTTAGGTAAAACACGGACCATGAATCCATGCGTTTATCTTTCTGATTAATCCCCGACCTATTCGATTGATTGTTTTGACCTTTTGGTCTGGTTTACCAATGAGATGAGGTAAACTTTGTACTGCTTTGAGTGTGAAATTAACTAACGGATAGTAAACCGTTTAGTGCGAACGAGTGGTTATGGGACTCACGTTACCACGCTTCGGATTCCTTTTTGAGAGTTGTGACACATTCTGCCAGTTAGTGGTGTCCAGTACTAGGCCTTCGGACCTTCACCATTACGGTTTGTTGCCTTTGGGATAGTGTCTTCGGACTGTCTCCTTCAGGTTTGTTGCCTTCGGGTTTGTGCCTTCGGGTTTGTTGCCCTATTGTATCGCTTTCGGAGTTGGTCTTTATGAGCCGCTCGAGTGATATTTGGGTTTGGAGCCTTCGGGCTTATGGATCCTTGTTTATACAGTACTGAGCACGTGCAAATTTTCTGATGTTTCATTGATATGTATATTCCCTAGGTAGTGCCCTTCGGTGTTGGTCTTTATGAGCCGCACGATACATAGCGATTACCTTGTGGAACTTGTGTTACCTTCATTCGTATTTGTTATTGCCTTTTGGCTTGTTTGGGATATTCATATCCTTTGTTTATTTGTGTTGCCAATGATATGAGGCTTGTCTTATTTTGATTCATCTTTTGTTAGATGATTGTTGTATCTCTTTTAGAGATATTTGTTATACTGTGTGACCTTGCAGGTTATTGCTGTTCAGTTTATCTAACTGATTTGTTTAGCTAGACTGACCCGTGTATTTTATATTCGGGTCAGACCGAGACGTTTCAGGTTAGGTGCTTTTGGACTTAGCCTATTTTGCTTCGGCATGGACTATTCAGCTTGTTCCTTTTTGTTAAAGCTTTTTGTGTAGTCCTTTTTGTTGTAACTCTGACATATGTATTCTTTTGGATTCATCTGTATATTGTGGTTTGCTATACTACACTTGATGTGTATCAGTTGTATACTCTGTTATGTATCAGTATATGTGTATATGATGATCTACTGTTCTGTGATGTATATTACATTTGAGTTTTTATATTCTGTTCTGATAGATCCTCCAACCACCTATGGTTTTTTCTTAAGTATTCATTGGATATGTCGATCTGGTGTGTATGATTATTGTCGATGTATTCAATAGATAGTTAAAGCAAGGCTATAGATGGTCGCTACTAACCAGCCTTATTCTCCGTGTTAGTTGACGGCATTACCCTGTAGTGTCCTTGGCCAATGTGGGTATAGAGGTGGGGCGTCACAGCGTGGTATCAGAGCGAGGTTCAGAACAAAATATGATAAACACAGAATAGATGCACATATTACGATACATCAAAGTGTAATAAGTGATACAAATCTTTGAATTATCACATCTCTCTATTCCTTCTACCATCAAAGGTTAGATAGAAATTGAGAATACGTCTAGGAATGCATTTTGTTCCGTAGTATTCCATATTTGGATTGGTGACATCTACCTTGTGAATAATCTTGTTCTTATCTTAACTTTCTGCGTATGGCTGGAAGAGAGGCAGGGGACGACGTTCGGATGCTGGGCAATCCAGTGGCTCACATCCGGATGGCGTTTATATGTCTGCTGATCAGTTTTTGGAATTGTTTAGGAGCACTCAGCCTCCAGTTCCTCCTCGAGTATATCCACCTCGCAAGTCTGCCTTTGCACGTCTGTGCAGTGATTTTTCTCATCTTGGAGGAAAGCCGTTTATGGGCTCCGAGTCTGTTCTTGAAGTCCAAGCTTGGCTTCGCACGTGCGAGCGTATCTTCTCTCGCATGGATCTTTCTGACCATGATAGAGTTCTTGTAACTTCTAGCTTATTACAAGAGCATGCTCTTGATTGGTATGAGCTTCTTGTAGCCGAAATTGACGAGTCTACTCTTTCTTGGACTCAGTTTCGGGGACGATTCGAACTCAAGTTCGTTCCTGAATCTGAAAAAGTTTTATTGACCCGTCGCTTCCTTGAGTTGAAGCGAGGGAAATCTTCTATTTCTGAGTATGTTGCATCATTTGAGGCCTTATCTAAGTATGGTCTTGAATTTATTAGCACTTCTTATAAGAAGAATTTGAAGTTTGTTTTCGGTCTTAAGAAATATCTTAAGAAGTCTTTGTTGCTCCAGCTTAAGCTTTCTTTTGAGGAGTTGGTAGATTCTGCGCTTCATCTCGAAACCGTCGAGAAGGAGTGTGATAGTGGTGATGATGTTGAGGTTTCCAAGAACCCCAACAAGAGGCAGTTTCCATTTCAGAAGTCCAGGTCTTTTCCTTCTAAGAAGAAGAAGACTGGTGGTTCTAGCTCTCAGCCTCAGTCTGTTGGAACACCTTTAATTCGGAAGTGTTTCAATTATGGTTCTCCTGATCATATGATTCGAGCTTGTTCCAAGCCTCTCTTTTGTCGTTGTTGCAAGAAGGAAGGTCATCATGTTTCCACTTGCCCTACTGTTCCGGCTGGTGCCAAGTATAGCAAGCTTTATGCTGCTAAGGCTTCTGAAGGTCCTTCTCAACCCAAAGGTATATCTCCATCTATTTTGGAAGGTTCTATTTTATTTCATGACCATAGTATTCGAGTTCTTTTCGATACGGGTGCTTCACATTCTTTTGTATCGAAAAGGCTCGTTGATGATTTATCTTTGGATGTTTCTTGTATGGTTACTTCCTTAAGGATTGCGAATCCTATTGGGGGATCAGCGACCCTTAGTATGCTTTGTGATGATGTTGAGATTGTTTTATGTGGCATTTCCTTTCGTGCGAATCTGCACGTTATTTATTGTCTGGGATTTGATATGATTTTGGGAATGGACTGGCTAGTGAGATACGATGCCAGGATTATTTGTTCGGAGAGAATTTTATATCTTCGACATCCGGATTCGCCTACTCATCTATCACTTGATCTTCGGAATGTGGATAATTCCGAAATGGATTTATATTCTCTTGACTCGTGAGATGATGATGATATATCTCGTATTCCTATTGCTTGTGACTTTTCTGATGTTTTTGAACCTGTTTCGGGTTTGCCACCCAAGCGGGCAATTGAGTTCCTATTGATCTCATTTCAGGCGCGCAGCCAGTTAGTCGTCCTCCCACGAGGATGTCTACAAGGGAAAATGAGGAACTCAAGAAGCAGCTTTTAGAGCTTGAGTCCAAGTAGTTGATTCAGTCCAGTTTTTCTCCGTGGGGATCCGCGGTCGTTTTTGTGAAGAAGTCGGATGGAACTCTTAGGCTTTGCATAGACTATCGCAAGCTTAACGAGTTAACCATCAGGAATAGGTATCCATTGCCTAGGATCGATGATATGTTCGATCTATTAAGTGGTGCTAAGGTCTTTTCTCAGCTCGACCTTGCCACGGGTTTTCATCAGTTACGAGTCGCGGAGGATAGCATACCTCTTACCGCTTTCCGCACTCGTTATGGTTCTTTTGAGCGGCTCGTTATGCCGTTCGGTTTGACGAACGCTCCTGCTTTCTTTGTCGATCTCATGAATCGAGTATTCTGGGAATACCTCGATAGGTTGGTCCTTATGTTCATTGATGATATCCTTATTTATTCTAAGTTTGAAGCCGAGCATGCTAATCACTTGAGAATTGTCTTGAGTACTCTCCGTCATCATCAGCTTAGAGCCAAATTCTCCAAGTGCCATTTTTAGGAGAATAAGGTTAAGTTCTTAGGCCATGTTGTATCTTCCAACGGCATTTCATTCAATCCCTCAAAGATCGAAGCCATCCAGAATTGGAAGAGGCCTGAGAATGTGCATGAGATTCGTATTTTCCTTGGATTGGCGGGTTATTACCGTCGGTTCATTAAGGGTTTTTCACGTGTTGTGCTTCCTCTCACCATCCTTACTCGGAAAGGCATTCGTTTTATTTGGTCCGACAAGTGTGAAGCTTCCTTTCTGTCATTAAAGGAATTTCTCACTAATGCTCCTATTCTTGTGGTTCCCGAGGGGAATCATGATTTTATTGTCTACACCGATGCTTGTGGTAGTGGTCTCGATGTCGTTCTTATGCAGAAGGATCGGGTAGTTGCTTATGCTTCTAGGCAACTGCGTCCGAATGAATTTCGTTATGCCACTCATGATCTTGAGTTAGCCGCCATTGTCTTTTCCTTGAAAATTTGGCGACACTATTTATTAGGCGAGCGCTTCATTCTCTATACGGATCATAAATCCTTGAAGTATTTTTTCACTCAGAAGGAACTCAATATGAGACAACAGCGTTGGCTCGAGTTTCTTGCTTCCTATGACTTTGATATCCAGTATACCCATGGTAAGGGTAATCATGTTGCTGATGCGCTTAGTCGCAAACATTCGGCTGCTGTTTCTATGATGCTTGCCGAATGGGATGTTCTTGAGACTCTATCTTTTTGTGAAGTTCGTGATAGAGGTTCATCTTCTGATTCTCCTATTCTATTATTTAGTTTGGGAGCTCGACCCATTTTATTGGATCGTATTGTCGATGCTCAGCGGCGTGATCCTGATTTGTTGCATCTTATTCAGCTTTGTGAGTCTGGATCCTGTGATGAGGCGTTGCGGGATTTCAGCATTGATTGTCATGGGTGTCTTCGTAAGAAGAACCATCTTTTTGTGCCTTCTGATTTTGCGCTTAGGCATGACGTTCTAGATGATTGTCACCGTTCTAAGTATACCATTCATCCTGGTAGTAGTAAGATGTATGCCGATATGCATCGTCTTTATTATTGGGAAGGCATGAAGCGCGATGTGGCGAGTTATATGAGTAATTGCATAACTTTTCAGCGTATTAAGGCCGAACATCAGCATCCTTCGGGTTTTCTTCAGCCTCTAGAGATTCCATTGTGGAAATGGGATCAGATTTCTATGGATTTCATTGACGGCCTACCTCGTTCGAGATTGGGCCATTCTAGCATCTGGGTTATTGTTGATCGCCTCACCAAGTCTGCTCATTTTATCCCTATTAAGTTTAATAGGAGTGCTTCGCATTTGGCTAAGTTGTATGTCAAGGAAATCGTGAGACTTCACGGTGTTCCTAGTTCTATTGTGAGTGACCGTGATACTTTATTCATGAGTCATTTTTGGCAGAGTCTTCAGCAAGATTTGGGAACAAAGCTTAATTTTAGCACAGTTTATCATCCGCAGTCTGATGGACAGACTGAACGGGTGAATCGTATCATGGAAGATCTACTCCGTATTTGTATTTTTGATTTCGGTGGTAGTTGGGAGGATCACCTACCTCTTGTAGAGTTCTCCTACAACAATAGTTTTCAGTCTAGTATCGGTATGGCTCCTTTCGAAGCTTTATATGGAAGGCCATGTCGATCACCTTCTTGTTGGTTGGAATCTGGGGAGAAGCTTATTCTTGGCCCAGATTTTGTTCGTGATTCTTCCGAGAAGATTGATCATATTTATTTGAGAATGAAAGAGGCACAAAGCCGCCAGAATTCCTACGCTGACAACCGTAGGAAGCCTCTCGAATTCTTGGTTGGTGATCTCGTCTTTATTCGTGTTTCTCCTTTGAAAGGGGTGATGCGCTTCAGTGCGACTGGAAAATTGGCTCCTCGTTTTATAGGACCATTTTCTATTACTGAACGTATTGGCCCTGCGGCTTATAGAGTTTCACTTCCTGCTCATTTATCTGGCATTCATGAAGTGTTTCACGTCTCTCAACTTCGGAAGTGTCTTCGGGAGTCGAAATCTGTTATCGCTTCTCCTGATTTGCAAGAGCTTGAGGCCTCACCGGACTTATCTATTGTATAGCAACCTATTCGTGTACTTGACACGGAGGTGCGACACCTTCGAAACAAGGACGTGCCGCTCGTTAAAGTTCAATGGTCCGCTAGCCCCAATGACTGTACTTGGGAAACCAGAGAGTTTATCGAGCGATCTTATCCAGGTTTTCTATCTTTGCTTGGCAACAGTGAGAATATCTTTTTATCTCAAGCTTATTTCCTTTTCTTTTGAATGTTGTATGTATGTAGTTGTTACAAATATCGTCTCTAGGAATTGCGGGGACGTAATTTTGTAAGGAGGGGAGATCTGTAACAACCCGCATATTTAACGATTATATATTTAAACGTTTTATATAAATATAGCGTCGTTAGTCGGATTTTGGGTCCGAAAAGCTACTTTTTGCAAACGGCAGAATTGGGTCTCGATACCACTTTCATTGAGTTCAAAAGGGCGTTTGCGATCTTTTTGAGTATAAGCTTTGATATGTTTGGAGTAAGTTGAGTTTTGCTACTTTTTCTAGTTGGGTTTTGGGTTTGGGTTCAGCCCACTGGCTAACTATATACCCTAACTCAGTCCCTCTCCTTCCATCCACTCATTTTCCATTTTAAAATTCAAGCTAAAACTGAAAATGGGGTAAAGGAAGAGGAATTAGAAATTCCAAGCCCTAGTTTACTTGCAAACTTGAATTCTTGATCCAAAATCAAAGAGAAGCCATTGGTAAGCCTTCTCTTCATCTTCTCCAACTCTTTCTTCCTTCAATTTCAGAAAGTTTCCTAAACCTAACTTAGGAAATACTTGTTTTGATCTTAGATTGAAGCTTGTTGGGTTGAAGTAGAGATTGGTTGGTCTTCTCCTTGTAATTGAGCTCCTTCTTCTTCTTTGTTTTGGGTTAAAGGTGAGATTTTTATCTCACATCTATGCTTATATTTATCTTTGATTGTTGGGTATGAATTCCTAACACTTGTTCATGTGCACTTGCTTTTGGTTTGGATTGAATTGGTGAATATCCAAATTTTTAGTGTTTTGGGTTCAATTCTTCAAAGATCCTAACTTTGATGTTTGAACATGTTTTTGGTGGCGAATCGGAGAGCCAATGGAGCTGGGTTATCGATTGGCAAAAGCCCCTTAGGTCCATTGCTCGACCGGTCGCGAATTATGAGTGTTTGCACTTCATTTTATGGGGTGGGAATTGCAGAATTTGCAGTTCGGCCGACCGAACCCCCTGGGCCGGTCGACCGAAGCTGTAGCCGAAACTTTCTGTTTCTATTTCGGTCGACCGACCCAGGAAGTCCGGTCAACCGACATGCTCCTGTTTCCCTGTTTTGCCAAGTTTGCCTATTTGTTTGTGATTCCAACTTTTATCGACCTAATTTGATTCCAATTAGTTGTTTATGCATATTTGACCTTGATGAATCCTTTTGACTTCATCCATGGGTTTTTATAAAATAATCTTTTGAATTGTATTAAAAGCTTGCTTCTCTAATTTATAAATTCTATTTAAAACGCACACACACAATTTCGCACTTCGAGCGGAGTGGAAGGGAGATTAAATGGTTAGGTAAAACACGGACCATGAATCCATGCGTTTATCTTTCCGATTAATCCCCGACCTATTCGATTGATTGTTTTGACTTTTGGACCGGTTTACCAATGAGATGAGGTAAACTTTATACTGCTTTGAGTGTGAAATTAACTAACGAATAGTAAACCGTTTAGTGCGAACGAGTGGTTATAGGACTCACGTTACCACTCTTCGGATTCCTTTTTGAGAGTTATGACACATTCTGCCAGTTAGTGGTGTCCAGTACTAGGCCTCCGGACCTTCACCACTACGGTTTGTTGCCTTTGGGATAGTGTCTTCGGATTGTCTCCTTCAGGTTTGTTGCCTTCGGGTTTGTGCCTTCGGGTTTGTTGCCCTATTGTATCGCTTTCGGAGTTGGTCTTTATGAGCCGCTCGAGTGATATTTGGGTTTGGAGCCTTCGGGCTTATGGATCCTTGTTTATACAGTACCGAGCACATGCAAATTTTCTGATGTTTCATTGATATGTATATTCCCTAGGTAGTGCCCTTCGGTGTTGGTCTTTTTGAGCCGCACGATACATAGCGATTACCTTGTGGAACTTGTGTTACCTTCATTGGTATTTGTTATTGCCTTTCGGCTTGTTTGGGATATTCATATCCTTTGTTTATTTGTGTTGCCAATGATATGAGGCTTGTCTTATTTTGATTCATCTTTTGTTAGATGATTGTTGTATCTCTTTTAGAGATATTTGTTATACTGTGTGACCTTGCAGGTTATTGTTGTTCAGTTTATCTAACTGATTTGTTTAGCTAGACTGACCCGTGTATTTTATACTCGGGTCAGACCGAGACGTTTCAGGTTAGGTGCTTTTGGACTTAGCCTATTTTGCTTCTGCATGGACTATTCAGCTTGTTCCTTTTTGTTAAAGCTTTTTGTGTAGTCCTTTTTGTTGTAACTCTGACATATGTATTCTTTTGGATTCGTCTGTATATTGTGGTTTGCTATACCACTTGACGTGCATCAGTTGTATACTCTGTTATGTATCAGTATATGTGTATATGATGATCTACTGTTCTGTGATGTATATTACATTTGAGTTGTTATATTCTGTTCTTATAGATCCTCCAACCACCTATGGTTTTGTTTTAAGTATTCATTGGATATGTCGATCTGGTGTGTATGATTATTGTCGATGTATTCAATAAATAGTTAAAGCAAGGATATAGATGGTCGCTCCTAACCAGCCTTATTCTCCATGTTAGTTGACGGCATTACTCTGTAGTGTCCTTGGCTAACGTGGGTATAGAAGTAGGGCGTCACACTATGGTTGTTCGCATATGGTAGATAATATATGCTTGTGATTTAAATTAAAATTGTTGATGGGTTATTAAATTACCATTGCTTTTAAATTTCAGGGACGAAATTCTTTTAAGGGGGAAGGAATGCGATGACCCGGAATTTCGGGCAATATCAATTTAATATTCTATATTAAAATTAAATTGATTTGATAATTGTCTTTTATAATTTTAATTTAAATTGGTAAATTATTATTTTAAAAGCAAATAAATATTTAAATTGGTAAATTTTAAAGCTAATAAAATGTTATTTGTTTATAATATATATATATATATTTGTATATATTGCAAATAGAAATCATTGGTTTGAATTTAATAAATAAATAAATCATGTATTCAAATTCTAAAGTATATTTGGAAATTTGTAAATTCTGATTAATTTAATATAAAACTTTTCAAAGATTATTTAAATAAATAATTATATAGATTTCAAATACTTCCGGTAAATGTTAATTATTTAGAATATATTTTTAGCTTAAAAGTTTAAAATGTAATTTACATATGATATATTTATTCATTTAGTAAAATAAGTAAATTATAAATAATAAGATAATCTCTTTTATAAATTATTTTTAAATTGATATTTTCAAATAATTATAATGTATTTATATATATCTATATATATAAATTTTAATAAAAATAAAATTTTATTTTCAAAATTGAATATGTTGTCACAAATTGACCTTAATTTGGATTTTTAAAATTTAATTTGAATTTAAATTTGAATTTAAATTGAAATTCAAAAGATAGACATTTTAAAAATATTTGGATAAGCTTTTATTTATATATAATTAGTTTTATTACCTTTTCTTTAAAAAGAAATTCATATATATATTTACATAAGAATAAATAAATTAAGTAAAGCTTTTTATTTAACATTTAAAATAAATATAATAATACATATGACATGTGTTAATGCATTAAGTAACCTAATAACATGTGTTAAGTAAATATTAATTCAAGGTGACAAATGTTAAGATATTAGACAAGTGTCCTTATTAATTTTCATTTTCTTTTATTTTTTATTTAAATCCCAAAATTTACTTATATAAACATATCCTTCTTTCTCTTCACTCTTTTTCTATCTTTCTTTTATTCAAAGTTAAGAAAACTTCAGCTGAAACAATTTTCAAAAAAAACAAAAATCTGAAAATCAATCATCTTCCTCAAATCAATATTTAAATCAAACCCTGTAATTCACTGCCTCAAATCAGAGAATAAAAAAAACATAAGCCTGCATTTTTAAAACCTGAGATGAAATCAAGCATGCAGCAGATAATCAAAGCAAGTAAAATCTGGAACCAAAATCAAGATTCAATAACAAGCAACCTTCAGCAACTCCAGTTTTTAAGTAAGAAGCAATTTCAACATTCAAGTTTTTAAGATCAGAGGAGCAATACATGGAAGCATTCCAGTTTTAAAATCAAAGCATTTCCAGTTTCAAGCTTCAACACTCAGTTTCAAGCTTTTCAAAAATAAAAGTGCTCTGTTCTTCATTCTCAAACAGGTGAGTAACATCAATTTAATTTTTTTTACATATATGAAATCTGTTGCATGTTCATCTCTGGAAATAAGTATGTTGTGTGTATATTTATAAGTGTGTTTGTGTGTGTGTGTGTGTGTGAGTGTGTGTTTATATATATATATATATATATGAATATATTGGTGTGTGCACGCCGTGTATCTGGGTTTGCCTGATTCTAGTTTCCACGCCTAAGTTTTAATCAGGAATCATTTTCTCATGACCTAATCTACGTTAAGATTTAAATTTCAAATAAAATATGTTGTTGTATCATCGATTAAAGTATAAAAATTTAATTGAAGTTAAAATAATTTTGTATTGTCTCTGGAAATCAAAAACAACAGAGCAAACTTAATATAAGTCAAAATTCAAATATCCTGATTCATTGATTCAGGAATATAAATTGTAATATCCCAGAATTTCGGAGAATTTAAAAGGAGATAATCTCTTAATTTAAATCATTTAAAATTGAAAAACTGTATCTTCAAATATAAATAACCAAAATAAAATTTATGTGATGTTTTTAAATTTAGAATTCAATTGATTTTAAATGGAATAATTGTTTAATTTGTGTTATTTTATAAATTTGATTTTTGATAAGTTTGACATTTTTATTTAATTAGTATTGTTTAAATATATGTTTACTTAAAAATTAACTTTAAAATTAGAATTCAATATTTCTTAATTTAAAAGTGTGTTTGTTTAATTTAATAAAAACATATTTGATTTGAAATTTAAGTTTAAATTGAATTTGAAATTTTTATATTTGAAGTTTGATTTGGAATTTGTAATTTAAAAAGAATGTATATTTTGAAATACATTTTTATATAAAAGATTTATGAATAAAGTTTTATTTTAAAAAAATAACTTTTGTTTTTGTATTAATTTAAAACAAAAGAATTTTATTTATATAAATTTGGAAAATGTTTGTTTAATAGTAAATAAATGCAAAGCATTTAAATTAACTTGTAAAAATGGATTTAATAATTTTATATTATTTTATTTGGAATCTAATTAGTTTATATATTATATTTCTTTTGAAAGTTTTATTTTTATAAAAAAGAAAATGGATTTATAAATTTATAAAAAGCATTCATAATTAGTAAAGTATTTACAAATTAAGAAAATTGATAATAAAGGGATTTAAAAATAATTTAAAATATATAAGTGACATGTGTTCAATTTTAAAACATCACAGGATACACGTGTTAAGAGATTAAGCTTGGGTTATGACAAATGCAATCAAGATCACAAGTGTTTTCTTTTTGTTAATTTTCTTTTTCCTTTCTTTAAATTTTATTTAACTTTAAATTTCATTTTATAAAATCCTATTATCTTATTTCTTTCATTTTCTTTGAATTCAAACAAAAATCCACGGCCACAAAGTTCAATCTGAAACCATATTCAATTCCTCTGTTCAGAAACAAAAATCTGTAGTTTTTACTGATCTCCTCAAACCCTTCATTTCCAAACCCTGCATGTTGTTTTTATCAAAACCTGAAAACTATTCGAATCCCCAAAAAATCTCTGAAACCAGAAATAATCAGATCTGTAGCAAACTTCACCCAAACCCTTAAAGATACGCAGAATTCTATCATGCATGTAGCAAGTTTTGCTTGAGATAAAGTTTCAGTGCAATCTGGAAAACAACTCATTTTCAAAAACTTTGAACATCACCATGGTTCCAGCTTTAAAGAAATCAAAGTTTTAGGAGTCATCAACAACAGTTTTCAAATTTTAAAAAGGGGTTTTCATTCCTGTTCCAAATTTCTATGCATAGTCAAAATGAGGTGAGTAAACAACTAACTTAAAAATTTAAGTAGGTTAGTAAATTGTTGTTTTAAATAATTTATTTGATAATGAAGTTTGTTTGTGATGATGCTGCATATATTTAGGAACGCGTTATTGAATGTGCATGTTAATTCTTTATTTTATTTTTGAAAACTGCAGTGTGTAAATAAATACAAATCCAGTTGTACTTCTCTAGTTAGATTTCTTGATTGTGATGTTCAAGCATAGGTTGTTCAAACAGCAAGATTTAAATTGTAAAATACGAAAAAAAATTTAAAAGGGAGTTTCATGTTGATGATGCCTGCATCTGGAAGTAGGAATGCAATAGGATCTGCATTTTTGAAATAAAGTTTCTCTGTTCATACTTGATCACAGAGTTCTTATAGATAAACAAAATTCAAGCTTTTTATATATATAAAACTTTGAAACTTTGGATTTAAAACAATTAATCTAAATCTTAAGTAGGATATAATTTGTTACTTAAGTAATATTGATTCTTGTATGTTTGGTAAATAGTTTAAATTCTGCAATTATGAAAGTATTTATGTTTCTGCAGGCCAGTAAATTGATTTGCCTCTGTTCATTCGTGTTTACAGAATTTTTTATAAATAAACAAAATTCAAGCTTTCATATAAACACTTTGAAGTTTTGAATCTAAACAAATTAGTTAAGTTGTAAATTCATCTAGCTTATGAAGTCATGATTAAGCAAATTATGTTTGGGATTTACCTGTAAGCTTAAATATGCAGTCAAACTATAAAATGAGAAAAACAAAATTAATTTTGAATTTTATCAATTCATGTATATATATTGAATCATCACTCAAGATTATGATTTTTAGCACAAAAATCTAGATTTTAAAAATAGTATGGAGTTTGGAATTTGGGTTTTACTGGAAGGATGAACTTGGGTGATTTCTGGATGATGGAGCAATTTGGTGGATCGGGGTTGCTTCTGTAGATGGAGAAGGTCACGGAGTTTTGGGGAAAAATAGTAGTCGAGGCTGTAAGGGGCGGTGGCGGTGGCAATGGCCGGAATTGGGAATTAAGCCCTAGATTTTACTGGGTTGGGTTTTGATTTTTTTCCCATAAGCACCATTGATTGAGTGCTCTGAATTTTTGTCTGGAGGTAGAAAATGGGCTTGGCAGGAGATGGTCGGCACCGCGGAGTTTTCTAGTGACCGGAGCTTGGCGGTCGGAGGGGTTTGTGTGGGTTTGTTTGGGTTTGGGTTTTGCAGTATACCCAAATTTTGATTCGAGAGGAGATTGTTTGATTTAGTGGTCGATTTGAGATGCAGTGGTGTTGAGAAGGTTGTCGAAGGCAGTAACGTTGGTCGGAGGTGACCAACGGTGGCATCCATGTTCACGAGGCGGTGGTTGGGTGTCAGTTAGTTTGGCATTGGGGATTCTCGAAGTAGCATTCGAGTTTGACAAGGGGAAACTCGAAAATGTTCTCTAGTATGTTAGTTGGGTTAGCCTGTAGGTTTTGCATACTTAAAATAAATCAAGTTTAAAAAAAAGATGGAAGAAGTGACTTGGGTTTTGACCCGAGTAAATAACGTTTTGACCCGAAGCTGGAAACTAAAACAGTTTCTGAAAGATTTTTAAAAGGTTTAAAACTTGTTTTTGAAATTTAGAAATTTTAAATTTGTTAAAAACTTTATATAAATTACTTGATGTATTTAATAAATGTTTAATTTAACATATTTTAAGATGTTTTGAAGTTTTTTTAAATTTAAACATTTTTAGAAATTTTGAATGATTTTGAAAACGAATTTTGAAAATTAATTTTAATGGTTTATATAAAGACAAGTTTTAAATTCAAGTTGAAATTAGTTTAAACTATAAATTGATAAATATTTAAGTTATTTAAAGTTGTGTTTGATAATTTTAATTTATCAAGCAAAAAGATTGTTTTGACTTAAACTTAATTAATAATTTAATTAAGTAGGAATAGATGTATAGTAAAGATTGTAAATATGTTAAGGCAAATTTAAGCATTTATAAGGTAAATGTTTATCTTAATTAAGGTTTTAATATCTAAATTTTGAATGAGTTAATTTGAAGATGTAACTTTAATTAATTACTTAAAAGTATTATTAGGAAACTAATTAAGAAAAAAATGATTTACTTGGTTAATAAATGGTTAAGAATTAAAGGTTAATTAATTTAAGATTAATTAAATGGTTATTTAAAGATCATTAACTAGATTTTTAATTTATGATTAAGGATTCATTAATCAAGTAATTAAGTGAAATTAAACTTAATTAATTATGTGGTTAAGATTTATTAACTAAGTAATTAATAAGTTGTTAATTAAGTAATAAGGGTTAATTAATTAGTATTTAAGAAGTGTTTGACTTGTAATTAAATTTTATTAATTAAATAATTAGACAATAATTAATCAGTAATTAAGGATTAATTAAGAAGTTGTTAAATGGTAATTAATTGATTAGTCAAATGTGATTATGGATTAATCAAATGATAATTAAGGATTGATTATCTGTTATAATTAAGGATGGGTTAACAGTTGATTAAGGGTAAATTAAATAATTAATTAACTAGTGATTAAGGAGTAAGTAATATGTAATTAAGTTCTTAATTAATAATTGATAATTAGGTTTATTAATTAATAATTAAGAGATAATTAATTGGTTAATTAATTAATTAATTAATTAATTATAAAGGTAATTATGGATTAATAAATTTGTATTAAGAGATATTGATTAATAATTAAGGTTATTAATCGATAGTTGATGGATAATTAATCAGTTAATTTAAAGTTAATTAATTGATTATAAAAGTAATTAAGGATTTATTACTTTATATTAAAGGAAATTAATTAATACTTAAGCTTTATTAATTAATGAATTAAAGGATAATTAATCTGGGATTGAGGATTAATTAATTGATTAAGTAAGTTAATCAAGGGGTGATTAATTAATTAAGGTTAGTGATTAATTAATGATTGTATAAGCAAGTTTTAGGGGTTGATTCTTAAGGGATTAATTTAAGAAATTAAAATAATTATGATATGAATTGATAATGCTTGCTTATGGATGATTGGTTGTTGAATGTCTGAATTGGATGATATCTATTGGATTGATATCTATTGATGATATGTGTTGTGACATTCTGTGATATGATATAGGTTATATCAATGATAAATGTGTGATATTTTTCTATGTTAATGCTGTGTGATTTCAAAGCATTGAATTGTATTGAATTGAATTGTTTAAACCTTTAAACAACTTGGCCTTTAAGATACGTTTGGTTCGATGACACCGGGATCGGGTATCAAATTTAATTATCCGAAAACCACATCGATCCAAGTTAAACGTTAGGTCGTGATTTCAAGTGAAGATCGAGTTGAAGACTCGAAGGGTAAGAACTATCTGTCGTTAAAAACTCTAAGGGTGATTCCAATACGAGTATAACGGAGATAGTACTTTCAGGTTCGAGATGGAGTTTTAGAGTGCAAGGGTTATTGTCGTTAACTCTGAGGGTGATTCAAAAATGAGTGTAACAAGATAATGCCTTCGGTTTCGTTCGAACCCGAAACGAACTTGTCTGGATTGAATGCTTTCAGAACATCGTCAGGTGGACGATGAGCATTCTAAGATAGATGTGTTCTATAACGGTAATCGCAGCCTTAAGCCTCATCAACCGGGAATGGCTAAAACAGGAGAGGTGCAGCAAGGCTTCGTGGGTAGCCCCCACGTGAGAGCGAGATTTACCCCTGTCTAGATGTCCCTTTTTATTTCGGCTGTGTGGGGGCAATTGCTAGCTAGAATCGCCGGGGTGGTCTTGTTCGGGACTGTTCAGTAAGGAATGGTCCCGGCTTTGTGTTGCAGGGGAGTTAGGGTGGCTCCTCGGTACGGTGATCTAGGCCACGTACTGTGATGGGCGGTACCCCAGTAGCCCTGCCATTGATGGAAACCCATTCTTCCTACGTGCCCCTACGGTTTTGATTGTATTACCCACTTTTGTGGCTAGTAGCTGGAATTTAATAGATGTAACAATTTCGGCTAATATTTATTTGAAAACCCTAGACACTATTATAATATCATCGGATTTCCTATCAAATGTTTTGGTTAGCGTAAGGTAAAAACTTTTCTATGTTTATGTGTGGGAAGTCTTACGTGATACCTTTTCTTTTCAAAAGGTTTTTAAAAGTTAAGCAACTTTAACCCGTTTACTCACATCAGGCCCATGTCTGACCCGGAGTTTATTCTGTTTTTCTTAAACTCTTGGGTACTCAAATTTTTACGAGTAGCCAAGGGATTCAGGTTAGCTTTGACGAATACTGGAGGAGTTATGGAGCAGGAGGCTTCAACGCTTGTAGTTATATGGTGTTTTTACATTGTGTTGTATCTCTGTGATATATGTGTTGTATTTGAGTTGTATAATAGACAGACTTGTATAACTGTCTATCCTGTGTTATTGTATCTGGGTAACTCTGATATGTAATAGACTATGCACTAGTTATGTTATATTTTATATTTTGTTTCGTTCCGTTGTGAGATTCTGATTTTGTTGAGTTATTTTCTTCTATCTATTCTATTTCTACCTCTTTCTTTCTTATAACGATGCATCTTTCTGTGGAATGAAAGTCAGGTCGTTTCACTTGTATCAGAGCATAGGTTGAGATAATACCTAGGCTCTGGAGTGGTGTCTATCTAGAGAGCGCGTATTTGTAATTTTTATATAACTATGTACTTATATAAATTTGATGGGTATCTGTTCGGATTTCCAACATGAGTTTTAGAGGTATTTTATCTCTCTATCTTTGATCTTTTAGTCCTCCTACCTTTGTATCTATCCCTATAGATGGAGAACCAAGATAGATCAGATCTGTGGAAGCTTAAGATTTTCTTATCTTCCCCATAGTTTTTCTAGAAACTTTTTATTTGATTTAAAAGGTTTTGATCTTGTTTGGATTGGTTGGATGGTATTGAGCTGTTTGATGTAAGAAGCAAGGATTGTATTTTTGGAAGCTGAGTTGAGAAGAATCGCAAAAGTGACTTGCAATGATGCTGGAATTCTTTTGAGTGATCTTTTACATGGATTGAGGTATATCCAGGAGGTGTAGAGTCCATCGAGGTGGTCAGAGATTTTCCAATTTGTCCGAGGGAGCGAAGGTTTTTCCTCATCGAAAGATGGAGATTTGGATCGTCTTTAGTTACAGAAGCAGTGTCTGTTGTTCAGCCTAGTTTTTCCAGTGGGAGTTCAGCTGTTGTTTTGTGGCCTAGACAGATGAATCTTTTTAGATTCTGTGTGGATTTGATGAATCGATCTTTTGTGATGTGTGGTATAAGTTTTTCTTGTTTTCATCAATGTTTTTCTTGTTTACTCGAAGTCCAAAGAGAAGAGCTAGCGACATTGGGAGTCAGTGTTAGAGGCTTTGAGGAAGCAATTTGTTTTGGTGATGGTATTTCTGTAGATCCAGCCTGGATAGTTACTATTCAGGAGTAGAAGCAACCGTAGTTTTCTGGTTAGGCAGAGTTCTACAGGAGTGGAAGTGGACCCGAGTGTGAAGAGATTTTCTCGGATTTGAAGACATGGCTGACTAGTGTGCCTGTTCTAGCTATCTCTGATGGCAAGAATAAATTTGAGATCTGCTCGGACGTTTGTGTGTGTCTGAGATGGACGTAGTGAGTCAATGATGGTCAGTGTTCCAGTTTTGAGCTGGATTGGTCTAGGGAACATTGAGGATCATCGGAAGGATTTGTGTTCCGAATTCTTGGATTTTGAAGCAAGAAGTTATGGCAAGGAGTCATCGCTCCAGATTGTGTCTAGCCCAGGTGTTTAGAGATATATGGATATGAAGAGAATCTTCTAGTGGCAAAGTACGAAGTAGGAAGTTACTGCTTTCATCTTTGGATGTACGATCTGTCAGCAAGTGTTGATGATCAACATAAGACCGCCGGTTTGTTGTAATCTTTGGAGGCTCCGAAGTGGAAGTTCCAATGGGAATGATTTCTTTGGATTTCTTCGAAGGTTAGCCAAGGACCAAAGAGGGAATTATAGGAATATAGGTGATTGTCAATTGGTTAACCAAGAACGCCCATTTTATTCTGGTTGAGGCAATCCGTTTTGTAGCATCTTTGGCTGAGTTTTTCTTGAAAGTTTGTCTGACTGCTTGGTGTTTCAGTCAGCATTGTTAGCAATTGTGATCTTATCTTCTCCAGCTAGTTTGGAAGGTTTTTTGATCAGCTTGGGGTTTGAGATTAAATTTGGTACAGCCTATCATTCTCAAACCAACGGAAAGGCTGAATCAAATCTTAGAGTTTTGAGAGAGCTTGTGTTTTGAATTCTTGTGGATGTTAGGAGGATCATCTACATTTATTAGAATTCTCGTATAAGTTATCAGGCAAGTATCTGGATGCCGTTCTGTGAAGTTTTGTTTAGTATGCCTTGTAGATTTCCTTTCTATGGAGTAGAGTCGGAAGATCGTCTCGTTCTTGGTTCAATTTTGGTCTGTGAGGTATCTGCGATGGTGGAGCTTATCAGGAGAAGATTAGTGTTATAGTCTTCAGGTTGAACTGCCAGTTTGGATGACTGGAATTCACATTGTTTTTCATGTATCTCTTCTGAGGAAATACGTGAACGATCTATCTTTTGTTGTGGAGTTAGGATTTCAGAGTTTGCCTTGGGAAACTCTGAATAATTTTAAGGAGACTTATATGGATCTATGTCCAGGTAGCTATGATTGTTTGATTGAATAAATTGGTTGTTTAAATAAACTGTTTGTTTATATAGATTGTTGTTGGATGATAATGTTGGGTAAATAGAAAAGCTTGAATGGTTTAAATGAAATAAAAGATTTCGGTTATCTTTATTTTAAATTTCGAGGACGAAATTCTTTTAAGGAGAGAGGAATGTAATATCCCAGAATTTCGTAGAATTTAAAAGGACATAATCTCTTAATTTAAATCATTTAAAATTGATAAAACTATATCTTCAAATATAAATAACCAAAATCAAATTTATGTGATGTTTTTAAATTTAGAAATCAATTGATTTTAAATGGAACAATTATTTAATTTGTGTTATTTTATAAATTTGATTTTTGATAAGTTTGACATTTTAATTTAATAAGTATTGTTTAAATATATGTAAACTTAAAAATTAACTTTAAAATTAGAACTCAATATTTCTTAATTTAAAAGTGTGTTTGTTTAATTTAATAAAAACATATTTGATTTGAAATTTAAGTTTAAATTGAATTTGAAATTTTTATATTTGAAGTTTGAATTGGAATTTGTAATTTAAAAAGAATGTATATTTTAAAATACATTTGTATATAAAAGATTTATGAATAAAGTTTTATTTTAAAAAAATAACTTTTGTTTTTGTATTAATTTAAAACAAAAGAATTTTATTTATATAAATTTGGAAAATGTTTGTTTAATAGTAAATAAATGCAAAGTATTTAAATTAACTTGTAAAAATGGATTTAATAATTTTATATTATTTTATTTGGAATCTAATTAGTTTATATCTTATTTTTCTTTTGAAAGTTTTATTTTTATAAAAAAGAAAATGGATTTATAAATTTATAAAAAGCATTCATAATTAGTAAAGTATTTACAAATTAAGAAAATTGATAATAAAGGGTTTTAAAAATCATTTAAAAATAATTTAAAATATATAAGTGACATGTGTTAAGAGATTAAGCTTGGGTTATGACAATTGTAATCAAGATCACAAGTGTTTTCTTTTTCTTAGTTTTCTTTTTCCTTTTGTTAAATTTTATTTAACTTTAAATTTCATTTTATAAAATCCTATTATCTTCTTTCTTTCATTTTCTTTGAATTCAAACAAAAATCCATGTCCACAAAGTTCAATCTGAAACCATATTCAATTCCTCTGTTCAGAAACAAAAATCTATAGTTTTTACTGATCTCCTCAAACCCTTCATTTCCAAACCCTGCATGTTGTTTTTATCAAAACCTGAAACATAATCAAATCCCCAAAAATCTCTGAAACCAGAAATAATCAGATCTGTAGCAAAGTTCACCCAAACCCTCAAAGATCCGCAGTATTCTATCATGCATGTAGCAAGTTTTGCCTGAGATAAAGTTTCAATACAATCTGGAAAACAACTCATTTTCAAAAACTTTGAACATCACCATGGTTCCAGCTTTAAAGAAATCATAGTTTCAGGAGTCATCAACAACAGTTTTCAAATTTTAAAAAGGGGTTTTCATTCCTGTTCCAAATTTCTATGCATAGTCAAAATGAGGTGAGTAAACAACTAACTTAAAAATTTAAGTAGGTTAATAAATTGTTGTTTTAAATAATTTATGTGATAATGAAGTTTGTTTTTGATGATGCTGCATATATTTAGGAATGTGTTATTGAATGTGCATGTTAATTCTTTTTTTTATTTTTGAAAACTGCAGTGTGTAAATAAATACAAATCAGTTGTACTTCTCTAGTTAGATTTCTTGATTGTGATGTTCAAGCATAGGTTGTTCAAACAGCAAGATTTAAATTGTAAAATATGAAAATAATTAAAAGGGAGTTTCATGTCGATGATGCCTGCATCGGGAAGTAGGAACGCAATAGGATCTGCATTTTTGAAATAAAGTTTCTATGTTCATACTTGATCACAGAGTTCTTATAGATAAATAAAATTCAAGCTTTTTATATATATAAAACTTTGAAACTTTGGATTTAAAACAGTTAATCTAAATCTTAAGTAGGATATAATTTGTTAGTTAAGTAATATTGATTCTTGTATGTTTGGTAAATAGTTTAAATTCTGTAATTATGAAAGTATTTATGTTTCTGCAGGCCATTAAATTGATTTGCCTCTGTTCATTCATGTTTACAGAATTTTTTATAAATGAACAAAATTCAAGCTTTCATATAAACACTTTGAAGTTCTGAATCTAAACAAATTAGCTAAGTTGTAAATTCATCTAGCTTATGAAGTCATGATTAAGCAAATTATGTTTGGGATTTACCTGTAAGTTTAAATATGCAGTCAAACTATAAAATGAGAAAAATAAAATAAAATTTTGAATTTTATTAATTCATGTATATATATTGAATCATCACTCAAGATTATGATTTTAGCACAAAAATCCAAATTTTAAAAATAGTATGGAGTTTGGAATTTGGGATTTACTTGAAGGATGAACTTGGGTGATTTCTAGATGATGGAGCAATTTGGTGGATCGGGGTTGCTTCTGTAGATGGAGAAGGTCACGGAGTTTTGGGGAAAAATAGTAGTCGAGGCTGTAAGGGGCGATGGCGGTGGCGATGGCCGGAATTGGGAATTTAGACCTTTACTGGGTTGGGTTTTGATTTTTTCCCTGTAAGCGCCATTGATCGAGTGCTCTGAATTTTTGTCTGGAGGTAGCAAATGGGCTTGGCAGGAGATGGTCGGCACCGTCGAATTTTCTGGTGACCGGAGCTTGGTGGTCGGAGGGGTTTGTGTGGGGTTGTTTGTGTTTGGGTTCTACAGTATACCCAAATTTTGATTCGAGAGGAGATTGTTTGATTTAGTGCTCGATTTGAGATGCAGTGGTGTTGAGAAGGTTGTCGGAGGCAGTAACGTTGGTCGGAGGTGACCAACGGTGGCGTGCATGTGCACGAGGCGGTGGTTGGGTGTCAGTTAGTTTGGCATTGGGGATTCTCGAAGTAGCATTTGAGTTTGAGAAGGGGAAACTCGAAAATGTTCTCGAGTATGTAAGTTGGGTTAGCCTGTAGGTTTTGCATACTTAAAATAAATCAAGTTTTAAAAAAAAATGGAAGAAGGGACTCGGGTTTTGACCCGAGTAAATAACGTTTTGACCCGAAGATGGAAACTAAAACAGTTTCTAAAAGATTTTTAAAAGGTTTAAAACTTATTTTTGAAATTTAGAAATTTTAAATTTGTTAAAAACTTTATATAAATTACTTGATGTATTTAATAAATGTTTTATTTAACATATTTTAAGATGTTTTGAAGTTTTGTTACATTTAAACATTTTTAGAAATTTTGAATGATTTTGAAAACGAGTTTTGAAAGTTAATTTTAATGGTTTATATAAAGACAAGTTTTAAATTCAAGTTGAAATTAGTTTAAACTATAAATTGATAAATATTTAAGTTATTTAAAGTTGTATTTGATAATTTTAATTTATCAAGCTAAAAGATTGTTTTGACTTAAACTTAATTAATAATTTAATTAAGTAGGAATAGATGTATAGTAAAGATTGTAAATATGGTAAGGCAAAATTTAAGCATTTATAAGGTAAATGTTTATCTTAATTAAGGTTTTAATATCTAAATTTTGAATGAGTTAATTTGAAGAAGTAAATTTAATTAATTAGTTAAAAGTATTAATTAGGAAACTAATTAAGAAAAAAATGATTTACTTGGTTAATAAATGGTTAAGAATTAAAGGTTAATTAATTTAAGATTAATTAAATGGTTATTTAAAGATCATTAACTATATTTTTAATTTATGATTAAGGATTCATTAATCAAGTAATTAAGTGAAATTAAACTTAATTAATTATGTGGTTAAGATTTATTAACTAAGTAATGAATAAGTTGTTAATTAAGTAATAAGGGTTACTTAATTAGTATTTAAGAAGTGTTTGACTTGTAATTAAATTTTATTAATTAAATAATTAGACAATAATTAATCAGTAATTAAGGATTAATTAAGAACTTGTTGAATGGTAATTAATTGATTAATCAAATGTGATTATGGATTAATCAAATGATAATTAAGGATTGATTATCTGTTAATTAAGGATGGGTTAACAGTTGATTAAGGGTTAATTAAATAATTAATTAACTGGTGATCAAGGAGTAAGTAATCTGTAATTAAGTTCTTAATTAATAATTGATAATTAGGTTTATTAACTAATAATTAAGAGATAATTAATTGGTTAATTAATAATTAATTAATTAATTATAAAGGTAATTATGGATTAATAAATTTGTATTAAGAGATATTGATTAATAATTAAGGTTATTAATCGATAGTTGATGGATAATTAATCAGTTAATTAAAAGTTAATTAATTGATTATGAAAGTAATTAAGGATTTATTACTTTATATTAAAGGAAATTAATTAATACTTAAGCTTTATTAATTAATGAATTAAAGGATAATTAATCTTGGATTGAGGATTAATTAATTGATTAAGTTAATCAAGGAGTGATTAATTAATTAAGGTTAGTGATTAATTAATGATTGTATAAGCAAGATTTAGGGGTTGATTCTTAAGGGATTAATTTAAGAAATTAAAATAATTATGATATGAATTGATAATGCTTGCTTATGGATGATTGGTTGTCGAATGTATGAACTGGATGATATCTATTAGATTGATATCTATTGATGATATGTGTTGTGACATTCTGTGATATGATATTGGTTATACCAATGATAAATGTGTGATATTTATCTATGTTAATGTTGTGTGATTTCAAAGCATTGAATTGTATTGAATTGAATTGTTTAAACCTTTAAACAACTTGGCCTTTAAGACACGTTTGGTTCGATGAGACCGGGTATCAAATTTGATTATCCGAAAACCACATCGATCCAAGTTAAATGTTAGGTCGTGAACTCAAGTGAAGATCGAGTTGAAGACTCGAAGGGTAAGAACTATCCGTCGTTAAAAACTCTGAGGGTGATTCCAATACGAGTATAACGGAGAAAGTACTTTCAGGTTCGAGATGGAGTTTTAGTGTGCAAGGGTTATTGTCGTTAACTCTGAGGGTGATTCCAAAATGAGTGTAACGAGATAATGCCTTCGGTTTCGTTCAAACCTGGAACGAACTTGTATGGATTGAATGCTTTCAGAACATCGTAAGGTGGACGATGAGCATTCTAAGATAGATGTGTTCTACAAAGGTAATCGCAGCCTCAAGCCTCATCAACCGGGAATGGCTAAAACGGGAGAGGTGCAGCAAGGCTTATTGGGTAGCCCCCACTTGAGAGCGAGATTTACCCCTATCTAGATGTCCCTTTTTATTTCAGCTGTGTGGGGCGATTGCTAGCTATAATCGCCGAGGTGGTCTTGTTCGGGACTGTACAGTAAGGAATGGTCCCGGCTTTGCGTTGCAGGGGAGTTAGGGTGGCTCCTCGGTACGGTGATCTAGGCCACGTACTGTGACGGGCGGTACCCCAGTAGCCCTGCCATTGATGGAAACCCATTCTTCCTACGTGCCCCTACGGTTTTGATTGTATTGCCCTCTTTTATGGCTAGTAGCTGGAATTTAATAGATGTAACAATTTCGGCTATTTCATATTTATTTGAAAACCCTAAACACTATTATAATATCATCGGATTTCCTATCAAATGTTTTGGTTAGCGTAAGGTAAAAACTTTTCCATGTTAATGTGTGGGAAGTCTTACGTGATACCTTTTCTTTTCAAAAGGTTTTTAAAAGTTAAGCAACTTTAACCCGTTTACTCACACCAGACCCATGTCTGACCTGGAGTTTATTCTGTTTTTCTTAAACTCTTGGGTACTCAAATTTTTACGAGTAGCCAAGGGATTCAGGTTATCTTTGACGAATACTGGAGGAGTTATGGAGCAGGAGGCTTCAGCGCTTGTAGTTATATGGTGTTTTTCCGTTGTGTTGTATCTCTGTGATATATGTGTTGTATTTGAGATGTATAATAGACAGACTTGTATAACTGTCTATCATGTGTTATTGTATCTGAGTAACTCTGATATGTAATAGACTATGTACTAGTTATGTTATATATTATATTTTGTTTCGTTCCGCTGTGAGATTCTGATTTTGTTGAGTTCTTTTCTTCTATCTATTCTATTTCTAACTCTTTCTTTCTTATAATGATGCGTCTTTCTGTGGAATGAAAGTCGGGTCGTTTCATAAATTGAATACTTAAACTAAAAACTTGATTTTTGAAACTAAAATCGTGATTTTTAGTAGTGGGATCTGGATGCAGTTCTGGTTTGATCAGAAAATGTGTTTTGGGTGGTTTCTGGTGATCTTAGTGGACTGGGAGGTCAGGGTTCTTTCTGGAGGTAGAAGGATGGTAAGAGACCTGGGGAAAAATGCTAGGAAGGTGATCTAAGCAATGTAGCGGCGGTGGTTGTTCGATTTAGTTTGTAAACCTAGTCTTAGGCTTGATCAGTAAATGTTCCACCACGGCTTCTCTAGTGGATCGAGTGCCACCAGGCTTTGGGGATTGGAAGCCAGGAGGTTGTCGAAGGCATGACTGGAATCTCTGACACTCCAGTGATCGATGTTGCGAGTTCAAGGCTTTTCTAGTTTTGGTCTATGGTTCCAGGTTTGGGTTAGTATGCTCGATTTTGATTTCGAGTTGGTTTCAATGTTCGAGGGGTCGGATTCTGATGTAGAGATGATCGTCGACATGTGGGGATCCTTTTGGATGGTCGGAGGTGGTGGAACCTCCAGTGCATGTGCACAGTGCACTTCCGTTCAGGGTGAAGTTGGGTTGAGCAGAGAATGATTACTCGAGTTTTTACTCGATTCGATTCGTGAGTTGCTCGAAGATTTTCGGTTTTGACTCGAAGTCTTTAAGGTAGGGGCTCGGGTCAATTGGGTTTTTACAGGTTTTTAAAACCTGTTTGTTTTTAAATTTTAAAATTTATTTTAAAATTTGAAAGAAAGATTTAAACCAAGTTTTAAATCAAATTTAAATATGGATTCAAATTAATTTTTGTATCCTAGTTTTAAAATACATAAAGTTTAGAAAATTAAATTATTTGAACAACTCTAAATGTTTAAAGTATACTTTATAATGATTTGGTTTAAAACTCTTATAAATTTCTTTTATTAATGATAAGTGTTTCTTTAACATTTGAATTTAAAAAGGTTTTGTAAATTTGATTTAAATTTTGTTAAAGTTAAATTTGTAATTATTTTAAATCTTTAATTTGAAATGAAATTAAAGGAAAATTTAAAGGTAAAATGTTTCAAAGGCTTTTGATAATGATAATTAATGTAGTTATAAAGGCTAATAATTTATTGTAAAGATTAATTAAGGTTTAATGATTTAGGATAAATTAAACTAATAAGTTAATTAAAGAGGGATTAATTACTTTAATTAATTAATAATTACAGATTAATAAATAAGTAATTAAGGGTTGTAAGTTGATTAATTTAAAGGTTAATTAATTTGAAATCAAGGATCATTAATTAGATAAGATTAGATTATAAACTAATAATTAGAAATTAATTTATCAAGTAATTAAATATTAATTAAGTTACAACTAAGCATTTAATTAATTAAATAATTAGAGATTAATTAATTGGTTATTAAAGATTAATTAATTTGTAATTAATAATGACTAATCTAAGTTTATGTACTTAAGAGAAGTAATTAAAATAGTTAATGAAGATCATTAACTTAGGGATTAATAAATAATTAATTAATATGATTAATTTTGATAATTAATTGGATTAATTAATTAAGGATAATCATTTGTGGAATTGTTTAAGTATAATTGCTTAATGGAAGTAATTAAGGGATTAATTACGCATTATAATTAATTAAGTTTAATGAGATTAGTTTAAGATAATTAATTGAGTTTAATTAATTTAATATAATCACTTGATGATTTGATAAGTATAATTACTTAATATAATTAATAAAGTGTAATTACTTAGTGAAGTAGTTAATGGGTAATTACTGGATGTAATTATCTGAAGGGTGATTATTTAATGGAATTCATTTAAGTTTAGTTATTTTTTTGTAATTAATCAAGGGATTAATTGAAGATAATTAATTAAGGAGTAATTAATTTATTTAATGAAGTAATTAAGGGTAGTTAATTACTGAATGTGATTTATCAAGGTTGATTAATGAATAAAGATTAATTAAAGATTAATTATTAAATATGATTAACAATTAACTAAGAAGTGATTAAGGGATCATTAATTAATGTAATTAATGATGTAATTAAGGATTGATTAATTAAAGGGTAATTAATCAATAACAAGTGATTATAAAGTAATTAATTAATTAATGATTAATGTAATTAATTATAATAAATTAATTAAGTAATTAAAGGTTAATTACTAAAAATGGTTGAGGGTAATATAATTAATTAAAGTCTAATTACTTAAAGTAATTAGAGAATAATTAATCAAGGGTGATTAATTAAAGATGGATATTTAGAGAATGATTAATTGGTTTGAAACTAATTAATGGTTAAGTAAGCAAGATTTATGTGATGAAAGTAATTAATTTAATATATTTTAAATTAATTAGAGATGGAAGTAATTAATTTAATTCATTTTAAATTAATTAGAGAGAGTGTGAATAATTAATCATTGCTTATGTATGGTTGGATGATATTAATTTCTGTGAATGGTTTGAGATCTCTGATATGGGATATGTGACGCCCCACCTCTATACCCACGCTAGCCAAGGACACTACAGGGTAATGCCGTCAACTAACACGGAGAATAAGGCTGGTTAGGAGCGACCATCTATAGCCTTGCTCTAACTATCTATTGAATACATCGACAATAATCATACCAAGCAGGTCGACATATCCAATGAATACTTAAAACAAAACCATAGATGGTTGGAGGATCTATCAGAACAGAATATAACAACTCAAATGTAATATATATCACAGAACAGTAGATCATCATATACACATATATTGATACATAACAGAGTATACAGAATAATACATGTCAAGTGGTATAGCAAACCACAATATACAGACGAATCAAAAGAATACATATCAGAGTTATAATAAAAGGACTACACAAAAAGCTTTAACAAAAAGGAACAAGCTGAATAGTCCATGCGGAAGCAAAATAGGCTAAGTCCAAAAGCACCTAACCTGAAACATCTCGGTCTGACCCGAGTATAAAATAGACGGGTCAGTCTAGCTAAACAAATCAGTTAGATAAACTGAACAACAATAAACCTGTAAGGTTACAAAGTATAACAAATATCTCAAAAAGAGATAATACAATCATCTAATCAAAAGATGAATCATATGATAACAAGCCTCATATCATCGGCAACTCATAGAAACAAAGGATAGGAATATCCCAAAACAAGCCATAAAGGCAAATAAAAAATACCAATGAAGGTAACACAAGTTCCATAAGGTAATCGCTACTCATCATGCGGCTCAAAAAGACCAACACAGAAGGACGATACCTAGGGAATATACATATGAATGAAACATGATAAAATTTGCTCGAGCTCAGTACTGTATAAACAAGGATCCATGAGCCCGAAGACTCCAAACCCAATATCACCCATGCGGCTCATAACGACCTACATCGAAAGCGATACTATAGGGAAACAAACCTGAAGGAGACAATCCGAAGACACTATCCCAAGGCAACAAACCGTAGTGGTGAAGGTACGGAGGCCCAGTATTGGACACCACTAACTGGCGGAATGTGTCATAACTCTCAAAAAGGAATCCGAAAAGTGGTATCGTGAGTCTCATAACCACTCGTTCGCACTAAACGGTTTACTATCCGTTAGTTAATTTCACACTCAAAGCAGTGCAAAGTTCACCTCATATCATTGGTAAACCAAACCTGAAGGTCAAAATGATTAATTGAATAGGTCGGGAATTAATCGGAAGGTTAAACGCACATATTCATGGTCCGTCTTTTGCCCAACCGTTTAATCACCCTTCCACTTCGCTCGAAGTGCGAAATCGTGCGTGTGTTTTAAATAGAATTTATAAATCGGAGAAGCGAACTTTTAATACGATTTGAAGAATTCTTTTATAAAAACCCGTGAATGAATTCAAAAAGGAATCATCAAGGTCAAATATGCATAAACAACTAATTGGAATCAATATGCATCGAACAAATTTGGAAAATTAAGCGAACAAGGCAATTTGGGAAAAGACACTAGATTCAGACATCTGAAAGAAGGGATTCAGACGTCTGAATCTGGAAATTAATATGTTTTCCAGAACAGCATTCAGACGTCTGAATCCAAACTTTCAGACGTCTGAAATAGGCAATATTTTGCCTATTTCCCTTCTGGTCGAAATTTAGGCAATTCAGAAGTCTGGAATATAATTTCAGACGTCTGAATCCGGGGATGAAAATCTTTCCTAGAACAATATTCAGACGTCTGAAAATAGGGTTTCAGACGTCTAAAACCTAATGGTCAGGCATTTCCTGAACCTAGGCCATCTATGGCCAAACAAATCGGAAGCAATCGGATGCGTGTTGATTATGGGCTTACATCAAACGACTACCCAACCTTAAGGACACACCCAAATACTCCGAACAACATAAACATCAACCATATAAGGTTTTGCATAGATTTGGCTTCAAAAATCATAATTTGGCAATTTCACCAAAGCAAACACAATCGAAATCAAATGAACATATGAATAATTGTTAGGAATTCATACCTAACATCAATGATATCAAAAGAAGTAGATGTGAGTTCAAAACTCACCCTTAACCCAAAAACAAAGAAGAAGGAGTTCAATTTGCAAGGAGAACAACCAACCACTCTCCACTTCAACTCTGCTAGCTTCAATCTAAGATCAAAACAAGTATTTTCCTAAGTTTAGGTTTAGGAATTTCTGAGATTGAAGAGAGAAAGAGATAGAGAAGATGAAGAGAAAGCTTAGCTATGGCTTCTCTTTGATTTTGGAGCAAGATTCAAGTTTACAAGAAGAAACTGGGGCTTGCAATTTCTATTTCCCTTTCCCTTCCACCATTTTCAGTTTTCTTAAGTTAAAGAAATTAAATGAGGGTGAATGGATGAAGAGTTAATGAGCTAGGGGGGTTAAGAGGAGATTGGGGCTGAACCCAAACTCAAGCCCAAGTAGAAAAAGAGCCAAAATTCAACTTACTCCAAACATATCAAAGGTTATACTCAAAAAGATCGCAAACGACATTTTGGAACCAATGGAAATGGTTTCGAGTTCCAATTCGGCCATTTTCAAAAAGTAACATTTCGGATCCAAAAATCCGACTAACGACACTATATTTAGATAAAACATTTAAATATATAATCATTAAATATGCGGGTTGTTACAGATCTCCCCTCCTTACAAAATTGCATCCCCGCAATTCCTAGAGGCGATATTTGTAACAACTACATACATACAACATTCAAAAGAAAATAAAATAAGCTTGAGACGAAAAGATATTCTCACCGTTGCCATGCAAAGATAGAAAACCCGGATAAGATCGCTCGATATGCTCTTTGGTTTCCCAAGTACAGTCATTGGGATTAGCGGACCATTGAACTTTAACGAGCGGCACGTTCTTGTTCCGAAGGTGTCGCACCTCCGTGTCAAGTACGCAAATAGGTTGCTGTACAATAGATAAGTCTGGTGAGACCTTAAGCTCTAGCAAATCAAGAGAATCAATAACAGAATCCGACTCCTGAAGACACTTCCGAAGTTGGGAGACGTGAAACACGTCATGAATGCCAGATAAATGAGCAGGAAGTAAAACTCTATAAGCCACAGGGCCAATACGTTCAGTAATAGAAAATGGTCCTATATAGCGAGGAGCCAATTTCCCAGTCGTACTGAAACACGTAACCCCTTTCAAAGGAGAAACACGAATAAAAACAAGATCACCAATCGTGAACTCGAGAGGCTTCCTACGGTTGTCCGCGTAGGACTTCTGGTGACTCTGTGCCTCTTTCATTCTCAACCGGATAAGATCAATCTTCTCGGAAGAATCACGAACAAAATCGACCAAGAATAAGCTTCTCCCCAGATTCCAACCAACAAGACGGTGATCGACATGGCCTTCCATATAAAGCTTCGTAAGGAGCCATACCGATACTAGACTGAAAACTATTGTTGTAAGAGAACTCTACAAGAGGTAGATGATCCTCCCAACTACCACCGAAATCAAAAATACAAATACGGAGAAGATCTTCCAAGATACGATTCACCCGTTCAGTCTGTCCGTCAAACTGCGGATGATAAGCTGTGCTAAAATTAAGCTTTGTTCCCAAAGCTTGCTGAAGACTCTGCCAAAAATGACTCGTGAATAAAGGATCACGATCACTCACAATAGAACTAGGAACACCGTGAAGTCTCACGATTTCCTTGACATACAACTTAGCCAAATGTGAAGCAGTCCTATTAGACTTAATAGGGAAAAAATGAGCAGACTTGGTGAGGCGATCAACAATAACCCAAATGCTAGAATGGCCCGATCTCGAACGAGGTAGGCCGTCAATGAAATCCATAAAAATCTGATCCCATTTCCACAATGGAATCTCTAGAGGCTGAAGAAGACCCGAAGGACGCTGATGTTCGTCCTTAAAACACTGACAAGTTATGCAATTATTCACATAACTCGCCACATCGCGCTTCATGCCTTCCCAATAATAAAGACGACGCATATCGGCATACATCTTACTACTACCAGGATGAATAGTATACTTAGAACGGTGGCAATCATCAAGAATGTCATGCCTAAGTGCAAAATCAGAAGGCACAAAAAGACGGTTCTTCTTGCGAACACACCCATGAGAATCAATGCTGAAATCCCACAATGCCTCATCACAGGATCCAGACTCACGAAGCTGAATAAGATGCAACAAATCAGGATCACGCCGCTGAGCATCGACAATACGATCCAATAAAATAGGTCGAGCTCCCAAATTAAATAATAGAATAGGAGAATCAAAAGATGAACCTCGGTCACGAATTTCATAAAAAGATAGAGTCTCAAGAATATCCCATTCGGCAAGCATCATAGAAATAACAGCCGAATGTTTGCGACTAAGCGCATCAGCAACACGATTACCCTTTCCAGGGGTATACTGGATATCAAAGTCATAGGAAGCAAGAAACTCGAGCCAACGCTCTTGTCTCATATTGAGTTCCTTCTGAGTGAACAAATACTTCAAGGATTTATGATCGGTATAGAGAATGAAGCGCTCACCTAATAAATAGGGTCGCCAAATCTTCAAGGCAAAGACAATGGCGGCTAACTCAAGATCATGAGTGGCATAACGAACTTCATTCGGACGCAGTTGCCTAGAAGCATAAGCAACTACCCGATCCTTCTGCATAAGAACAGCACCGAGACCACTACCACAAGCATCGGTGTAGACAACAAGATCATGATTCCCTTCGGGAACCACCAGAATAGGAGCATTAGTGAGAAGTTCCTTTAATGTCAGAAAGGAAGCTTCACACTTGTCGGACTAAATAAAACGAATGCCTTTCCGAGTAAGGCAGGTGAGGAGAAGCACAACATGGGAAAAATCCTTAATGAACCGACAGTAATAACCCGCCAATCCAAGGAAACTACGAATCTCATGAACATTCTCAGGCCTCTTCTAATTCCGGATGGCTTCGATCTTCGAGGGATCGACAGAAATGCCATCGGAAGATACAACATGGCCTAAGAACTTAACCATATTCTCCCAAAAATGACACTTGGAGAATTTGGCTTTAAGCTGATGGTGACGAAGAGTACTCAAGACAATTCTCAAGTGTTTAGCATGCTCGGCTTCAGACTTAGAATAAATAAGGATATCATCAATGAACACAAGGATGAACTTATCGAGATATTTTCGGAATACTCGATTCATGAGATCAACAAAGAAAGCAGGAGCGTTCGTCAAACCGAACGGCATAACGAGCCACTCAAAAGAACCATAAGGAGTGCGGAAAGCGGTAAGAGGTATGCTATCCTCTGCGACTCATAACTGATGAAAACCTGTGGCAAGGTCTAGCTGAGAAAAGACCTTAGCACCACTCAATAGATCAAACATATCATCGATCCTAGGCAATGGATACCTATTCCTGATGGTTAACTCGTTAAGCTTGCGATAGTCAATGCAAAGTCTAAGAGTACCATCGGACTTCTTCACGAAGACGACCGCAGATCCCCACGGAGAAAAACTGGACCGAATCAACTGCTTGAACTCAAGCTCTAAAAGTTGCTTCTTGAGTTCCTCATTTTTCTTTGTAGACATCCTCGTGGGAGGACGACTAACTGGCTTCGCGCCTGGAATGAGATCAATGCGGAACTCAATTTTCCGCTTAGGTGGCAAACTCGAGACAGGCTCAAAAACATCAGAAAAGTCACAAGCAATAGGAATACGAGATATATCATCATCGTCTCGTGAATCAAGAAAATGTAAAGCCATTTCGAAATTATCCACATCCCGAAGAATAAGAGATAGATGAGTAGGCGAATCCGGATGTCGAAGATATATAATTCTCTCCGAACAAATAATCCTGGCATCATATCTCACTAGCCAGTCCATACCCAAAATCAAATCAAATCCCAGACAAGAAATAACGTGAAGATTCGCACGAAAAGAAAAGCCACATAAAACAATCTCAACATTATCACAAAGCAGGCTAAGGGTCGCGGATCCCCCAATAGGATTCGCAATCCTCAAAGAAGTAACCAAACAAGAAACATCCAAAGATAAATCATCAACGAGCTTTTTCGATATGAAAGAATGTGATGCTCCCGTATCGAAAAGAACTCGAATACTAAGATCACGAAATAAAATAGAACCTTCCAAAATAGGTGGAGATATACCTTTGGGCTGAGAGGGACCTTCAGAAGCCTTAGCAGCATAAAGCTTGCTAGACTTAGCACCAGCCGGAACAGTAGGGCAAGCTGAAACATGATGACCTTCCTTCTTGCAATAGCGGCGGAAGAGAGGCTTGGGACAAGCTCGAATAACATGATCCGGAGAACCACAATTGAAACACTTCCAAATGAAAGGTGTTCCAACAGACTGAGTGTAACAACCCGCATATTTATCGATTTTATATTTAAATATTTTATTTAAATATTTTACCATTCATCGGATTTTGGTCTGAAAAGCTACTTTTTGCAAACAGTCGAATTGGGACTCGAGACCACCCCCATTGAGTTCAAAATGACATTTGCGACCTTTTTTAGTATAAGCTTCGATATGTTTGGAGAAAGTTGATTTTTGCCACTTTTTACTTAGGGCTTTGGTTTGGGCTGAGCCCAATAACCCCACTTATGATTCAGTCCCAACCCCTCTCCTCTTCATTCACTTCTTTTCTATTTTCCTAACACTCAAGCTCAAGCAAAAATGGAGGAGGAGAATGGGAAATAGAAATCCTAAGCCCTAGCTTGCTTTGCAAATCCAAGTTCTTGCTCCATAATCAAAGAGAACCCATTGGTAAGCTTCCTCTTCTTCTTCTCCAACTCATTCTCTCTTTGAATTTCTGAAATTTTCTAAACCTAACTTAGGGAATGTTCTTCTTTTAAGCTTTGATTCAAGCTTCTAGTGTGAGATTGAAGTGTGGTTGATTTCCATTTGCTTTCAAGCTTCATCTTCATAAATTTTAGCTCAAATGTGAGATTTTTAATCTCACATCTACGCTTACAATCCTCTTCTATTGTTAGGTATGAATCCCTAACACTTATTCATGTGCATTTGATTTTGATTTTGATTGCTTTTGTGAATATTCCAAATTTTAGTGTTTTGAGTTCAATTCGTTAAAAATCCTAACTTTGATGTTTGAACATGTTTTTGGTGATGCATCGAGGAGCTTATAGGGCCGGGTAGTCGATTGACATAAACCTTTAGCGCCGTTGCTCGAGAGAATGCATTTTGGTCAAGATTGAACCTCATTTGTAATAGGCAAGGAAGAGGCTGGAAACAGGTTCGGTCGACCGACCCCCCTGGTTCGGTCGACCGACCTGCTAGTATAAGTGCCTCTGTTTCTGGTTCGGCCGACCGACCCCCCTGGTTCGGTCGACCGACCTGATGCCCGAGGGGTTTCCAACCCCTAGGTTCGGTCGACCGACTCAGGGAGTCCGGTCGACCGACCTGCTACTCTTTGCCAGATTAGCCTATATTGCTAATCCGTTTGAATATCCAACTTTAATCGATTCGTGTTGTCTCCCTTTTGTTGTTGTCATTTATTATCGACTTTGATGACCTTTTCTTTGGGAATTTTTGATATATCCACTTTGATGGATTTTATATCGATTTCTTTGGATTTTATTCACGTCTTTGAATGTGAATTTTTATGCCCGATTGTTTCTACAATCACTTCTACGATCTGTCACTTTAAAAATATAAAGGTTTTCTATACTAGTAGTAAATATCAAAACTCTTTCTTCAAATGATTTCAACACTATTTTATTACAAAGCTCGTTTTCTCAAACCGATTTCCAATCTATTAGTATATACAAACCTTTACCTCACTCGTATGAGAAATCTAATTAAACGACTTAGTAAAACAAGTGGTATGAAATGCTTGCGTTTACTTTGTTGGTTAATTTTTGGACTTGTTCGATTGAACCACTTGTGACATTTTTCTAGTGGAGATTTACAGTTTGTTCGTAAATGTTTAAGTTAAGCAAGTGGTTATGGGACATGAAGCTAAACTTTTATATTTACTAGCTTAGTGTAATTGACACTTCTCGTTGATCATGACGATCATCTTTGTGGTTTAGACTAGCAATGTGCGATGTCTCTTTGTTTGCGAGGTTAGGCTAGACACCACTTGTGCGATTCCATTCGCACATACCTTTTCGGTTAGCCTAGACACCACTTGTGTGATTCCGTTGACACATACCTTTTTGCTTTTTGGTTAGGCTAGACACCACTTGTGCGATTCCATTCGCACATACCTTTTCGGTTAGCCTAGACACCACTTGTGTGATTCCGTTCACATATACCTTTTTGCTTTTTGGTTAGGCTAGACACCACTTGTGCGATTCCATTCGCACATACCTTTTCGGTTAGCCTAGACACCACTTGTGTGATTCCACTCACACATACCTTTTTGTGATTTCTGGATTTCATGTGTTGATTTCTGGAATTTATATCATTGACTTGTTATGAGTACAGGTTTAGGGTATGATGCCCTCTTTGGATCTTTGAGAAGATTCTTGTGATATTGATTAATCTTTTGTTGATTATCATTTACATGCTTATAGTAGTATGCCATTATGGATATTATGTTTATGCCATATCTTGTATGTTATATCATGTCATCTGATATTTATAGCTAGACTGATCCGTTTATTATTTTCTTATGAAATAATACTCGGGTCAGACCGAGATGTTACAGGTGCTTCTGCTTGACTTCCTTCCGGGATTTGCTTCTCTGATTTTTGGTTAACTACTTTTGTTTAGTAGTTTTTGTTGTATACATTTGAGATACAGACCCTATGATGTATATTTACTCTTTTGTATAACACGTGTTGCTATTCTTTTGTATTATCGTGGATCTTTCTGACCACTACTCTGATATACACTTTCATGTGTTAGTGTTTTATTCATATCTATTTCCGCCTTTGTGATATGAATTGTCTGTGACTGATTTGTGTTATGTTTATTTCTATATTTGTTTCCGAAGACCTTTATAGCCACTGTGTAGTAGCTTTGAGTTTGTGTCGGCATGTCGGATTTCCACTTGAAAAGAATTGCATGTTATACTATCTGACATATTGATGCTCGCACAAAGCAATTACACGGATGGTCACTCCTCAACAGCCTTATTCTCCGTGCTAGTTGACAGCATTACTCCGTAGTGTTCTTGTCTAGCGTGGATATAGAGGTGGGGCGTCACAGCTTGGTATCAGAGCCAAACTTCGGAACAATATGGAATATTATAACAATGATCATCGTCCTAAGTCCATCTTAGGAGTCGTGCTTCAGGATTTAATTCGTGTCTTCGTACCGATTCATCCTATTTTCTTTATGATTCCTTGTTTTATCAATCAAGTTTGATTGAAATTTATTCTGAGAATAACTTTTCCTCTTCTTTCTTTCTTTCTTAAAGAAGAGAAATGGTTAGGCCTGGCCGTCCCAGCGCCGGTCAATCTTGTGCAACTCCCCGAGATGGAGTTTTTATGACTACCCAGCAACTCCTTGACCTCGTTACAAATGCTCAAGCAGCTGGAGCTAATCCGGAACCTACTCACCCAAAGTCGGGATTTGCACGCTTGTGCAGCGATTACGCTAATTTGGGTGGGAAGCCATTCAAATGTTCGGAAACTATCATCGAGGTCCAGGCCTGGTTAAAATCATGCGATCGAATCTTTTCTCGCATGAACCTTATCGATCTCCACCGCGTTCTGGTGGCTTCCAGCATGCTCCAGGAGAGAGCATTGGACTGGTACGAGCTTCTTATTTCTGAGATTAATGAAACGGATCTCACCTGGAGCAATTCCGAGAACGCTTCGAATTAAAATTCGTGCCAGAAGCTTGGAAAGTAACCTTGGCTCGACGTTTTATAGACCTTGTTCAAGGTCAATCCTCTGTGACTGATTACGTCGCATCCTTCGAGTCGCTTTCCAAGTATGGGGTTGAATACATCAACACCCTATTGAAGAAGAACCAGAGGTTCGTTTATGGCTTAAATAAAAATCTTAAGAAGCCACTACTCCTGAAACTAGAAGTCGCATTTGATCAACTAGTCGATATCGCTCTTCGTCTTGAAGAGACTGATAAAGAAAGTGATGTTGAAATAGTAGCTTCCAAACCCAACTTCAACAACAAAAAGAGACCCAACGAATTCCAAGGCCCTTATCCCACCAAAAAGGGTAAGCAAACAACGCCTGCTGCAAAGGCTCCTTCTCCTAGTAGTGCGAGATGCTTCAACTTTGGATCTGGGGATCATTTTGCTAATAAGTGCTCAATTCCCAAATCGTGTCGCTATTGTAAGAGCCCAGATCATTTCATCCATCAATGCCTCAAACGTGATGGCAAGAGGGAGGGAAAGTTGAATGTGGCTCAAGCCCTTGGAAACACATCTCGTGGCCAAGGTATTTCTCATTCAATCCTTGATTTTGTTTGTCTTGTGAATATTCTTTTCAAGTTCTTGTTGATTTGTATCTCATTATTTTATATCAAAAGAACTTGTCGATTCTTTTTCTTTGAATATTTTGGGCTTGATGACTTCTTTGAGGATTGTGAATCCGGATTAGTGGATCCACAACACTCAATTTGCTTTCTATTGATGTCGAAATTATTTTATGAGACTTTTCTTTCTGAGCCGATATTTTTACTTAGGCTTCGGAATATATTTTTTGAAAGGATCGGCTTAATCATTGTGAAGCCCATATCCTATTTTTCGAGTGGACTATTCATCTTCGACATTTTCAATCTGTTAAGCAGATTTCTATTTTTCCTTTATGATTTTGATTCCAACTTGATGGCATTATTTTATTCTTTAAACCCTCAAGATGAGAAAAGTGTTATTTCTCTTATCTAGATTATTTGTTAAACTTTTCGGTATTTTTGAGTTTGTCTTAGGATTATCACCTAAGCAATATCTTTTGTGTGGTGCTAAGGTCTTTTCAGTTTGACCTTGCCACCGGTTGTCGTTTGCTACGAGTTGCGGAAATTAGCATTCCACTTACCGCATTCCGCACTCGTTATGATTCTTATGAATGACTTATTATGTCATTCAAATTGTCCAGCTTATTTCATCCATTTTATAAATCGAATATTCTATGAATATTTCGATGAGACTATTCTTGTATTTACTGGTTTTGGATGAAAATAGTAATTTAAAATTTTGCAAATCCTTTTCATAAGATTTATTTATAAGTATAACTGGCTTTTCGTTCTTAAAACGAACAAAGAATATTCCTAGTAAAAGAAATTCTTTCTTTTCGATACTTTTATTCTTGTGATTCCTGGAGGGGAACCAAGACTTTGCTATTTGTACCGATACTAGTCGTATTGGTTTGGATGCCGTTCTCTTGCAAAGGAGAACGTGCTATCTCTTGTGCTTCTAAATCATTATAGCTTATCGAGACTAGATATGCCACTCATGATCTAGTGCTCGCGGCTATTGTTTTACTTTTAAAAATTTGGCATCATCATTTTTGGACGAGAAATTTGTTCTCAATCTCGATCATAAATCTTTGGAATAATTATTTTCTCATATGGAACTCCATGTTGACTCGAGTTCCTGGCATCTTATGATCTTGATATTCTTTTTATTCCTGGAAGGTAAATCATGTTGCCAATACGTTTTGTCGTAGGCAACAAGTGTTGATTCTTTGATGATGTCTGAATGGAATTATCTCTTTGCCAAGTTCATCGAATGTTTTGATGTACTTCGTTTTATTGAGTTTCATCTCATTTCTTTTTATGGACTCGCGTCTGATGTTCTTTTATGGTGTTCGGTTCATCGGATGTACTGTTAATATACTACATCGATGTTCCCTCTTATCTGGATCAATGGATGTACCATTATTATACTACATCATTGTTCCGGTTTAGCGGTTCATTGGGCGTACCGTTTTTGTACTACGCCTTTACACTGGCTCAATTTTCTGCTATTCTTGACATTCTCCACGTCTTTTATATACGGAAATGCTTTTATGTTTCCGGGTTTTATTCTTGAGCCCGGTGATATTGTGGAAATTGAAGTTTCACCAAGTTTGACTTATGAGCAACATTCCATTCGCATCATTACTTCGGAGGTTGAGCGCCTTCGGAATAAAGATGTTCTTCTTGTGATAGTTCAATGGTTCTCAAATCCTAAGGATTGCTCTTGGGAATCCAGAGAATTCGTCGAGCGATCCCGTTCAGGCTTACTCTTTCATGCTCCTTACGGTGAACTTCCTATTTCAAATTTTCTTTTGTGTTGATATGCTTCGATGGTTGTTACTTCTTATTTTCTTCTTAAGTATTGCGAGGACGCAATTTCTTTAAGGAGGGGAGTCTGTAACAACCCGCATATTTATCGATTTTATATTTAAATATTTTATTTAAATATTTTACCGTTCATCGGATTTTGGTCTGAAAAGCTACTTTTTGCAAACAGTCGAATTGGGACTCGAGACCACCCCCATTGAGTTCAAAATGACGTTTGCGACCTTTTTGAGTATAAGCTTCGATATGTTCGGAGAAAGTTGATTTTTGCCACTTTTTACTTAGGGCTTTGGTTTGGGCTAAGCCCAATAACCCCACTTATGTATTCAGTCCCAACCCTCTCCTCTGCATTCACTTCTTTTCTATTTTCCTAACACTCAAGCTCAAGCAAAAATGGAGGAGGAGAATGGAAAATAGAAATTCCTAAGCCCTAGCTTGCTTTGCAAATCCAAGTTCTTGCTCCATAATCAAAGAGAACCCATTGGTAAGCTTCCTCTTCTTCTTCTCTAACTCATTCTCTCTTTGAATTTCTGAAATTTCCTAAATCTAACTTAGGGAATGTTCTTCTTTTAAGCTTTGATTCAAGCTTCTAGTGTGAGATTGAAGTGCGGTTGATTTCCATTTGCTTTCAAGCTTCATCTTCATAAATTTTAGTTCAAAGGTGAGATTTTTAATCTCACATCTATGCTTATAATTCTCTTCTATTGTTAGGTATGAATTCCTAACACTCATTCATGTGAATTTGATTTTGATTTGGATTGCTTTTGTGAATATTCCAAATTTTAGTGTTTTGAGTTCAATTCGTTAAAAATCCTAACTTTGATGTTTGAACATGTTTTTGGTGATGCATCGAGGAGCTTATAGGGCCGGGTAGTCGATTGACATAAACCCTTAGCGCCGTTGCTCGAGAGAATGCATTTTGGTCAAGATTGAACCTCATTTGTAATAGGCAAGGAAGAGGCTGGAAACAGGTTCGGTCGACCGACCCCCCTGGTTCGGTCAACCGACCTGCTAGTATAAGTGCCTCTGTTTCTGGTTCGGCCGACCGACCCCCTGGTTCGGTCGACCGACCTGATGCCCGAGGGGTTTCCAACCCCTAGGTTCGGTCGACCGACTCAGGGAGTCCGGTCGACCGACCTGCTACTCTTTGCCAGATTAGCCTATATTGCTAATCCGTTTGAATATCCAACTTTAATCGATTCGTGTTGTCTCCCTTTTGTTGTTGTCATTTATTATCGACTTTGATGACCTTTTCTTTGGGAATTTTAGATATATCCACTTTGATGGATTTTATATCGATTTCTTATGATTTTATTTTCACGTCTTCAAATGTGAATTTTTATGCCCGATTGTTTCTACAATCACTTCTACGATCTGTCACTTTAAAAATATAAAGGTTTTCTATACTAGTAGTAAATATCAAAACTCTTTCTTCAAATGATTTCAACACTATTTTATTACAAAGCTCGTTTTCTCAAACCGATTTCCAATCTATTAGTATATACAAACCTTTACCTCACTCGTATGAGAAATCTAATTAAACGACTTAGTAAAACAAGTGGTATGAAACGCTTGCGTTTACTTCGTTGGTTAATTTTTGGACTTGTTCGATTGAACCACTTATGACATTTTTCTAGTGGAGATTTACAGTTTGTTCGTAAATGTTTAAGTTAAGCAAGTGGTTATGGGACATGAAGCTAAACTTTTATATTTACTAGCTTAGTGTAATTGACACTTCTCGTTGATCATGACGATCATCTTTGTGGTTTAGACTAGCAATGTGCGATGTCTCTTTGTTTGCGAGGTTAGGCTAGACACCACTTGTGCGATTCCATTCGCACATACCTTTTCGGTTAGCCTAGACACCACTTGTGTGATTCCGTTCACACATACCTTTTTGCTTTTTGGTTAGGCTAGACACCACTTGTGCGATTCCATTCGCACATACCTTTTCGGTTAGCCTAGACACCACTTGTGTGATTCCGTTCACACATACCTTTTTGCTTTTTGGTTAGGCTAGACACCACTTGTGCGATTCCATTCGCACATACCTTTTCGGTTAGCCTAGACACCACTTGTGTGATTCCACTCACACATACCTTTTTGTGATTTCTGGATTTCATGTGTTGATTTCTGGAATTTATATCATTGACTTGTTATGAGTACAGGTTTAGGGTATGATGCCCTCTTTGGATCTTTGAGAAGATTCTTGTGATATTGATTAATCTTTTGTTGATTATCATTTACATGCTTATAGTAGTATGCCATTATGGATATTATGTTTATGCCATATCTTGTATGTTATATCATGTCATCTGATATTTATAGCTAGACTGATCCGTTTATTATTTTCTTATGAAATAATACTCGGGTCAGACCGAGATGTTACATGTGCTTCTGCTTGACTTCCTTCCGGGATTTGCTTCTCTGATTTTTGGTTAACTACTTTTTTTTAGTAGTTTTTGTTGTATACATTTGAGATACAGACCCTATGATGTATATTTACTCTTTTGTATAGCACGTGTTGCAATTCTTTTGTATTATCGTGGATCTTTCTGACCACTACTCTGATATACACTTTCATGTATTAGTGTTTTATTCATATCTATTTCCTCCTTTATGATATGAATTGTCTGTGACTGATTTGTGTTATGTTTATTTCTATATTTGTTTCCGAAGACCTTTATAGCCACTGTGTAGTAGCTTCGAGTTTGTGTCGGCATGTCGGATTTCCACTTGAAAAGAATTGCATGTTATACTATCTGACATATCGATGCTCGCACAAAGCAATTACACGGATGGTCGCTCCTCAACAGCCTTATTCTCCGTGCTAGTCGACAGCATTACTCCGTAGTGTTCTTGTCTAGAGTGGGTATAGAGGTGGGGCGTCACACTGAGGCTGAGAACTAGAACCACCAGTCTTCTTCTTCTTAGAAGGAAAAGGCTTCTTCTGAAATGGAAACGGCGTCTTGTTGGGGTTCTTGGAAACCTCAACATCAACATCACTATCACACTCCTTCTCGACGGTCTCGAGATGAAGCGCCGAATCAACCAACTCCTCAAAAGAAAGCTTAAGCTGAAGCAACAAAGACTTCTTAAGATATTTCTTAAGACCAGAAACAAACTTCAAATTCTTCTTATAAGAAGTGCTAATGAATTCAAGACCATACTTAGATAAAGCCTCGAATGATGCAACATACTCAGAAACAGAAGATTTCCCTTGCTTCAACTCAAGGAAGCGACGGGTCAATAATTTTTTTTCAGATTCTGGAACGAACTTGAGTTCGAATCGCTCCCGGAACTGAGTCCAAGAAAGAGTAGACTCATCAATTTCGGCCACAAGAAGCTCATACCAATCAAGAGCACGCTCTTGTAATAAGCTAGAAGTTACAAGAACTCTATCAATGTCAGAAAGATCCATGCGAGAGAAGATACGCTCGCACGTGCGAAACCAAGCTTGGACTTCAAGAACAGACTCGGAGCCTTTAAACGGCTTTCCTCCAAGATGAGCAAAATCGCTGCACTGGCGTGCAAAGGCAGACTTGCAAGGTGGAGACACTGGAGGAGGAACTGGAGGCTGAGTGCTCCTAAACAATTCCAAAAATGATCGGCAGACATAAAATGCCATCCGGATGTGAGCCACTGGATTGCCCAGCACTCGAACGTCGTCCCCTGCCTCTTCCAGCCATACGCTGAAAGTATGATAAGAACAAGATTAATCATAAGGTAGATACTTCAATGCGGAATACTACGGAATAAAATGCATTCCTAGACGTATTCCCCAAATTCTGTCTAACCTTTGATGATGGAAGGAATAGAGAGACACGATGATTCAAAGATTTGTATCACTTATACACTTTGATGTATCGTAATATGTGCATCTATTCTATGTTTATCATATTTTGTTCTGAACTTCGCTCTGATACCATGCTGTGACGCCCCACCTCTATACCCACATTAGCCAAGAACACTACAGGGTAATGCCGTCAACTAACACGGAGAATAAGGCTGGTTGGGAGCGACCATTTATAGCCTTACTTTAACTATCTATTGAATACATCGACAATAATCATACACACTAGATCGACATATCCAATGAATACTTAAAACAAAACCATAGGTGGTTGGAGGATCTATCATAATAGAATATAACAACTCAAATGTAATATACATCACAGAACAGTAGATCATCATATACACATATATTGATACATAACAGAGTATACAGAATAATACATGTCAAGTGGTATAGCAAACCACAATATACAGACGAATCAAAAGAATACCTATCAGAGTTACAATAAAAGGACTATACAAAAAGCTTTAACAAAAAGGAACAAGCTGAATAGTCCATGCGGAAGCAAAATAGGCTAAGTCCAAAAGCACCTAACCTGAAACATCTCGGTCTGACCCGAGTATAAAATACACGGGTCAGTCTAGCTAAACAAATCAGTTAGATAAACTGAACAACAATAAACCTGCAAGGTTACAAAGTATAACAAATATCTCAAAAAGAGATAACACAATCATCTAATCAAAAGATGAATCATATGATAACAAGCCTCATATCATCGGCAACTCATAGAAACAAAGGATAGGAATATCCGAAAACAAGCCATAAAGGCAAATAACAAATACCAATGAAGGTAACACAAGTTCCATAAGGTAATCGCTAATCATCATGCGGCTCAAAAAGACCAACACCGAAGGACGATACCTAGGGAATATACATATGAATGAAACATCAGAAAATTTTCTCGAGCTCAGTACTGTATAAACAAGGATCCATGAGCCCGAAGACTCCAAACCCAATATCACCCATGCGGCTCATAACGACCAACATCGGAAGCGATACTATAGGGCAACAAACCCGAAGGCACAAACCCAATATCACCCATGCGGCCCATAACGAACAACATCGGAAGCGATACTATAGGGCAACAAACCTGAAGGAGACAGTCCGAAGACACTATCCCAAGGCAACAAACCGTAGTGGTAAAGGTCCGGAGGCCCAGTACTGGACACCACTAACTGGCGGAATGTGTCATAACTCTAAAAAAGGAACCCGAAAAGTGGTAATGTGAGTACCATAACCACTCGTTCGCACTAAACGGTTTACTATCCGTTAGTTAATTTCACACTCAAAGCAGCACACACCTCATATCATTGGTAAACCAAACCCGAAGGTCAAAACGATCAATTGAATAGGTCGGGAATTAATCGGAAGGATAAACGCACAGATTCATGGTCCGTGTTTTGCCCAACCGTTTAATCACCTTCCACTTCGCTCGAAGTGCGAAATTGTGCGTGTGTTTTAAATAGAATTTATAAATCGGAGAATCGAACTTTTAATACGATTTGAAGAAATCTTTTATAAAAACCTTTGAATGAATTCAAAAAGGAATCATCAAGGTCAAATATGCATAAACAACTAATTGGAATCAATATGCATCGAACAAATTTGGAAAATTAAGCGAACAAGGCAATTTGGGAAAAGACACTAGATTCAGACGTCTGAAAGAAGGTATTCAGACGTCTGAATCTGGAAATTAATATGTTTTCCAGAACAGCATTCAGACGTCTGAATCCAAACTTTCAGACGTCTGAAATAGGCAATATTTTGCCTATTTCCCTTCTGCTCGAAATTTAGGCAATTCAGACGTCTGGAATATAATTTCAGACATCTGAATCTGGGGATGAAAATCTTTCCCAGAACAATATTCAGACGTCTGAAAATAGGGTTTCAGACGTCGATGGTCAGGCATTTCCTGAACCTAAGCCATCTATGGCCAAACAAATCGGAAGCAATCGGATGCGTGTTGATTATGGGCTTACGTCAAACGACTACCCAACCTTAACGACACACCCAAACACTCCGAACAACATAAACATCAACCATATAAGGTTTTGCATAGATTTGGCTTCAAAAATCATAATTTGGCAATTTCACCAAAGCAAACCAAATCGAAAGCAAATGAACATATGAATAATTGTTAGGAATTCATACCTAACATCAATGATATCAAAAGAAGTAGATGCGAGTTCAAAACTCACCCTTAATCCAAAAACAAAGAAGAAGGAGTTCAATTTGCAAGGAGAACAACCAACCACTCTCCACTTCAACTCTACTAGCTTCAATATAAGATCGAAACAAGTATTTTCCTAAGTTTAGGTTTAGGAATTTCTGAGATTGAAGAGAGAAAGAGATAGAGAAGATGAAGAGAAAGCTTACCTATGGCTTCTCTTTGATTTTGGAGCAAGATTCAAGTTTACAAGAAGAAACTAGGGCTTGCAATTTCTATTTCCCTTTCCCTTCCACCATTTTCAGTTTTCTTAAGTTAAAGAAATGAAATGAGGGTGAATGGATGAAGAGTTAATGAGCTAGGGGGGTTAAGAGGAGATTGGGGCTGAACCCAAACTCAAGCCCAAGTAGAAAAAGGGTCAAAATTCAACTTACTCCAAACATATCAAAGGTTATACTCAAAAAGATCGCAAACGCCATTTTGGAACCAATGGAAATGGTTTCGAGTTCCAATTCGGCCATTTGCAAAAAGTAACATTTTGGATCCAAAAATCGACTAACGACACTATATTTAAATAAAACATTTAAATATATAATCGTTAAATATGCGGGTTGTTACAGGATATGTGATGCCGTGTGATATGGATGCTTTGGTTGAATTGTGATGATAATGTGGATTAACTATTGTGATATTGTGAATTATCTATCTGTGTGAATATAGATAATAGAATGAATAATTTTAACTTCAAAACAACTTGGACGTAAAAGATGGCATTTTGGATTTCGATGAGACCGGGATCGGGTTTCCAGATTTGGATATATGAAAACCACGTCGATCCAAATTAACGATAGGTCATGAATCTCAAGTGAAGATGAAGATTCAGAGTGCAAGGGTTATTGACGTTAACTCTGAGGGTGATTCCAAAATGAGTGTAACGAGATAATGCCTTCAGTTTTGTTTGAACCTGGAACAAACTTGTATTGATTGAATGCTTTCAGAACATCATCAGGTGGACGATGAGCATTCTAAGAGATTTGTTCTCTAAAGATAATCGTAGCCTCAAGTCTCATCAACCAGGAATGGCTAAAACAGTGGAGGTGCAGCAAGGTTAAGTAGGTAGCACCCAAGTAGGACAAGATTAACCCCTGTCTAGAGGTACCTTTTTATTTCGGCTGTGTTGGTAGTTGTTGGCCATAACTGTGGGGTTGTCTTGTTTGGGACTATCCAGTAAGGGATGGTTCCAGCCTTGTGTTGCAAGGGATTGGGAGTAATCCTCGGTATGGTGATCTAGTACACGTACTGTGACGGGCGGTACCCAGTAGCCTTGCCATTGATGGAAACCCATTCTTCCTACATGCCCTTACGGTTTTGATTGTATTTCCCACTTTGTGGCTAGTATGTTGGAATTTGATCATGTAACAATTTCAGCTATTTCTTATTTATTTGAAAGCCCTAGACCCTATTATAATATCACTAGATTTCCTATCAAATGTTTTGGTTAGCGTAAGATAAAAAATTACCCATGTTTATGTGTGGGGAGTCTTACGTGTTACCTTTTCTTTCCAAAGGTTTTCCAAAAAATAAGCAACTTTAACCTGCTACTCACACCAGACCCATGTCTGAGCTGGAGTTTATCTTCTGTTTTCTTAAACTCTTGGGTACTTAAATTTTTACAAGTAGCTAAGGGATTCAGGTTAGCTTTGACGAATTCTGGAGGAGCAATGGAGCAGGAGGCATCAGCATTTGTAGATATATATAGTGTTCCACCGTGTGATCTCTGAGTCGATTTATTATGTTGTACTTGAGTTGTAATAACGAGACAAGTGTTTATAACTGTCTAGTATGTGCTGTATAATCTGTGTAACTCTAATAGATGTTGTATACTATGTACTATATTGTGTGATTAATATAATTTATTCGTTCTGCTGTTGAGATTCAGATGTTGTTTCTTTCTTTCTTCTCTATCTTCCTCTTTTCTATCCCTTTCTTTCTCAAAGATGATGCGTCTTTCTATGGAGCGAAAGGCAGGTCTTTACATATATATATATATTAGTTATATATTATATATATATTGGTTGTTAAAAATATAGAATTATATATAGAGATATGTACGGATGCGAATGATTGAAATTAACAGGACGTTACAGTTGGTATCAAAGCTCTGGTTTAGGAAGAACTTAGCACATATAGTAAGTTTAATTACAGAATCACCTTCGTTCGAGCTTGAATTTCTCCCTCTTCGATTCAGATTTATTTTGAACCTTGAGAACCTACCCTTGTTCTGAAATCCATTCTTGTCTCCCCATATTCGTGTTTCTAAATTCAGGAGTATCCCATAGCTCCACTTTATAATTTGTAAAGGGGTGAAACTCCTTTACAATAGGCATCGATTCGCCGAAGATTTATGTATCATTGGTTTAGATGCTGCTATCTCTTGCTATGCCAGGATTCTATTCTCTTGTGATAAGGTGTCGATTTGCCTTAGAATTCTGCATCGATCTTATTCTTGAAGTTACGTTTGATCCGGTTAAGATCGCTCGCGATTAATATTAGTATATCCATCTTTCTATTCGTTATTTAATTATCTCACCTTCTTTACGAGCTTATCTTCCTAGTTAGAATCCTCTTTGACTAGGGTTCATCTAGTTTGGATCCCGATCCTTGTTTTGAAATCCATTCTTGGATCATCAAGTGAGGGAGTGTAATTTCAATATAAATGTTTTATATTGTGTTGTTGAGATGTTGAGATTGATTTGGGATTTCAATCGATTCATCTGGCCCATGCTATCGATAGAAATTTCAAAACACTTGAACAGAGCATACTGACACAATACTATTTTGAAATTGGTAAAAGACAATAATTTTGTGTATGACTATATTATATATATAAAACTATAATTTTCTGAAATTAAATTGTTAAATGAATGGGTTGTCAGAAATAATTTTATTTGATCTTCATTTATTGTTTTGTAAAACCATTTGAATATTGCAACATGATATAAATAAATGAATTTATAAACATGGTTTGTAAATTAAATTTGAAAATGAAATCAATTTAAAAGGAGGATTTGAGGATTAAATTCATGGTACATTTCAAAGTTTGGTTTTAAAGTTTTGAAAAGTATTATTATTTAAAGGTATTTTCGAATGGAAATTGTTTCAAAAGAATAATTTTAAAGCAACTAAGTCTGTACTCTCTTCATTTGTTGTTGGAAATAATTTCGATGATGACTGCAGCATCATCGACATTCATTTTCAAGTCTCGAAGTGGAGAGGGCCTTAGTAGCATTGCTACATTTTTTGAAAGAAAAAAAGGGATTTAATTTAAGTTGTTGTGTATAATGTGATTTATAAAATATATATGTATATAATTATCTCAAAAATATTTTGGAGTGAAGCCGAATATTTAAACCTTAAGTTTTATACTACGAAATGATTTCAATTACTGGAATAAAGTGAAATATTTGAATAATTGGAATATCTGAAATGGTAAACGGAATTAAACCAACCTGAAATAATGAATTTGAACAAACTTATTTGTATAATACTAAATTGCACTCTAATATATATAACTTGCCTAAAATATTCGAAAAAGTTAAATGTTAGAACATAATAGGGTAGTACAACAAGAAAACTTAAGTACTAAATAGTTCAAACTAAAATCTGGCCTAATATAAATGTTGTAGATAGAAGGAAAATTTGTATAGTATTTAATTGCACTCATAAACATTTATATAACTTCCTCAGGAAGTTTAGATGAAATTAGAATGTAATTGGATTATATACACTTTGATATAAATAATATGATATCAAAAATGATATTTTTAAGGGAAATTGCTGATAATAATTTGGATAATAAATGGGATAATAAAAAGAGAATTAATGTGTTGAGTAATATAGAGCTGTAATAAATATTTATACACACGTAATATATGTTGCAAAATATATATTAAGTGAAATGACTTTGAATAATAATAGAGAAATCCTATTTAGGTAAATAAATATGAATCCAAGGATAGTGGACTTGAAATTTTATGGGATCAACTTAGCTGAAGATAAATGAATAAAAATAAATTAAATGAGTTAATTTAAAATGGATTTGTTTGAAAGAAATGTTGATAAAGTGAAAGAAAGTAAATTTCAAATTTGAATGACTATTTATTTGTTGAATAAAAGAGATTAAACTAAATTGTTGAATATTAATTTATTAAAAATTGAAATCTATATGGTTTTGAATAGTTCGAATAAAATTTTAAGGTGGAATTAACTTTGATTGATCAATAGATTTAATAGATGAGTAAAATAAAACAAATTTTGTTGTGAAATTTTTCGCAATAAATGTTAATAAATAGGAAATCAATTAATTGAATAAAAATATACGGAAATGAAACCAACCAAATGTGAACACAATAAATTAGATTGATTAAATAAAATGAATTGGAATCAATTAATTGGATATAAGTCAATTTTTAATTAAATGCAATTTATCTGGTTCAAAATTTGTTTCAAATTATATTTCTTTCTAGTTGTTTATATTCTCCTACCTCCTTCCTTTTCGGGGACGAAAAGTTTTGAGTGGGGAAGAGTGTAACAACCCAAAATTTTTAATAGTTTTTATAACGTAATTAACTGAAATTTTTCTTAAAATTTTATAATTGAGTTTGGAAATAAAAATTTAATATTTGGAATACGTCTATTTTAACATAACAACTAGTAAATTTTCATCTAATAATATTAAAGTTTATTTTATTGTGTAATTTTATTTAAATTTAAATCAGTTAATATTTGATGCTAATAAAATGTTTTCCAAACCTGAATACTTTTATATAGAAAATTTGTAAATCATCTTCTAAGTGAGGCGTCATATTTCGTTTCTTCAAATTTGGACTGCCATTGCTCCGTTTATCTTAATTCTGGCGTTTTAGCAGCATTCTGGTACCGATATCGATTTTTGATCAGATGATCGTACCATTAATATCATTATACCATTCTGTTTGCCTCGTCGTGCTGATTTCTGCGGTATATTCAATTCTGTGTTTTGAAGTCCGGTACACAGCGGAATCCACGAAACCGGTAACCGTATCAGTACTAGTGACCTTTTGTTTTTTGTGCGTTTCAAACTTTGAACCGTGCATCCCAAGCAATATAATAAATTTCTTTGATTATTTTCAGTTGAATCTAAGGGGATGGACTGTTGAGATTGTAATTTATTTATGTTCATTCAAAAGGAAATTTGCATCTACTATCTGTTCCACCTGCCTGCTTCCTTTCCCCCTCTTTCTAGTTTCCTTTTCCTTCCTCTTTCATTCTTGCCTACCTGATAAACATTAAGAACCACCTTCAACCACTACCGCGTCAACATCACAGCTCCGACCTATCTCCACCTCTCTCTCTCTTTAACGGCCTTGCCTTTATGGCTGCTTCCCTCCACTTTTTCGCTTCCTTCCTTCAGTTCCATAGCCATCAGTATGATCGTGCCCTTCCACCTTGCTCCCTTTCTTATCTGGGCCGAAAACTTCTCTACTATATGTATAAGGCATCTATATATATACATACTGTTATTTATATTTGTTTGTACATACATGTTTTTCATATACTTAAGTCTATGTAAAAATATTTGCAAATATGGACCTATAACGTTGCATATATACCTCTTCTAACTGTTAGAGCTATATATATATATATATATATATATATATATATATATGTTAGTTATGTATTATATACATATACATATATATCTGTTGTTAAAAATGTACAATTATATATATAGAGATATGTGCGGATGCGAATGGTTGAAAATAACGGGACGTTACAGTAACTAATTGGATACGAAATTAGTTAATGGAATAGATTATAAATTAAGGTTAACTTAAGTTGAATGAAACTGATTGTGATAAAAATGAAATTTATTTATATGAGTTTAATTATAATATAAAATTTACTTAAGTAAAATTATTAATATGAATTTGAATAAAAGAAGCAAATAAATGAATGAATATGAACTTAAGATATGAAGTAATAATAATAAAAATGAGTTATGTTATACAAAATGATTATAATAAACTTAAATTGTTATGAAATCGGTTATAAATGATATTATTATTTTTTGGCAAAGCCAATGGGGTTAAAAGGACCTCTACCTTTTTTATACCGAGTAACATGTAACGACCCTTGATTTTCGATAATTAAAATATTGTATTCAATAAGATTTTGTAATTTAATATTGAAAGAAATTAAAATTTGTGGTTATTAATAAAAAATAACTAGAATGTAATGTTAAAAATGTTTTATTCAAGACAATTGATAACTACTTTAATGTATGTCCAATTAATTGAAATGATTGTAAAGTTAAAATTGGTTATAGGTTGTAAATAAAGAAATATTGTTTAATAATATAAATTTAATACAATAAATGACTAATTGAATGAAATCTGAAATAGTTCTAATATATTATAAAGTTACATTGGTTAGAAATTGTAAATAAGAAGATAAAATCAATGTGAAGTTATTTATTTTGTTAGTTAACATTAAACTTGGAAATGTGTTTGAACTGGAAAATTGTAACAATGGTTAATTAATCCGTTGAAATTTAATTAGTTGTAAATGGTAAATAAGGGAATAAATTAAATGTTATAATTAATTGGTGAAATAATATGTTATTCATTGTAATTGGGAAAAATCAGGGTGGTGTAAGTAGTTATAACATTCATTTGAGGATAATAAACTTATAAGTGTGATTAAACTAAGAAAAGGTGACAATTTTTATATGTCACCTATTTAATCAATATGTTGGATTTAATTTGGAATAAACTGCGACTAAATGTAATTAAATATTACGATAATGTAAATTAAGATGAAATTGGAGAATATTAATGTAATAATATATAAACCAATGCTAACTATGCCCATAGGGTAATGATTGATTGTAATAATAGATGTTAATATAAGAATGTAATAATTTAAGAAATAAATGTTGGAATATGAAATGAACAGTAAATAGTTGTGGTATAATGAGAATTAGTTTGAAATCTAATATTGAGTATAAACTGCAATAATAGTTGTTGGAATCCTTTAACTGAAAAGAAAAGATAAGTGCATTGTAATTTATAAGTTCAACATAAGAATTTACATTTTAAATCAAATTAAGCTAAAGATTTTAATGAAATTTAAGCTTTGACTTGAAAAGAATAAATTGTATGTTTTCTTCTAACCGGAATAACAAATGTTCAATTCGAATAAAGGATGGAGTGAATGTTTTAATGAAAGAATAACAAAATTTATTATTTGAAATGCATCTTGGAGAAGTTGATTTTCAATAAGATAAAAACATTTACTTTGTAAATAGTGTAAAAATTTTGTTGTATATGAAATTCTATAAAACATGTTTGAATTGGTATAAATGAAAAAACAGCGTTTATAATTAGAATTTGTTGAAATCGGCAATGAAATGAATTGGAATTAGATTAATTGAAATGTTTCAATTAAAAGTAAACATAAATGAAATTGTAATTAATGAGTTAATATAGAAACTTGCATTTTGTGTCAATATGGAAAGAACATTTTAATTAAGATAACTGCATGTTTTGAGATGTATAAAAATAAAATTTTCATTTTGAATAAGTATGATTTTAGAAAAAAAATTAATTTTAGGATAATATATACACACATACATTAATATCATTTTTAAATATTTCAAAGGGTTCATGGTTGCGTAAATGTTGTGGAATCAATTAGAATTACCTTTAATTAACAATTGTACATTAATTATACATGTTCATGTATATTTATTTTTCCATTTCATATATGGTTATAACTTGTAAATTTGTTTCATTAATATGACCATTACAGTAATTAAAAAAGTAACGTAAATCATTTTTATAATGCATAGATAGACATATATTCATTAATTAATAAAATTGGTCTGAATAACATTAATAAATGAATAGATTAATTGATTGATTGATTGTTAATTGATTGATTGCACTAATGGAATGTGCACATATATTAACGTAAAATGAATGTTTTAATAAAGGATTAAATGATCAATATGTGTATATTTGGGTTTGTTGAAGTGAATTAATAGGAGTAAGTTTTGGAATTTGGATTCCAAATGTTTGTTTATAGTATATAAGTGGTCCCTTCATTTACTTTGCATTTATTATCACATCCACGTTCTCTTTCTTTTCATTTTCAAGTTCTTCGTGTAGGTTTCATTTGAGCATCCATTGAATTACTAGACTACTCATTTGTTTCTTATTGATTAATAATTGCCTCATTCTTTTCATTTGTTTCTCATTTGTTCGTTTGCTCCTTTCAAGTGTTTTATTGAAGTTTTTTTTTTCCTTTTTCTTTTTCCATTTTTAATGTGAACATCCAAATTAATTTTCATGTCATCTAATTAGCATTTACTGTTATCCGTTTCTGATGTTTATTTTGTTCATGTTTTATTAGTTCTTGTAGTATCCTTTTATTAGCAACTCTTTCTTCTGAAGCTTCATATTCAAGAATGGAAGATTTATTTTTATCTTTATTCATATACTTATTTCTTTACTTTACCTCTTTCAATACTACCATTTTACGGCTGTTTATATCTACCATCCCGCCTTTTTGTACGTGTTAAGCAAACACACATGCCAACTCAAACCATGTAGAAGGGCAGATTGTCATTGGGATAAATCAGAAAAAGCAGGGAAAGAAAAAAAACAAAATCTCGCAGCGGAATGACAAATTATAATAATCAAATTACAGTCCATGAAGCTATTTACAAAACATTTGATTATACTAATACGATCCAGAATCAGAGTTACAGAAACCGAAAATAGGTATACAAATGCACCGGAACAGTATGAATGTAGTGGAATAGTATAATAAATAATAATACAATCTTCATCTTCGTCCTCCAGAAACAAGTCATCAAATCCTAAAATACTCGGGCTGACCCGAGTGAATTGAAAAGAGAAAACACTCGAGTCAGAACTAAAAGATCTTATGTAAGTTAAATCAACGGTGAATAAATATGAGTGAAACGACGTCAGAGATGTTTACTGGGTTGACATCTCCTATCCAATGTCTAACGTGAGTGTGGTACCTTTAGAGATGTTCGGGATTCACATCTTCTAAGGATCCGTTAAATTATCTACTATGTAGTAAAATACGCTATTATAATAGTGTCTACGTTAAAGTACTAAAATAGCGTAAGGCGTTACCCATATCCCCCTTAACACTTTTTATATAATGTCGTAGTCTATACAGATACTGTATACTCTACTCCCAAGTGGGCTATCAGGGAGCACTCCATGAGTACGTCACAAAACAAACTCGTAGAAGGCGCGCTAGGGCACGTGAACAAGGCAGACAAGGAAATGCCAAGGTAGATATACCGTTTATGGATGCAGACTAGTGGTAATGCATAGCAGCTAATACCGCCCACCTCGATACACACTCCCGAATCAAAAATCGAGGTGTGGCCACTAAAACAATCACGAAAATCAGAATATAGTATCGAAGAAATGTGTTCGATAGGAGGAATGACCTCATTTGGCCCGACATGGCTCATGATTTTAGTCACATCTAAGCTGACTCATGGGAGTCAGGGTCACGTCATACCTCATGCAGAAATCGTTCACCAAACAATACAACTTCATTTCTAAAATCTCCACCACGTAGACAGTTGTTAAAGTGGTTTTCGGTATTGGTAGAAAGTATGACAATATCCGATCCTGTTCTCTTTAACAACAAATCGCTTATTACACTCTGGTTGGTTCTTTTACATTTCAAAAGTCAATTCACAATTTATATCAAAATATCATCTTATCAAAATTATAGTACTTTCGAAATCATATTCACTTTGAAATCATACTTACCTTTGAAATCATATCGTTTTCGTAATCATAATTTCTTTCAAAAGTCATACTTCCAAAATATATTAAATCCTTACTTGAAAATCATCATATTCAATTAGTTATAACATTTAAATCCCAACTTAGGTTATAACATCATTTAGTTGTATTTGCTTTTAAATTAATGAATTTGAATATAACCACATCAACGTTACTTAGTTTGAATTTTTGAAAATAGTTTAGGTAGTTATAAATGGTTTAAATAGATTTTTAAATAGTTAAAATACTCTAAGACATTTAAAATAGATTTAAATATAATTAAAATAGATTAAATAGCTTTAAAATAGATTAATTAGATTTAAAATAAATTAAATCGGTTTAAAATAGGTTAAACTAATTTATATAGCTGATATTGGTTAAATAGTTTAATAAATTTGAAATCTTAATAATTAGAATTTTTTAAAATAATATATTTTTTAAACAATTTTTATTAAAATATGAATTTGGAATTAATATCAAATTAAAAGATTCATTTCATTTCACGCATTTGGAAAATTTTAAATTTCCAAATCAACAAGCAAATTTCAAACCTTTCAAATTTAAATTTCAATAAACTATTGAATTTCATATCGTTTTCAATCCATGTTCAAATATCAATTCGGATTACTCTAATTACAAAATATTTCAAAGTTATATTTCAAACAAATTCAATAGCTCAATTCTGATAGAACTTCAATTACTTAAAAGTTTAAATTTAAACTTTCAGTTTAATTTCTTAAAGCAATACCTTTAAACCAATTCATAATTCAATATAAAACTTGGTTTTCCAATAATATTTCAATTTATGTAAATCAAATTTTATTTCAAAATTTTGTTTATTTAAATTCGAAAATCAAGGATTTTAAAATCATTTAATTTAACCTATCTGGTGTCCATTTATAATTCTCTACCCTAGGGTCAAGTGATATGGATATTTATCATTTCAATCCACAATTTAATATTTTACGATTATATATCATTTCAAAACGCAATCCGAAATATGGTATTAAAATCCATAAAATCGCTTGAGTCTATCATTTCAACCCATAACGATTTTTTACAAAACATTCGGGTATGTACCATTTCAACCCATAGGGAACTTGCAGTTTTTAACAATATAAAATACAACATCCATTCATCCAATATCAACAATCAAGCATTTATCACAATCATCATCAAAATCAACCAAGTAAATATCAGAAATTAACAAATTTACAATAACAGATATTTAGGTGGCAATTTAGTTTCAATAATAAATTAAATAATGATTTAATTCAAATAAATTCAGATTAACCGAGATGATGATTTGAAATACACTAAACAGTCATTCATAAATTTTCAATCACATCAAAATTTTAGTTTAACAAACATGAGAAATTGTAGAAGTTGTGAGTGGGTTAAAACACTCACCTTTTGAATTTAAATCCAATTTAAACCCAAAATTCAAACAGTTTCAGAATTCGTCCAAAGCAGCGTCAAAATGTCTGGAATTTCAATACGATCCCAACGGAACAAACTACGCATGAATCGGACCTCGTACGTAAAAGTTATTCGAGTTCTACGATTTGAAATTAAAGTTCAAAATAAAATAAAATAAAAACAAAGACACCTCACCTTCTCCACGTGCTCAATAAAAACCCTAGCAGAGCCAAAACCAAATTTCACGTACGCGGCTAAGCTACAGCCGCCACCAGATTCGACGTCGTACGCCACCCATGGCCATGCGCGCGACTCCAGGAAGTGTGCTGACCTCCCTCGACGCCGAACAACTGCTTCCCCACATGGCATGGTCGAGATAACCTCCCAGCCTCGCCGATTCTAAAACCCAAGATCAAATTAAATCTATCAACCTAACTGTCAAATCTCCAAACGACCATCGCTGATGCACTACACTCTTCGCTCTCCACAGCATGGCACCCTCCGTTCGAACATTTGATGAAGATCATCAATCACCAATGAACAGCTGAGATTTGTCCTTCAATTTGTGGAAAAACAATGATTCAAATTGGAAAACGAATTGCAGATCTGAGATGCGCTCGTCAAGAGCTTCAAATCGATATATAATTCGATATAGTTTGAGGAGTTTGAAATTTTGATTTGGAATTTGATTTGAAATTGAACGGAGAATTTGTTTCTCTGCCATTGGCATGAGGAGTTAGAATAAAATGTACGTACAGATAAATGAAAATATGAAGTGGTTAGGGTTTATAACAGGTTATTTATAGGTAGGTCAGAATTGAGATGAATGGGCACAATTTATTTGAATTTTAAACGATAAATGACTCGAAAATCCCGTTCTGCCTCCGAACGAAAATGGGTCATCACATATATCAAAATAGATGTTTTCAAATATTTTAAGCTCAATGGAATAGGTTTCAAGTCCAAATTCCATCATATGAAGAAGTTATGTTAAAATCGGCTTATTCCAAATTGATTTCAGTTGATTTCAATTAAATTGATTTCGGGGCGTTACGAGCCCGTACGATCAAGCGACAAGTTTAATCATTACAAAACTTAAAACCCTAAAATAATTCACTGTTACGGATCCGATGAAACAAGTTTCGTCAAAATCCGAGGCAGTTGCCAAAATGACAATATTTCGGTTAATTAAATAAATTAATATTAAATTAATTAAATCACTTTTTCAATTAAAAGTTAATAATTTATCATTTCTATCACTTTGCATTACTTTGTGATTTATAGTCCTTTAAAACAAATTTCTATATCAATTCATTATTAACTATTTCAAAATTTACAGTGTTTGATTTACCACTTCCATTAATCCTATTAATTATAATTTAATTCCAATAAATTGTTTTTGTTTGGTTACAATCTTTATACTCAATCAATTATTTCTCAAATAATCATAGTTAATATTTGTTCTATATTTCATTGCATTAATATCCTCCAATCTCCATTTTTATTTTTGTTAATTACTATATTTTAACTATATTGAATTTATTTCAATTCAGCACATTAATTATAATACAAAATCCTAACTAATTTATTCACCTTAGTTCCATTCTTTTTTATACACCCATTATACCCATATTGTGATAACCCGGATTTTTGGGCATTTGATAATTGGCAATTAACAGATTTTAACTATTGAAAACACTGATGTATAAGTTGAACCAATAAAATTCTGATAATTAAGAATATCTGGATATAAATATTAATTTGATAATCTCCTGATATAATTATTTAAATTGGCAAAATTTATCTATTCAAAAACAAATAAAATACGTATTTGTTTATGTGTATATATATAAGTAGATTGTAAATGGAATTTGGATTTGAAATTCAAAAATAAATATCTTAAAAATAAATTGGATTTAAAACTCTATATTTTAAAATTAATAAAATTTCTTTTCTAATATATATATACACACACATATTGTGATTTGGAAGTTATGTTTCGAATTAAATATAATAATTTCAAAAGCTACTTAAGGGATAAATTCATATATATATATATATATATTTATTAATGTATGATTTAACTTTAAAATCATTTTCTTTAAAAAGTTATATAAATATAAATAATAGAAAATGAATTAATAAAAATATAATACATATGTATATTAGACTAAAATTGAAAATATAATATAAATTGTATAAAAACATATAATAACATTTAATTAGCATGCAAATTACATGTGTAAGTATTATAACATGAAGATAATACAAGTGCAAAACATATAACAAGAAATTAAACAAGTGTTAGCTATTGTAAAACATGCAAAAGACAGGTGGCTTAATTTTTTAAAAACTGAAAAAATAATAATAAAAAGGAACATAAGGCTAGCTATATATATATATATATATATATATATATATATATATATATAACTCCTACACTTCATTTTCTTTCATACATTTCAAAACTTAAAAACCTAGAAACTAAAATCTCAAACCTGAAACAAATTAAAGCAAGCTATAGATCAGTAGCATCTCAAACTTAATCAAGTTTCAGACCAGTTTTCAAAGATCAAAATCAAACAACAAAACAGATTTCAAAACCTAAAGTAAAGTTCATATTAAAGCAATTTTCAGTTTCAAGTTTTAAAGCCAGCAAAGATTTCAACTACAACTAAATCAATTTGTTGTTCCAAAGTAAAGATCAAGTGCAATTTTAAACATCAGTTTCCAGTTAAAAGAAATTTCCAGTTTTTCCAGTTTTCAAACTCAAAAGCAAGTTCCAGGATTTTCTCTGTTTTCAAAATATTCAACCGAGTAAACTAACATTTTAAACTTAAAATCTTTTTATAGAACTGGGTATTTGTGATTGATACTTGAAGTTTGTTGTGAAAAATATTTGTATAGATGATAAATATGCATGCATGTCTATATATATGTGTGCATGCCTATGTTTAGATATGCATGCCTCTGTGCTAGACTAGCAGACACAAAATCGATTCAAAAATCAAAATACTCCTTATATAATCCGTTATAGGTTATGATGTTCAAAGGGAAGTCGTTTCTAATGATGTAATATTAATTTTAAAAATAATTTTCAAGAGAAATTATAAAGTAGTTATCTGGAAAAGAAATTTACTGTGAAATCTAAATCATATGATAAAAATCGACGAGCATAATTTCTTGTTTCACTTATATATTTAGATTCATTACTGAAAACTATGATTATTAATGATTATATCTAGATTTTCAAGATTGTTATTTATGAGAAATTGTGGGTTGAACGGAATCGAGATTTTTTTCGAATTCTGACGATCAGGGAAGATTGTGAGTCAGGATTGTTGTCGGAGATGGCTTGCAGGTCGAGGAGTAGGGGAAAATTGGTTGGAGGTTTTTCTTATCACCGTGGAGGCACGACAAGGAGGAACTAGGGTTTAAGACCCGTTCGAGTCGACGATGTTGTATGGCTATTTCGTCGGCGTAGCAGCATCAAGTGAGACCGGAGTAGTAGGAAAAGGTGCATGGTCGAGTGGAGAAGGTCTAGACGCGGTGGCGATGGTTCTGGTGGTCGGGTTTAGGCGGCGCAAGGTGATTTCGAGGAGCAGGTCTGGGTTCCGTGAGTGATCGTTTAGCTCTTTTTCGATTCAGGTGATCGTGTGTGGTTCAGGGTGATCGGAACGAGGGAGAAGGGTTACGTCGACTTTTTGGCGATCGTATCGGTGGTCGAAATTGCTCCGATCATCCGTGCATGTGCACATGCACGCATGCATCTGTGTGACTTGTGTAGTTGCTGTGGGGTTTGAGAAAGAAGAGAGGGATGCCTCGGGTTTTGACATGAGAAAAATTTGGTTTAGCTCGAGTGGGCTTTCAGGTTTGGCTCGTGAGTGTTTTATGTTTCAACAGTTTTAAAAATTTAAACAAACCAAGGTTTATAAAAAAAGAAAGGAGAAGAAGAAGAAAAGAACTCGGGTTTGAGTAGGGTGGAAGCACGAGATAGTCTCTGGTTTTCTCTAAGGTATTAATAATTTTTAATAGTAAAGTAATTCAAGTTTTAAATAAATTTTCTTAATTAATCCTTTTAAATAATATTTGTTTTGTTTAAGTTTAAGATTAGTAAAAGGTTTTAAAATGAATTCTTTTAAATTAATTAAGTTTAAGATATTTTATTTAATGTCCTTTATTTGTAATTAATTCTTAGATTTGTTTAATAATGTAATTAAGGAGTTAATTAAGGAAGGTAAAATGCTTTTAATTATTAATTAACTTAAAGGTCTTAAGTAAATTTATGGGTTAATGATAAATTAATTCCAAAGGTTTATTAAATAAAGATTTTTAAATGATAATTAAATTAATTAATTAAGATAATGGTTTATCTTTTAATTAATTAAAGTCTTGAGTAATTAAAGGGTTAATTTGTTAATGTAATTAATTAAGGAATAATTAATTACCTAAAGGGGTAATTACTTAATGTAAGTACTTAAAGGACAATTAATAATTAAAGGTTAATTAAAAATTAAAGAATAATTAATTAATTAAAGTTAATTAATTAATGTAAGTAATTAAAGGATAATTTAATTAATTAAAGGTCAAATGATTATGTAATTAATTAAAGGGTAATTAATTAATGTAGGGATAATTTATTTATGTAAGTAATTAAAGATAATTAATTAAGATGGATAATTAAGTATGATTAAATTAGTGACAATTGGTTTGTAATTAAATAATTTTAATTAAGCAGGATTTAAAGGTAATGAATTTATTTTGTGTTAATTAAATTAATTAGAATGGGTGACAAATTAATCTTGCTTATGGATGATTAAATTGTATTGAATGTATGAATCAATGTCTCTAGTCTGATCAATGGTGATGTACTGTGATATGATATGTTTGGGTTAAACTGTTATAATATAGGTTATATACCGGTGATGAATTGCTATGTAAATTGACATCCTGTATTTAAAAATTTAATTGTATTATATAAACAACTTAGATTAAAGATGGTATTAGATTTGAGGAGACCGGAGTCGTATATTAGCAATATGCTGAACCACTTCGATTAGTAATCTGCAATAATTCTTTATAGATTTGATTTTAGAATCAAATAGGATGGAATGAAATAAATTGAGTAAACTGGACCACTAAACTAAGTAACAATACTTAGATATTGTTTTGTGAAACAAATGTTGGCTTTAGCAAGATAAGAACTCGTAGTGACGATCGAGTTACCCTGGTTTTCAAATAAGTTTTATAACTCTATATTTTCAAGTTGTACGGGTTTACTCACACTAGTTTCCAGCCTGACTCGGGTGTTACTTTAATGTAATGCTCGGGTCGGACCGAGTATTACAGATTTTTAGGTTTGGATGTTCCAGAGCACAGGTGGCGAGCTGGATGGCAAGAACATATGGAGTATATCCCACTGTGTATTATTGTTTATATTCTGGGGCAAGTGAATTTTTAACTGTCCAGTTTATGTGTGAATGGTTGTACTCTGATGTATTGTATATAAATTGATAGATACAACTTTTCTTTGCATAAATGCTATTATTTGATATTATATTTTAATCCGCTGCGAATATGAGATTTGTGCTGTTGTTTTCTGTTTATTCTTTTACCTCTTTTCTTCTTTACCCTAACAATCTGGGATTTTTCAGCATTCGATTGCTCGGCACATCTACAGTGAACGTATTAGTGTTGAATTTTCAAGGTCGAAAATTTCAGGTCGTTACACTTGGTATCAGAGCTGAAGGTTAAGCGAGAACCTTGACTCTAGTGGTTTACTCATTAAGGATAGGGTCAGTAGTACCCTAGAATGAGTTGAGTGTATTATATATGAGAGCGTATTTGTTATTTTCTTATATAGAGATTTTAAAACGTTTTTAAAATTAGTTTTATACAAGCTTATATTTTGATAAATAAAGCAATAGTTTTTTTCTCTAATTATTTGTAACGTCCCGTCTTTTCGCACGCTTTAAATCGCGACACATGCCTATTCAAACCATACAGAAGGGCAGATTGTTATGGGGTAAATAAGAAAAGCAGAGAAAGAAAGAAACCAAATAGAATCTTACAGCGGAACGATAAAATATAATAATCAAATAACAGTTCATGACATTGTTTTACAAAACATTTGATTATATATTTATACAATACATATCAGAGTACACATACCAGAGAATAATAATTAATGCAGCGGAATTAAATGGTGTAGTGGAATAATATAATAAATAATAATAATAATATAAATCTCCATCTTCGTCCTCCAGAGCTAAAGTCTTCGAATCCTGAAATGCTCAGGCTGACCCGAGCGAATTGAAAAGACAAAACACTCGAGTCAGAACTAAAAAATCTTATGTAAGTTAAATCAACTGAAATAAATATGAGTATAACGGCGTCGGAGATGTTTACGGGATTTGACATCTCCTATCCAGTGTCTAACGTGAGTGCAGTAACTTAAGAGATGCATGGGATCCACATCTCCTAAGGATCCGTTAAACTATCTACTATGTAGTAATATACGCCATAATAATAGTGTCTAGAGCAAAGTATACTATACTGAAAATAGCGTCAAGGGGTTACCCATATAGCCCTTAACACACTTTTATATTCCCATAGTCTATACAGTACCGTAATCTCCCCCGTACTGGGCATCGTCAGAGGGCACTCCATAGGTATGGTACAAAACAAAATCGTATAAGGCGCGCTAGGTTAGGTGACACAGCACAACTAGGCAATGCCAGGGTAGATATACCAATTGCTATCTGGGCTGGTGGTAACGCATAGCCGCAGCTACCGCCCACCTCAAGCCACACCCCTAAATAAACAAATCAAAAGTGGCCGCCGAATCAATCCAAAAGTCAAAGTATAATATCGAAGGGATGTGTCCGATCAAAGGCGCTACCTCATGGGCCCGAGAATCGCTCCTGTTTTAGCCACCTTATGCCAACTCACGGGAGTCGGGTCCACGTATGTACCTCAAAGGAAACGCTGCCACCATCCTACTTCATTCTGGAATCTCCACTGCGTACACGGTTGTTAAAGTGGTTTTTGGAGTTGGCAGAGAGTATGACAACTTCCGATCCCGGTCTCTTCAACAACCAAACGTTATTATAACACTGCGGTCTTTTCAAAATAATTTATACTTATAAAACCAGAATATAATATCCATTTCAAATCCATATAAATATGATATCATTTCTATTTTTAAAACCCAAATCAATATGATATCATTTTTATTCAAATATATCCATTTCCAAAATCATAGCATTTTTAAATCTATATATCTTGAAACCTATAGCTTTGGATCATAACTTTTAATACTTAAATGGTTTAAATATTAAAGTACTATATAAAATAGAATAGCTACTTTAATTTACCCAAATAAATTCCAAATACCGATTTGAACCTCCAAATAAACTATTTAATTTCCATATATTTCAAAGCTTTAAATATTCCACCATTTCAAAACTAATTCTTTGATAATTCCATATATCAAATTCAATTACTATTATTTAGATTTGAAATGTTTACTTAATAAATCAAATAATACTTAAGTAAAATCTTCAAATAACTGGATGTTCTTTAAATTTTATTAACTCGACATATTCATTTAAATTAACTCGATATTTATTTAAATCATTTTAAACCAAAATCAAGTAAAAAAAATCATACCCTTTAAAAATCTCAATTTTTATTTAAATTTCACATCCATTTTATTCAAGTCAAATTCTTAAATCCTTCAATTCAAACAAATTTCATATTTATCTTCCAACTTAATCTTTATTTAAATCATCAAAACTCCATATATACAATCTCTTAAATAGGTACTTAACCATAAAATAAATAAAACAATCAAACTCCGTTATTCAACTTACTTTTATTAAACCAATTTATTCGTACCTTCAATTCAAGAATTTAACTATATATATAAATATATAAAAAAACAATATTTATCTAACATCAAAATTTAATTAAACCGTATATTTCTTGCCAAAACCGTAGAAATCATTTTAAAATATTTATATATATATACCATGGTGCCTGTATATAATTTTCTATCCTATGGTCAAGTGATACGGATAATTATCATTTCAATCCGTAATTTAAATAAAATTACGGTTATATATCATTTCAAACCGCAATCCCAAATGAAATAAAATACATAACAACTTGCAGTTTTAAAATAATATATAATACAACATCCATTCATCCATCATAAAATCATACATCCATTACACTTATTCAAAACAAACAATCCACATCAATATATTACTAATAATATGTATCAGGAAATTAACAGGCAGTTATATTCAATGATAAATCAAATAACGATTTAATTTCAATATTTTGCGATTAACTGAGATGATGATTAAAATATACGGAAAAAGTCATAAATAAATGCATAATCACAACATAAATTAATTTACCAAACATAAGAAATTTTAGAAGTTGTGAGTGGGTTAAAACACTCAACTTTTGAATTTAAATTGAATTTAAATCCAATTTAAATCCAAAATTTTGACAGTCTCAAAATCCGTCAAAACCTGTACCAAAATATCTGGAATTCTAATATGAACCTAGCGGAGAAAACCGTGCGTGAAACGGAGTTCGTAAGCGAAAGTTATATGCATTATAGATATTCGAATTAAAATAAAATAAACTAAAATAATAAAAATAAGAAAAAGAAAAACGCATCACCTCTTCCTGTAACACAGCCGATATCACCGTGTCTTTCATGCTGCAACCCAACTTTGACCACAAATCGCCTCCGTCCAAGGCCACCAGAGAGTTGCCGACCTACCTCAACAGCCTCCTCACGCCTGGCCGCTCCGGAGTGCCACCCTCCACCGTCCCAATTCGTCGCCGCTGTTATTTGAGGGCTTCGAAACCCTAAACGTGAGATTCCGGCCACCACACATCGATTCCAACCAAATGGCCACCATCGTACAACTCCACGTGACAATCTCCACAAAACCCATATTCCAATTTCTCCGATTTCTTCCCAAATCAAAAATGCCCAAATTGACTTTGACCGCGATCTCTGATCGATCCGGTCACTGTCTCGAAAAACAAACAGCAGAGGTAGATACGTATCATTGAGATCTTCGATATATATATTTTTTTCAATTTTTTCTGAGAAGTTTGAATTTTTGAAGTTGATTTTTGAATTGAAATTTGAATTGGATAAATTAGGGTTTACAACCATTGAGGAAGAGAAGCACAGAAGTTTCTATACATACTGAAATGAGGAATAGAGGCTGCTAGGGTTTATAGCATGATATATATATATATATATATATATATATATGCAGGGTTGACATTTGAATGGATGGATAAGATAGATTTTTGCGCTAACGCCAAAGTGACCCAAAAAGCCCGTTCTGACTCCGGAACGCAATTGGGTCAACCCATATATCAAAATAGATGTTCTAAAATATTTTAAATGCGATGGAAAAAGTTTCATGTCCAAATTCCATCGTATGGAGAAGTTATGATAAAATCAAAATTTTCCAAATTGATTTCAATTAAATTGATTTCAAGGCGTTTCGCGTCCGTACGATTAAACGACAAGTCCAATCGTTATGAAACTTGAAACCCTACAATAATTTATCGTTACGGATCCGATAAAACTGGTTTCGTCGAAATCCGAGTCAGTGGCCAAAATGGCTATTTTTACATTAATTAAATAATTTTAATAATTAATTAATAAAATCCAATTTTTAATTTCAATCTTAAAATTGACCAATTTTATCACTTTTATATTTCTCAATCATTTGCAATGTTTTAAACAAATTAAAAGTAAATTTAAAGTTGATTAACTTATCGATTTCAGTATTTTCCTCAATTCCATTCAATTCAGAAATTATAAATTTAATCTCCAAAATTTCTATTAAATTAAATTAACAAATCATTATTCCATTCATTATTGTCAAATGGAGGAAATTAACATTGGGTTCAGAGCTATTACATAAATATTCTCCAATTTCAACTTAACTTTTAAATTGACGTAATAATTAAATATTTAATTTCATTCATTTGCAATTAATCCAATTATTATAAATTAAACCACTATTTAAATTCAAATTCTATAATTCATAAATTTTATCATCTTGTATTACTTATTAATTTATAATTCTTTAAAACCAATTCCCATCTCAATTTAAAGTAAATTAATTCACCAATTATAGTATTTATTTCATTTACTTAAAATAATCCCTTTATTATAAATTGAATCCAATTAATTTTAATAAATTCCAATTTAACTGATTGGATTCAATTCCAACCCTTTAGTTGAGTCTATTATTACTTTGTAACGCAGTTATACTTGTCTCACATTTCATCCCTTTATTTTAACAAATTGCCCTATTATGGATAGTATTACATTATTGAATAAATTATCAATTTATGGGTAGAATTATTATTGGCTTACTCTTATTACATTAACAATTATCATCTTATTACAATTTCCAATTACTATAGAAATTAATTTCATTTTCTTACAAATGAATTCATTTATTATAGATTTCCTACCAATTAATAAAAATTGATTTCTATAAATTGATTTGATTTAATTGCCAAATATATACATAAATTACTATTAAGTGTCCTCAATAAATTTTATTTACTTGGTTTCAAAATTTTTATTATTCACAAATCAAAGTTTCCATTTATTACATCAACCAATTCATATTATGAATAAAATTAACATTACTTAAATTTACATTAACAAAACATTAAATTTGGATTTATTGTAATTGATCACCAAAGTTTATTTACACATCAAACAAATAAACCTATATTAATTGTCACCTATTTGCTTTCCATTGCCTTTATAAATTCGTTACTTATCAACCCAGATTATTATTAACCCAAATTAGTGCTGTTACGTTTTAATTAACATATTATTTCATTAATAAGTTACGCAAATTTATTTCTCCAAATATTAAATCACAAGGTCTTATTTAATTTACCATTTCTACATTACCTATTTAACGTTTGCTTCATTATAAATTATAAAAGTTTTGTTTCTTCTAAATTTAATTACTCAATTTTAATAAAAATAACAAAACTTAATTATTGAAAATTTATGGGTCATACACTCTCCCCCACTCAAAACTTTTCGTCCCCGAAAAGGAAAAAGAAGGGACAAGAAAGAATTAAGTAAACAATTCATCTTATTCAAAATATTACCTTTATAAACAAATAAATTTACAAAATTAACTAATTTAGATAACATGTACCAATTTATAACCATTAAGTCTTTTTATACTCAAATTAATAAGGTTTGGAAAACATTTCAAAAAATTTCTAAGTCTAAAATTTTCTGAAAATTTAGGCAGAGTCTCCTTTGTACGGGGAGGCTCGTAAGAAAATATAATATCAAATATAACAATATATAACATATTTTCCAAAATAATATATATCCCAACACGGGAAAACAATATAATAACGCTATAATAATCGTAATCCGAAAAAGTACCTATTAGTCGGGCAATTAGCGCTAATTATATGGAACCAAAAGCAGTAGCAATTGCTTCCATAACCTGCATTTCACTTATATAATCCAGAAAGGTTAACAATTATATAAGATGAAATATTTAAACTGGTTTCAACATCAACAAACAAATCAATACAACATCAAACACTTGCAACAAGGCATATAACCATCACATAAAATCAACCCAAATCAATCATTCATTCATATCAAACAAAACAAATAGTTATTCGGGTTCAAAACTTCAAATTGTACATAATGAAAAATAAACTGCTAAGTGCACCCTTCACTCAACAGTCTTAGGTGAAACTAAATAGATTATTCATACATCCAAACAATTTTTAAAGTATCCTTACCCAAACAACCATAAACCGAAACAAACAACAACAATTTCAAACAACAGGTTAAGTTTTATTCTTATTAATTCCATTCATACATTTGTTGTTTGATTTCTTTTTCGTTCATATAATGGTTTATCTTTTTATTTTACGTTTTATTTCTTACAGTTTTCATTTATCCATATATAATGCAAATTTCTTTTACTAGTATTACATTCATTTATTCATTACTAAATTTCACTTATTTACAGTATTCATTTTCCTACTTATTTTATTTATAAATAACTTCAACCGTTTAGTTAAGTTTATTATCATTCATTTATACTACTTAATTTCATTTATTTACTAAATTCCATTTATAATACTTACCTTTCTATTTTAATTAGAAGTCTTTCAATTATGCTTAAGTTCATAACGACTACAACACCAAATTCTCATTTATTAAAGAATTTCATTGAATACTTTCATCATTTTTTTTCAAATTTTTACTTGTATAATATTCTATTACAATTTCTTACTAAACATTGTAACTTTTATTGTTGGGTAAGTTATATATACATGCTTTTAAGGATGTAATTGAAAGTTATACAAGTTTATTCTATTTCCTTTAATTAACTCAATATTCCATAATAATATTCTTTTGTCTTATAAGTTACAATTTCAAATTTCTTTTAATTTCCTTTGTAACTCAGCATTAAATCTCTTATTCCATTTAGAGGTTTCAATTATAGGTAAAATTCCATTTTACGACACTAATTAAACCATTAAATAACGGAAACTTAAGAACTAAATATCGGGTTAAATTTCAAATCATTTTAAAATAACAGATAAATGTATATACTTACAGTTTATATCCAATTATATTTAAAACAATTTAAAATTTATATTTTTTTATCAAAAATGAATCTGCAATAAAACTACTATAGTGGCCTTCCCACTTTGAAACCCGAAAATGAATGTCGTTGATGCGGCCGCCATCACCGAAATTATTTTCCAGCGAAAGAGAAGGAAGTACAGAACTTATTTTTCCAAAATCTTCTTTAAAACATTTCTTTCACATTATATTGAAATATTTATATTAGAAAATACTTCTAATAATATTATTACTATATTCCAAAATCATTCGAAAGGAAGTTTCAAAACCTCGGAACTTAAGTTCTACAATTTCCAATTTGATTTATTTTATTTGCATTCTAATTTCAACTATTATTTATAAATTTCACTACCTAACAACCAATACATTACAAACAAGTATATATATCATTTATAAAAAAAATTTGTTTTATATAACGAAAATATAATAGGCAAAATTATTTCATTCATCTATATTAAAAACAAATATTATGTCGGTCTGTCCTATTAGGTGTTTAGAAACCCCTATTGATGTCATAGCGTCCCATGCATCAACCAGAATTTATAAATACAAAACGGAACAAAATAACACAATATTAAAACCTTTTTATAACACTAACAAATACGCTCTCTCATATATATATACCCTAAGCAACTCACCATAGGGTAGTATTAGTAAAGAGTCAAACCCCACAAAGCTAAGGTTTATCACTAAACCAAAGCTTTGATACCAGATGAAACGTCCCACCTTTTCGCACGCTTTAAATCGACACACATGCCAATTCAAACCATACGGAAGGGTGGATTGTTATGGGGTAAATAAGAAAAGAAGAGAAAGAAAGAAACAAAATAGAATCTTACAGCGGAACGATAAAATATAATAATAAAATAACAGTTCATGAAGCTGTTTTACAAAACATTTGATTATATATTTATACAATACATATCAGAGTACACATACCAGAGAATAAAAATAAATGCAGCGGAATTAAATGGTGTAGTGGAATATTATAATAAATAATAATAGTACAAATCTCTGTCTTCGTCCTCCAGAGCTAAAGTCTTCAAATCCTGAAATTCTCAAGTTGACCCGAGTGAATTAAAAAGACAAAACACTCGAGTCAGAACTAAAAAATCTTATGTAAGTTAAATCAACTGAAATAAATATGAGTGTAACGGCGTCGGAGATGTTTACGGGATTTGACATCTCCTATCCAGGGTCTAACAAGAGTGCAGTAACTTAAGAGATGCACGAGATCCACATCTCCTAAGGATCCGTTAAACTATCTACTATGTAGTAATATACGCTATTATAGTAGGTTCTAAAGTAAAATATAATATACTGAAAATAGTGTTAAGGGGTTACCCATATAGCCCTTAACACACTTTTATATTCATATAGTCTATACAGTACCGTAATCTCCCCCGTACTGGGCGTCGTCAGAGGGCACTCCATAGGTATGGTACAAAACAAAATCGTATAAGGCGCTCTAGGATAGGTGACATGGCACAACTAGGCAATGCCAGGGTACATAAACCAATTGCTATCCGGGCTGGTAGTAAAGCATAGCCGTAGCTACCACCCACCTCGAGCCACACCCCCAAATAAAAAAAATCAAAAGTGGCCACCGAATCAATCCGAAGGTCAAAGTATAATATCGAAGGGATGTGTCCGATCAAAGGTGCTACCTCATTGGCCCGAGAATCGCTCCTGTTTTAGCCACCTTATGCCAACTCACGGGAGTCGGGTCCACGTATTTACCTCAAAGGAAATGCCGCCACCATCCTACTTCATTCTGGAATCTCCATCGCGTACACGGTTGTTAAAGTGGTTTTCGGAGTTGGCAGAGAGTGTGACAACTTTCAATCTCGGTCTCTTCAACAACCAAACGTTATTATAACACCGCGGTCTTTTCAAAATAGTTTATACTTATAAAACTAGAAAATAATATCCATTTCAAATCCATATAAATACGATATCATTTCTATTTTTAAAACCCAAATCAATATGATATCATTTTTATTCAAATATATATCCTTTTCCAAAATCATAGCATTTTTAAATCTATATATCTTGAGACTCATAGCTTTGGATCATAACTTTTAATACTTAAATGGTTTAAATATTAAAATACTATATAAAATAAAATAGCTACTTTAATTTACCCAAATAAATTCCAAATACCGATTTGAACCTCCAAATAAACTATTTAATTTCCATATATTTCAAAGCTTTAAATATTCCACCATTTCAAAACTAATTCTTTGATAATTCCATATATATCAAATTCAATTACTATTATTTAGATTTGAAATGTTTGCTTAATAAATCAAATATCACTTAAGTAAGACCTTCAAATAACCGGATGTTCTTTAAATTTTATTAACTCGATATATTCATTTAAATTAACTCGATATTTATTTAAACCACTTTAAACCAAAATCAAGTAAAAAAAATCATACCCTTTAAAAATCTTAATTTTTATTAAATTTCACATCCATTTTATTCAAGTCAAATTCTTAAATCCTTCAATTCAAACAAATTTCATATTTATCTTCCAACTTAATCTTTATTTAAATCATCAAAACTCTATATATACAATCTCTTAAATAGGTACTTAACCATTGTTGGCCGTGTTTCCGCCTACCACTGAACCAACCCCGCTTCCTATGCATGGCCGAACCAGCCTCCACCGATCCATGCTACTACCGGTCCAACTCCATCTCCATGTTACTACCGATCCAACTCTACCGATCCATGCTACTACTGGTCCAACTCCATCTCCATGCTACTACCGATCCAACTCCACCGATCCATCTACCTCCGAACCAAGGCACCGTCTCACCTTTAAGGCGCGAACCATCTATCACTACCGAACCAACATGAGGAAGGCATACCGGACCGACACTACCAGGCCAGATTGCATCAGCCCAGGCCCATCAGCAGCTATGTACATCCAAGACCCCTGCCCCCAGCCTCACTCTATAAATAGAGGGGCAGAGGTACAACCATGGCAGACAAGTTTGAGAGCTCAAGCACGGATAGAACTTTCAAACAACTTTCAGTTACTTGTAATCAAAGCTTTATACTTGTAATCTGAATAGAAAAGGAGAATAACATATAAAGTAGACGTAGGCACGTTCTGGCCGAACCACTATAAATCTGCGTGTCTTTTACAGTTTAGTCCCTGCTTTTTATATATTTGCATAAATCACCAAAATCACTAAGAACAACTTAAAATCGATTAAACCATACGACTTGGAGATGTTTGCCCATTTTTTGTGCAAACATTTTTGGTGCTTTCTCTGAGAACGGAGCTCGAAGCTCCAGCTTCTCCCATTCCAAATTGATTTCAATTAAATCGATTTCAAGGCGTTTCGCGTCCATACGATTAAACAACAAGTCCAATCGTTATGAAATTTGAAACCCTACAACAATTAACCGTTACGGATCCGATGAAACTGGTTTCGTTGAAATCCGAGTCAGTGGCCAAAATGGCTGTTTTTACATTAATTAAATAATTTTAATAATTAATTAATAAAATCCAATTTTTAATTTCAATCTTAAAATTGACCAATTTTATCACTTTTATATTTCTCAATCATTTACAATGTTTTAAAAAAATTAAAAGTAAATTAAAAGTTGATTAACTTATCAATTTTAGTATTTTCCTCAATTCCATTCAATTCAGAAATTATAAATTTAATCTCCAAAATTTCTATTAATTAAATTAACAAATCATTATCCCATTCATTATTGTCAAATAGAGGAAATTAACATTGGGTTCAGAGCTATTACATAAATATTCTCCAATTTCAACTTAACTTTTAAATTGACGTAATAATTAAATATTTAATTTCATTCATTTGCAATTAATCCAATTATTATAAATTAAATCACTATTTAAATTCAAATTCTATAATTCATAAATTTTATCATCTTGTATTACTTATTAATTTATAATTCTTTAAAACCAATTCCCATCTCAATTTAAAGTAAATTAATTCACCAATTATAGTATTTATTTCATTTACTTAAAATAATCCCTTTATTATAAATTGAATTCAATTAATTTTAATAAATTCCAATTTAACTGATTGGATTCAATTCCAACCCTTTAGTTGAGTCTATTATTACTTTGTAACGCAGTTATACTTGTCTCACATTTCATTCCTTTATTTTAACAAATTGCCCTATTATGGATAGTATTACATTATTGAATAAATTATCAATTTATGGGTAGAATTATTATTGGCTTACTCTTATTACATTAAAAATTACCATCTTATTACCATTTCCAATTAATATTGAAATTAATTTCATTTTCTTACAAATGAATTCATTTATTATAGATTTCCTTCCAATTAATAAAAATTAATTTCTATAAATTGATTTGATTTAATTGCCAAATATATACACAAATTACTATTAAATGTCCTCAATAAATTTTATTTACTTGGTTTCAAACTTTTTATTATTCACAAATCAAATTTTCCATTTATTAAATCAACCAATTCATATTATGAATAAATTAACATTATTAAATTTACATTAACAAAACGTTAAATTTGGATTTATTGTAATTGATTACCAAAGTTTATTTACACATCAAACAAATAAACCTATATTAATTGTCACCTATTTGCTTTCCATTACCTTTATAAATTCATTACTTATCAATCCAGGTTATTATTAACCCAAATTAGCGCTGTTACGTTTTAATTTACATATTATTTCATTAATAAGTTACGCAAATTTATTTCTCCAAATATTAAATCACAAGTTCTTATTTAATTTACCATTGCTACATTACCTATTTAACGTTTGCTTCATTAAATTTATAAAAGTGTTGTTTCTTCTAAATTTAGTTACTCAATTTTAATTAAAATAACTAAACTTAATTATTGAAAATTTACGGGTCGTTACATTATTGTAATAATATATTAAGATAATTGGTAATTGAATTATTGGAAGTAAAAGTAATAACAAGAATTAAGTGGTAATAGAAATACAACCAAATAGAAATTGGATAATATGAACTATACAAATAAGATAAGCTAGAAATGGATTCAAACCAGAAATTGAAATCCTGAAATTTGTAGAAGTGTTTTCCAAAATGTTGAAAAGTTACCTTGATTTGATTTTTTTTTCCCAACAAACTTTTAGATAATATGCAGTGAATTGGTCTCCAGATATGATAATCATGGTTATTATCATAAAATGGTTATGGTGTCTAATAATGGGATATTTGTTTTATAATAATAATCAACGATAAAGCAGAATGAAATATTTTAAGGAAGTGAACATTTAGATAAGAATGACTTGTAAATGGGAATGGATTTAAATTATGAAGTTTTAAAATCTAAGTCTTGAAAATTTGAAATTGTTTCAAAGTGATAAAGAAATAATAAATAAAATTATTCAGAATATTTTTAAATGTAGGAATCTTATTTTTAAACAAGTGATTTTTGAAGGAAGTTTAAAATTTGAAATGGATAATTCAAATTGAGTAAGGTTAATGGGATTAAATTGAATTTAACTTAGGGGAGTTAAATGGGTTGATTTGAAAGGGAATTATATAACATCTCAAAACGGGTTTAAGTTCTGGGAATGTGTGATGGATGCTATTAATGGACGTTTTAGATAATTTGGATGTTTATTTACTTTGACATACCCTGATGTTGTTAGTAATCTATGAAACTGTGAATTGGATTGTTTAAATGAATTAAGAAGTGGATTGAGATAATATATATCCATTACTGAAATTAAATGGAAATAAAACTTTAATTTGAAACTATTTAAACAATTTTGATTTTAAGAAATAAAGATTGAGCATATGGTAATGGAATCACCTTGAACTTAAGATTTGAATGTAAAAAATAAACTTGCAAATTGAAATTGTAAGAATTGGTTCCAAAGTTTGAAGTTAAAATTGGGTAATAAATTGGATTTCAAAGATTAAATTATTTAAAAAGATTTGAACTCTTACTTAAATCTTGAAAAAGTTAAGTAAAGGTAATTTAAAATGAATATTTGAAATCTGCACTCAAAATTTATTTGTTAAAAAAAACTTAGGTTGTTAAATTAAAAGTAAAGGTTGATTTGATTTAAAGGATTACATCAACATTTAAAAATTTAACTCGAATTTACATAATTCGAGATGATTTAAAGTTGAGATTGAAATTGAAAATAGTTCAAATTGAAATTGGTTTGAATTTGGGATAGGAATTGAAGTTAATTCAACTTGAATTGGAATTGAATCAATTTAAATGGAAGTGAAAATTGGAAATTGAAAATTGATTGGAAATGGAGATTGGGAAATTGAATAGTTTGACTCTGAAACTATTTTCAAATAATTTGTTTTAAAGGAAACTATTTTAAATCTATTTTTCCTAGCTATTATACAACCTTTCTTTTTAAAGCCTAAACTATCTTATACTTATTTTACAACTATTTTGGAAACTGATTACTATTTTTCAACAATTTTACATCTATTTTTCAAACTAATGACTATTTTACAATTGTTTTGCAAATATCTTACTATTTAACTACTTTACAACTATTTTATAATTACTTAAATATTTTACAGCTATTTTACAACTAATAACTATTTTATAACTACTTATCAATTTTAAACTTTTTAAGCTATTTTCTAAATTCAAGTGGCCAGAGTGCAAACTGTTTATAAATGAAGTGATAACCCATATAGAAATGGAAGCAATTGTGAATAAGTGGATAGAAATCAAGGTGACTAAAAGGTAAATTGATTTAGCTAATAATCAATGAAGGTAAATACGTAGGACGTACGTATATTATTCTATTTGCATCATGATTTGATCTAGATTCGAACACAGAATTTCGAGATAGTATATCGATCCGAGTTGGGATTTTTGACTCGATTTTCGACCGCGAACCCTGGATATGGATTTTTGATTGATTCCAGAAATTCTCTATCGTAGTTATGGCTATGCAAGGAGAGTGATTGTTTCTGATCAAGAAACCAGATCTGAGTCCGCACTAGGAAGTCGGGTGGACGATACTAGTTCAGAAGTGAAATTGTGTGATGAGTGAGCGATCAGATTTGATATTGCGCACGGATGGTACATGTACATCGTACATGCTTAAATGTAATAGATATTGAAATTTTGAAAGAAATGAAAAATGTTTTTGAAAAGAAAAGTATATTTTGACAAATATATATCAATAATAGTGGAAGTTGGATATCTTTATAATTGAAATTCACTTTATGAAAAGTAAGTGATATGGTAAATAACTTTATAAAGGAAATCAAACTGGAATATTTAATTTGGCATAAATAAAGTTATATATATTTGTTACATATGATAAACTCCCCCTTGTTGAATCTAAATGTGACGCCCCACCTCAATACCCACGCTAGCCAAGAACACTACGGAGTAATGCTGTCAACTAGCGCGGAGAATAAGGCTGTTGAGGAGCGACCATCCATGTAACTTCTTTGTGCGAGCACTGATATGTCAGATAGTATAGCATGCATTTCATTTAAGGAGGAAGTCCGACATACCAATACAAACTCAAAGCTATCACACGGTGGCTATAAATAAATCTTCGGAAACAAATATAGAAATAAACATAACACAATCAGTCACAGACATCCATATCACAAAGGCAGAAAAAGATATGAATATATAACTAACACATGAAAGTGTACATTAGAGTAGTGGTCATGAAAGGACCACATACACAAAAGAATAGCAACACGTGCTATACAAAATAATACATCTATGAGCCTATATCTCAAGTGTAAATGACAAAAATTGCTAATTTAGAAGGTCGGTCAAAAGTCAGAGTAGTAAATCCCTGGGGGAGAAGTCAAGCAGAAGCACCTGTAACATCTCGGTCTGACCCAAGTATTATTTATAAGAAAATAATAACGTAAAGGCCCGCAAATCGTACCCCTTTGAACTAACAAAATTCACCACAGTTCAATCCAAAGTGGCACAAAAGTACGAGTCTTCGGGTAAAAGAAGAAAGAGGTAGAAGAAGAAGAAAAGAAAACAACATCAGAATCTCACATCGCAGCAGAATAAAATATAATATATAGAATACAGCTTTTAAATACAAAGAAATCTGTACTGTATACATATACATACATATCATCATCAGAGCACATCAATCAATCATACATGTCCATACACAGCGGAAATAATAGACAAATACGGAAATACGCTCTGTCATCAGCTCGTCTCCTGAGCTCCAGTATGTAACCTGAACCTGTTTAACTCGGTCTGACCCGAGCATCATATAAAACAACACCCGAGTCAGTCTGGAATACCAGCGTGAGAAAATCACACTCAATTGGATTATTAAAGTTTCAAAAATCTTTTGAAAACAAAAGCATCTCGTAAGACCACGCCACAAATAAACATGTTGGGTTTTTACCTTACGATAACTAAAACAATTTTTATTAAAGTTCTCTGATATTATTATAGTGTCTATAGAAAGTAAAATAGAATCTAGCTGAAATGCTTGCATCTCACATTTCAGCAATAGTTGGGCACAATCAAAACCGTACAGGCGCTTATTGGAGTTTGGATCCCATACAAGGGTAGGGCTACCGGGGTACTGCCCGTCACAGTACCTGGTCTAGATCAGAGTACCGAGGAGCCACCCTAACTCCCCTGCAACACAAGACCGGAACCATCCCTTACTGGACAGTCCCAAGCAAGATCACCCTGCAGTTAGCGCGACCAACCGCCCACTAAGCCGAAATAAAAGGGACATCTAGACAGAGGAAACCTCACTCTCCAGTGGGGGCTACCCACTAAGTCTTGCTGCACCTCCCCTGTTTTAGCCATTCCCGGTTGATGAGGCTTGAGGTTAAGCGTTACCTTTTAAGAACGAGTTCCACTTAGAATGCTCATCGTCCTCCTGACGATGTTTTGAAAGCATTCAATCCATACAAGTTGCCCTGGGTCTGGAAAAACCGAATCACCATCTTCAACTCTTCACGGTCTTCATTCGTTATCGTTCAAACCGGATCGAAGTGGTTTTCGGATAATTAAATCCGATCCCGGACTCTTCGAAAAGATCAGCGCATTGTCCAATATTGATAGTCGGTTATTTAATGATCAATTAATCATACACAAGCAACCATCAAATAATTTCTACAAATTACTTATCTCAAATATCATTCAGATATTATTTCTATTTTTAACCCATTTGAATCGAATTTCACAGTCCTTTTTATTGCCATGAAATCACTTATCTAATTTCTCCTACACACTCAATTTGATTTAACCTTTGAAAATATTTCTTGTTTTCTCATTCCTTTCTCAAAATCAATTTATACTTTGCTTATAAATTTTCAAACTCGGTTTCTCCACTTTATAAGATTTCTCCTAAATCTTATCTCCTTTAAATTAATTTGCTTACCATCACAAGAGGATTTTAATTGGATTTTAAAAACATTTTGAAAACATATAGATTTATAAATTAAGTAATATTAAATATTAAATTTTTTATATCTAGTTATTTATATGTTTCAAAGCTGGTTTTAGAAAAAATTAGAGTTTATTACAAATAATTGCTAAGCCTTCAAAAATAACTTATTTGAAATATTTTAAATTCAGAAATGGTTTATAAAACCTATATAGTATAGTAATTTGAAAATATTCCTTTTTAAATAAGTTTATAATTTTAGGAAATCCAACATCCATCTATAAATACCTCTTGTCCACAATTCACTTCTTACTTTCGGAAATAGCCTTCTATTTCCATTATAAACAAATTTATAACTCAATATAAGATTTCTCCTTGACTTATCTCTTCCCATATTTACTTTTTTCTTCCTTTCCATTTATAAACCATGTTTATAAATTTGATTAACTTCCCTGAGTTTCTATTTGTTTATAAAATAGTTTTATTCAAAGTCCTATGTTAAAATTTTATTCTTCAATTCAATTCCATATTGTTCCTTAATAAAATTTCATTTCTTAATAAGGTTCCTTATTTTATTTCTTATTAAAGTTCCTATTTACTTAATTTCTTAACAAAGTTTTGCTCCACTTCAAATTCATTTATCGAATACAATATTTCTTAGAGTCTTTGTACATAATTTAATTTTTTCCAAACTCAACTTTAACTAATTTTACGTTTACCCAAAGTAATAAATATTATTTTTTTAAATTTTACTTTAGTCTCAATAGAAGTAAATTCAAATCCCAACGAAATATTCTTTTAATTTAAATTTCATTTAACTTCCTTTAATTAAATTACTTATAGCATTTAAAAATTAGTAATTTCCAATTACCAGGTTATTTAACACTATAAAATTCAATTAGCATGCAATTCCATATCGATTCATTCATCCTTTCATATGACAACATATATATATATAATAAATAAATATCTTTGAGGAATCTTGTTGGATCCCTCCAACCTGTTTTTCCTGCATCCACAGATGTTAGCACAACATAAAATATCAATTCCCCTTCAATGTGGAATATTGCAGTATATGGGTCTATATTATCATCCAGTGAATAAGTTATCATAAATCAACCTGTAACGACCCGGTATTTTCAACCATTCGCATCCATTATAAGTGTATAGGTAGACACTCATGCCGGAATTGAATTGTTCAAAATACCGCGTTGTAAATAAAAATTTGGCAAATCTCAGAATATACAGTAAATAAAAATCACAGATCACAGACACAGAGTATATAAAAATGCAGCGGAAGAAAAAGAGATAGTAGTTCATGAAGCTACTATATAAATATGAGATACATCAGAGTTAAATGAGATATAACAGAAGAGTAACAGGATACATCAGGTACAAATCAGATACATCACTGAACCACTGGATACTGAAACAAAATAGATGGCTGGATTTTCAAGGAAAGCTCCAACGCCGAAGGTGAATCTGGAATGCTAACTCACTCAATCTGACCCGAGTGTAAAGAAAAACACCAAACCCTCGAGTCAGGACATAAATACTTATAAACTATAAATCAACTCAAGTGAACAGTAACAAAATGCATCAGTAACTTAAAGGATGCTTGGGACCGCCCATCCTCTAAGGATCCGTTAAACTATTTACTATGTAGTAATAAACGCTATATACGGTAGTGTCAAATCAGTAAAGTATAATCATATAGAAAATAGCGTTAAGGGGATGGTGAACCTTAACGCGGTCGGATCTTTAAAACCAAAATCGTAGTGGGCTCGATATAAGGATATGACACGGCACGCGAGGCAATGCCAGGGTGGATACACCGTTTGCACTCCCGGACCGGTGGTGACGGCAAGCCCGCAGCTTCCGCCCACCTCGAACAATACCCCCGAATCAAAGTGGCGCCACCGAATCGAATCACAACAGTAATAGAATAGTTTCCGATGGAGCATGCTCGATGAAAGGGTGCGACCCTTTGTGTAGCCCGGTATAGCTCCTGTTTTAGTCATATATGCCAACTCATGGGAGTTGGGTCCACGTAATATACCTCGAGAACGTCGCCACCATCCTACTTCATTCTGGAATCTCCACCGTGTACACAGTTGTTAAAGTGGTTTTCGGTATTGTCCGGCTATAAGACAATATCTGATCCCGGTCTCTTTAACAACCAATCGTTATTATAACCCGTAGTTATAACTTTAAAACATATTTTATACTTCAAAATAAAATATCATTCCAACCCAAATCTTTATCAAAAATAAAGATTAAATCATTTCCAAACCATTTCAAATATATCATCATACCATATCTTTCAATTCAAATATTTATCAAAGTAAATATCAAGTCATTTCTAACCATTTTTATTATCAAAACATTTTAATATCAAAATGTCATATCTTTCAAAACTTCGTTTCAAATCATTTTAATATACCAAAATATCATATCTTTTCGAAACCACATTTCAATCATTTAATATATCAAAATATCATATCTTTAAAATCCTTTAAATTCAAAGTTAACATTCATTCATTTCGATTCAACCCAGTCTTTAAAGGATTTATATTTCAACGATTTAATTCAATTAAAATCATTTTAAAAGTGTAATTATTATACTTTCAAGTCCATTATTCAATTTTCAAAGTTCCAAACCATTCTGAGTTCATTTGCTAAGTCAAAAACCATAATTATTACAATTTCAGCATTTCACAGCATATAGAAAAAGCTATTACAAGTTATACTTGAAAACACTTTGATTCAGCAAAGACAGCATTTAAAATTGCTGTTTAAACTCAGTTTTTAGTTGAATTATAGTTCAAAACAGAAAAGACAGCATTTCAGAAGTGCTGCGGTAGTTCAGATTTCAAAACTAAGGTTTTATTTGATTTCAGCAAAAATTGCAGACCACTATGGCATTTCCAGAGAATGCTATAAGAGACCTGAGTTCAATATTAGCCTATAATTTCGACTACAGCAACTACAGCATTTCAGACCTGCTGTAATAGCTCATTTTTCACAGTTTTAGTTCAATTCAGAAACCATAGCATTTCTGAATGCCATTAAGAGTAAATTCTAGGTTTTGTTGTATTTCCAGTAATTAAATAACTTTAATTCAAAACAAATAAACATTTTAGAAAATTCATTTTTGACATTTAAATGTTCATTAACATATCATTTGACATATTATTTTTATACAATAAATTTCATATAACTAAGTCCAATTTCAACAATTTACCAAATAAATTCAAGTGTAAAAGTTTCCAATTCTTCACATTTCGACAAATAAACTTAACACTTATATTTTATTTTCATTTGACAAAAATTTAACCAAATTTCCTATTTTTATTTAATTAACTTAAACCTTTAATTAAAACCAAATTCACCTTTTCCAATCAAGTTATATCTTAAAATTTCACCTTTCAACAGTCATTTATTCAACCACTTAAATTCATAGAAAAGTTCGATAATACTTTAATAAATCATCTAAATTAAGATTTAAATCAAAAATCATATCTACCAATTTCCAAATATAATTAAAGTCCATTTTATTTATATGGCTTAAACATCATTTTAACCAAAATTCCACATTCCAAACTTAGGGCATATTTCACAAATCAAATTTTAACCATTCATAAATTACATTTTTAACACATAGAAAAATCACAATTTATTTATTTAAAACATTTCACAATCCATTTGAATCAAATTTCATAAATTTATATTTTAAAAATACTTAAAAATATTCAAAACACTTTATAGAATAACCACGGGTCTGTATATATTTTCTAACCTAGGTCAAGTGATACGGATATGTATCATTTCAATCCGCAGTTTAAAAAGAAAAATCCGGGTTCTATCATTTCAAACCCGCAATCCCAAGTCAAAATGAAAAAAAAAACCATTTACGCCTATCATTTCAGTCCGTAATGATTTTATTCTAACAGGGAACTTGCAGTGTGATCATATATAGAAATAATATAAACAATGTCAATATCGTAATATACAGTCATATATCAGATGTCAGGTGAGAATTAACAGTTTTAACATGGTAATAACATGGCATAACATATCATATGATTCTCATTAACTTGCATAAACATTTTTATTACTAAATACTTGTCATCAATTCACTTTCCATAAGTATAAATGTCAGAGTGAGAAAGACTCACATTTTTCAAAGCTAGAGACCAAAACAACATACAAGCACGACTCCAAAGGCACGACAAGCACAATTGCACGCCTTTTGATTTGAGTTGAAAGATAGCCAAGATATGATTTTGTATCAATAACCCAAAACAAAACAAACAAGACAATATATAAACATTCAACATAAAATAACATTGAAACAATTTTGAAATACAAAGCAAAATGAACAAGATAGATTGGACCTTGCTTCAACCACTTCAATGCTTGGCCTAAGGGACACTTATGCTTGGCTATGATAATGCTTTGGCTCAGGTATGACATCATATAGGTCAGGTTTAACATCATATAGGCAAGGCAACAAGTGGAGATGAAGGTGTAGTGGTGCAACATAAAGCATATATAGGGTCAAGGTTAAATAAGTTGAGTTTTTGTGACATTCTTGGATCAGCCATGGGCATGTGGTGGCTTGGCCATGCTTGTATAGGTCTGGATAGTAGCTGGAGCAGCGGCCAAAGATGGTGGAGTGGCTGGTGGTGGTGGCTAAGGGGTGGCCAAAACAAGATATGGAGGGTAGGTGATGATATGTGTGGTCTAGGCAATGTTTTAAGGAGTTTTGTGGAAGTTTTGTGGTGCTAGCTTCAATGGATGGGCACGGCTTGGTCATGGTCTGATTTCCAGAGGGTGTTGGGTGATGTGGCAGAGGGTGGAGGTCAGGTCAGAGGTGGTGGAGGTGGCTATGGCGGTGGTTAAGGTGGTGGTTGAAGGAGATGAGACAAAGGTGGTCAAACTAGCATTGTTCAAGGGCATTGTTGCATTTTTTGGAGTTTTGGCGCCATGGTGGGCTCGGCCTTGGTCAAGACCAGAGGGATAGCTGGTGATGATGGAAGGGAAGAGGTGTAGGAGGTGGTGGCCGTGGCTATGGAGGAGAGGCCAAGCAATACACATGAGAAAACAAGGCAAAATATAAGAAAACAATGGAAAAAGAAGAGGAAAAGAGGAGCCATTACCAAACCTTTCTAGCCGTGAAAAATGAAGTGGAGAGGAATGTTTTCACGTGAAAATGAGGTAAGAAATGCACAGCTACAAAAAAGAAAGTACGGTCAAAGGAAATTAAATCTATTAATTGGAAAAGAAACGGAAGAAGAAACGTTAAAACGGTTTTACGTTTCTTTGCTTTCAAACCTTTTAAACTTCATATATATATATATATATATATATATATATATATATTCATATACATCTTAAATAACTGTAAACACTTATAAATTTCAGTTAGAATTCGAAAATATAACAGATAAACAAAATATTAATAATTAAACATTAATTAGATATGATTAAAATAAGAAAAATAGCACAGAAAGTGAAAACTTGACTTAAGAATTAGAAATAACTTCAATACACTTTGGAAAAATTTACTTTAATTTAAATACATGTAAAATGAATAAAATAAAGTAAAACACAACAAATAAAAGTGAGTGCATAAAATAAATAAATAAATTTTAATTATATATAATTAAATTAAGAAAATGGCTTAAAATTGTAGACTAGGCTTTTAAAATTAGAAATAAATTCAAATGAACTTTATAAAAATTATATTATCATTTTAAAAATACTTAAAAGTCAAAATATACATAATATAACATATTATCACATATTAAAGTAAAATATAACAAAGGAGAAGTAATTTATACAATTTAAAATAGTCATTGTTAAATGACCCTATATACGCACAATATTGTAAAGGGTATAACTTTCACAATTTACATCCAAATTCAACGAAACGAAAAGTGGTGTTCTTAGAATTTTATGTACTTTCATAATAAAATAAAAAATTAAAATTTTAAACTTTTAAAATTTTAAGTTAAAAGTCACAGTTTGACTATTTTGACCAAAATCAGCATTTCAGGCAAATATTCAACTTACACAAGTTTGGAATTATAACTCATATAAAAATCAAGATTATATTTAAATAATAAATTTAATCATTTCAAATAAGTAAAATAAGTTTTTAAATCAAAATCTTACATTAAAAATAATTGAAATATACAATAAAATAATTACAAAATACAGGGTTGTTACACTCTCCCCCACTCAAAAACTTTTCGTCCCCGAAAAGGAATGAGGTATGGAAGGGCACAGAAAAGATAGAGTGAAATAGGATTAAGATAAGATGACAACAAGATTGAATTTATACCTGATAACTGTTGTTATAGGTAAGTTTTACAAGGTGGACATTATCAAAGATTATAGAAAGATTTCTAAACAGAAAGATCATAGAAAGATGCATATACCAGTCTATAGCAAGATGAGGATGATAAGGATAACCAAAAGATAGTTTGAAAAACAGAATAAGGAAATAAATTTGAAAGCATTGAAATTTCAACTTAAACAGAGAATAAATCTTTACACAAGTTAAATAAATCTCAACTATCTCAAATTTCATTATCTTATTATCCAATCATCTTAAATTAATTTTTTTTTTTTAAAACCATGGGTTAGAAAAATAATCATTTATTACACTCACAATGTACTTAATAAATTTTATTCTTCTTTATTCCTAATCAAAATTAAATTTATTCCTCTCAATATATTTATCACTTATGTTAAATATATTTACACTTTTTTTTTATAACTACTTTCTTTTATTCTTAGTTCTTTTAACATCATTTTATTGTAAGTCATTCAATTACCCTTTATTATATTTACCTTCGTTAATCGTTTTATAATTAAAATTTAAGTGTATAACATTTATTATAACTACTCAAATTTTATTTATAAAATCATTTTATATCGTATATTATCCAATTACATTTTTAACTTCTGAAATTTTGTTAATTTATATTTGAATGCAATTGTATTATACAAATAAAATTTCCAATTCAACCATTTCAAGCTTAAATCATTTATTCAAATTTTTTTATTTTCTTTCTATAATTGAAATTATTCTTTAAAAATAGAATTTAAGAATTAAATTTCCGATTTCTTCAGTCATTTAGAGATAAGAAATAATATATATACATATATAACATGTCAAATCAAATTTCAATCATATATCTATATCTTTATATATATATATTATAAATCAAGTCATATTTTAGAAATTCAAATCAATTTAATTTCTCAAAACAAAGCTGTAGCAAGACTACAGAACAGTCTCTTAACTTCGAAACTCGAAAATGAACGTCGATGATGTCGCGATCATCACCGAAGTTATTTTCCAGCGACAAAGAGAAGAGCACTAATTTTAAACCTTTAAAATTCTTTGAAAACAAATTATATTCAAAATACTTTAAATAATATAACCTTTTAAAACATTAAACACAAGGTTTTGAAACCATCCGAAATGAAATTCTCAAATATCTTGTTTTAAATTCATTTCAGTTCCCATGTCAATTTATAAACAACTATTTATAAATTCATTTATAGAACAATAAATGATAAATCAAGTATTATCATTTCAAGTAATCAATTTAAATCAGTTTATTAAGTTTCATAAATATACTTATATATCAAAATTTATTTCATTTACCAATTTTTTTTTAAAATATATTGTGTCCGTTTGTTCTGTCAAAGTGTTTTGAAAATCTTATCGATAGTGCTGATCAGACGTATCAATCAGAAACCCAACTCAACATCAACAACTCAAACAACACAATATATAAAACATTTTAATTTTAAATACTAGTTTACAAATACACTATACATGAATAGATTTTCAAAGAAGGATAGAGATTCAAAATTTTTGATTAACACAAATCAAAGGAGATTATGATTTAAAAATAAGTTGGAAACAAGGATGACATGATTAAATAACAAAATAGGAAGATGAATAAGCTTATATAAATCACGGGCAACCTTAACCGGGTCAACCGTGACTTAAAGAATAAGATCAATGTTGATTTTTCTAAGGTAAATCTACATTCGATCTCAAGAGTTAGAGTTTGAAATAACAAAAGATATTAGCATCTAAACCAATGATAGATATAAATCTCTGGTAAATCGATGCAAATTGTAAAGGAGTTTTCCCCCTTTTTTTATTAAATTTGAAATTGGCGTGACCGCCGACTCACTAGAAAGATCATTCAAAGCGGAGTTATGGAATGCTCCAGAGTCAAAAGAAGATGAATAGTGAGGGATACGAATGGATTTTGGAACCGTAGGGAATGTTTCAAAATTCAAAGGAATCGAGTCAAAAGGGAGAGATTCAAACTCGAATGGAAGTGATTCTGTAAATACATTCACTCCATATGCTGAGTTTTGCCTAGAGCTACCAAAGCTCTGATACCAACTGTAACGACCCGGTATTTTCAACCATTCGCATCCATTATAAGTGTATAGGTAGACACTCATGCCGGAATTGAATTGCTCAAATTACCGCGTTGTAAATAAAAATTTGGCAAATCTCAGAATATACAGTAAATAAAAATCATAGATCACAGACACAGAGTATATAAAAATGCAGCGGAAGAAAAGAGATAGTAGTTCATGAAGCTACTATATAAATATGAGATACATCAGAGTTAAATGAGATACAACAGAAGAGTAACAGGATACATCAGGTACAAATCAGATACATCACTGAACCACTGGATACTGAAACAAAATAGATGGCTGGATCTTCAAGGAAAGCTCCAACGCCGAAGGTGAATCTGGATGCTAACTCAATCAATCTGGCCCGAGCGTAAAGAAAAACACAAAACCCTCGAGTCAGGACATAAATACTTATAAACTATAAATCAACTCAAGTGAACAGTAACAAAATGCATCAGTAACTTAAAGGATGCTTGGGACCGCCCATCCTCTAAGGATCCGTTAAACTATTTACTATGTAGTAATATACGCTATATACGGTAGTGTCTAATCAGTAAAGTATAATCATATAGAAAATAGTGTTAAGGGGATGGTGAACCTTAACGCGGTCGGATCTTTAAAACCAAAATCGTAGTGGGCTCGATATAAGGATATGACACGGCACACGAGGCAATGCCAGGGTGGATACACCGTTTGCACTCCCGGACCGGTGGTGACGGCAAGCCAGCAGCTTCCGCCCACCTCGAACAATACCCCCGAATCAAAGTGGCGCCACCGAATCGAATCACAACAGTAATAGAATAGTTTTCGATGGAGCATGCTCGATGAAAGGGTGCGACCCTTTGTGTAGCCCGGTATAGCTCCTATTTTAGTCATATATGCCAACTCACGGGAGTTGGGTCCACGTAATATACCTCGAGAACGTCGCCACCATCCTACTTCATTCTGGAATCTCCACCGCATACACAGTTGTTAAAGTGGTTTTCGGTATTGTCCGGCTATAAGACAACATCCGATCCCGGAATCTTTAACAACCAATCGTTATTATAACTCGTAGTTATAACTTTAAAACATATTTTATACTTCAAAATAAAATATCATTCCAACCCAAATCTTTATCAAAAATAAAGATTAAATCATTTCCAAACCATTTCAAATATATCATCATACCATATCTTTCAATTCAAATATTTATCAAAGTAAATATCAAGTCATTTCTAACCATTTTAATTATAAAAACATTTTAATATCAAAATGTCATATCTTTCAAAACTTCGTTTCAAATCATTTTAATATACCAAAATATCATATCTTTTCGAAACCACATTTCAATCATTTAATATATCAAAATATCATATCTTTAAAATCCTTTAAATTCAAAGATAACATTCATTCATTTCGATTCAACCCACTCTTTAAATGATTTATATTTCAACGATTTAATTCAATTAAAATCATTTTAAAAGTGTAATTATTATACTTTCAAGTGCAGTATTCAATTTTCAAAGTTCCAAACCATTCTGAGTTCGTTTGCTAAGTCAAAAACCATAATTATTACAATTTCAGCATTTCACAACATATAGAAAAAGCTATTACAAGTTATACTTGAAAACACTTTGATTCAGCAAAGACAGCATTTAAAATTGCTGTTTAAACTCAGTTTTTAGTTGAATTATAGTTCAAAACAGAAAAGACAGCATTTCAGAAGTGCTGCGGTAGTTCAGATTTCAAAACTAAGGTTTTATTTGATTTCAGCAAAAATTGCAGACCACTATGGCATTTCCAGAGAATGCTATAAGAGACCTGAGTTCAATATTAGCCTATAAGTTCGACTACAGCAACTACAACATTTCAGACCTGCTGTAATAGCTCATTTTTCACAATTTTAGTTCAATTCAGAAACCATAGCGTTTCTGAATGCCATTAAGAGTAAATTCTAGGTTTTGTTGTATTTCCATTAATTAAATAACTTTAATTCAAAACAAATAAACATTTTAGAAAATTCATTTTTAACACTTAAATGTTCATTAACATATCATTTGACATATTATTTTAATACAATAAATTTCATATAACTAAGTCCAATTTCAACAATTTACCAAATAAATTCAAGTGTAAAAGTTTCCAATTCTTCACATTTCGACAAATAAACTTAACACTTATATTTTATTTTCATTTGACAAAAATTTAACCAAATTTCCTATTTTTATTTAATTAACTTAAACCTTTAATTAAAACCAAATTCACCTTTTCCAATCAAGTTATATCTTAAAATTTCACCTTTCAACAGTCATTTATTCAACCACTTAAATTCATAGAAAAGTTCGATAATACTTTAATAAATCATCTAAATTAAGATTTAAATCAAAAATCATATTTACCAAATTCCAAATATAATTAAAGTCCATTTTATTTATATAGCTTAAACATCATTTTAACCAAAATTCCACATTCCAAACTTAGGGCATATTTCACAAATCAAATTTTAACCATTCATAAATTACATTTTTAACACATAGAAAAATCACAATTTATTTATTTAAAACATTTCACAATCCATTTGAATCAAATTTCATAAATTTATATTTTAAAAATACTTAAAACTATTCAAAACACTTTATTGAATAACCACGGGTCTGTATATAGTTTCTAACCTAGGTCAAGTGATACGGATATGTATCATTTCAATCCGCAGTTTAAAAAGAAAAATCCGGGTTCTATCATTTCAAACCCGCAATCCCAAGTCAAAATGAAAAATAAAAAAAACCATTCAGGCCTATCATTTCAGTCCGTAATGATTTTATTCTAACAGGGAACTTGCAGTGTGATCATATACAGAAATAATATAAACAATGTCAATATCATAATATACAGTCATATATCAGATGTCAGGTGAGAATTAACAGTTTTAACATGGTAATAACATGGCATAACATATTATATGATTCTCATTAACTTGCATAAACATTTTTATTACTAAATACTTGTCATCAATTCACTTTCCATAAGTATAAATGTCAGAGTGAGAAAGACTCACATTTTTCAAAGTTAGAGACCAAAACAACATACAAGCACGACTCCAAAGGCACGACAAGCACAATTGCACGACTTTTGATTTGAGTTGAAAGATAGCCAAGATATGATTTTGTATCAACAACCCAAAACAAAACAAACAAGACAATATATAAACATTTAACATAAAATAACATTGAAACAATTTTGAAATACAAAGCAAAATGAACAAGATAGATTGGACCTTGCTTCAACCACTTCAATGCTTGGCCTAAGGGACACTTATGCTTGTCTATGATGATGCTTTGGCTCAAGTATGACATCATATAGGTCGGGTTTAGCATCATATAGGCAAGGCAACAAGTGGAGATGAAGGTGTAGTGGTGCAACATAAAGCATATATAGGGTCAAGGTTAAATAAGTTGAGTTTTTGTGACATTCTTGGATCGGCCATGTGCATGTGGTGGCTTGGCCATGCTTGTACAGGTCTGGACAGTAGCTGGAGCGGCGGCCAAAGATGGTGGAGTGGCTGGTGGTGGCGGCTAAGGGGTGGCCAAAGCAAGATATGGAGGGTAGGTGATAATATGTGTGGTCTAGGCAATGTTTTAAGGAGTTTTGTGGAAGTTTTGTGGTGCTAGCTTCAATGGATGGGCACGGCTTGGTCATGGTATGATTTCCAGAGGGTGTTGGGTGATGTGGCAGAGGGTGGAGGTCAGGTCAGAGGTGGTGGAGGTGGCTATGGTGGTGGTTAAGGTGGTGGTTGAAGGAGATGAGGCAAAGGTGGTCAAACTAGCATTGTTCAAGGGCATTGTTGCATTTTTTGGAGTTTTGGCACCATGGTGGGATCGGCCTTGGTCAAGACCAGAGGGGTAGCTGGTGATGATGGAAGGGAAGAGGTGTAGGAGGTGGTGGCCGTGGCTATGGAGGAGAGGCCAAGCAATACACATGAGAAAACAAGGCAAAATATAAGAAAACAATGGAAAAAGAGGAGCAAAAAGAAGAGGAAAAGAGGAGCCATTACCAAACCTTTCTAGCCGTGAAAAATGAAGTGGAGAGGAATGTTTTCACATGAAAATGAGGCAAGAAATGCATAGCTACAAAAAAGAAAGGACGGTCAAAGGAAATTAAATATACTAATTGGAAAAGAAACGGAAGAAGAAACGTTAAAACGGTTTTACGTTTCTTTGCTTTCAAACCTTTTAAACTTCCTATATATATATTCATATACAACTTAAATAACTGAAAACACTAATAAATTTTAGTTAGAATTCTAAAATATAACAGATAAAAAAATATTAATAATTAAACATTAATTAGATATGATTAAAAAAAGAAAAATAGCACAGAAAGTGAAAACTTGACTTAAGAATTAGAAATAACTTCAATACACTTTGGAAAAATTTACTTTAATTTAAATACATTTAAAATGAATAAAATAAAGTAAAAAACAGCAAATAAAAGTTAGTGCATGAAATAAATAAATAAATTTTAATTATATATAATTAAATTAAGAAAATGGCTTAAAATTGTAGACTAGGCTTTTAAAATTAGAAATAAATTCAAATGAACTTTAGAAAAATTATATTATCATTTGAAAAATACTTAAAAGTAAAAATATACATAATATAACATATTATCACATATTAAAATAAAATATAACAAAGAAGAAGTAGTTTATACAATTTAAAATAGTCATTGTTAAATAACCCTATATACGCACAATATTGTAAAGGGTATAACTTTCACAGTTTACATCCAAATTCAACGAAACGAAAAGTGGTGTTCTTAGAATTTTATGTACTTTAATAATAAAAGAAAAAATTAAAATTTTAAACTTTTAAAATATTAAGTTAAAAGTCACAGTTTGACTATTTTGACCAAAATAAGCATTTCAGGCAAATATTCAACTTACACAAGTATGGAATTATAACTCATATAAAAATCAAGATTATATTTAAATAATAAATTAAATCATTTCAAATAAGTAAAATAAGTTTTTAAATCAAAATATTACATAAAAAATAATTAAAATGTACAATAAAATAATTATAAAATACAGGGTTGTTACACAACCAAACACAACCAATGATTTAAATTTAACATTTAAATTTAATCTATGGCATTCAAATGAGTGAGAAAGTCTCACCTATGCTTTTAAGTTGCAACTCTTTCAATCTCGACTCGTTTCCATATTTTTGACATTGAATAACAATTATATGATTTTATTAATATTAGAACAAGTCGAACAATTAATTTCTGCTTAAATAAATTTATTTAACTCTAATAATTTAATTTTAACTAATGGTTTATTTCAACAGAATTGAAATTTTAATTAATTCCCTTAAAAAAACTTTTAGTAATTAAATAAGTAAATTTAAACAAACTAATCATTCTAATTAAATTATTTTAAAATGAATTAACAATATTTAAAACGTAGAGATATATTTATTTTAGTTTCTTCTTTGTAATTATTTATACCAAAAAGACTTACATTTATTTTAAAAATCTAATCTTTATGTTGTTTTCAAAGTCCCATATATATATATATATATATAAAACTTCTGTTTTGCCTAAATATATATATATATATTTATTTATTCTAAAGAAATAAATTTATTTCCTAACATATAATTTAAATTTTAAAACAGAAAAGATATTCACTTTACTGTAAAAAAAATATTTATCCTTTCTGTTTTCTTCATATATAAAAATCTGCATATTTACTCTGACTGCAAAAATCCTATTATTATACTTTACTGCTTTGTTTTATTTTATTTTAAATACAAATATATTTGTAAAATAAACAAAATATAAATTTAAATTCTGTATGTATACAGATCCCTTCTCAGTTAAATATAATTTAAATTTTAAAATAAATAATAATAATACCTTACTGCAACAAGCTCGAGACCACTGCACGAAACCCTAAACAGCGTCGCCTCCAAATACTGATGAACCCCGGCCTCGAAAACGACTTCTACCACAAGCCAGTTTCGCTCCTCGATCGAAACACATGTCGTGAGTTCCTGAGTCGCGCACAACTTCCCAACGCGATGCTGCCTCGCGCTTGAACCACGCCGCCGCAACCCACGAATCGACGCGACCCTCAACTTCAATCGCGGGCCCTATACCATGCCACCCCCTCGAGTTCGAACTCCTCCAGATCTTCCATCTCCGCTCCTTGCGTACGCGCTTCTAGATGTAACCGCATCCCACACCTAAAGCTCGAACGCGAAATAAATTCGCTTGACCCCTAATTCGATTCGATTAAGGGTTCTTTTCTCTTTTTTTTTAAAGCATGTCGTGAATCGGCTTGAGGGAAGAATAGGGGAAACGAAAAGGATTTCGAAAATAAAATACGAGGAAGGGTTTGGGTTTCGCGACAAAAAAGAAAAAGAAGGCAGCCATGAATTAAATTTTTTGTTTTCTGATCCAAGCAAGAAACAGAAAATATCGCGATTAAAAAGAAGATGGGAAGCGTACGAAGGAAAACGAGCTACAACGTTTAGATGGAACAGCTGCGTATAGAGGAAGCTAGATTAATTATTTTATTTTAAATTTAAAAATTTAAAAATCTTCTCGAATTTCAATTAAATTATAGCGCGTTTGCTTATCGTACAATCACACGGTAGCTCCAAAAATTACGAAAATTGAAATCCGGCAATAATTCAATATTACGGATCCAACGGAACAGGTTTCGTCGAAATCTGAGACTATGCCTCGGAAGGCTATTTCTAAATGTCAATTCACACGATGCAAATTTAAAATTGAACAAATGGCTGTTAAATTTAATTTTAATCCATCTATTACATCCAGTGTTATCAATATAAAGTTTATAAGCCGTTGAAATATTTTTAACAAGCTTACAACTCTAGATTTTAAATTTTACCCAATATCCAATTATTACTTTAATAATTAATTTATTCTATAGATTTTTAAATTTTGAATCCATTCTATCATATAAAACCAAACGGTTCATATTAAAATCAAATTAGAGTTCAAATTAAATATTTAAATCCAATTTAAATATTGCAAATTAGCCGTCAAAAATCCGGGTCATTACAAATAAACGGATCAGTCTAGCTATAAATATCAGATAACATGATATAAAACAATAGATATGGAAAGAACATATAGTAACCATAAAGACATACTATGATAAGCATGTAAATGAAGATCATCAAGAGATCAAACAATATCAAAAGAATCTTCTAAAAGATCCAAATTCACCTAAAAAAAGTGATGACACACAAATTCACCAAAACATAAAAGCTGGAAAATCAAAACAATGAAAGTCATGAAAATAGGTGAAGCACAAATTCTAGAAGACTACACAATAAATCCAGAAATCACAATATAGGAGCATGAAAACTCACAAAATGGGAGCATAAAAACTCACCTACACGTGTAACACAAAGCGAGACGCTATCTCATGGTTGCAAGCCATTAATTTTGACACACGAATGGCCTGAAGACCGTAGGGCGCTACCCCACATATGTGATGGCGAAACGTCACACAAATGCGATGGCGAAACATCACAAGAGCGGGGTCTAGTCTCCCTCGCAGACAAAGAGAAATCGCACAGTTGCTAGTCTAAAACACAAAAATGATCGTCATGATCATCAAGAAGTGTCAATCACATTAAGCTAGTAAATATATGAGTTTAGCCTCATGTCCCATAACCACTTGCTTAACTTAAATATTTACGAACAAACTGTAGATCTCCACAAGAAAATTGTCACAAGAGATTCAATCGAACAAGTCCAAGAATTAACCGACGAAGTAAACACAAGCGTTTCATACCACTTGTTTTACTAAGTCATTTAATTAGATTTCTCATACGAGTGAGGTAAAGGTTTGTATACACTAATAGATTGGAAATCGGTTTGAGAAAACGAGCTTTGTTATAAAATAGTGTTGAAATCATTTGAAGAAAGAGTTTTGATATTTACTACTAGTATAGAAAACCTTTATATTTTAAAGTGACAAATCATAGAAGTGATTGTAGAAACAATCAATCATAAAAATTCACAATCGAAGACGTGAATAAAATCCAAAGAAACCGATAAAGAATCCATCGAAATAGATATTCAAAAATCCATAAAATCGACCGAGAAGCCCAAGATAGTTTGTCTAAAAGAATGGTCAACTCGGCATCTCAACAAAGCAAGTTCTGTTGAATGTTTTTCAAATAAGATCCCCTACGGAGGGGGGGTCCGGGGGGTGGCAACCCCCCAAAGTGGGGATGCGGGGGCAACACCCCCGCTACGGGGTTCGACTGCAAAGACACCTTCCTCTAGTAGTGGGCAATGCTATAATTGTGGTTCCAAGGACCATTTTGCGAACAAGTGTTCGAAGCCCAAAAGTTGTCTCTATTGCAAGAGCTTGGAACATTATATACATATGTGCCCCACACTAAAAGGCAGGAAAGAGGAAGGTTAAACGTGGCTCAAGCCCCTGGCAACACATCTCGTGGCCAAGGTATTTCTCATTCCATTCTTGATGGTGTTATTTTATTTCATGATCAACCTATTAGAGTTCTCTTTGATACGGGTGCATCCCATTCTTTTATATCAAAGGAACTTGTCGACACATTCTCTCTAAATGTTGATGCTTTAATGACTTCCTTGAGAATTGCGAATCCTGTTAGCGGATCCACAAATCTTAGTTTGCTTTGTAAAAATGTGGAGATTATTTATGTGATTTTCCATTCCTAGCCGATTTGCATGTTATGCGTTACCTAGGCTTTGGAATGATTTTGGGAATGGATTGGCTTAATCGTTATGAAGCTCATATCCTATGTCCTGAGCGGACTATTCATCTCCGACATCCACTATCTGTTAATCAGATTTCTGTTAATCTTAAAGATTCAGAATCCTGTTTGGTGGCATCTTTATATTCTTTAAATTCTCGTGATAACGATGATGATGATGAAGATGATATTATTTCTCGTATTCACGTTGTCCGTGAATTTTCCGACATATTCGAGCCCGTTTTAGGTTTACCACAAAAACGAGCAATTGAGTTCAGAATTACTCTTTTTTCCGGAGCTCAACCTATTACTCGTCCTCCTTATCGCATGTCCAATAAGGAAAATGAGGAGATGCGTAAACAGTTGTCCGAATTGGAGACGAAGCAATTTATTCGCTCTATTTCCTCGCCTCGGGGAGCTTCGGCTATTTTCGTGAAGAAATCCGACGGTACGCTTAGGCTTTGCGTTGACTATCGCAAGCTTAACGATCTGACTATTAAAAATAAATATCCTTTACCTTGGATTGACGATCTGTTTGATCAGCTTAGCGGAGCTAGGGTCTTTTCACAGTTGGACTTGGCTACCGGTTTTCATCTGCTTCGTATTGCTGAGGATAGTATTCCTTTGACGTCGTTCCGTACTCGTTATGGATCTTATGAATGGCTTGTTATGCCATTTGGTTTAACGAATGCTCCGGCTTACTTCGTTGACCTCATGAATCGAGTTTTCAAGGCTTTCCTCGATCGGTTTGTTCTCATATTCATTGATGATATCCTTGTGTATTCTAAAACCAAGGAGGAGCATGAAAAGCATCTTCGGATTGTATTGGAAACTCTTAGGAGTAATCAATTAAAGGCGAAATTTTCTAAATGCCACTTTTGGCAATCTCGTGTGAAGTTTCTCGGTCATATTATTTCCGAATCCGGAATTTCTGTGGATCCTTCAAAGATTGAAGCGATTCAAGATTGGAAGAGACCGGAGAGTGTGACAGAGATTCGTAGTTTTCTCGGATTGGCAGGTTATTACCGTCGTTTCATTAAAGACTTTTCTAAGATTTCCGTGCCTCTTACTGGCTTGACTAAGAAGGGAGTTAAATACATTTGGTCGGACAAATGTGAAGCCTCTTTTCAGAAATTGAAAGAACTCCTTTTCGATTTTCCTATTCTTGTTATTCACGAAGGGAATCAAGATTTTGTTGTTTATACTGATGCTAGTCACGTTGGTTTGGGTGTCGTTCTTATGCAAAAAGAATGTGTTATTGCTTATGCTTCTAGGCAATTGAAGCCGGTCGAGACTAGATATGCCACACATGATTTAGAACTCGCGGCTATTGTTTTCGCCCTTCGAATTTGGCGTCATTATCTATTGGGAGAGAAATTTATTCTTTACACGGATCATAAGTCTTTGAAATATTTATTTTCTCAAAAGGAACTTAATTTGCGTCAACAGCGTTGGCTCGAGTTTCTTGCACCTTATGATCTTGATATTCTTTATACCCCCGGTAAGGGTAATCGTGTCGCTGATGCTCTTAGCCGTAAACAACAAGCAGTTGTTTCTATGATGATATCTGAATGGAACGATCTCGAGATTTTATCTACTTGTGAGATTCGAGAGCGCGTATCCGATTTATGCTCATCACTTGTTTTATGCAGCCTTGAGGCTCATCCTTCTCTTTTAGACCGCATTCTTGAAGCTCAAGGGCTAGATCCTGAATTGGCTCTTCTTGGCCAAAATGTTAAGGATAAAATTGATATTGAAGGTTTGAAAGACTTTGATATTGATTCTCGTGGCGGCATTCGAAAATTTGGTAGACTTATCGTACCAAATATTGGTGATCTTCGTAAAGATAATTTAGGAGATTCCCATCGTTATAGATTCACCATTCATCCCGGTAGTAGTAAAATGTACGCTGATATGAAATGACTTTATTATTGGGAGGGAATGAAATCTGATATTGCTAACTTTGTTAAGTGTTGCATGACTTGCCAACTTGTCAAGGCCGAACATCAAAGGCCTGGTGGGTTATTGCAACCTTTAGAAATTCCAATTTGGAAGTGAGACCAAATTTCCTAGGATTTTATAGATGGCCTTTCCCGTTCTCGTTCGGGTCATGATAGCTTATGGGTGATCGTTGATAGACTTACTAAATCCGCCAATTTTATTCCCGTTCGGTCTAATCGAACCGTTCCTCTTTTGGCCAAACTCTTTATCAAAGAAATTGTTAAATTGCATGGAGTTCCTACTTCTATTGTTAGCGATCGAGATCCATTGTTTACTAGTGGATTTTGGAAGAGTCTTCAAAAAGCTTTAGGAACGAAGCTTAATTTTAGCACTGCTTATCACCCCCAGTACGATGGACAAACCAAGCGTGTGAATCAAACTCTTGAAGATCTTCTTCGTGCTTGTGTGCTCGATTTTGGTGGAAGTTGGGAAGATCATATTTCACTTGTTGAATTTTCCTATAATAATAGCTTCCAATCTTCGGGAATAAACATAGAAATAAGCATAACACAAATCAGTCGCAGACATCCATATCACAAAGGCGGAAGAAGATATGAATATATAACTAACATATGAAAGTGTACATCAGAGTAGTGGTCAAAAAGATCCACAATAATACAAAAGAATAGAAACACGTGCTATAAAAATGAATACAACTATGAGTCTATATCTCAAGTGTAAACGACAAAAACTGCTAATCTAAATGGTCAGCCAAAAGTCAGAGTAGTAAATCCCTGGGGGAGAAGTCAAGCAGAAGCACCTGTAACATCTCGGTCTGACCCGAGTATTATTTATAAGAAAATAATAAACGGATCAGTCTAGCTATAAATATCAGATAACATGATATAAACAATAGATATGGCAAGAACATATAGTAACCATAAAGACATACCATGATAAGCATGTAAATGAAGATCATCAAGAGATCAAACAATATCAAAAGAATATTCTAAAAGATCCAAATTCACCTGAACATAAAAGCTGGAAAATCATAACAATGAAAGTCATGAAAATAGGTGAAGCACAAATTCCAGAAGACTACACAAGAAATCCAGAAATCACAATATAGGAGCATGAAATCTCACAAAATGGGAGCATGAAAACTCACCTACACGTGTAACACAAAGCGAGACGCTATCTCATGGTTGCAAGCCATTAATTTTGACACACGAATGGCCCGAAGACCGTGGGGCGCTACCCCACATATGTGATGGCGAAACATCACACAAATGCGATGGCGAAACATCACAAGAGCGGGGTCTAGTCTCCCTCGCAGACAAAGAGACATCGCATAGTTGCTAGTCTAAAACACAAAAATGATCGTCATGATCATCAAGAAGTGTCAATTACACTAAGTTAGTAAATATAAAAGTTTAGCTTCATGTCCCATAACCACTTGCTTAACTCAAATATTTACGAACAAACTGTAGATCTTCACTAGAAAATTGTCACAAGTGGTTCAATCGAACAAGTCCAAGAATTAACCGACGAAGTGAACGCAAGCGTTTCATACCACTTGTTTTACTAAGCCGTTTAATTAGATTTCTCATCCGAGTGAGGTAAAGGTTTGTATATACTAGTAGATTGGAAAACGGTTTAAGAAAAGATCTTTGTTATTGAAAATAGAGTTGAAATCATTTTGTTGAAAGAGTTTTGATATTTACTACTTGTATAGAAAACCTTTATATTTCAAAGTGACAAATCATAGAAGTGATTGTAGAAACAATCAATCATAATAATTCACATTCGAAGACGTGAATAAAATCCAAAGAAACCGATAAAGAATCCATCGAAATAGATATTCAAAAATCCATAAAATCGACCGAGAAGCCAAAGATAGTTTGTCTCGAAGAATGGTCAACTCAACATCTCAACAAAGCAAGTTCTGTTGAATGTTTTTCAGATAAGATCCCCTACGGAGTGGGGATCCAAGGGGGGTGGCAACCCCCCAAGGTGGGGGTGCGGGGGCAACGCCCCTGCTATAGGGTTCGACCTGCCCGGTCAGGTCGCGGGGGTCCAGGGGGCAGCGTCCCGTCCAAAACGGTACGATCCAGTGAAGACCTAAGGGAGGATACGATCGAGCGATCTAAAGGTGTTCGCGACCTAGTGGTCGAGCGACTTAAGGGGGTACGCGACCTAAGGGAAACTCGCGACCTAACATTGCCGAGCTAAGGTAAGGTGCGACTCAACCAGGTGAGCGACCTAAGGAAGACGAACGACTTAAGGAACTCGTGGATTAGATGAGGCGAGCGACTTAAGGGACTCGCGACCTAACAAGGTAATAAGGTCGAGCGACCTAGGACCTAACGAGGTAAAGGCCTAAAAGAATATAAGGTCAAACGACCTAAGTGTATTGGGTCACGCGACCTAATAGGGTTCGCGACCTAACGACCTAAGCTAGGTCGTGCTAAGGGGTTAGCACAAAACAGGTCGAGTTAAATAGGCCGAGCGACTTATGACTTAAGGTCCATACGACCTTCGACCTAAGGTCCATACGACCTAACTCCGAAGACATTAGAAATGGCCAGAACGACCTACGACCTAAGGTCCATACGACCTACGACCTAAGGTCCATACGACCTACGACCTAAGGTCCATACGACCTAACACCGAAGACGTTAATTCAAGGCAGTGCGACCTAGCGCGATAACACGCGAGCGACCTAAGGGTTAGGTCGCGAGCGACCTAACTCCGAACACAGAAAAATGGCCAGAACGACCTAAGTGCAGAAAATTCACCAAAACGCTAAAAATTGGAGTTTTTCGCCAATCCAATCCAAACCAAATGCTAATATGCATGCAAAAATGATAGGGAATCATTCCCAACAGTCCAATATAGTTATAGGCTAGAATTGTGAGATAAAAATCTCACCTTTTCACCAAATTATAAAGTTAAAGCTTGAAGGTGAATGGAGAAGCAACTACAAGCTTGAATCCGATGCTTTTCCTTGAATTTGAAGTTGAATGATGGAGTTGGAGTTGAAACCTAGACTTGGAGTTTGTAATTTCCCTTTCCACTCACTATTAATGTTAAAATTTGTGTTTGGTAGGAATTAATGAAGAGTGAGGAGAAGGAGAGAAGTTGGTTTGAGTTATAATGGCTAGACTAACCCAAAGTCCAAAGTGGGAAAAGTTAGTGAAATTTCACTAACTCCAAACCTATCAATGTTTATACTTAAAAAAATTGTAAACGACATTTCGAACTCAATGGAAGTGGTCGCGAGTCCTAATTCTACCGTTTGCAAAAAGTAGCTTTTCGGACAAATATCCGAATGACGATAAAGTATTTAAACAAAATATTTAAATATATAATCGATAAATATGCGGGTTGTTACAGCATCATTTACTCAACAGTCTTTGATGAAGCTAAATAGATTTATTCATTCAATCCAGACACTTTTAAAGTATCCTTACCCAAACAACCATAAACCAAAACAAACCTGTTAACCCGCCTTTTTACCAGGCCATGGACATGCGGGTTTAACTTAATCGGTTGCACGTTCGTCAAGGCTGGTGTACGATGGATTCAGTCGAATGGATTCAGTCGAATGGATGTAATAAACAGTTCAGGTTTTATAATTACTGTCCCGACCGGAGAGACGGGGCAATGATCACAAGTTACGAGTCCCTTCGCCGGAGAGCGAAGAAATGGACTCGGGCAGAATATCAAAGTCCTTGACCGGAGACTCGGGGCAGGAGAATATAAAAAGTCCTTGACCGGAGAGTCGAGGCCGGAGAATATAAAAAGTCCTTGACCGGAGAGTCGAGGCCGGAGAATATAAAAAGTCCTTGACCGGAGAGTCGAGGCCGGAGAATATAAAAAGTCCTTGACCGGAGAGTCGAGGCCGGAGAATATAAAAAGTCCTTGACCGGAGAGTCGAGGCCGGAGAATATAAAAAGTCCTTGACCGGAGAGTCCAGGCTGGAGAATGTAAAAAGTCCTTGACCGGAGAGTCGAGGCTGGTGAATATCAAAGTCCTTGGCCGGGGTGCCGAGGCTAGAGAATATCAAAATCCTTTGCCGGATTGCTGAGGCCGGTGAATATCAAAGTCTTTGACCGGAGAGTCGAGGCCGGAGAACATACAAGCCCGTGATGGAAAAGTCAAGGCTGGAACAGGATAACACGACCCGGCGAGGTCTACAAAATCAAGATTAAGCCCGGAGAGGTCATGGTTTGATGATATGGTTACAAAAAGGATGTGGACTTTGGATATCAGATTTGAGGCTATTCAAAACACACCTTCCAATAGCAAGGCATGTTTTGGGGGCAAGTGTTAACCCGCCTTTTTACCAGGCCATGGACATGCGGGTTTAACTTAATCGGTTGCACGTTCGTCAAGGCTGGTGTACGATGGATTCAGTCGACTGGATGGATGGATGACGCAACGTGCTTAGGAGATGGAAATATGACTGGATAAAGATGGATCAACTATAGTTTGGGTCTAGGAAATATGGTTCGGCATTGGCAATCATTCGGCATGGTAGGACGACCGGCACGATGGATCGTTCGGCATATGAGGTCGCTCGGCACGTTTGATCGTTCGGCATTGGTAGGTCGCTCGGCATCAGGGATCGTTTGGCATGGTAGGTCGTTCGGCAGGATGGATCGTTCGGCATCAGGGATCGATCAACATTAGATGTATCGCTCGGCATCCTAGCAGCGTTCGGCATGGAAGTAGCATTCGGCATTAGACTAGCGTTCGGCATGATGGCATCGTTCGGCATTGGACGAGTGTTCAGCATGGAAGCATCATTCAACATCCAACCTCGTTCGGCATCAGACATCGTTCGGCATCGGGGTAGTTCGGCACTCATTAGTGGCTCGGCCTTTGGATGGTTCGGCATCCGATGGTGGCTCGGCATAAGGAGGAGGACGGCAGATGCCGCTCGGCATAAGGTCCTGGTTCGGTATTAGGAGGTTGGCTCGGCATTAGGAGGTAGGTCGGCCTGAGGGTTTAGCAAAGGATGGTACGGCCATGGTTGTTTTTCGGCACGAGTAGTTCGGTTACAATGGGAAGCACGGTTCGGCATATGGCCTTGGTGGGCCGGAATCATTCAGAGAGCCCAACATCTACCTGGACGTGTCTATAAATAGAGCACGTAGAGCTTCAGAAAGGGGGACTTCATTTTTTATCTTCTTCTTCTCCTCTGCTTTCGGACTTTCTATTTTCGAAGGCTAAGGCTAGCCTACCACTTTGTAACTATAACTGATTCTCATATCGATAAGAAAGAAAACTTCTGGAGTAGACGTAGGCCAGAGTTAGCCGAACCACTATAAAATCTATTGTTCTTTACTGCTTTCGTTTTAATTTTAACTGTTCTTCATATTATTACTCTCTACACACACTCTATCTGTTATCAGTAACTGTTAATTGGTGCTTTCATTTACATTTGGGTGTTAGTGACCAATTTTGGCGCTAACATTTTGGTGCTTCCACTGAGAATTGAACTCAGGAATTTTGGAGTTAGAAACTTGGATTTAAAAGAGCAATGGCTAGACGACCAGCAAGGAAGCAAGTAATGGAAAGGAGCAATCAGGAGGGAAGTCAAGAGGCTTCCTCTGGAGATGGAGCAGGTGGAGCATCCATTTACATCACCAAAGAGGAAATGGAGGCGATGATGAAAAGACAAGAGGAGATGATGCAGACTCTTCTCAGACAATTTGCACAAACAGAAAATGCAGGAGCTCAGATCCGTGGAGCTGGATCAGAAGCACTCGACCAGCAAGCAGAGGGAATAGCTCGGCAGGGGGCAACCCTCAATTAGCAAACAACTATCAATCCAGATGGATCTAGACTTGGGGGTATACCACCAGGAAATGCTGGACCAACCCATGGAGGGATACCAGACGATGTTGTGCAACCCGACACCAACAGGAGTGCAGGAGTGCGAGATGAGGAGTATGTGCCAGAATTCCCTCATAAACTCAGGTGCAGACCAGAGGTGATGGAAAGGATTACATCTTGGGGGCAACGACAGATTAGCGGAGATGGTTAGACGGGCTATGAGAGGTGGATTGGTAAATAGAGACTTGGAGGATGTAAATAGGAGTCCCTTTACTCCTACTATCAGGCAAGCTAGGAACCCACCCGAATTTAAGCTACCAAATTTGGAAATGTATAATGGGAAGGCGGATCCAACGGTTCATCTGACGAAATACATAAGGCATATGGAGGTACTGGGGGCATCGGATGAGGTCATGGCTCGATGCTTCCTATTGTATTTGACAGATATCGCAGCTATGTGGTTTAGACAGCTGGAGAATGGTTCTATCGGCACATGGACGGAGCTAATTGAGAGGTTTATGAGACAGTTTCGGTTCCACATAGTTAGACCCAAGAACGTGATGACTCTGACATCTATGAAACAATGGAAAGGGGAATCGCTCAGGGACTTCTTAACCAGATTCAACGCAGCGGTAGCCTCAATGGATCGACCCGATCCATCAAGGGTTTTGATGGCAGCCGTCTCGGGAATCGCGGATAACTCGGATTTCAAAATATCATTGGAACGGGACCCACCAAGGGATCTCGGGGAGTTCTATCATGAGGCGGAAAGGTTCTTGAGACAGGAGGATGCGCAGGCTGAGAGAGTAGGGAGAGAGGCTGAAGCTTATGCAGTGAGGGGTGGAGGTCCATCCAGGGAGGATCTAAGTAAAGATGATAAAGGAAAAAGGAAAACGAATGGAAATGGTGGCACTTCGAAGAAACCTCGGAGGGAGTCAAAGTTTTCTTCTTACACAGATTTAACTGAGACTCTAGAAAGAATTTACTTGGACACTCGAGGGCGGCTCCAATACCGAAGGCCAGCAAAGAGAGAGCCTTCAGAATACGAACGGACATCGGGAAAGCATTGCCTATTCCATGAGATGGATGGGCACAACACAAACGACTGTAGGCATTTGAGGGATATCATTGAGGAGCATGTAAGGAATGGTCACCTACAGCAATATGTCAGGAATCGAACTACGGCAGGGGAGCAAGAGCAGCCACCACCCACCTCTAGCAATGGCGGCATTGGGTCTGGTCAACGCCGGTTTACTATCAACTAAACAGGTTCATGGTTTTGAATAAGTAATAGAACTCAAAGTAATACGGCTAGGTCACTTACACACGTACGGGATTGAGGACGGTTCCTAGGCGTGCTCTGAGATAACTGAAAACCGTACTACTTGAGTCTATGAAATTCTGCTTTCTTTCTAGTTTTCTGCAAACTTTGGTTCTCTCTTTCGTATTTCGGACATTTACTTTTCTTTGGTATGGTTTTGGAGTTTGGATTGAACTCCCGATTTGGTTGGTTTTTTCTTGGTTTCCCATTCTGGTTTGGATGTTTGATTTTTGATACGGATTTCTGGTTTTATATTTGGTTTTGGATCAATGTAATAAACAGTTCAGGTTTTATAATTACTGTCCCGACCGGAGAGACGGGGCAATGATCACAAGTTACGAGTCCCTTCGCCGGAGAGCGAAGAAATGGACTCGGGCAGAATATCAAAGTCCTTGACCGGAGAGTCGGGGCCGGAGAATATAAAAAGTCCTTGACCGGAGAGTCGAGGCCGGAGAATATAAAAAGTCCTTGACCGGAGAGTCGAGGCCGGAGAATATAAAAAGTCCTTGACCGGAGGGTCGAGGCCGGAGAATATAAAAAGTCCTTGACCGGAGAGTCAAGGCCGGAGAATATAAAAAGTCCTTGACCGGAGAGTCCAGGCTGGAGAATGTAAAAAGTCCTTGACCGGAGAGTCGAGGCTGGTGAATATCAAAGTCCTTGGCCGGGGTGCCGAGGCTAGAGAATATCAAAATCCTTTGCCGGATTGCTGAGGCCGGTGAATATCAAAGTCTTTGACCGGAGAGTCGAGGCCGGAGAACATACAAGCCCGTGATGGAAAAGTCAAGGCTGGAACAGGATAACACGACCCGGCGAGGTCTACAAAATCAAGATTAAGCCCGGAGAGGTCATGGTTTGATGATATGGTTACAAAAAGGATGTGGACTTTGGATATCAGATTTGAGGCTATTCAAAACACACCTTCCAATAGCAAGGCATGTTTTGGGGGCAAGTGTTAACCCGCCTTTTTACCAGGCCATGGACATGCGGGTTTAACTTAATCGGTTGCACGTTCGTCAAGGCTGGTGTACGATGGATTCAGTCGACTGGATGGATGGATGACGCAACGTGCTTAGGAGATGGAAATATGACTGGATAAAGATGGATCAACTATAGTTTGGGTCTAGGAAATATGGTTCGACATTGGCAATCATTCGGCATGGTAGGACGACCGGCACGATGGATCGTTCGGCATATGAGGTCGCTCGGCACGTTTGATCGTTCGGCATTGGTAGGTCGCTCGGCATCAGGGATCGTTTGGCATGGTAGGTCGTTCGGCAGGATGGATCGTTCGGCATCAGGGATCGATCAGCATTAGATGTATCGCTCGGCATCCTAGCAGCGTTCGGCATGGAAGTAGCATTCGGCATTAGACTAGCGTTCGGCATGATGGCATCGTTCGGCATTGGACGAGTGTTCAGCATGGAAGCATCATTCAACATCCAACCTCGTTCGGCATCAGACATCGTTCGGCATCGGGGTAGTTCGGCACTCATTAGTGGCTCGGCCTTTGGATGGTTCGGCATCCGATGGTGGCTCGGCATAAGGAGGAGGACGGCAGATGCCGCTCGGCATAAGGTCCTGGTTCGGTATTAGGAGGTTGGCTCGGCATTAGGAGGTAGGTCGGCCTGAGGGTTTAGCTAAGGATGGTACGGCCATGGTTGTTTTTCGGCACGAGTAGTTCGGTTACAATGGGAAGCACGGTTCGGCATATGGCCTTGGTGGGCCGGAATCATTCAGAGAGCCCAACATCTACCTGGACGTGTCTATAAATAGAGCACGTAGAGCTTCAGAAAGGGGGACTTCATTTTTTATCTTCTTCTTCTCCTCTGCTTTCGGACTTTCTATTTTCGAAGGCTAAGGCTAGCCTACCACTTTGTAACTATAACTGATTCTCATATCGATAAGAAAGAAAACTTCTGGAGTGGACGTAGGCCAGAGTTAGCCGAACCACTATAAAATCTATTGTTCTTTACTGCTTTCGTTTTAATTTTAACTGTTCTTCATATTATTACTCTCTACACACACTCTATCTGTTATCAGTAACTGTTAATTGGTGCTTTCATTTACATTTGGGTGTTAGTGACCAATTTTGGCGCTAACAAAACCACAACTATTTCAAACAGCAGATTTAGTTTATTCCTATTAATTTCATTCATACATTTGTTATTTGGCTTCTTTCTTTCATATAATGATTTATCTATTTATTTTACATTATTTCTTACAACTATTCTTTTTCATTTATTTATAGCATTCAAGTTTAATTCAATTTCTTTGCATAATAATTCCTTCAATCACCCCTAATTAAATTATTTCATTAGTTAATACACTATTCACATTTGTTCAATGTTTATTTCAATTTTCATTTATTACTTATTCATATTAAATCAAATTTCTTAGCAGGTAAATTTATTAACTTAAGTAACTTCTGCCTATTTACTTAAGTTTATGATTACTTACTTACAATACCTACTTTCCATTATATTTAATTAGTAGCATTTTCACTTATACTTAAGTTTAAACCACTACAACATCAAATTCTTATTTATTAAGGTGATTCACTGAACCCTTTCATTATATAAATTTTTCTTGTACAAATTTTCCATTATGTATTCTTATTAAACATTTCAACTTTTAATATTTGGTAAGTTATATATATGCTTTAAGAATATAATTGAAAATTTATACAAGTTTTTCTCATTCTTTAATTAATTTAATGTTCAATAATAATATCATTTGTCTTATAGGTTACACTTTCCAAATTTCTTTTAATTTCATTCATAACTCTGCACTAAACTTCTTATTTTAATTAAAGGTTCTAATTATAAATTTATTACATTAAATTTCACTATATGGTTGAAATTATTAATTAACGGAAACTTAAGAACTAAATACCGGGTTTAATTTCAAATTATTTTAAAATAATAGATAAATGTATATACTTACAGTTTATATATCCAATTATATTTAAAAACAATTTTAAAATTTTATTTGTTTATCAAAATAAACCTATAGTAAAACTACTATAGTGGCCTTCCCACTTTGAAACTCGAAAATGAATGTCGATGATGCGTGCACTCATCACCGAAATTATTTTCCAGCGACAGAGAGGGGAGAAAAAACCTTATTTTCCAAAATTCCTTTTAAAACAATTCTTTCAAATTATATTGAAATATTTATATCAAAATATACTTCTAATAATATTATTATTATATTCTAAAATCATTCAAAAGAATTTTCAAAACCCCGGAACTTAAGTTCTAAATTTCCAATTTCATTTATTTTATTTTCAATCTTATTTCACTATTATTTAAAAAAATTCATTACCTAACAACCAAATATATTACAACCAAACATAATTTTTGCAAAAATTTACTTTATATATAGAAAATATAATAGGCAAAATTATTTCATTCGCCTATATTAAAAACAAATATTATATCGGTCTGTCCTATTAAGTGTTTAGAAACCCCTATTGATGTCATAGCGTCTCATGCACCAACCCGAATTTATAAATAAAAAATGGAACAGATTAACACAATATTAAAACCTTTTTATAACACTAACAAATACGCTCTCTCATATACATACACACAGCAACTCCCACAGAGTATCACTACCCTATTAATAAAGGGTCAGACCCCACAAAGCTAAGGTTTATTGCTAAACCAAAGCTCTGATACCATATGTAACATCCCACCTTTTCGCACGCTTTAAATCGACACACGTGCCAATTCAAACCATACGGAAGGAAAGATTGTTATGGGGTAAATAAGAAAACGAGAAAGAAATAAAATAAAACAGAATCTCGCAGCGGAAGGATAAAATATAATAATCAAATATACAGTTCACGAAGCTGTTTACAAAATATTAAAATTTTCTTATACAATATATATAAGAGTTGCACATACCAACGAATAAAATCGATGCAGCGGAATACAGTGTAGTGGAATATAATATAATAATAATAATGAAATCTTCGTCTTTGTCCTCCAGAAATAAAGTCTTCGATCCTGAAATGCTCGGACTGACCCGAGCGAATTGAAAGGACAAAACACTCGAGTCAGAACAAAAAGATCTTATGTAAGTTAAATCAACAGAAATAAATATGAGTGCAGTAACTCAAGAGATGCTCGGGATTTACATCTCCTAAGGATCCGTTAAACTATTTACTATGTACTATATTTCGCTATTATAATAATGTCTAATTGTAAAATAAACTTACTTTTAAATAGCGTTAAGGAGTTACCCAATCTCCCCCTTAACACGATAATAGTCCCAGTAGTCTATCCAGTATCAGCGCATCTCCAGATCGGGAGACTAACCTAAATACTCCACGGGCTACGGGAGAAAACCAAACTCGTACAAGGGGCGATAGGGTTGGTGACACGGCACAACTAGGCAACGCCAGGGTAGATATACCAATTACGCATCCGGGCTGGTGGTAACGCGTAGCCGCAGCTTCCGCCCACCTCGAGCCACACCCCCAAAAAGAAAATCAAAAGTGGCCACCGAATCAATCCAAAAGTCAAAGTATAAAATTGAAGGGATGTGTCCGATCAAAGGTGCTACCTCAATTGGCCCGAGAATCGCTCCAGTTTTATCCACCTTATGCTAACTCACGGGAGTTGGGTCCACGTATTTACCTCAAAGGAATCGCCACCACCATCCTACTTCATTCTGGGATCTCCACCACGTACACGGTTGTTAAAGTGGTTTTCGGAGTTGGCAGAGAGTATGACAACTTCCGATCCCGGTCTCTTCAACAACCAAACGTTATTATAATACCGCAGTCTTTTAAAATAGTTTATGCTTTAAAACCAGAATAAAGTATTCATTTCCAAAACCATATAAATACGATATCATTTCCGCTTAAACCCAAGTCAATATGATGTCATTTTATTACAAAAATATATCCTTTCTAAAACCATAAAATTTCAAAGCTATAATATTTCTAAATCAACGCTTGAAATATAGCCTTACGAAACATAAAATTTTGATTTCATAACTTTAAAATATAACCATGCCACTTAAATGTTTTAAATATAAATTACTTCATAAAATAAAATAGATTCTTCACCTTCATAAATCAATTCCAAATATAGATTTAAATCCCCAATTAAACCATTTAAATTTCCATATATTTCAAAGTTTTAAATATTCCACCGTTCCAAAAATAAATTTTTAATTCTTTTTAATTCATATATATAAGCCAAATTTTCTTGGCTCTTATTTAGTTTTGAAATACTTAGTAAATAAATCCAGTATCCTTTATATAAAACTTTCAAATTCAAAAATTGAATATCCCTTAATTTATTTAGACTAGATTTATTCACTTAAATCATCGTAAACCCAAATTTAGTTATAATACCTTATTCGTTTTAAATCTAAATTTCAATAAGATCTTAATTTAAATAAAATCTCAAATCAATTTCCAAACTATCTTTTCAACTTTGATTTATAAAATCAATATAAACTCTATATTAGGATATGATTTAGTAAATACATATCCATAAATATTTTTAATAAAATCAACTTTAAACTTACTTCATACTTTAAACAATTTTATACATAGCTTAAAACCAAGAATTTAACTATATAAAAAATAACCTTTATCAAATATCTGAAAGCTATATCTCATAAAACCATATATATATTTCTTTACAAAATCGTAGAAAAATCATTTCAACATTTTTTTATACATAGGCCATGGTGCCTGTATAAAATTTTCTATCCTATGGTCAAGTGATACAGATAATTATCATTTCAATCCGTAATTTAAAATTAAAATTTACGGTTTTATATCATTTCAAACTGCAATCCCAAATGCAATAAAATGCATAACGCTTGCAATTTATGATGATATAAATAAACATCCATTCATCCATCATAAAATCATACATCCATTTATCACAATCATCATCCAATTCAAACAATACATCAATATATGTGCAGGTAATAAATAACAGGCATTTTCTGGAAGTTTATTTTGCAAAATAAATTAACTAATAATTTAACTATCAGTTTATATGAAAAATAAATTTAACTAAAAATTTAACTGGCAGTTACTACGCAATAATGAATTAAATAACAAGTTAATTGAATAAATGCAAATTAACTGAGATAACTATGAAATACATGCCAAACGGCTATAAACAAATTTCAAATCACATCATGAATGAATTTAACAAACATAAGAAATCTTAGAAGTTGTGAGTGTGTTAAAACACTCACCTTTGATTTTAGCCCATAAAAATCCAAACAGAAGAGCAAAACTCAACAATCTCCAAATTCAACTAAATCAATTTCATGTTGTCCGGAATATAAATTTGAATCCAACAGAAGAAATCGTGCATGAATCAAAGTTTATATGCAAAAGATATTCATGTTACAAGAAGTATTATTAAAATAAAAATTAGTACGCATTAAAAATATATATAAATAAACAAATTTTAATACTTACGTTTTCTCAAGATGAGGCTTCAGGAAAAGATTGAAGAACAACTAAGATGAGGACAGGAAGCGTACGAAAAATGAAGAAGAATCATTTTTGTAAAAGAATGCTTTTGGATTTGCAAGAATAAGAGCTTTTGAATATGAGGTGTTAGGAGAAACAAAATGTAAAAAAAGAAATAAGATGTAGGTTATTTATAATTAGGAAATGAATGTGGAGGGACAAAAATAAATGTCACGTTTTATTTTTAAAGCTTCAGGCATTAATGATGCATGAGAAAATGTACGTAGGAATGGAAAAGTTTGCAAACGAAAGTAAAATTTTGTATACGTGAAAATGAGGTGGCAAGAAATAAATACAATCTAAAAGTCTAGGCTCAGGTATTAAATAGAAGGAGAAAAAAAACGGATCAACTATTAATAATAAGGTAACTATTTTAAAACGTTCATGCAACAATTAATAATAAAAAAATGAAGGGGCCATGTACCTCGCACAACCTTTTGAAATTTAATTTTTTGTAACGTAACCAAATTAACTTCATTAACTCAAATAATAATCAAATTGGTACGCATTTAGGTTTTTATCTATGCATAATAAAGTATTTATACTTACCTTAAAAATGAAAACGTTCAATTTTGTTTTCTCAAAATGATCTTTTATTTCCATTAAAACACCCTTTTGTTTAACACAAAACGTGTGTTTCTTTTATTAAATCTATTAATTGCAATCAACGTTTACTTTCCTTTTAATTGAAATATTTGAATTACATTAATTGCAGTTACTTACAAAGTTAAATTTTAAAACAGACAACTAGAATGGATAAAAAAATAGAACAATTGTTTATTTAAACACGTTTATAAATTTATTGTTTATACACAAGAGTAATAAATAGATTATTTTCCTATTCTTGAAATCAGTCTGTAAGCTAAAACACAATTCAAATAAACATATATTTCTTTCTTTAAAATCAATCTTTCTATTCTTTATTTTAATGAAATTAAAGCTACATTTACAAGTGAAACATTAATTTTATTTGGTGTAAATTTTCTTTTTATTAAATCAAACTTTCCCTATATTTTCATAAAACATATGCTGCTTTTATTTACACCTATTAATTTACAATTAGTATTCTCTCTCCTATTAATTGGAAATTTTCAATTACATTAATTTCAGTTGATTAAGTTTCAAAATGGACTAAATGAATGTAATGAGAAGTATAACAATTATTTCCTATCTAATAGTAATTTAAACATATTAATACACTATTGGATACAAACAGTAATTATATATTTCTTACTCTAATAATAGTTTCTCATCTCTACAATCAATCTTTCAGTTGCCAAACATTTTTACTAAATGAATGTTTACTCTTTTACTAAACTTATTCATTCTTATTCTTTATTAACATTTATTATTATAATCACCGTTATTGATTACATTCAAACAATGTCATTAAATACACCTGACGTATGTTATCATTTTTTTATCTAACTGTAATACATGTTATTAGTAGAAGTTCAAATTAAGATCATAAACATATCTATTAACATATGTTGATAAAAATAAAACCATAAATTTTTATTGTTCTACCACTTATATTCCTCAATTATATCCCTTACTACAATTAGCCTTTGGTATTCCTATCCATTAATTGCACAAATAACATAGTTAATATTTATTTGTCTTTCACTACCTTAATACTATCCAATTTTAAGCTTTTATTTATATTAATTACTATATTTCAATTTATAATGAATTTTGTCAGTTTTACATATTAATAAAAATTAAAATCCCAATTAATTATTTTATCTTGGTTTCATTCTTTTTATTACATCAATTGTTAGCTTATGAATAAAATTAACTTTTCTATTCATTTTATTACGTTCATGATTTTCAGTTATTGTCTAGATCTTATTAGTGTGACATTAAAGTTCATTTAATTGTAATTGATTTCCCATTTTAATCTAATAGACCAAATAAAATAAACAGGTAACTTAAAATGATTGTTACCATTAACCTTTACTCATATTTATGTAGCATTTTATTGACATATATTTGTAATTGATTAATTAAATTGGTAACAATAACAATTGTCACCATTATACATTTTTATAATATTTGTAAGTTCATTCCTTACAAAAAATTATTATAACCACTCTCATTAAACTAAATTTATTCCATTTCCAATCATTACACTTTGTTTTATTAATAAGTCCACATTTTATATTATCTATTACCTTTTATTTCCCATTATAAATTAATGCACAGACAAATACAACAAATATCATAACTCCCTACATAATCTGATTTTGTTCAATTACCATTAACAATATTATTATTTCATTAGCTAATTAAATGTTAACATTTGTTTTCTTATATCCAATTTATAACCAGGTATAACACTTACATTATTTCATTTAATAGAATTTCGTTCAATTTGTTAATAATTAGCTTTAATTAACATTTTTACCATTCATTTTAGTTATTATTTCATTATTAAATTACCAATTTTTATTTATTTTAATATTTAATCATAGATTCTTATTAAGTTAACCATTTTTAATTATCGATATTTACGGGTCATTACATATACGCTAAATAGATAATGGCTATCAGTAATATATAGTATCAAAATAGTGTTAAGGCGTTACCATTATCCCCTTTAACATATTTTATATAAGCGTTATAGACTATACAGCACTGTAAACTCCACCGTAAACCAGTGGGATATCAGAGAGTACTCCATAGGTATAACACAAAACAAATTCGTAGTGGTTGCGTATATAGGGATACAAGTATAACAAGGCACATGAGGCAATACCTAAGGTAGTGAAACTATCGTTTGCCTGATCCGGACTGGCGAGAATGCATCGCCGCAACAATTGCAACACCGCGGAACAACACTCCTAAAATTTCGAGGGTGCACACTAATCAATAACAAGTAATGAGTAGTTTACGAAGAAGTGTGTTCGCTCGAGGTGGCTAACCCCATTTGGCCCGGCAAGGCTCCTGTTTTAGTCATTTCCAATTTGACACAAGTGTCAAGGCTATTCATCATCGTTCTCTTTCTTCAGTCATCATGTACATCATTCCAACCACTTCATTCTGGATCACACTCCGCGTATAGTTATTAAAGTGGTTTTCGGTTTAGACAGTGAGTATGTCCCTAACCGATTCCGGTCTCTTTAATAACTTCCGTAATTATTACACCGATTGATCGTTGAATATATTTCAAAACAAAACCAAATTCGACTCCAATTGGAATTTGTAATTCATCATTTCATTTGTCTTTCTAAATCAATTTCAATAATTTACGTTTCATAGCTTCCAAATTTACCATTTCAAAACTCTATAATTCAATTTGAATTTTTTTTTCACAATTCGAATATTAATTTAAATTCGTGTATAAGTTTCATTCCGTAATCATTTAAATTAATTTAATTTAAAATTCAAATCAGTTTAAATTCGTGGATCGAATTCATTCAATATTCGTTAAGTTAATTTATCATTCAAAAGAATTTCTATTTAATTTCCAATTCATCAAATTAGTTACTTAAGTTCAACTCTATTATGCCAAAACTTACAAATTTAATTAAATTACATTCGCTAAATCAAATTCTTTAAATTACAAGTCTTACATTAATTTCAATAAATCACATTTTATTTCTTGTTAAAGAAATCCAATTTCATTTATTTAATTTCTTAGTTACACTTTCAAAACTCAATTAATAATGAAACTTAATTTCACTTATTCAAGAAGTTCAGTTTCACTTATTAAGGAATTCAATTTTGTTTAATTATTAAATAATTCAATCCTATAAAATTATTAAATAATTTCAAAACTTAATTATTAAATAATTTCAAAACTTAATTATTAAATAATTCCAAATTTAATTATTAAATAATTAATTTTTAAAACAACGTTCTTTCATCAACTACTTTATTAATATTTTGATTCAGATTTTTTTTAAATATTAACATTTTCCTTTCAGAAAATTCAAATTCTAACTTCATTTCAAACCTTATTATTTATTCAAATAAAATTTTTATTTTATTATTTTTTTAGATCAAATTATTGACCAATCGGGTTTTATTCTCTATCCTAAGTCAAAATTTATTTGGGTATTTATCATTTCAACCCGATTCCATTTCAATTCAAAAATCAAAACATAGCAAAGGGAACTTGCAGTGTGATAACTGGGATGGTGTCAAAATAAATAAACAAGCAATAGCAAACATCAATAACAATCCAATAATTAATTCAAATAATCCCGAAATAATCGTATTAATTCACATTGTTGTTTGTGCAAATTAATATAATTATTTCTAGAATCTACATTATCATTTCATGTAGATTAAAGATTATTATATTAATATTTATACGGTTCTTCACTTGATATTCATTATTCAATTTATATTGCGTCAATTTAAACAACATACATTTAAATGGTACAAGGTGTAAATATCCGTATTTCTACTTGTCAATTTACTTTAAACATTTAAAGGGGTCATATTATGCAAATGTCATCTAATCAAATTTAACACATATCAAATCTGTCTATCCTACGTCAATTTCAATTTCAAATTATTTATCACATAATACATTAACAATTTAACGTCCAATATCAACATCAAACAATCAATCATTTATCGACCAAACTAGATTATCATCGTATAAATAACAGATAATGGCATCAGATGTAACAACCCCAGATTTTTTACTATATATTTTAAATTTGACTTTATTTTGTTTCAATTGTTTTAAATTTATTTTTATTTCAAATATTTCATTTTAAATATAAATGCTGATCTATAGTTCAAAATAGTATAAATTGGACATTTTACTTAAAAAATGAATTTCTACTCAAAATGTTTGAACTTTGACTTTTAAAATTTAAAATTAAAATCATTTTAAATCTTAAATTTTATCTTTTATTATGAAAATAGATGTAATAACTTGAACACTTCTTTTCGTTTCGTTGAAAACAAAGTTATGTAAATTTCAATATTGAGTGCAATTTGTTTATTCTGCAATTTTGTTATTTTTAAATTGTATAAATTATATTTTGTCATATTTCATTTTAATCTGGGTCAACATGTTATTGCATGTACATTTTTGTATTATAATAATTTTAAAATAAAGCAAACAATTTTCCAAAGTCAATGGTGATTTATTTGTAATTTTTGGACGCCGTTTTGGATTTTTAAGCAATTTCTTTAAATCCTTTTCTATTTCCTTTAAATTTAATTTTTTTTATGTGTTAATATAATTTTTTTAAGTATATTTTGTCTTTTAATATTTTTAAAGTGATGTTTGAATTTTTCCAAAGCTTATTGAATTTATTTCCAAATTTTAAGCCTAATTTCCATTTTTCTGCTATTTTCTTTATTTAAATTATATTTAAATTTAAATTTATATATTTATTTGTGAATGCATCTTTACTTTTATGTTTTTATCTTTGTTATAAATATTTTTACAAGTCCATATAAATTTTCCAAAATTCATTCTGTTTATCTTCCATTTTTCTAGACTAGTTTGCAATCTTGTGCTATTTTCTTATTTTAACCTTATACCATTAATAAATATTTATATATATCTTAAATTTTGTTATATTTTTGAATTTGTGACTGAAATCATTATTATTTTCAGTAATGTAAACTTATATGAATAAATAAAGGAAATACCAAAGGTTTTAAAAGCTTTTGAAACGTAAGTCGTTTCTTTTACCGTTTCCTCATTTACTCTTTGGCAGTTTTGATTTATTTATTAGCATTTACTTCTTTTGGCTGTATATTACTTTGTTTGGCCATGTATTCCAGTCTTCATTCACTAAAAAAAATTCCACTTCTCATTCATTAACGGCTAGGAGAAAAAAAAAGGGTAATGGCCTCCTCTTTTTGCATCTTTTCTTCCATTTTTTCCATACTTTTGTCTTGTTTCTTTCTTCTATTTGGATGGCCTCCTCACTATTACCATGGCCACCACTCTCTACATCTATTCCTTGCCATCATCACCACCTACACTCCACGTCATGACCATATCCGAGCCAACCATGGTGACAAAACCCCTCAAAATCCAACATACCCAGACCACCACACACCACTCCAACATCATTCCAGATCTGAACTTGAATGGCCAAGCCAAACCACTCCAAGGCCGAGCCCTTTTGTTGACAAAAAACATGCTATTTTGCCTTAAACCCTTCACCTACCCTAAGTGTGACTTCCTCCACTTGTTTAGCCTTGTAGCCGCACCTTTTCCATACCCATACTTGATCCAAACCATGCTCAAACCTGACCTTATTAATCCCCTAGGCCATGCAAACAAGCATAGAGAGCAAGTGCAAAGTCTTTAGTTTTGTTTTATACATCTATTTCTAATATTTTTTAAGTATATCTTGTTTTTGAAACTTATGTTTCATATATTTGTTTGTCTCATGTATCCAAGGAGATTTATCTTTGGCTCTCTCAAACTCGAATCATTGTCGTGCCATAGTGCTTTTGAAGATCTCAGTTTGTGCTTCTGATCGTTGTCTCCAGCTTATACAAGTGAGTAAATCTCACCAGACGTTTATACTTATACAAATGTGAATTGACACCATTTGAATGTGTAGAATTATTATGTGATGTTATAACTGCCTGTGATTAATTACAAATGATGTTAAATCTGTTAAATTTCATGTCGTATCATCTGTTATTATATATATGTTGTTACTGTTCATTTATATCTGTTTATCACACTGCAAGTTCCTTGTAGATTAGAAATCACTATGGGTTGAAATGATACATATCCGAACAGACTTTAGAATAGGGAAAAATAATTATGGGCTGAAATGATAGGCCTGAACGGTTTTTATTTATTTTATTTAACTTGGGATTGCGGGTTTGAAATGATAGAACCCGGATTTTTCTTTTTAAACTGCGGATTGAAATGATACATATCTGTATCACTTGACCTAGGTTAGAAAACTATATACAGACCTGTGGTTATTTTATAAAGTATTTTGGATAATTTTAAGTATTTTAAAATATAAATTTATGAAATTTGATTTAAATAGGTTTTTTAAATGTTTAAAATAAAGAAATTATGATTTTTCTTTGAGTTAAAAATGTAATTAATGAATGGTTAAATGGGATTATTAAATATAACTTAAGTTTGGAAATTTGGAATTTTGGTTAAAAACGATATTTAGGTTATATGAATAAAATGGAAATTTAATTTTATTGGAAATTGGTAAATATGATAATTTGATTAAATTTGGAATTTAAGTGATTTATTAAAGTATTATTGATTTTTCTATGAATTTAAGTGGTTAAATAAATGAATGTTTAAAAGTGATCTTTTAAAAGTATAACTTGACTTGGAAATGTAAAATTGGTTTTTAGTTAAAGGTTTAAGTTAATTAAAAAAATAGTTTATTTGAGAAATGGAGGAAAGATAAGTGTTAAGTTGCTTATTTAAAATATGAAGAATTGGAAACCTTTACACTTGAATTTATGTAGTAAATTGTTGAAAATTGGATGTAAGTATAAGAAATTTATTGTATAAAAATAATATGTTAAATGATATGTTAATGAGCATTTTAAAGGTTAAAATATGATTTTAAAAATGTTTATTGGTTTTAAATTGAAGTTTATTATTGGCTGAAAATACACTAAAACCTGGAATTAACTTTTAATAGCATTCAGAAATGCTATAGTTTTCTGAATTGAACTAAAATTGTGTAAAAATAGCTATTGCAGCATTTCTGAAATGCTGTAGTTGCTGTAATTGAACTTATAGACTAATATTGGACTCAGGTCTATTGTAGCATTCTTTGGAAATGCTATAGTGGTCTGCAGTCTTTGCTGAAATCAAATTTAAACCTTGTTTTGAAATCTGAGCTACCGCAGCATTTCTGGAAATGCTGTCTTTGCTGTTTTAAACTAAAATTTAACTAAAACTGAGTTTTAACAGCAGTTTTTAAGAGCCGCCTTTGTTGAATTAAAATGTTTTCAAGTATAACTTATAACAGCTTTTTTCTAAATGCTACGAAAGGCAGAAATTTTAATAAATATGATTTTTGACTTAGTAAATGGGCTCAGAATGACTTGAAACTTTGAAATTGAATACTTGATTTGGAAGTATAATAATTACACTTTTAAAATGATTTTAATTGAATTAAATTGATGGAATATAAATTATTTAAAAGGTGATTTGAGATGATAATAAATGAATGTTATCTTTGAATTTAAAGATGTTTAAGATATGATATATTGAATGATTTGAAATGAAGTTTTGAGAAGATATGATATTTCGATGTATATTAAATGTTTGAAATAAAGTTTTTTAAAGTTATGATATTTTGAAATTAAAATGATTCAAAAATGAAGTTTGAAAGATATGATATTTATGTATTAAAAATGATTTGAAATGACTTGATATTTATTTTGATAAATATTTGAATTTGAAAGATATGGTATGTTGATCTATTGAAATGGTTTAGAAATGATTTAATCTTGCTTTGATAAAGATTTGGATTGAAAGGATATTTTATTTTGAAGTATGAAAATATTGTTTTAAAGTTATAACCACGGGATATAATAACGATTGGTTGTTAAAGAGACCGGGATCGGATATTATCTTATAGCCAGCCATTTCCGAAAACCACTTTAATAACCGTGTATGCCGTGGAGATTCCAGAATGAAGTAGGATGGTGGCGGCGTTTCCTTTGAGGTAAATACGTGGACCCGACTCCCGTGAGTTGGCATAAGGTGGCTAAAACAGGAGCGATTCTCAGGCCAATGAGGTCATTCCTCTGATCGGACACTCCTCTTCGATACTATGCTTTGACTTTGGATTGATTCGGTGGCCACCTTTACTTTTGATTTTAGGGGAGTTTGTTTCGAGGTGGGCGGTAGCTGCACGCTGCGCGTTTCCACCAGCCCGGATAGCAATTGGTATATCTACCCTGACATTGCCTAGTTGTGCCGTGTCACCTACCCTATCGCGCCTTGTACGAGTTTGGTTTTCGCCCGTAGCCCGTGTGATATCCTCTGGTGGCTTTCCGATCAGGAGGGACTATGATATTGGATGGACTACTGAGACTATTACGTGTTAAGGGCTATATGGGTAACCGCTTAATGCTATGAAAAAGTAAGTTTATTTTACTATAGACATTATTATAATAGCGAAATTTTACTATATAGTAAATAGTTTAACGGATCCATATAGGATGGGCGGTGTTTGCGTAAAAAATGGCCGCAAACGCCCAAAGTCGTATGAGTTGGTTGATTTTATGTTGTATTTAGTGATTTGGGTGATTTATGCAAACATATAAAAAGCAGGGACTAAACTGTAAAAGACACACAGATTTATAGTGGTTCGGCCAGAACGTGCCTACGTCCACTTTATATGTTGTTCTCCTTTTTTCTTTAGATTACAAGTACAAAGCTTTGATTACAAGTATCTAAAGTTGTTTGAGAGTTCCTTCCAGGCTTGAGCTCTCAAACTTGTCTGCCATTGTTGTACCCCTGCCCCTCTATTTATAGAGTGAGGCTGGGGGCAGGGGTCTTGGATGTTTATAGCTGCTGGTGGGCTCGGGCTGAAGCAATCTGATCTGGTAGCGTTCTGGTTCGACGAGGCTTCATTCGGCATGGAGCTTGGAGAAGTTGGAGCTTGGTCCGGTTGTGGATGGTTCGGTGATGGACGAAGTGACTTGGTTCGGTGGTATGTGGTTCGGTGGAGCATGGAAGTGGAGCTTGGTTCGGCTATGCATGGTTCGGCATGGAGGTGGAGAGGTCCGGTTCGGCTGTGATATGGGGGGAAGGTTGGATTTGGATCGGTACTACCGAATGGATTGAGAAAGCCGAATGAACTCTTGTACTGGGAACGCCGGATGAACTTATGTGCCCTGAGTGCCGAGTGAGGCCTTGCTTCTTATTGCCGAATGGGCTATGCCGAATGGAACTATTATATTTGATCCTTGAGCGAAACCCCTGACTTATGTACGCTTGCTGGCTTCTTCCTGTTCCGGTCGTGGTGGAAACGCACACAACATTGATATTCCAGTTTTGTCCAAAAAATGGGATAACACTTTGCCCCCCAAAATATGCCTTGCGGTAGGAAGGCGTGTTTTGTAATGCTATGAGCTGGATGTTCGTATCCTGTTGACAACCTGTAAAGAGCTTGATATTTTATATGGCCCCAAATGACGACCGTTCGGGTCGAGCTATTTGGGATGAAGCGCGGTCGTTCATGGTCAAGCACCTAACTTCAAATGACGATCGTTCGTGATCAAGTCATTTGAGGTGAAGTGCGACCGTGCGCGGTCAAGCGCATAAATCCGTGCGTCGATCGTTCGGGATCGAGTCATCTGCAGTGAAATGTGACCGTTCAAGGTCAAGCGCTTTACTTCAAATGACGACCGTTTGGGATCGAGTCATTCGAGGTAAAGTGCGACAGTGCGCGGTCGAGTGGGGACCGTTCAAGGTCAAGCGCTTAACTTCAAATGACGATCGTTCGTGATCGAGTCATTTGAGGTAAAGTGCGACAGTGTGCGGTCAAGTGGTGGTCCTCAAATGACGACCGTACGCGATCAAGCCATTTGAGGTAAGATGTAACAGTCAATGATCAGGTGGCGGACCTCAAACGACGACCGTTCGCGATCGAGCCATTTGAGGTAAGGTGAGTTGTGCCGTTCGAGGCGAGTTGTGCCGTTCGAGGCGAGTTTGTGACCGTTCGCGGTCGGGTGCCATTCGAGGCGAGTTGTGACTGTTCGAAGTCGGGTGCCGTTCGAGGCGAATTGTGACTGTTCGAAGTCGAGAGCCGTTCGAGGCGAATTGTGACTGTTCGAAGTCGGGTGCCGTTCGAGTCGAATTGTGACTGTTCGAAGTCGAGAGCCGTTCGAGGCGAATTGTGACTGTTCGAAGTCGGGTGCCGTTCGAGGCGAATGAGTGTGCCCGGGGGGACTTAATATTATCAGTGTTGGAGTCATTGTTTGGGGGAATTTTTCGAATCAAAGACTTCTGCAGTTCGTTGCCATGCAATAGGTGCTCGTGGACCGTTCGCGATCCAACGGGCATACAAGTAAATAATTTTTTCATAGAATTGTAAATGTTAAAGCAATAGTACCTTACAGCAGAAATGTCCAAACAGGAAGAATTCAAATGTTCAAATCGAAAAAAAAGCAAAGCAAGGATGTCAAAGCGTAAGTTCCCACTCCGAAGCAGTTAATGATCATTCAGAGCATGCCAGGAGATCGTTCGCGATCTCGTACATGTATAAACGATTTAATTGCGTTAGTGGAAGCTTACGACCTGTTCATCGTTATTCTAATCAAGCAATCAATGGATAATCAAATGGTGCCTTGATCCAGGGTCACCTCTAGCTGACGTAGAGGGCGGTCGCTCTGGCTCCACCGTTGGAGTTCGCCTCCTCACATACTGAAGGAGCATACCGTTCCTGATATGCCCTTCTACCTCGTCCTTCAAATGCCTACAATCATTAGAGTTATGACCATTCAATTCATGAAATACACAAAACTTATCTGATTTTCTTTCGTCAGAGGTTGGATCCCTTCGCATTGGTCTACGATACGGAACCTGCCCCTTGGTATCCTGATAAATCCGTTCCAAACTCTCATTCAGCTCTGAATAGGTGGTGAAGCGTGGTTCTCTTCGTAGCCACTTTGTCCTGTCATCATTATCCTCAGCCTTTCTTTTTCCTTTGCTAGTTTCCGCACCCTTTCCAGGTGGGTTTCCGTTCTTGATTACGTAAACGTCATCTTCTTCCTCTCTTTCTGCACTAGCATCTTCCAAACGCAGAAACTTTTCAGCCTCATGATAGAACTCTCCCAGATTCATAGGCGGGTCCTTGGTTAATGAATTCTTGAACTCTGTATTACCAGCTATTGCAGATACAGCCGCCATCATGACCATAGATGGATCTGGTCGATCCACTGATGCTGCCGCCGCATTAAATCGCGTTAGAAAGCTCCTCAAAGTCTCTCCAGTTTTCTGTTTCAAGGTTACCAAAGTCATCACATTCTTGGTCTCGCAATATGAACCCTGAATTGCCTCATGAATCTCTCAATTAAATCTGCCCATGTTTCTATGGAGCCGCTCTCCAGTTGCCTAAACCATAACGCTGCAATGTCCGTCAAATACAGTGGAAAGCACCGGGCCATAACCTCTTCTGATGCCCCCAGCACTTCCATGTGTCTCATATACTTCGTTAGATGGACCGTGGGGTCCGTTTTCCCGTTGTACATGTCCAATGATGGTAGCTTGAATTCTGGTGGGTTCCTAGCCATCCTAATCGCAGAAGAAAAAGGACTCCTGTTTACATCTTCCTAGTCTCTGTTTACTAAACCGCCTCTCATAGCTCTTCTAACCATCTCTGCTAATCTGTCATTGTCTCCAAGTTGTAGTTCTCGTTCACTGTCTTCGACCTGCCCCCCAAGTCCGCGGGAGTTTTCATGTGTATGCCTCCCTGGCTGAACGTTCATTCCTCTATTGCTACCAGGTGGTTCGGATACCCCCATCTCACTTCCTGGGGTCGGATCAACATGCTCTGCATGAGTGCCCCCTAGCTCTGGTGCTGCGCCAGATGGTCCTGCCCCGCTCTGAACCCCAGTTGCTCCTTGGATTTGTGCTCCAATTTGCCCAATTTGTTGAAGTAAGTTCTGGATCATCTCTTCTTGTCTTCTCGTCATGGCCTCCATCTCATCCCTAGTGATGAAGATCGACGCTTGATTACCTCCTGAGGAAGCCTCTTGACTTCCTTGGTGTTCACTTCTCTCTGGCCTTTGCCTTCTACTTGTTTGTCTCGTCATAACTCTTAGATCTGAACTCTTAGATTTTCAAATTCAACTTCTATCCGATGTAGCGGGAGCTGGTGCTTCTCAGTGAAAGCACCAAAATGATTGCGTAAAAAATGGCCGCAAACGCCCAAAGTCGTATGAGTTGGTTGATTTTATGTTGTATTTAGTGATTTGGGTGATTTATGCAAACATATAAAAAGCAGGGACTAAACTGTAAAAGACACACAGATTTATAGTGGTTCGGCCAGAACGTGCCTACGTCCACTTTATATGTTGTTCTCCTTTTTTCTTTAGATTACAAGTACAAAGCTTTGATTATAAGTATCTAAAGTTGTTGAGAGTTCCTTCCAGGCTTGAGCTCTCAAACTTGTCTGCCATTGTTGTACCCCTGCCCCTCTATTTATAGAGTGAGGCTGGGGGCAGGGGTCTTGGATGTTTATAGCTGCTGGTGCGCTCGGGCTGAAGCAATCTGATCTGGTAGCGTTCTGGTTCGGCGAGGCTTCATTCGGCATGGAGCTTGGAGAAGTTGGAGCTTGGTCCGGTTGTGGATGGTTCGGTGATGGACGAAGTGACTTGGTTCGGTGGTATGTGGTTCGGTGGAGCATGGAAGTGGAGCTTGGTTCGGCTATGCATGGTTCGGCATGGAGGTGGAGAGGTCCGGTTCGGCTGTGATATGGGGGGAAGGTTGGATTTGGATCGGTACTACCGAATGGATTGAGAAAGCCGAATGAACTCTTGTACTGGGAACGCCGGATGAACTTATGTGCCCTGAGTGCCGAGTGAGGCCTTGCTTCTTATTGCCGAATGGGCTATGCCGAATGGAACTTTTATATTTGATCCTTGAGCGAAACCCCTGACTTATGTACGCTTGCTGGCTTCTTCCTGTTCCGGTCGTGGTGGAAACGCACACAACATTGATATTCCAGTTTTGTCCAAAAAATGGGATAACAGGCGGTCCCAAACATCCTTTAAGTTACTTGTACCTTATATTACAGTTCACTTGAGTTGGTTTACATTGTATAAGTATGTATGTCCTGACTCGAGTGTTTTGTGTTTCTTCACGCTCAGGTCAGACTGAGTGATACTGCATTTGAGACTCACCTTCGAAGTTGGAAGCTTTGCTTGAACAGCTATCTATTTCACTTTCGGTTATCCAGTTGATTCCAGTTATCCGGTTGGTTCCAGTGATGTATTATGATTCATACCTGGTTAACATGTTGACACCTCCGTTTTATCTTGTTATTCTGTTGTATCTTGTTTGACTCTGATGTATTTATATAGTACCTTCATGAACTACTATTTCTTTACTTCCGCTGCATTTATTACTCTGTGATCTGTGATTTATTTATTTACTATTTATGTTGTGTTTTGCCAAATTTATTTTACAATTCGGTATTTTGAGTAATTCAAGTCCGACATGTACGGATGCGAATGGTTGAAAATATCGGGTCGTTACATCAGATGTCACAAGTGAACTGATACATGTAATAACATATAAAACAGTGTAGATAACTAACATCAGCATATTTCAATTGTCGTTTCAATTGAAATCAAATTTAATAAATAAATGAACATTAATCGTGAGTGATTGCTCACCTTTCGAGGTTAGAGAAGTTTGAAACACAACCAGCTACGAATTGGGTCACGATCTAGAAAATCGAACAACCCAACAACAGTCTCAAAGTGAAGTAAGCTGAAAGCGGATTTGACGGCAAAGCTGATAGACAGGAATTTATGGAATAAATCAGAATCAGCTTGATATAAACTAAAACGAACTATATATTATATAATTAAACTTAAGGCAAATATAAATAATATATAAATATACATATTCCAAAATCATTCATTTTAAAACATAAACTTTTTAAAATAGAATATATATATATATATAATATTTAAACCCATAATTAAATTAAAGCACATATAAAATAAAATATTCATTTTACACATTTTCGAATTTCTATGTCATAAACGCATAATCAAATTTAGAAAACAGAAACAATACAGGCAACATATTAATTTTATTAATATATATATATATATATATATATATATTCGCAAAAGCTAATATAATTATATGCATGACCTCCAAGCATGTTCTGTCTATACATATGTGCTGTAAACACGTTTATACCACTCTAAATTTTATAAAATCATATGCTAACATATGCACATGTATATGAGTATACCTAAACCAACTCAATATATGTAAATTAATATGTATACTGTATGCTACTTGAACACAAATATGCATAACACATGCAGACCTGCTATACTACATAAGTGTAGATTATATTAGCTGAAATTATATAAAAATCATCACTGACCGACTATACGTCTAACAATCGTGCTCATATGCTAAAGTAACTTTATACTTTATAACTTGAATATGAAAATAAACTTATAAACCAATATTTTTATACTTCATATTGAGGTATGTACAAAATATACCAATACCAACTTATATACATCTTCTACTTTATAAACCTGCTTTATAAACTAACGTATGCTGCAATATAATATAAACTTACTTATATAACAACATACAATGTGCTTTAAAACTTGAAGGAAAACCTGAAAGCAAAAAGATTGAAAAAATATATACATGTTGTCACACAAAAAAATACAATAAAATTTAGAAGTATATATGCGTAGTAAGTTTTAAATCCAAACTAACTTTTATATAAACCATACATACAAATCTGCATATTCGCCTAAAGCAAGAGGAGGAAAATCTCGGGTCTGGACGAAGCGGGTGGCTACGGCGACTGTTGGTGGTAGTATTGGCTATAGGGTGTGGAGAGGAGGTGCGAGTTTTGGTAAATGGAAGGGTGAGGCGCACTGCTAGAGGAGGGGCTTCGAGCTGCTGTGTACGCGATGAATCTCGGCTATGAGTGGCCGTGGCCGGTTGCTTGGAGGACGCGGCGAAGAGGGGGCTGTTCTTGCTTCCCGTTGGTCGCGTGAGAGGGTAGGGCGGAGTGGCAAGGCGGAGAACGACGGGAGAGAGAGAGAGAGGTCAAGGCGGTAGGTGGCTTATGTGGAGTGGTGCAGTGAGCGGCGGAGTCAAGAGAGGGAGGGGAAAGGATGTCATGTGGGTGGCTGCTGTTGAGATGGTGAATGTAAAGAAAGAAATGCAATGGGTTTTGGAAAAAATAGATATTCCCTTCATATGTTCACAAATTTTTTGAGAAGGCATTTGTATTGGGAATGAATAGATGGGAGCACGCACCAAAGATACGAGCAATTATAAATTTTACCAATGGGAGTAATGAAAGTCAAGGACGTGTAAAGTTACCTCTATTATAAAATTGGATTGCTAGAAAATAATAAAAGTAGAAACGAATAGAGTAGAAACGTTCATGAATTAAATATAGGGAACCGTGAAAGTGGCACCAGAATTTATGAAATAGTAAAAGCAGACGACCGTTTGATTTTTCAAAGGTTAATAATTGAAAAGATCACATAACATTCTTCAATCGAAAAGGGTACCGATACAACGAACTGTTTAATCGTTTCGTCACATATCAGTCCTCAAAATACAGAAATAAATATACCACAGAAATCAGCACGATGAGACGATCAAAACGGTATACAGATATTAGTGGTATGATTGAATTATAAAAATTCGAATTTTCTACTAGCGAAAAATGTAGAAAAAACGCAGAAAAATAAGATCGACGGAGCTAAAAAAGCCCGAATTTTGAAAAACGAAAAATGGCGTCTTCCTCAGAAGATGATTTACAATTTTTCTATACAAAAATATTTAGGTATTGAAAACATTTTATTTTCATCAATTCTTAACTGATTAAATTGAAATAAAATTACACACGAAAATAAACTTTCATATTTTTGGATGAAAATTTACCAGTTGCTCTGTTTAACTAGATGCGTTTCTAATATTAAATTTTTATTTCAAAAGTTTATTATTTAAATTTTCACAAAATTCAATTAGTTAAATAAATAAACGGTTAAAATTTACGGGTCGTTAAAAGGATGGACTTATTGAGACATTGAGTTATAAAAAGTATTTTTATAAAAACTAATTGTTAGTCCTTGAGATGATGTTTTTGATGACAACAACCTTAGAAATTGTTATAAAATATAAATACTAACATTATAGTTTAGATATATATGTATATGCAGGATTTAACAATGCAGGTACCAAGAATGGAGACTGTACAGTTTAAAGATTCAAGATTGAAGATATCAAGATTAAAGACTCATGAGTATCAAGATTATCAAGATTTCAAGATTTCAATATAAGTAATTTAGTTAGGAATTTTGTTAAAACTCCTACAAAAGCACTGACATCTTAAAATCCATTTTATTCGTGGAATGGAATCCACTTCGACCCGTTAAAGGGATGGAACCCTAAATAGGATGGAACCTACGATAAATCTAGTGGAACATTATTTTGTATCCACTAACTTTTATTCAAATGTTTTACAAAATTATATCTTGTTTTCAAAATGATTTCAAAATCTTCCTTTTAAAAGAATCAAAAACATCTATCCTATTTTTAAAATACTTTTAGCCTCAAAATAATCTTTATTTTCAATATCAAAGTATCCTTGGTTTTAAACTATCTTTTAATTATAATATATTTAACTTTTAATATTTATACTTAGATTTAAATACAAAATTATAGTAAAATTTAATACAAACAAAAATATTATTCTCTATTCTAATTTATATATTTTAACTATAGTTAAGTATATTTATAAAGTTTAAAATAGTTTTAATACAAGATAGAAGTAATTTTCAAAGAAATGCAAATTATCAAAAATAACATAGGCCTGTCGACAACCCCAAGATACCCTTATCGACAAGGTGACAGTTTATTTCAAAATTTTGAATTTCAAAGGAAGTGTCTATTCGTTATATCCTTTCACGAATAGACATGGCTGTTGTTCTACTATAAACAAGGGCTGTTTTGAACGAATTTGTATTCATATTTTTCTCTGATTTCGTTCCTCATATTCTTTCATATTTCTTTACATACATTTTTACCATTACTCTGCTGAAATCACCATTGAATCTAACTAGATCATTTCTAGTTTGATTCTCTATCACTATCTCAATAAGATCCCAGTGCTATTTAGAGTTATAGACTTCTCTGTAATAAATTAAGTGAGAAAAGGTGTGATGGTAGCCAGTAAAACCAGTCAAGCGAGAAAAGGTGTGATTGTAGCTTGGAAAACCAATTGGGTGAACTTGTTGCCCGTAAAATCAAGTATGTCTACCCAGAGGATTGTGAATCTGGAGTGATGTACCTCATGGCCTTGAAATCAAGGGTGTAATTGTAAGAATTGATTTTGAAAGGAAATCCATACTTGTGTTGCGGGACTAGATGTAGGGTAACTCCGAACCAGTATAAAATCCGGTGCGTTCTTTCCTTTATTGCTTTCACTTTATATCTACATCTTTGTTTGATTCTGTGATCATATCTGTGTCTGAATATTGCATACATTTGTGTTCAAATTAATATAAACTCAAAAAGAATTAGTAATTCCTTAAAATGCTATTCACCTCCTCTTTAGTGTTGATTCTAGCCTTAAGATCCGTAATCCGCATTTCCCACATTTGGTATCAAAGCAAAGTTTTCAAAGTTTTCATAATATGAATTTTGAAATTTTTTAAAATGGCGATTTTTTGTGATAAAATTATTAACACTATTTTCATATGAATATGTCACAGAATCATCATGATATTGTTGTTTAAAACTATATTTAGTTATTTTGAAAAGTCACTTGATTCTTTAAAAATTTATGTTGTTTTGCAGGAGAAGAGTTATGTCTAATGACCGTTGGTTAAAAGATACCAGACAATCATTCATTGATCAAGAAGAACAAATGGATATATAATGGCAATCGACAATGAAATGGGTACCAGATCAATACAAAACTTTTGGTTCTCATCTACAACTTTACTTGATACTATACTGCTCTCCATCTGCTTCGCAATGCCACTGGTTTTGTGCGAATCCGTCAAGAAATGACCAATTTATGGTCAAATGGAGTTTTGGTGAACAAAGAGAAAAAGAAAGCAAAATGTCAATGGAATTCTTCAAATTGCATCTAAATATTTGAGTATTTTATCCTATCTCCTTTTTTAGATTGTAGTCCTTGTTTCCACGGTCATTTTGATGGGTGGATCATCAAATTCCGATCAAAATTGAGTAAGATATGACAGTTTGAAGTTGGCTATCCAAAACTGAAGAACTATGTACGGGATTTTCTACATTTCTCCTACTGATCTGCCTATTGCACCACAATACCGTCCAAATTTGTCACCAAAATTTTACTAGATCGTAGCCCTTGTCGTGCTCTTCGATTTTCCACTAGTTTCATCCAATTCCGTTAAGAAACGAAGGAGATATGCCTTCTAGAAGTTTGATAGTATGTAGAAAAACGGGAAGAAGAGGAGGAGGAATTTTTATGAAAAGTGGTGGCTATAGGGCCTATTTATAGTCGTTGAATTGTCCATTCATTCAAAATTCTAATTCAAAGTTTTGGCGCCAAGTTAGTCAATCTACTAAATCATCTGCATCTTTCTCATATGGTCTTCAAATTCAGCAAATGAACATACTACGCTGATCAGAAAAACGAGCCCGTCACAATAGAACAGATCTTGTCGTCAAATTTTGAAAGATATAAATGTGTGGTTCATGGTAATGGAAGAACAACAAAGTTAGAAAGATGGAGGAGTGTAAAAAGTTGTACGCTTTACTATTATTTCATCTTTATTGTTGCATTTAGGAATATATACTTATGCATTTAGTTAGGTATAGAGATTTATCTCTTTTATAAGTTTTGATATTTTGGTCCATATATCAACACACCATATTTAAGTCTTTTAAAATGTGTTCCATTCAAATAAAATCTTACAACTAATTTATTACAACTATACTAAGTAGAAAAGCATACCTTCATTCATGATTTCAACTTTTCTAATGTTATTTTTACTTCTCATACTCTATTTCTTTTAAGATACTAATTTTATATCTTTAAGAAATTAATAAAATGAATTTAGAATGTTAGAATAAGGCTCTATTTATATATTTCTTCAATTAATAAGATTGCACCACATCATATGACACTTGTCATATAAGTAGATAGCGACATACATGCAAAATGTCACGTGTCATTACACTTGTTCTATAATAAAAGCACTTTTACATGCATAAATCCAAATGTCTTTACACATGTTTTTTCCATAATTTTTTATATTTTTTTAAGTGATTTAGTTATATTAACTACTTTAAAAAATTGGGTTAAAAATCAATTATTTACACGTTAAAATCTAGTCGTAAAATTAGTGTAAAATCATGTTAAAAACAAGCTCGGAATTTTAGATAGCATTTCTAAAATGCTTCTTTTGTTCTGTAATGTTTTGTAAGTACTGCAAATCCATTTTTATAGCATTTCTGTGCTTTGAAATGCCATAGAGTTTTCAGAAACTTTACACAGCATTTGATAAAAGCTACAGTTTCAGTTTTATACAGTTTCGAATATATTTTACTACAAAAGCTTTTTATAGCACTATTTGAATGCTGTTTTTCTTTATGAAACTTTAAACTATGTAAAAATGATATTTAAATTAAGTATTTTTCTCTATTCTTTTTAGTGTTAGTTTCTAACTTATATTAGAATATTTTAAAATTAATTTCATGTTTAAATGTTTTTAATAATTAATTAAATTTTTTAAAAGTAAGAGGCCTTAATATAACACATGTTTATTTTAGTTTTTCAATCTTTATTATTTTATTTAATATTTCATTATAATATTTTTTAAATTTAAAAGATGTTTGAACATGTTTTTAAATATTTAAACCAATAATAATTTGATATAAAGATTTTAATTAGTAAGTTAAATATTTTATAAACATGGAAGTTTGGATTCTTAAAAAAAACCAGGTTAAAATTTTTTTTAAATAAATTAAATAAGTAGGCTATTAATTTTTATAAAAACCATATTTGATCATATATATAGTTTAAATCTATATTTTTTTAGCAATTTGATTTTCATATTGAGTTTGATTACTACCTTTCATGAATATGTTATAGTTTTAATATCAGTTATTACTTTAAGCTCTTTTCTTTACTACTCTTTCAGTCTCATTCATTAGTTTCCTTAACCTAATTCTAGTAATTGGTGTGTACTATCTTTGTTTAGTTGAAGTGATTTATAATAAATAATTTGATATATATACATAATACAGACACACACACACATGCTTGTCAGTTAAATATTACTTATCACTCATGTTTATTGTAACAACCCGCATATTTATCGATTTTATATTTAAATATTTTATCGTTAGTCGGATTTTAGTCCGAAAAGCTACTTTTTGCATACGGTCGAATTAGGACTCGGGACCACTCCCATTGAGTTTAAAATGCCGTTTGCGACCTTTTTGAGTATAAGCTTCGATATGTTTGGAGAAAGTTGATTTTTGCTACTTTTTACTTTGGGTTTGGTTTTTGGGCTCAGCCCTATGTTAACTTATACTCCAAAACTGAACCACTCTCCCCATTCTCCCTCACTTCTTTCTCTTTTCAGTTTTCTTAGCTTTAATGGTGGGAGAGATTGGAAATTAAAACTCCAAAACTCTAGTTTCTCTTGCAAATCAAATTCCTAGCTCCAAACTCAAGAAGAACCCATTGGTAAGCTTCTCTTCTTCTTCTCCAACTTATTCTCTTACCAATTTCAGAAATTCCTAAACCTAATTTTGGGAATGTTCTTGTTTTGAGCATAGATTCAAGCTCATTTGGGTTGTGTTGAAGAGAGGTTGATTCTCCATTTGCTTTCAAGCTTCTTCTTGTTTGATTTTGTGAAAAGGTGAGATTTTCATCTCAATCTATAATTATCTTCGATTGTTAGGTATGAATTCCTAACACTTATTCGTGTGCAATTGATTTTGGTTTGGATTGAATTGGTGAATATTCCAATTTTTGGTGTTTTGGTCCAATTTATGAAAATCCTATTATGGATATTTGGACATTGATATTTGAGGCGCATCGAAGAGCCATAACGGCCGGGTAGTCGATTGACATGAACCCCTAGTGTCATTGCTCGAACTCGGTTGCGAATTGGTTGGGTTTGCACATCTTGTGCAAAGGCAGAAAAACTGCCTTAGCTCCAGTCAGTCGACTGGATTTCTAAGCCAGTCGACTGGCTGTAGCTAATATGCAGTATAAAGGCTTCCTGCAGAGCCTTGGAATTCTCTGTCAACTGCAGTCAGTCGACTGACTCACTGAGTTCAGTCGACTGACCTGCATCCCGAGAGTTTTTTGGGACTGTGATCAGTCGACTGAACTCAGTAAGTCAGTCGACTGACCTGCTTCTATTTGTCTCCTATGCCTATTTGAGCCTAGTTTCATTAGGTATCCAATTTATATCGATTCGTTTTGATTCCTAGTTGTTGTTATCACTTATTCGACTACGATGACTTCTATTTTGGAATTTTTGGAAATACCCATTTTGATGGATTTCGGATCGGTTTCTTGGATTTTTATTCACGTCTTTGAATGTGAATTTTGATGGATGATTGTTCTACAATCATTTTTGTGATTTGTCACTTTAAAAATATAAAGGTTTCAATACTAGTAGTAAATATCAAAACTCTTTCCTCAAAACGATTTAAACTATTTTCAATACCAAATTCGTTTATAAAACCGTTTTCCAATCTATTAGTATATACAAACCTTTACCTCACTCGTATGAGAAATCTAATTAAGCGACTTAGTAAATCAAGTGGTATGAAACGCTTGCGTTTACTTCGCCGGTTAATTCTTGGACTTGTTCGATTGAATCTCTTGTGACAATTTTCTAGTGGAGATTTACAGTTTGTTCGTAAATATTTAAGTTAAGCAAGTGGTTATGGGACATGAAGCTAAACTCATATATTTACTAGCTTAGTGTAATTGACACTTCTCGTTGATCATGACGATCATCTTTGTGATTTAGACTAGCAATGTGCGATGTCTCTTTGTCTGCGAGGGAGACTAAACCCCGTTTTGTGGAGTTTCGACTCAATTTGGTGGGGTAGCAACCCATGGTCTTCGGGCCGTTTGTGGAGCTTCGGCTCAATTTGTGATGGTTAGCGACCATGGAATTAGCATTCCGTTTGTGATACACGTGTTGGTGGGCTTTATGCTCCCGCTTGTGATAGGCCTCCCCCCCCCCTTTGTGATTTCTGGATTTCTTGTGTAGATTCCTAGAATTTGTGTTTCACCAATTTTCGTGATTTCCATTGATAAGTTTTATCAATATTTGTGCATTGGTGAATTTGTGTGTCATTGACTTTAGTGATTTCTGGATTTCTTGTGTAGTCTTCTGGAATTTGTGCGTCTTTGACTTTTGTGATTGACATTGAAATTATCGTCAATATTTATGGTATGGTGAACGAAATAAGGAGTATGACGTTTCTTTGATTCTTGTGTAGATTTGGTGACATTGATTAATCTCTTGATGATTATCAACTAAGTATATATATATATATATATATCACAGCTTGGCATTGTGATTATTATGTGTTTAGTCATATCTCTTATTCTATATCGTTTCATCTGATATTTATAGTTAGACTGATCCGTTTATTATTTTCTTATTAAATAATACTCGGGTCAGACCGAGATGTTACAGGTGCTTCTGCTGGACTTCTCATCCGGGATTAACTCCTTGACTTTTGGGTTAACTACTTAGATTAGTAGTTATTTTGTGGTATACATTTGAGATATAGACTCCTTAATGTATACTTATTCTTTTGTGTAGTTCGTGTAACTATTCTTTTGTGATATTGTGGATCTTTTTAGACCACTACTCTGATGTACACTTTCTAGTGTAATATTCATATCTTATTCCGCCTTTGTGATATGAATTGTCTGTGACTGATTTATGTTATGCTTATTTTTATATTTTTTTTCCGAAGGATTTATATAGCCACCGTGTAGTAGCTTTGAGTTTGTATCGGTATGTCGGATTTCCTCTTGAAATAGAATGCATGTTATATTATCTGACATATCGGTGCTCGCGCAAAGAAATTACACGGATGGTCGCTCCTCAACAGCCTTATTCTCCGTGCTAGTCGACAGCATTCACCGTAATGTTCTTTTCTAGCGTGGGTATAGAGGTGGGGTGTCACATTTATCTTATAATCTGGATGTCTCTTACCGTAGTATATATATCATCATATCATTCTGCATATTTTTTTTTTACTTCATTATCATTTTGTTTCATATTACATATCATTATGCATCCTATTTCATATCACATTTCATTACATATTACATCATAAATTACAATGCATGAAATATCATAATCATTTTCTTCACAAGTTGCACTTCATTTTGCATATTATCTCATGCTACATTGCATATGTCATATATTTCATACTGCATTACAAACTACATATTACATACATGTATACATAACGAGTGTATTTTATTTAGGAGGAGTTTTTAGTATTGTCTTATAATGTAGGATTATTAGTTTTTGATTTGTTTGGTATGTTTTGATTGACTTGTTTGACTTTATTGACTTGCTTGACTTGATTGACTTGATTGACTTGTCTGACTTGATGGACTTGTGTGACTTTTCTGACTTGATTGACTCGACTGACTTGATTGACTTGTTTGATTTGTTTGATTTATTTGACATGATTGGATTTGATGTGCGTGTTGATTGGATTGTTTGAAATATACTTATACATATTTATGTATTGAATAATTATAATATAATTATGTTATTGTCTTTCACATTTCATTTACTTTACTTTGTTCTAGTATTTGTTTAAGGGGGAAATTTTTATTTTTACGGTTTTAGGATGGTTTTTGTCGATGACAGAGGGGGGGGGATTATAAAATAGGATAGTATGTCATAGATTAAGGGGGAGTTATAGTGAATGTGAAGTATATTTTATAAACATAGGTTGTCATCATCAAAAAAGGGGAGATTGTTAGTCCTTGAGATGATGGTTTTAATGACAACAACCTTAGGAATTGTTATAAAATATAAATACTAACATTATACTATAGATATATATGTATATGCAGGATTTAACCATGTAGGTACCAAGAATGAAAACTGTACAGTATAGATATTCAAGACTGAAGATATCAAGATTGAAGACTCATGAGTATCAAGATTATCAAGAGTTCAAGATTTCAATATAAGCAATTTAGTTAGGAATTTTGTTAAAACTTCTAGAAAAGCACTGACGTCTTAAAATCCATTTTATTCATGGAATGGAATCCACTTCGATCCCGTTAAAGGGATGGAACCCTAAGTAGGATAGAACCTACGAAAAATCTAGTGGAACACTGTTTTGAATCCACTAACTTTTATTCAAATGTTTTACAAAATTATATCTTGTTTTCAAAATGATTTCAAAATCTTCCTTTTAAAAGAATCAAAAACATTTATCATGTTTTTAAAATACTTTTAGCCTCAAAATAATCTTTATTTTCAATATCGAATTATCCTTGGTTTTAAACTATCTATTAATTATAATATATTTAACTTTTAATATTTTTACTTAAATTTAAATATAAAATTATAGTAAAATTTTATATATACCAAAATATTATTCTCTATACTTATTTATGTATTTTAACTATAATTAAGTATATTTATAAAGTTTAAAATAGTTTTAATACAAGCTAGAAGTTATTTGCAAAGAAAAGCAAATTACCAAAAATAATATAGGCCTATCGACAACCTCAAGATACCCTTGTCGACATGGTGACAGTTTATTTCAAAATTTTGAATTTCAGAGGAAGTGCCTATTTGCCATATCCTTTCACGAATGGACATGGAAGTTGTTCTACTATAAATAAGGGCTGTTTTAAATGAATTTGTATTCATGTTTTTCTCTGATTTCATTCCTCTTCTTCTTCCACATTTCTTTACATACATTTTTACCATTACTCTACCGAAATCACCATTGAATCTAACTAGATCATTTCTGGTTTTATTCTCTATCACTATCTCAACAAGACCCTAGTGCTATTCAGAATCATAGACTTCTTTGTAATTAATTGAGTGAGAAAAGGTATGATTGTAGCCTGTAAAATCAATCAAGCGAGAAAAACGTGATTGTAGCCTGGAAAATCAATTGGGTGAACTTGTTGCCCGTAAAATCAAGTATCTCTACCTAGAGGATTGTGAATCTGGAGTGGTGTACCTCGCGGCCTTGAAATCGAGGGTGTAATTGTGAGAATTGATTTTAAAAGGAAATCCGTATTTGTGTTGCGGAACTGGATGTAGGGTAACTCCGAACCAGTATAAAATCCGGTGTGTTCTTTCCTCTATTGCTTTTACTTTATATCTGCATCTGTGTTTGATTATGTGATCATATCTTTGTCTGAATATTGCATACATTTTTGTTCAAATTAATATAAACTCAAAAAGAATTAGTAATTCCTTAAAACACTATTCACCCCTCCTCTAGTGTTAATTCTAGCCTTAAGATCCGTAATCCGCATTTCTCACACTATTTTGGTAATATTATGTAGATTTTAATAGTGTTTTAAAATATATTTTTAATAAATAGAGTTTATAGTTAAAAATTTTCAAAGAGTAATTTAACTAATAATAAGCATTTTAATAAATTCTGGCTTCGTCCCTTTTCGAGGATGAAAAGATCCAAAGGGGGGAGGAATGTGATAACCCAGTTTTTTGGGCATCTGATAATTGGTAATTAACAGATTTTAATTATTGAAAATACTGATGTATAAGTTCAACCAATAGAATTCTGATAATTAAGAATATCTGGATATAAATATTAATTTGATAATCTCCTGACATAATTATTTAAATTGGCAAAATTTATGTTTTCAAAAACAAATGAAAGATGTATTTGTTTATATATATATATATATAAGTAGGTTGTAAATGGAATTTGGATTTGAAATTCAAAAATAAATATCTTAAAAATAAATTTGATTTAAAAATTCTATATCTTAAAATTAATAAAATTTGTTTTCTAATATATATATAGACATATATATATATATGCGTGTATATATATATATTATTTGAAAGTTATGTTTTGAATTAAATATAATAATTTTCAAAAGCTACTTAAGGGATAAATTCTAATATATATGATTATTTATTAATGTATGATTTAACTTTAAAATCATTTACTTTAAAAAGTTATATAAATATAAATAATAGAAAATGAATTAATAAAAATATAAAACATATATATATTAGACTAAAATTGAAAATATAATATAAATTATATAAAAACATATAATAACATTTAATTAGCATGAAAATTACATACGTAAGTATTATAACATGAAGATAATACAAGCGTAAACCATATAGTAAGGAATTAAACAAGTGTTAGCTATTGCAAAACATGCAAAGGACAAGTGGCTTAATTTTTTAAAAACTGAAAAAAAAGGAAATTAATGCTATATATATCTAGCTCCTACACTTCATTTTCTTTCATACATTTCAAATCTTAAAAACCTGGAAACTAAAATCTCAAACCTAAAACAAATTAAAGCAAGCTATAGATGAGTAGCATCTCAAACTTAATCAAGTTTCAGACCATTTTTCAAAGATCAAAATCAAACAACAAAACAGGTTTTAAAACCTGAAGTAAAGTTCAGATCAAAGCAATTTTTAGTTTCAAGTTTTAAAGCCAACAAAGATTTCAACTACAACTAAATCAAGTTGATGTTCTGAAGTAAAGATCAAGTGCAATTTCAAACATCAGTTTCCAGTTAAAAGCAATTTCCAGTATTTCCAGTTTTCAAACTCAAAAGCAAGTTCCAGGCTTTTCTCTGTTTTCAAAATATCCAAGTGAGTAAACTAACATTTTAAACTTAAAATCTGTTTATAGATCTAGGTGTTTGTGATTGATACTTGAAGTTTGTTGTGAAAAATGTTTGTATAGATGATATACATATATGTGTACATGCCTGTGTTTAGATATGCATGCCTCTGTGCTTGACTAGCAGACACAAAATCAATTCAAAAATCAAAATACTCCTCATATAATCCATTATAGGTTATGATTTTAAAGGGAAGTTGTTTGTAATGATGTAATATTAATTTTAAAAATAATTTTCAAGAGAAATTATAAGGTGGTTATTTGGAAAAGAAATTTACAGTGAAATCTAAATCATATGATAAAAATCGACAAGCATAATTTCTTGTTTCACTTATATATTTAGATTTGTTACTGAAAACTATGATTTTTAATGATTATATCTCGATTTTTAAGATTGTGATTTATGAGAAATTATCGGTTGAACGGAATCAAGATTTTTTTCGAATTCCGGCGATCGATGGAAGATTGTGGGTCAGGATTGTTGTCGGAGATGGCATGTAGGTCGAGGAGTATAGGAAAATGGTTGGAGGTTTTTCTGATCAACGTGGAGGCACGGCAAGGAGGAATTAGGTTTAAGACCCGTTCGAGTCGACAATGTTATCATGGCGATTTCGTCGGTATAGCGGCATTAAGTGGGACTGGAGTAGTGAGAAAAGGTGCGTTGTCAAGTGGAGAAGGTCTGGACGTGATGGACAGGGTTCTGGTGGTCGGGTTTAGGCGGCGGAAGGTGATTTCAAGGAGCAGGTTTAGGTTCCGTGAGTGATCGTCTAGCTTGTTTTCGATTCAGGTGGTCGTGTGTGGTTCAGGGTGATCGGAATGAGGGAGAAGGTTGACGTTGACTTTCTAGCGATAATGTCGATGGTCGGAGTTGCTCCGATCATCCGTGGACGTGCACGCGTGCATCTGTGTGTCTGGTGTGGTTGCTGTGGGGTTTGAGAAAGAAGAGAGGGATGCCTCAGGTTTTGACACGGGAAAAATTTGGTTTAGCTCAAGTGGGCTTTCGGGTTTGGCTCGTGAGTGTTTTATGTTGTAACAACTTTAAAAATTTAAACAAACCAAGGTTTATAAAAAAAGAAAGGAAAAGAAGAAGAAAAGAAGGTAGGCTCGGGTTTGAGTAAGGTGGAAACATGAGATAGTCTCGGGTTTTCTCTAAAGTACTAATTTTTTTTAATACTAAAGTAATTCAAGTTTTAAACAAAATTTTCTTAATTAATCCTTTTAAGTAATAATTGTTTTGTTTAAGTTTAGGATTAGTAAAAGGTTTTAAAATGTATTCTTTTAAATTAATTAAGTCTAAGATATTTTATTTTATTTGTAATTAATTCTTAAATTTGTTTAATAATGTAATTAAGGAGTTAATTAAGGAAGGTAAAATGTTTTTAATTATTAATTAACTTAAAGGTCTTAAGTAAATTTATGGGTTAATGATAAATTAATTCCAAAGGTTTATTAAATAACGATTTTTAAATGATAATTAAAGTAATTAATTAAGATAAATGGTTTATCTTTTAATTAATTAAAGTCTTGAGCAATTAAAGGGTTAATTTGTTAATATGATTAATTAAGGAATAATTAATTACTTAAAGGGGTAATTACTTAATGTAAGTAATTAAAGGATAATTAATAATTAAAGGTTAATTAATTTATGATTAAAGGTTTATTAATAATTAAAGGATAATTGATTAATTAAGGTTAATTAATTAAGGTAAGTAATTAAAGGATAATTAATTAGTTAAAGGTTAATTAATTAATGCAATTAATTAAAGGGGAATTAATAAATGTAGGGATAATTTATTTATGTAAGTAATTAAAGATAATTAATTAAGGATGATTAAATTAATAACAATTGGTTTGCAATTAATTAATGTTAATTAAGCAGGATGTGAAGGTAATAAATTTATTTTGTGTTAATTAAATTAATTAGATTGGGTGATTAATTAATCTTGCTTATAGATGGTTAAATTGTATTGAATGTTTGGATCAATGTCTCTAGTCTGCTCATTTGTGATGTACTATGAAATGATATGTTTGGGGTTAAACTGTGATAATATGGGTTATATATCAGTGATGGATTGCTGTGTAAATTGACATCCTGCATTTATAAATTTAATTGTATTCACTTAAACAACTTAGACTAAAGATGGTATTAGATTCGAAGAGACCGGAGTCAGATATTAGCAATATTCGAAACCACTTTGATTAGTAATCTACAATAATTCTTTATAGATTTGATTTTAGAATCAAATAGGCTAGAATGCAATAAAATGAGTAAACTGGACCATTAAACTAAGTAATGGTATTTAGATATTGTTTTGTGAAACAAATGTTGTCTTTTGCAAGATAAGAACTCGTAGTGATGAGCGAGTTACCCTGGTTTTCAAATATGTTTTATAACTCTCTATTTTCAAGTTGTATGGGTTTACTCACGCTGGTTTCCAGCCTAACTTGGGTGTTACTTTAATGTAATGCTCGGGTCAGACCGAATATTACAGATTTACAGGTTAGGAAGTTCTGGAGCTTAGGTGGCGAGCTGGATGGCATGAACATAATGGAGTATATCCCGTTGTTTATTATTGTTTGTATTCTGGGACAAGTGAATTTTTAACTGTCCAGTTTATGTGTGAATGGTTGTACTATGATGTATTGTATATAAATTGATAGATACAGCTTTTCTTTGTATAAATGCTATTATTTGATATTATATTTTAATCCACTGCGAATGTGAGATTATGTGCCGTTGTTTTCTATTTCTTCTTCTACCACTTTTCTTCTTTACCCTAACAATCTGGAATTTCCAGCATTCGATTGCTCGGCACTTTTACAGTGAACGTATTAGTGTCAAATTTTCGAGGTCGAAAATTTTGGGTTGTTACACTTATGAATAAAATTAAAATTTCTATTCATTCTATTACACTTACAAATTTCAGTTATTGTCTTAATTTATTGTCTTAATTCTCATTAAGGTAACATTTAATCTTATTTAATTTTAAATTATTTCCAATTCAATTTAATAGACTATATAAATGGGTATCATATATTAGTGGTCACCATTAACCTTAACTCATATTCATATGGCATTTTATTGACATTTATTTGTAATTGACCAATTAAATTGGTAACAACAACAATTGTCACCATTATACATTTTTATAATATTTGTAAGTTCATTCCTTACAAACAATTATTATAACAATTCTCATTACACTAAATTTATGTCATTACCATTCATTACACATTGTTTTGCTAATAGATCAACATTTTAATTTATCAATTACCTTTTATATCCTATTATAAATTAATGCACATATTAATACAACATATATTATATTTCCTTACATAATACTGACTTTATTCAATTACCATTAAGTATATTTTATTTCTATAATTAATTCATATTTACATTCATTTCCTTACATTGAATTTATAACCAAATTATAACATTCACATTATTTCATTTATTGGTATTTCATTCAAATCATTAATAATTAGCTTTAATTTACATTATTACATTTCATTTTAGCGTTGATTTCATTATTAAATTACAAATTTTATTTCCTTCGATATTAAATAACAAAATATTATTAAGTTAGCAACTTTAATTATAGAAAATTTACAGATCGTTACATCATATTCTTACTTTATTTCAATTACTGGTTTGTTTACATATACTTTATTAGCTTTTCATTTGTTTCCATTTTCATCCCTGCAGCTTCATTTCATTTTTCAAATCTCATCTTCTATAGCTTCATTCCTCCAAACAAATTTCCATCTCATTTCTCTCTCTCTCTCTCTCTCTCTCTCTCTCTCTTCATTTTCGTCCACCTTCATTTTTTCTTCTTCCTCAAATATCCTTCTTCTTTTTTTCAAAGCTTCCCTTTTCTTATTCTTATTCTTCAAATGTTCTTCTTCTTTTTCAATGCTTCATTTTCTTTTTCAATTCTTCATCTTCTTTAAATTTTCTTATTCTTTTCCAAACATTCTTCTTTTTCCAAATCCTTTTCTTCAAATCCAATCTACACAAACTTCTCTGTCTCTTCCAAAACTTTCTATAAGAAATAGAAGATTAAGATAGCAAGGAGCAAATCAAAAGGAGGAAGCAGTAGTGGATCCAAATTCGACTAGAAAAGGGAAATCCATAAGGTGAGTGTTTTAACCCATTCATAACTACTAAATTATCTTATGTTAGTTAAATTGAATTTATGATGTGATTTGGAATTAATTGGTTGATGTTTGGTATATTTAAATTGTCATTCTAGTTAAATTTAACTTTTATTGCATTTAATCATCGTTTAATTTAATATTGAATTTATTTGTCAATTTAATACCTGTTAATGATAATCAGTTGCCTATTGATGTTTATTGGTTGATTTAGGTGATGATTGTGATGTGTGTTTAATTGTTGATATTGGATGATTTGATATTATATTTATATTGTTATAACACTGCAAATTTCCTTAGTTATTGCTAGAAAATCCCTATGGGTTGAAATGACACATACCCGAACGATCATATAGAATAGGAGAAAATCGTTATGGGTTTGAAATGGTAAACCCAAGCAATTTTCATTGATTTGGAAGTCTCAAAAGTAAGCGTGATAGAAAGCTATCCCAGGTGAGATCGTATCCCTTTTGATAGAGGTTATTAATCTCCCGGTCGTAAGGAAGAAGAAGACGAATTTCAGTCCACTGGTTTGTAGCTGTAGTAGTAAGCCTGTTAGGTAGGTTCTATTAAGCAAACCAATAAGTTAGTGATTCAAAGTATAGCCCTGGTGCCCTGCGAGTTCTACTTTTAGAGGATCTGCGAATTCCCCCCGCTTATTCCAAAACTTTCCAAGGCCCGCCTCACGGCATCCAAGTTGAAAGAGATCGAAGTTTAGACCTCTCTCTGTAGCTCTACCCATAGAAAAGATCATGAGAGAGGCGATCAGAATGGTACCCGAATCCATTTACGATCCCGAGTTTCCAGACACATCGCATTGGGATTTCGGGTTGAAATAATATATACCCGTAAATTTAAATTTTTACGGATTGAAATAATAAATATCCATATCACTTGACCATATGGTAGAGAATTATATACGGACACTGGATTGGTTAAATTTAACGATTTTAAAACCCTTAAATCTTAAATTGGATTAAATGATATTTTGAAGGAAATTGATTTATATAAATTAAATTATTTTGAAAATCCAAGTTTGAAGGTTGGAATTGGGAAATGGTTTAAATTGAAATTCTAAAGTATTTTAATCTATTTAAAGTATTTTAACCCATTTTAATCTATTTTAAATCTATTTAAAGTATTTTAACCCATTTTAATCTAATTTAAATCTATTTAATTTATTTTAATCTATGTTAAACTATATTAAACTATTTTAATCTATTTCAACTTATATTAATCTATTTTAAATTATATTAATCTATTTTAATCTATATTAAACAATATTAAACTATTTTAATCCATTCTAAATTATATTAATTATTTTAATATATTTAAACTATATTAATCTTTTTTAATCTATTTTAAACTATATTAATCTGTTTTAATCTATTTTAAACTATCTTAAACTATTTTTAAAACTATTTTAAACTATCTAAACTATTTTTTGAATTTCTGGTTTGTAAAGTGGATGTTTTATATTTAAATCCTTGATTTTTAAGTAGAATACGATTAAATGATGTTATAATATAAGTAGGGATTAAAGTGACATATTTGTGGAATATGATGATTTTAAATGGATTTAATCGATTTTGGAAATATGAATTCGAAAGTGATATGATTTCAAATGTGATATAATTTCGAAAGTAAATATGATTTCGAAAATGATATGGTTTTGAGAATATGATAATTTGACATATGAAACGGTTTTGGAAATTTAAAAGAACCATCCGGCGTGAAATATGCATTTGGTTGTTAAAGAGACCAGAATAAGATATTGTCATGCTCTCTGCCAATACCGAAAGCCACTTTAACAACTGTGTAAATGGTGGAGATTCTAGAATGAAGTAGGATGGTTTTGGTGTTCGATTATTTATGAGGTCACAACTGTGTAAATGGTGGAGATTCTAGAATGAAGTAAGGTCACAACTCCGATCGGACATGCTTCATCGATACCATATTATGACTTTGTGGTTGATTTGGTGGCCACCTCTTGATTTGATTATGGAGTGTGTTCTGAGGTGGGCAGTAGTACTTGCTATGCGTTATCATTCGCCCGGTTTTGCAAAACGGTAGAGTACTACCCTGGCATTGCCTCGAGTGCCGTGTTCAGATTCCCTATCGAGCCTCTTACGAGTTTGTTTTGTACCATGCCTATGGAGTGCCTTCTGGGTAAACCTCACGGAGGAGCTTATGGTACTATATAGATTATGGCAATGTATAAAATGTGTTAAGGGGGATATGGGTAACGCCTTAATGCTATTTTAATACTTTACTGTAGACACTATTATAGCGTATTGTACTATGTATGTAAATAGTTTAACGGATCATTAGGAGATGGAAATCCCGAACATCTCTTAAGTTACTGCACTCACGTTATACACTATATAAGAGATGTCAAACCCCGTAAACATCTTCGACGCCATTACACTCATATTTATTTGCTGTTGATTTAACTTACTAAGATCTTTTAGTTCCGACTCGAGTGTTTTATCTTTTCATTACCTCGGGTCAGTCTGAGCTTTTCAGTGTATTGCAGAATACTTTTCTGGAGGACAAAGGTGAAGATTTAGTACTATTACTATTTATTATATCCATACCACTACGTCATGTTATTCTGCCGCATTGTTATTTATTTATGTTGTATGTAATTCTGATTCTGTATTGTAAAAGTGTAATCAAATGTTATTTGTAAAACAGCTTCATAAATTGTTTATTTGATTATTATATTTTGTCTTTCCGCTGTGAGATTCTGCGTTACTTCTTTCTTTCTTTGCTTTTTCTTATTTAACCCATAACAATCTGTCCCTTTGAATGATTTGAGTCTGACGTGTGCGGTTTATCATCGATTTAAACTGTCCAAAAATGCAGGTTGTTACATAACAAATCATTACAAGTATAAAAGATGATACTGAGAGAACAAAGAAGAATAAAAAGAAGAAAAAGAACACATAAAAAAGGAAGCTGCAGGCAATGATACAAAGACCATAAAAAACTCAAAGTGTCCACCTAAAGACACCAAGCAAGCCAGGCCAAGAAAAGTCAGAGAGAAATCACATGAAGGATACCAAGAAAATTCATAAAAACTCTAAATAACCCAACTTAACAGCATACAAGAAAGCATGATGACCATTCTTGATACCCATCACCATCAAATGCAAAAAGAAAACAACAACCTATGGAGGGTGAAACAACCCGACTAAGGCACGAAAGTGATTATGTTTAGAGGAAATTTTTCCTGAAAACACATGAGAATTTCATTCAGCCCAAATCATGCGAACAATGTTTGAATATGCGCTTATATGTTTTGTCTGATGATAATAAACATATATATTCATTTAAATGTATTTGGTAATGTACTATTTTGTTTTTCATAGATTAAATAAATATTTGTTGAATAAAATAAATTACACAAAATTTGAATGGAATTTGAATTCAAACAGAAATTTTATTCAAACAAATATTTATTACAATCTTGAATAGTACAAATTCAAGCTCTCACTATACATATACATTTTTGAATACATCACAATTCAATTTACATTAATAACCTCACTACATGTCACTCACACTCGTATTTTGTCTTCAACTGCATTCCAGTTTGAATCCAGCATCTGAGCAATCTGCAAAAATATTCACTAACGTAGTAAAATTGAAAAAGAAATATTTTTGCAATATAAAATGAAATATGATTTTTGAAAATATTATTTGCCTCAGTTATTTGGGTTGTTCGTCATCATTCACATTTGAATTCGTCACACACGAATAACAACCCTAGTTTTCTAGCAATTTATTTCTTTTATTTGTTTGAATCTTGAAATTTATTTTAAATTGATTAAATCATTTCCCAAAAGTCTAAACATAAATTGAAGTTTTGAAGTTTTTAAATTTTGATAAAAGACAACTCAATTCGTAATGTTAATAAAAATGAATTTTGTATATTTAAAATACAAAAAAAAAAAAAATTTGTAAGCGAATTTAATTTAAGTAATAACTTTGTAAAATTCAGTGTTTTACAGACTGTTAAATTTCGCATTTAAAAAGGGCATGCATTGTAATGATATAAGTAACGTAAAAACGTATAGATTAAAAACGTTACTTTTGTATAAATTTTTGGGTCTATTGTAATGCGTCAGTTTGGCGTATTTAAAATAAAATTATTTCAATATCTATATGGATTAATAAATCAGTTAGGAGATTCCCACTACTAATATTGTTTTCAAAATCGTGTTTCCCTTTCACGCAAATATCATCTGGAAAGAAATCAAACTTGTTTTCCTTGCGCGTGACATATCAGTGAAATTTATTTCCTTTAACATCTTTGTCATTTGCCCCTTTATAGAGATTTTATTTAAAAACTTTCACAAATAAATTTTATTCCACTTTCCATTCATTCCTCTCAATCAAATATAATTGCTTGCCTTCTAAAATTCAATCAATCAGAAAATTTAAATTCTTACCATTTTCTCTCCGTGACATAAATCAGCGCATGCATTCAAATCTGTCCTTGAAGTAGCATCCAAAGAATTTAAATACTTGCTGATTCTTTGTATATAAACCACTCAGCATAAATTTCAAAATCCACGTACAAAACGTTCTAAGATTTGGGAAAATCTTACTTGCTGTTTTCTTTGCCTGGAACCAGAGTATTCACGTTCAAATTTTTGAACGTACGCAATTTATTCCTTTATCCATCCATTGTGTAGGCGAAAATCATAGATATGCCGAGATATGTTGCCATTTTTCCACCTGATTTTTTTCTTGCATGCCGTTCCTATTTCCCATATTTGACCGAGTGCCTTGATTTTTGCACGTATATATTATTTTTCTTGCGTGCAAAGCAACTTCCCATTATAAATATGCCAGCTTAGTCCAAATTTTTCTCTGTATCTTAAATCACTTCACCTCCTTCGCATAGCTACAGCTTCTTCTCCCTGCAAAAAGCTTCTTCAGGTATTGATGCCTAAATTTTCAATCCTTTTTATTCTACGTTGTTTTTTTCTGGTTTCACTTTCCACTGTCCCATTGAAAGGCTCGGCGCTCACCATCTTCACGACCTGCCTAGGCTCCTCCGACACCTCTTCAGTATAGTTTTCCCCTACAGCCTATACTTACCCTCTCCATACTAGCTTGGAAACCAAGAAAAGTTCCCAGACAAAAGTTGTATATAAATAGCACAACATCTTTACTTCAGCACTTAAAAAGTTGACATAGTTTCTTTGAGTTAGCACATAATAGGAATTCACAATCACTGTATCATTGATCTTTTGAGTTCCTCATATTAGATTCAGTTCACTCAAGCTAATATGGATTCGTTAATGGATAGCACAAATTTTAGTTGCTTTAAAACAATAGTATTGTGGTTCCTGAAACTCATTTCGGGTGAGGGACAAGGCCATGCAAGCATGGGCCGAGAGTTTTTTTTTTTGATGAGCTTCAGCTTACGTTTAAACAAAAAAAAGAAGAAGAAGAAGAAGAAGAAGAAAAAATAGAGTAAATTGTTATAAAGGCATAGGTAACGTACCCTTATAGCCAAGCCTGCATTTGAGTATGACCGAGCCCTGAAGTTGGTCCAAAACTTTTGCCCCTCTAGTCGCATGCTGTTGTATAAGTGAAGATTTTAAAAAGGGAGATTGATATATTTTAAAGAAGAGTAAGAAAAAAAAAACAGAGAGAGAGAGAGAACATGCACACAACGTTCCCTTATATGCCCATGCACAGCCGAGCCTTGCTATAGTGACGTGCCACCTGATGTTATAAATTTATGCGTGCGTGTATAGGGTGTATGTGCGTAGCATGTTGGACGGAGTATCGTGTTATATATCCCATTGTTTGAAAACTTCGTGTTCAGAATGATTTATCTAGGCCGAGCCTTTGGAGTTGTGGTCGGGGTGTGGTGAAGTGGGCGAGAAAATTCAGTCATTTATCCTTTTATTTTATATATATAAGAAAAAGGAATCGTTCCAGTTGTTATATAAAATTTTGCTTTTAACCATGATTGGATTCGCGTAATTAGTTATTCTTTTTATTTGTTCAAGATCGGAATCAGAGTGTTACATCTGTTGAATTTTGATCGTACGCTTTCCGGTAGATAGTCGTTATTTCGCATCAAAATCTTCAGCTTTGGAAAGGTGAGTATTTTCACTAGACAAACATACCTATATATCTGTGAATTATCGCAAGTGTATTTGTAAAGTATTTATTAAATTTTATCTGTCTGAAATATAACGTATGATGTTAGACCCCATTTTAAATTGACACTTCATCAGTTGTTTATCTATTGTAATATTATTGCAGTTATACTATGTAATGCTTATTTACTGATTAAATCATCACTGTACGTTCCCTGTAAATTTGAGATCGTTATAGGCTGAAATGATAGGCCTGAACGATAATCATTTGTTCATTTATTTAATTGTTTAATTATTTATTTGTTAACTTGGGATTGCGGGTTTGAAATGATAGAACCCGGATTTTTGTAAATTGCGGATTGAAATGATATAAATCCGTATCACTTGACCTAGGCTAGAAAACTATATACAGACCCGTGGTTTATATAATATTTTTCTGAAATGTTTAAAAATATTTTAAATGGGAATTTATAATATTCTGGTTCAAATGTATTTAAAGGATTTTTATAAAATTATAATGATTTTTGAATAAGTCAAAATGTTAAATAAATAAATGTTTAAGTAAAATTTTTGGAATATAACTTATTTTGGGAAATTCTGAAATTTTGTTAAAAGTGAGCTTTAGTTAAGAAAATAATTGATAATAAGTTATATATGGGAATTTAAAATTTGATTGTTAAGTTAATAATTTATTACAGCACTTAAATGCTGTCTTTTATAAATAAACTGTTTTGACTTACAGACTTTAGGTGGCATTTCATAAATGCTACGGAAACTGAATTTCCAGATTGTTTAAAATAAATGGAAATAATCTTTGGGGAAAAAGGCTTAAATTTTGGAATTTAATATGTAATTAATAAAAATAAGGTATTGATTTTAAATGGTTTTAAATGGAAGAATTTAACTTTTAAATGTGGGTTGAAAGGCAATTAATTCCTAAATAAATTGAATAAATTTAAATGGTATTTTATATGAAATAAAATGAATGATGTTTAAATAAATGATGTTGAAATGATATTTGATGTTGAAAGGTATTTGAAATTTATTTTGATTATTAAAGTATAAATACCATTTTAAAAGTTGTAACCACGGGTTATAATAACGTTTGGTTGTTAAAGAGACCGGGATCGGATATCTGGCATACTCTCTATCGATACCGAAAACCACTTTGACAACCGTGTACGCGGTGGAGATTCCAAAATGAAGTAGGATGGTGGTGACGTTTCCTTTAAGGCAAATACGTGGACCCGACTCCCGTGAGTTGGCGTAAGGTGGCTAAAACAGGAGCGATTCTCGGATTAATGAGGTAGCACCTCTGATCGGACGCACTTCTTCATATGCTATGCTATTACTTTTGTGATTATTTTGGTGCGCACCTTTGATTTGGAATTGTTGTTCGAGGTGGGCGGTAGCCGCGGCTATGCGTTTCCACCGGTCCGGATAGCAATTGGTATATCTACCCTGGCATTGCCTAGTTGTGTCGTGTCACCTACCATAGCGAGCCTTATACGATTTTAGTTTTGTACCATACCAATGGAGTGCCCTCTGACGACGCCCATTCCGGGGGAGATTACGGTACTGTATAGACTATGGGAATATATTATGTGTTAAGGTGGAAAATGTAAAGCCTTAACGCTATTTAAAAGTAAGTTTATTTTAATATAGACACTATTATAATAGCGAAGTATTTCTACATAGTAAATAGTTTAACGGATCCTTAGAGGATGGGCGGTCCCAAGCATCCTTTAAGTTACTTGCTCTATATTACAGTACACTTGAATTAGCTTACACTATAAGTATGTATGTCCTGACTCGAGTGTTTATGTTTTATTTTACGCTCGGGTCATCCTGAGTTGCAGTTTCAGCTTTCACCCCGGAGCTAGGATATTCTGTAGATCTTTCGAGCTGTCAGCAATCTTCAGTCTATATCTTATTTATGTAATCGAGACTTTGGAATATTTGGATTGTTATTGATGTTTTAAACTGTATTGGAGATTTTAAAACTATGTAATTTCTAGTTGGTTGAGATTTTTATAGTGGCTTCATGAACCACTAAGTATTTTAAATTCCGCTGCAAGTTTTCTGATATCTGTGTCTGTGGTTCTGTGATTTGATTTCATTTGCTCCTAATTTATTTACAATCTATTTTTTTGAACTATTCAAGCTTGACATGTTTTATATATTGTCGAATTTGAATGGTACAAAATAGTGGGTCGTTACAGTTGGTATCAGAGCCAGGTTTAAGGAGCAAAAACTCATTAGAGATAGGGTAGCAATACCCTAGAATGAGTGAAGTCAAATTCTAGAATCCTTTCCTTGTGAGAGAGCATATTTTAAAGTATAAAATGATTTTCAAACAGGTTTTTCAAAGAAATATTTTGATATAAAAATTTCCTGTTTTAAGGTTAAATTTTCCAACTATTTCTTTCCTTTTTCCCATCGTATAATTAGAGCCTTTATTAAATGCTTGTCCAAGTTAAACTTTATCTTATCTAGAAAATCTTGACATCTATGTTTTCCCTTTGTCCTTAAATTCATTCTTGATGTCTCAGGATGAATCAAGGAAATATTAGAGGTAGGGGACGAGCTGATGCCCCAGCTCCTCCACCTGCTGCCCCTGTTAGATTTACTAAGCTTTGCAAGGATTATACTAAGCTGGGTGGCACTAAATTCATGGGTTCAGAAACCATAATAGAAGCTCAGCAGTGGTTACGAGACTTGGAGAGAATCTTCTCCTGTCTTGAAATCACCAATGCCCAGCAGAGACAACCGGCGGCCTGGCAGATGAAGGGAGCCGCTTTAAATTGGCGGCTATCAATTATTGCTCACACTAATGAGGCTGACCTCACTTGGGAGCAATTTAGGTATCTTCTTCGGTTGCCCAAATTAGGATTCAAATTTTTCCATTTTAGAATCTGTCTTATCTCTCTTATCGTGCTTTAGGGAGGCCTTTTTGGTCAAATGGATGCCCGAAGCGGGCAAGTCTCAGCTCTATCGAGAATTTATGGATCTGAAGCAAGGCGATATGTCCTTCACGGAATACGAGAGAAAGTTTAATGAGCTCTCCCAATACGGCCTGAATTTGATAGGCACCCCGCTGAAGAAGAACGAGAAATTTATCGCTGGTGGCCGCCCCGAGTTCTACGATCGACTTATTCCCCACGTGCACGGGACGTTCACCGCTTTGATGGACATGGCTCTCCGGTACGAGAACCCTACCTCTAGGGCCACTCCAGCTGCCTAGTCTGCACTGGCTCAATCTTCTGGAAATTCCAAGAAATGGAAGTCCAACTTCTACCGTCATAAGAGGAATAGGACTCAAGGGCTAGGATCATCGTCTTCTGCATCTCAGAGGCCTACTGTAGATCTTTCTACCATCACCTGCCATAAATGCCATTAGAAGGGGCACTACGCAAATAGATGTCCTACTTTGGGTGCTGTTATTCCACCTCCTTCTCAGTTTGCTAGACGAGACCTCTGCCACATCTGCCTCCAGCTGGGACACTTCAAGAAGGATTGCCCTACTCAGAAGAAGGGCACGACATCAGGGATCTTTGCGGTGACTTCTGCATCCTCTCCAGCTCCACAGCCTGCACCTGCACCCACTCCAGCTCCTAGCGACTCTCAAGGTACACTTCAGGGTTCTTTTACTTTGTTTAAATCTCCTGTCCGTGTTTTATTCGATACCGGAGCTTCCCACAGTTTCATCTCGTCGGATCTCTGTAATAAATTTGAGCATCTCCTTTCGCCTGAGTTTTCTTCTGTGACTTTATGTGTTTCAAATCCCATCGGTGGGCCTGCAAATCTTGATAGGATTTGTAAGCAAGTAAAGCTCCTCCACTTCCAGCAGTGTTTCACTGGTGACTTCTATGTTTCGGGGTTCGACGCTTTCGATCTTTTGCTTGGAGGCGATTGGTTAGGTAGGCATGACGCAGATATCTCTTGTAGTTCTCGTACTGTTGCCCTTAAAGATGATTTAGGAAATCCATTAGAAATCCAGTGTAAATTGCCTCAAGAGTTTGCTGGTAGCTTCATTTATTCTCTCTATATTTTCCATGGTGATATTGAGTCCACTCCGGTGGTTAGATTATTTCCCGACGTATTTGGTGAAGTCACTTCTTTACCTCCGAAGCGGGAAATTGATTTCCGTATCGATCTCGTCCCTAGAGCGCGACCTGTAGTTCTCCCACTCAGAAGAATGGCACCACGCGAGAAGATCGAATTAAGGAATCAGATTCAAGATTTGTCCTCTAAAGGTCTGATCATACCTAACTTCTCAGAATGGGGAGCAGCCGTTGTTTTTGTCACAAAATCTGATGGTTCCCTCCGGATGTGTGTTGATTACAGGGAACTGAACAAGCTTACTTTGAAAAACAGATATCCTATGCCCCGCATCAATGATATGTTCGATCAACTCTATGGAGCGACTGTTTTCTCTCAGCTTGATCTAGCCACTGGTTTCCACCAGCTTAGAGTTGCTGAGGAGAGCATTCCCAAAACCGCTTTCCGTACTGAGAACGGGTTCTTTGAATGGCTTGTTATGCCTTTTGGGCTGACTAACGCTCCTGCTTTCTTCGTCGACTTGATGAATCGTGTTTTCCGCGACGTACTCAATGAATTCGTTCTAGTCTTCATTGATGATATCCTTGTGTTCTCCAAATCTGAGGAAGAGCTTAAATCTCACTTGAGCTTTGTAGTGGGGACTCTTAGGAGTCACCGATTAAAAGCTAAATTCTCTAAGTGTCATTTCTGGGAAGAAGAAGTCTGATTCCTTGGGCATATTGTCTCTAGGGAAGGTGTTTCTGTTGATCCAGTCAAGATCGCTGCGATCAAGGATTGGGATGAACCTAAGACTCCAACTGATATTCGTAGCTTTTTGGGCCTTGCCGGTTACTACCGAAGGTTCATTGAGAAATTTTCTCGGATTTCTGCACCTCTGACTGCTTTGACTCGAAAGAATGCTAAGTTTATATGGAGCAATAAGTGTAAAGCTGCATTCCAAGTGTTAAAGGATAAGCTCACATCCGCACCAGTGCTTACCGTCCCAAATGGAAATGAGAGATTAACGGTATTTACCGATGCTTGTCGAGAGGGTTTGGGAGCAGTATTAATGCAAGATGGGAAGGTAATTGCTTATGCAAGTCGACAATTGAAGACCCATGAGGCTAATTATGCTGCTCACGATTTAGAATTGCTGGCGGTGGTTTTTGCTCTGAAACTTTGGAGACACCATCTTTTGGGGGCTAAGTTTGACCTCTTCACCGATCATCAATCTTTGAAATATATCTTTTCCCAGAAAGATTTGAATCAGAGGCAAGTACGGTGGCTCGAGTTTCTAGCTTCTTACGATCTTGACATCAACTATACTCCTGGGAAAGCAAATGTTGTGGCGGACGCGTTGAGTAGGAAGAAGTCCTTATTATGCCAGCTTATTGTTTCTTCTCCCCTTTTGGACCGTATCAAGGCTAAGCAGGATGAGGATAGGATCATCAGATTGATCAAGGAGAAGGTTCGCAGCAGGGTTGGTAGTAGTAATCTTGTTGGTAGTGGAGCCCAGATTGATGATAAAGGGGTTTTAAGGATTAATAATCGGATTTGTGTCCCGAATGTGGATGGTTTAAGGCAGGAGTTACTTCGGGAACATCATCAATCCATACTTTCCATACATCCCGGTGTAGCGAAGATGTATCAGGATTTGAAGAAAATCTACTGGTGGAAGGGAATGAAGCGCGATGTCTCTATTTTTGTGAGTAGGTGTGCGACTTGTCAGCAAGTCAAGGCGGATCATCAGAAGATACCAGGATTGTTGCAGCCTCTTGAGATTCCCGATTGGAAGTGGGAGCAAGTTTCTATGGATTTTATCGATGGATTACCGAGATCTAGGAAAGGAAATGAGAGCATCTGGGTTATCGTGGATAGACTGACTAAGTCCGCACATTTTATTCCAGTCAGATCTACTCGTACGGCTTCGAGTTTATCTGAGATTTATATGAGGGAGATTGTTCGCCTCCATGGCGTTCCCCTTAGCATAGTTGGTGATCGAGACCCTATCTTCACTAGTCAGTTTTGGAAAGCGTTCCAAGAATCCTTGGGTACTCGTTTGAACCTGAGCACCGCTTACCACCCACAAACTGACGGTTAAACAGAGAGGGTAAATCAGATTCTTGAGGATCTTCTTCGTGCTTGCATCTTGGATTATGGAGGATCTTGGGAAGATCATCTCCATCTTGTGGAATTCACCTATAACAATAGTTATCAGGTATAAATTCCAATCCTTTGTTCTTATCTTATCTTATTCCCTATCTATCTCATTCTACCTTTTCAGGCTAGTCTTAAGATGTCCCCATTTGCTGCTCTATACGGGAGACCATGTAGATCTCCTTCTCGTTGGATTGAATCCGGTAACTGCTTAGTTCTTGGCCCCGAAATGATTTTGGAAGCCTCAGAGAAAGTGGAGGAGATTAAGAAAAGGTTAAAGGTTGCTCAAGATAGACAAAAGAAGTACGTGGATCGTCGTAGAAGAAGCTTGGAGTTTGCTGTTGGTGATTTGGTTTTTCTAAAGGTTTCCCCTTTGAGAAATGTGGTTCGGTTTGGGCGTAGAGGAAAGTTGGCCCCTAGGTTCATCGGTCCATTCCGTATCTTGGAGAGGATTGGATCTCTTGCTTATCGACTAGATCTACCCGAGAAATTTGCTGGAATACACAATGTGTTTCATGTATCCCACCTTCGTCGCTGTCTTCACGATCCATCTCTTATTATCCTTCCTACTGCTCTTGATGGTTTGGACATCGAGCCTGATCTAACTATTGAAAGAAAGCCGCTTCTTATCGTCGATCGAGGTACGAAACAGCTTAGAAGAAAATCTATCCGATTGGTCAAAGTGCAATGGAGCACGAATGAGCGAGATTGCACATGGGAGACGGAGGAGAGCATTCGTGCTTCGGATCCTGAATTATTCGTTTAAGGTACTTTGTTTTGTTATCTTATCTTCCTTTGTTTTTCCTTCTTTCGTTCCTTTTCGAGGACCAAAAGTCCTGAGTGAGGGAGAGTGTAACAACCCTAGTTTTCTAGCAATTTATTTCTTTTATTTATTTGAATCTTGAAATTTATTTTAAATTGATTAAATCATTTCCCAAAAGTCTAAACATAAACTGAAGTTTTGAAGTTTTTAAATTTTGATAAAAGACAACTCAATTCGCAATGTTAATAATAATGAATTTTGTATATTTAAAATACAAAAAAAAATTGTAAGCGAATTTAATTTAAGTAATAACTTTGTAAAATTCAGTGTTTTACAGACTGTTAAATTTCGCATTTAAAAAGGGCATGCATTGTAATGATATAAGTAACGTAAAAACGTATAGATTAAAAACGTTACTTTTGTATAAATTTTTGGGTGTATTGTAATGCGTCGGTTTGGCGTATTTAAGAAAAAAAATTATTTCAATATCTATATGGATTAATAAATCAGTTTTGAGATTCCCACTACCAATGTTGTTTTCAAATCGTGTTTCCCTTTCACGCAAATATCATCTGGAAAGAAATCAAACTTGTTTTCCTTGCGCGTGACATATCAGTGAAATTTATTTCCTTTAACATCTTTGTCATTTGCCCCTTTATAGAGATTTGATTTAAAAACTTTCACAAATAAATTTTATTCCACTTGCCATTCATTCCTCTCAATCAAATATAATTGCTTGCCTTCTAAAATTCAATCAATCAGAAAATTTAAATTCTTACCATTTTCTCTCCGTGACATAAATCAACGCATGCATTCAAATCTGTCCTTGAAGTAGCATCCAAAGCAATTAAATACTTGCTGATTCTTTGTATATAAACCACTCAGCATAAATTTCAAAATCCACGTACAAAACGTTCTAAGATTTGGGAAAATCTTACTTGCCGTTTTCTTTGCCTGGAACCAGAGTATTCATGTTCAAATTTTTGAACGTACGAAATTTATTCCTTTATCCATCCATTGTGTAGGCGAAAATCATAGATATGCCGAGATATGTTGCCATTTTTCCACCTGATTTTTTTCTTGCATGCCGTTCCTATTTCCCATATTTGACCGAGTGCCTTGATTTTTGCACGTATATATTATTTTTCTTGCGTGCAAAGCAACTTCCCTTTATAAATATGCCAGCTTAGTCCAAATTTTTCTCTGTATCTTAAATCACTTCACCTCCTTCGCATAGCTATAGCTTCTTCTCCCTGCGAAAAGCTTCTTCAGGTATTGATGCCTAACTTTTCAATCCTTTTTATTCTACGTTGTTTTTTCTGGTTTCACTTTCCACTGTCCCATTGAAAGGCTCGGCGCTCACCACCTTCACGACCTGCCTAGGCTCCTCCGACACCTCTTCAGTATAGTTTTCCTCTCCAGCCTATACTTACCCTCTCCATACTAGCTTGGAAACCAAGAAAAGTTCCCAGACAAAAGTTGTATATAAATAGCACAACATCTTTGCTTCAACACTTAAAAAGTTGACATAGTTTCTTTGAGTTAGCACATAATAGGAATTCACAATCATTGTATCATTGATCTTTTGAGTTCCTCATATTAGATTCAGTTCATTCAAGCTAATATGGTTTCGTTAATGGATAGCACAAATTTTAGTTGCTTTAAAACAATAGTATTGTGGTTCCTGAAACTCATTTCGGGTGAAGGGACAAGGCCATGCAAGCATGGGCCGAGAGTTTTTTTTTTTTAATGAGCTTCAGCATACGTTTAAACAAAAAAAAAAATAGAGTAAATTGTTATAAAGGCATAGGTAACGTACCCTTATAGCCAAGCCTGCATTCGAGTATGACCGAGCCCTGAAGTTGGTCCAAAACTTTTGCCCCTCTAGTCGCATGCTGTTGTATAAGTGAAGATTTTAAAAAGGGAGATTGATATATTTTAAAGAAGAGTAAGAAAAAAAAAAGAGAGAACATGCACACAACGTTCCCTTATATGCCCATGCACAGCCGAGCCTTGCTATAGTGACGTGCCACCTGATGTTATAAATTTATGCGTGCGTGTATAGGGTGTAAGTGCCTAGAATGTTGGACGGAGTATCGTGTTATATATCCCATTGTTTGAAAACTTCGTGTTCAGAATGATTTATCTAGGCCGAGCCTTTGGAGTTGTGGTCGGGGTGTGGTGAAGTGGGCGAGAAAATTCAGTCATTTATCCATTTATTTTATATATATATATATAAAAGGAATCGTTCCAGTTGTTGTATAAAATTTTGCTTTGAACCATGATTGGATTCGCGTAATTAGTTATTCTTTTTATTTGTTCAAGATCGGAATCAGAGTGTTACATTTGTTGAATTTTGATCGTACGCTTTCCGGTAGATAGTCGTTATTTCGCATCAAAATCTTCAGCTTTGGAAAGGTGAGTATTTCTCACCAGACAAACATACCTATATATCTGTGAATTATCGCAAGTGTATTTGTAAAGTATTTATTAAATTTTATCTGTCTGAAATATAACGTATGATGTTAAACCCCATTTTAAATTGACACCTCATCAGTTGTTTATCTATTGTAATACTATTGCAGTTATACTATGTAATGCTTATTTACTGAGTAAATCATCACTGTAAGTTCCCTGTAAATTTGAGATCGTTATAGGCTGAAATGATAGGCCTGAACGATAATCATTTGTTCAATTATTTAATTGTTTATTTGTTAACTTGGGATTGCGGGTTTGAAATGATAGAACCCGGATTTTTGTAAATTGCGGATTGAAATGATATAAATCCGTATCACTTGACCTAGGCTAGAAAACTATATACAGACCCGTGGTTTATATAATATTTTTCTGAAATGTTTAAAAATATTTTAAATGGGAATTTATAATATTCTGGTTCAATTGTATTTAAAGGATTTTTATAAAATTATAATGATTTTTGAATAAGTCAAAATGTTAAATAAATAAATGTTTAAGTAAAATTTTTGGAATATAACTTATTTTGGGAAAATCTGAAATTTTGTTAAAAGTGAGTTTTAGTTAAGAAAATAATTGATAATAAGTTATATTTGGGAATTTAAAATTTGATTGTTAAGTTAATAATTTATTACAGCACTTAAATGCTGTCTTTTATAAATAAACTGTTTTGACTTACAGACTTTAGGTGGCATTTCATAAATGCTACGGAAACTGAATTTCCGGATTGTTTAAAATAAATGGAAATAATCTTTGGGGAAAAAGGCTTAAATTTTGGAATTTAATATGTAATTAATAAAAATAAGGAATTGATTTTAAATGGTTTTAAATGGAAGAATTTAACTTTTAAAAGTGAGTTGAAAGGCAATTAATTCCTAAATAAATTGAATAGATTTAAATGGTATTTTATATGAAATAAAACGACTGATGTTTAAATAAATGATGTTGAAATGATATTTGATGTTGAAAGGTATTTGAAATTTATTTTGATTATTAAAGTATAAATACCATTTTAAAAGTTGTAACCACGGGTTATAATAACGTTTGGTTGTTAAAGAGACCGGGATCGAATATCTGGCATACTCTCTGTCGATACCGAAAACCACTTTGACAACCGTGTACGCGGTGGAGATTCCAGAATGAAGTAGGATGGTGGTGACGTTTCCTTTAAGGTAAATACGTGGACCCGACTCCCGTGAGTTGGCGTAAGGTGGCTAAAACAGGAGCGATTCTCGGATTAATGAGGTAGCACCTCTGATCGGACGCACTTCTTCGTATGCCATGCTATTACTTTTGTGATTATTTTGGTGCGCACCTTTGATTTGGAATTGTTGTTCGAGGTGGGCGGTAGCCGCGGCTATGCGTTTCCACCGGTCCGGATAGCAATTGGTATATCTACCCTGGCATTGCCTAGTTGTGCCGTGTCACCTACCATAGCGAGCCTTATACGATTTTAGTTTTGTACCATACCTATGGAGTGCCCTCTGACGACGCCCATTCCGGGGGAGATTACGGTACTGTATAGACTATGGGAATATATTATGTGTTAAGGTGGAAAATGTAAAGCCTTAACGCTATTTAAAAGTAAGTTTATTTTAATATAGACACTTATAATAGCGAAGTATTTCTACATAGTAAATAGTTTAACGGATCCTTAGAGGATGGGCGGTCCCAAGCATCCTTTAAGTTACTTGCTCTATATTACAATACACTTGAATTAGCTTACACTATAAGTATGTATGTCCTGACTCGAGTGTTTATGTTTTATTTTACGCTCGGGTCAGCCTGAGTTGCAGTTTCAGCTTTCACCCCGGAGCTAGGACATTCTGTAGATCTTTCGAGCTGTCGGCAATCTTCAGTCTATATCTTATTCATGTAATCGAGACTTTGGAATATTTGGATTGTTATTGATGTTTTAAACTGTATTGGAGATTTTAAAACTATGTAATTTCTTGTTGGTTGAGATTTTTATAGTGGCTTCATGAACCACTAAGTATTTTAAATTCCGCTGCAAGTTTTCTGATATCTGTGTCTGTGATTCTATGATTTGATTTCATTTGCTCCTAATTTATTTACAATCTATTGTTTTGAACTATTCAAGCTTGACATGTTTTATATATTGTCGAATTTGAATGGTACAAAATAGTGGGTCGTTACACGAACAGTGTGACATGCACATTGTATCACTGTACATGCCACAAGGCCGTGCACAACAATATACACTTGATAATGCTACAGGGACAGGTAAGCACAGGTCAAACCCAAATGAAAAGCCGGGTTCAACTCACGTGCAAAATATTTAAAATCACGACACGAGCACAAGGTCAAACTCGAGTTTTTGAAACTGGATTCAACTCAAGCGAAATTTCAAAAATCAACATGAATGCAACAAAGACCAAGCTGCAGCATACTAGAGGTGCAGACAACTCAAATGAACACAATGCACAAAGGCATAGCAACTACAACAAAGACCAAGTCAAAGTCCAGTGATGTAAACAGTGAAGAACATGGATGTCAAAGGCAATACACAAGTGACAGTGCACTAATAACCAGAAACTCAAGATCACACAAGCAAATGTCCAAACGACAACCCAACAGCTACATGAAGCAAACAGCGTGAATGTCACAAGCATGAAACGACAAGTTACACAATCAACTGATCAACATAGCAATTGCAAGAACATGAAAACAGATACAAAGCAATGAACATAGAACATGCATGAAGAACCAGAAGTACAAGTGCAAGCAAGTGCACCACTGAGCTATTCAAATGAAACACAGTGGCAACATCAAAATACAGGCCAGAAGCTCAAGTACACCAGTGAATAAGTGTCACAGCAGTTTTTGAAAAGGAACATCAGAGACATGGAAATAATAACAAACAAATGAATGCAAGTTCATATGTACAACAATCCCAAAGCAACTGAAGGCAGACTACAATATCATAGGTCAGACCAACTAGAATGATACAAGGCAACATGTACAACAACAAGTCCAGCTACAACAGTCGGTGCAGCAATGAAACAATACATACACCATGTGTAGAGGACCAGTGATATAAGTAAAGATGAGTGCAGATTCGAAGTTCAGTGTGGCAATGCACCTGAACAACTACAGCCCAATGAAAACAGAGACCAAACAATGGACAACTCAAAGCAACATGTCCAGTTACAACAATGCATGCAAGTGCCAACCAGAATAAAGACCAACAGCAAAATGGACTGCAACAATCATGTATGCAGACCAGACCAAACCAAACAAAGAACCACAAGTACATAATGAAGCAATACCACAATATCCAGACATAAAAGATTCAGTGAAGCCCAAGTATACAATATAACAGTGAATACAAGAACAAGTCGAGATGAACAATGCAAACTATAATGCAAACAGTGAATAGCATGGCAATGTCGAATGCATGAACAAGGGAAGCATGTGTGTCAAAGCAAAACAAATATTACATTGAAAAAGAAAAGTGCAGAGATGAACGCAGATATGGATGCAGACGTGCCAAAGTAGTCAATGCCGTGTAAATCGATGATACAGTGGATGGACGAAGTTCAACATTGCAGAGATGGCCGAAGTCAGAATTCAAAAATCAAATTCGTATCTTTGAAAAAGTCCAAAGTCAAAGTAAATTAAAATAGGAAAGTTTCTGCCGTATTAATCAAGGATAAATCAAACGTTTGAAAATCAAAGCCATGAGTAACAAGACAAAAATTATAACAGGAAAGCCATGCACATCAGGCAATTGAAGTTTTGGAAAGTATCGAATTGAAACGAGCAAACAAGTGTCTCGAATTCATATAAATACTGAACCCAAAACTCATCATTGGCATCGAGTTCAATTGGAGCAACAATCGAGTCAAGCAAGCAATTAAACAAGCAACGAAATAGAATACATACCAATCTATCAAACTCGATCAAAGGAGCAGCTGTGAAACAAAACGCAAGTAGAATCGATCATCAGAGAACGAGCGAGCAAAAGTAATGCAAACCAGTGAATTGATCATCAGAGAACGTGCGCAAGAGCAACACAAATCAGATCGAACAAAGCCCCAAATTTCACAGAAGAACGAAGCCCTAATTTCAGAAAGAAGAGAGAGGCCGTCATTTTTCTTCACAAGCCAAAAGAAAGGGGATTGGGTTAAAGAAATAATGGGCCGGCCTTTATTCTTATTAAAAGGGCTTTAGTTATTTTATTTAGGGTTTTATTAACGGGGTTTCTTAATTTTTATTTGAGCAAAAATTAAGCATTCAAGTTTGTATTTTAATTTTTGCTCCTGCTTTTATTTTTGAAGTCTGTTTTTGTTTTCGAGTCAAAGTATTGGTAAATCACCACCTAGGTTGTAGGTAGTGTCAGATTGTCTAGTTAGAATTAGTTCAGTGAGCAGGGTGTGCGAGTTTGCAAAACTCTATAGGCGGGAGCAGAGTTTGCGAGTTTGCAAAACTCTATAGGCGGAGCAGGGTGTGCGAGTCTATGAGAGTGTTTGTGAGCGGGAGCAAGGGTTTGCGAGTCTAGTAGAGTGTTTGTAAGCGGGATACTGTTTAATTCTAATAGAAATCTGGGAATGCAGCAGTAGGCAGGGGTTGCCGAAGCTGGGTAAATTTTGTGTGTGATTTACTTTTCAGCATATTTATTTCTGTAGTTTGTTTCTGTGTTTAATTCGAGAAAATTTGCTATAACCCTATTCACCACCCTCTAGGGTTAATATAGATCCTACAAGTGGTATCAGAGCGTGGTATTTTTCTTTAACTCTAGAATCATGAATCCATCAAGTAATGCTTTTTCTGAGGGGCAATCTATTGCTAGGCCACCCATATTTAATGGGAATGATTATGCTAATTGGAAATTGAAAATGGAATTTTATTTAAAATCTGTTAATATAAAATGTTGGGATATTATTGAAAATGGGTGTGATATAACAAATAAGGAAATTCTCTCGATTAATGCTCTTGCTATGCATATATTATATTCTCATATTAATCGTGAAATTTTTTATTTCGTCTCTCATTGTGAAAATGCACAGAAAATCTGGAATACTCTCGATGCAATATATGGTGCAAAAGTCAACAATAATGAGATGTCCTCCACAACTGACTCAGTTAAAGGAATGTGCTTAACAGGATTGGTAAATAGCAGTTGTGATGAGGATGATGATGATGGAGCACTCGAGCTGGCATTACCAATGAAGAAATTCAAAAGGAGGAACCGCAAATACGGAAATCTAGCTCTAAATCAAAAATTAAAAAACAGAGAGCACAATATGAAGCCAAGCGAGGTATCAATACTCATTCACTCTGAATTACTTATTTATTTCCACGAAGTGAATGGCTGTTTTGAATGACTTAGGGAGAAGTATGCCAAACTTGAATCACAAAAAGATACTTTGATAGAATTAAATGAACAACTCGACAAATTAGTTAAAACCTATCAAAGTAAGATCCCTAAGTGTGATAAGTGTTCAACATTCGAAAAGGAAATTAAAAAATCTGAAATCAATATAAAATCACTTGAAAATGAAATTCTGATCTTAAAAGAAAATGAAAATACTAGGAGAGAGAATTCTATTAAAAAGTGCACACAATTGATAAATGAAAATGAATCTCTCAAAACACAAGTCCAACAATTGTCAACGACTTTAGATAAATTCTCAAAAAGTGAAAAATCGTTGAATATGCTATTAGCAAAGCAAACTGTTAATACGGTTAAACAAGGACTTGGATATAATAAATCTGAAAATGTTAAAAGCAAGATTAATCAAGAAAATTCAGTGTGCACAATTTGTAGAAAATTTGGAACAATCAAAATAATTGTTGGTATAGACCCAAACACATGAAAACTATACCAATTTGGGTTCCAAAAGGAACAAATATAAAATCTCTCAAAGTTAAACAAATTTGGGTGCCAAAAGGAACATATATAAACAGTTTTGGGTCTCCACAAAATTATTTGTCTAAACCTTCTGCCACTAACAACCATGGACCTATAAAAACAAATAGGTCACATAAATCTTTTCCCGTGTAGGTGTGGTGGCAGGCTAAGGAACAACAACAGTGTTTTCTGGATTTTTGGCTGTTCCAAAAACACAAAGGGCAACAAAGAAAAGTTCCTTAGCCTAGTACAAAGGTGATAGGATCACATTGGGCAACCATGAAAAATTATCGTAAAGTTAAAACAAGTGAAGGTATATTAAATGTGATAATCTACACCATATTCTGAATTAAATCAGCCAAATTGTGATAACGATGTGAAGATGATTTTTTTTATTCTGACTTGCTCAATATAGTTGGCCAATTACATTTATGTCAAAAACACTATTCTTTGATTTACTTCATATATATTAGTTTGGATTAAAAATATTGTTTTGTTGGATGATAATACTTTTGGTCATGGCTAACTCTATATTCACGGTTTTCTGGTTATTTACATGGCTTCAATCCAAATTCAAGAGAATGTCATTTAAAATGCTGTAAAAAAATTGAGTTTGAATTTTTTGTGCACACTTCATGGTCTGGTCTTTAGTTAGTGATATTTTGGAGTGAAAGAGAAATTCAGATGCAGATTACACTGGTAATATAGTTGATAGAAAAATTAATAGTGGAACGTGATTAATTTTTAAACATTCATTTGCTGCATCGTTTTTCAAAGAAAATATCTGCATATTTTTCACTTAAAATAATTTTCAAATAGCAGAAATTTTTTTCTCATATAACCCCTTCGAGAAAATCATTTTTACCATATTTTCAGATTAGTCATTTTTATTTGATTTTAAATGACAAATTTTGACTAATCCGACTCCCTACAAATTATCAAAAAGATAAATAGTGATTGAAAAGGTGATAAGTGTTGATATTTAACAAACATTACTCAAGAGAGTATATTTGGAAAATTTCTTTAGGAATTCAAACAAGAGTTATAAAACTTTCTGTTGGGTAAAGATTCCATGACCATTTCTATATCCATCATATTTCTATCGACCATTGTTTATCAAAACTTAAATATAGTTGGTCGATATGTGGTACTATAATCAGGGATTATTTGTTTTTCATTTCATATTTTTTTTGTAAAAATAAATAAATATCCAAAGTATTCACTCTCATTTAAAAGTCCTCACGGTTATGCATGGGTGAATTACTTGGATTTTTGATTATGTGCTTCCATGCTCAGTTAAAAGTCCTTACAGTTATGCATGTATGGAACGCATATCCAAATTAATTGATTAAATAGACAAGTTGATTCTAATCCCATTTAAAAGTCCTCACGGTCATGCGTGGTTAGAAGATACTTGATTTCATTTTTTAAAATTAAATTGGAAAACTACTAATCTCATTTAAAAGTCCTAACGGTTATGCATGATTAGTAGATATTCAAATTCCTAATATAAATGTACCACAAGTTGATACAATCGTATGATTTTATATTAGAACATCATTTCCGTAATTCTAAAAGTGGAATATGCGCCTAACAAGGGTAGTTATGATTTTTGTTTGATTTTTTATTGAAGCTTGATATGTATATTCAATTGAGTTTTAATGTTGGATTAATATTGATCACTTTATCTCTATTTTTCTCTAACACTATTATTCTTTTGCTAATAACAAAAGGGGGAGAGAAAAGTTAAGATTTTGTCAAATAGAATCAAGCAAAGGTCAAATAATTTTCCATTTGCATCTAGGCTCATTTATATGTTTCTATTTGTATGCATATATGTAGGGGGAGCATCATGTAGAGAGGAAGCATTTAAATAGGGGGAGCAATTATAGAGTATATCATTGATCAAATACATTTAATTCAGTCAAAATCTTAAATATATGTTTGTTATCATCAAAAGGGGGAGATTGTTTGAATATGCGCTTATATGTTTTGTTTGATGATAATAAACATATATATATTCATTTAAATGTATTTGGTAATGTACTATTTTGTTTTTCATAGATTAAATAAATATTTGTTGAATAAAATAAATTACACAGAATTTGAATGGAATTTGAATTCAAACAGAAATTTTATTCAAACAAATATTTATTACAATATTGAATAGTACAAATTCAAGCTCTCACTATACATATACATTTTTGAATACATCACAGTTCAATTTACATTAATAACCTCACTACATATCACTCACACTCGTATTTTGTCTTCAACTGCATTCCAGTTTGAATCCAGCATCTGAGCAATCTGCAAAAATATTCACTAACGCAGTAAAATTGAAAAAGAAATATTTTTGCAATATAAAATGAAATATGATTTTTGATAATATTATTTGCCTCAGTTATTTGGGTTGTTCGTCATCATTCACATTTGAATTCATCACACACGAACAGTGTGACATGCACGGTGTATCACTGCATATGCCACAAGGCCGTGCACATCAATATACACTTAATAATGCTACAGGGACAGGTGAGCACAGGTCAAACCCAAATGAAAAGCCGGGTTCAACTCACGTGCAAAATATTTAAAATCACGACACGAGCACAAGGTCAAACCCGAGTTTTTGAAACTGGATTCAACTCAAGTGAAATTTCAAAAATCAACATGAATGCAACAAAGACCAAGCTGCAGCATACTAGGGGTGCAGACAACTCAAATGAACACAATGCACAAAGGCATAGCAACTACAACAAAGACCAAGTCAAAGTCCAGTGATGTAAACAGTGAAGAACATGGATGTCAAAGGCAATACACAAGTGACAGTGCACTAATAACCAGAAACTCAAGATCACACAAGCAAATGTCCAAACAACAACCCAATAGCTACATGAAGCAAACAGCTTGAATGTCACAAGCATGAAACCACAAGTTACACAATCAAGCGATCAACATAGCAACTGCAAGAACATGAAAACAGATACAAAGCAATGAATAGAGAACATGCATGAAGAACCAGAAGTACAAGTGCAAGCAAGTGCACCACTGAGCTATTCAAATGAAACACAGTGGCAGCATCAAAATACAGGCCAGAAGCTCAAGTACACCAATGAACAAGTGTCACAACAGCTTTTGAAAAGGAACATCAGAGACATGGAAATAATAACAAACAAATGAATGCAAGTTCATATGTGCAGCAATCCTAAAGCAACTGAAGGCAGACTACAATATCATAGGTCAGACCAACCAGAATGATACAAGGCAACATGTACAACAACAAGTCCAGCTACAACAGTCAGTGCAGCAATGAAACAATACATACACCATGTGTAGAGGACCAGTGATATAAGTAAAGATGAGTGCAGATTCGAAGTTCAGTGTGGCAATGCACCTGAACAACTACAGCCCAATGAAAACAGAGACCAAACAATGGACAACTCAAAGCAACATGTCCAGTTACAACAATGCATGCAATTGCCAACCAGAATAAAGACCAACAGCAAAATGGACTGCAACAATCATGTATGCAGACCAGACCAGACCAAACAAAGAACCACAAGTACATAATGAAGCAATACCACAGTATCCAGACATAAAAGATTCAGTGAAGCCCAAGTATACAATATAACAGTGAATACAAGAACAAGTCAAGATGGACAATGCAAACTATAATGCAAACAGTGAATAGCATGGCAATGTCGAATGCATGAACAAGGGAAGCATGTGTGTCAAAGCAAAACAAATATTACATTGAAAAAGAAAAGTGCAGAGATGAACGCAGATATGGATGCAGACGTGCCAAAGTAGTCAATGCCGTGTAAATCGATGATACAGTGGATGGACGAAGTTCAACATTGCAGAGATGGCCGAAGTCAGAATTCAAAAATCAAATTCGTATCTTTGAAAAAGTCCAAAGTCAAAGCAAATTAAAATAGGAAAGTTTCTGCCGTATTAATCAAGGATAAATCAAACGTTTGAAAATCAAAGCCGTGAGTAACAAGACATAAATTATAACAGGAAAGCCGTGCGCATCAGGCAATTGAAGTTTTGGGAAGTATCGAACTTAAACGAGCAAGCAAGTGTCTCGAATTCATATAAATACTGAACCCAAAACTCATCATCGGCATCGAGTTCAATTGGAGCAACAATCGAGTCAAGCAAGCAATTAAACAAGCAACGAAATAGAATACATACCAATCTATCAAACTCGATCAAAGGAGCAGCTGCGAAACAAAGCGCAAGTAGAATCAATCATCAGAGAACAAGCGAGCAAAAGTAACGCAAACCAGTGAATTGATCATCAGAGAACGTGCGCAAGAGCAACACAAATTAGATCGAATAAAGCCCCAAATTTCACAGAAGAACGAAGCCCTAATTTCAGAAAGAAGAGAGAGGCCGTCATTTTTCTTCACAAGCCAAAAGAAAGGGGATTGGGTTAAAGAAATAATGGGCCGACCTTTATTCTTATTAAAGGGGCTTTAGTTATTTTATTTAGGGTTTTATTAAGGGGGGTTTCTTAATTTTTATTTGAGCAAAAATTAAGTATTCAAGTTTGTATTTTAATTTTTGCTCCTGCTTTTATTTTTGAAGTCTGTTTTTCTTTTCGAGTCAAAGTATTGGTAAATCACCACCTTGGTTGTAGGTAGTGTCAGATTATCTAGTTAGAATTAGTTCAGTGAGAAGGGTATGCGAGTTTGCAAAACTCTATAGGCGGGAGCAGAGTTTGCGAGTTTGCGAAACTCTGTAGGTGAAGCAGGGTGTGCGAGTCTATAAGAGTGTTTGTGAGCGGGAGCAAGGGTTTGCGAGTCTAGTAGAGTGTTTGTAAGCGGGATACTGTTTAATTCTAATAGAAATATAGGAATGCAGTAGTAGGCAGGGGTTGCCGAAGCCGGGTAAATTTTGTATGTGATTTACTTTTCAGCATATTTATTTCTGTAGTTTGTTTCTGTGTTTAATTCGAGAAAATTTGCTATAACCCTATTCACCCCCCCTCTAGGGTTAATCTAGATCCTACAAACAAAGCTTTTAACTAATCTGCGAACCAACATAGCCCTACCTGACTTCCACCTAGTAGCTTTGAAGATAGTGAACTAGTCAAATCTGGAATCAAGGTGAGGAGTATGCAGTTTACAATGATGAAGAATTCTCTTCCAAATGAAATGAGAACACTGGCATGAAAAGAATAAATGACATATATTTTCAGGTTGTAGACCACACTGAACACAACATGAATTATGAAACAAACCTTTCACCATTAGCTTGTCTTGAGTATATATGCAATTTTTAACAGCTTTCCAGAGAAAAAGTTTATAAATGATATTAGTATTAAATAGAATATACTAGTGCAAATGAAACAAAATCTAATTTAAATGATTTATAAAATGGTCCATAAATGATTTGCATGAAACATTGTTAAAATTAAGGTGAAACAATTGGAATTTAACAAATTTGATTGAATAAATTGAATGTGAATGAAATAGAAGTGAATAAATTTGAAGCAAACCAATTAAATGTTAATAAAATTGGATTTAATAAGAAATGAAGTGTATAAATTCAAATATGGACTTTAGAAGATATAAATTAACATAATTATGAGTTAATTGGATAAATCGGATGAATATCATTAATGGAATGGTTTCTTTTATTGTAAATAATTGTTTAACTATTTTTGATTGCATATAATTGGTGCACATTGTGCCTTTGTGCTTGTGTTTATAGCTTGGATTCAAAATCCATGTTATATAGTTATATTAAACTCATATATGCTTTCTACATCTTTATAAGTGACTAATATTCTAAATTGAGTTGAGATACGTACATACGAAGACCATTTGGATGAATACGTGGATTTTATATGCTTTTGCTTGCTTGATATGAGCGAACTCGCTCGTATTATTAATAATAAGGTACGTATCTCGAGTTACATGCCACACTTTTATATTTTTCCCTACGGGATTCCTCATCATTGAGATGTGGTGTATATTTTATATATATTTGTGTTATATATTGAATTGTAAATTTTTTCCAATCGAGCCATGCAGATGAGACTCCGCCGAAATTTTCCGTAAATCTGGGAGTTAGGAATTTTTTGAAGTTTTAAAAATTTTATAGCTTGTTTTATATATAAGCTGTGATACCACAAATCGGTATCAAAGTGGCATGGCGAGAGCGTAATAATGGCTTTGTATGTAAGATTTTAATGTTGTATAAGTTGATTGTTTTGAATAAAATATATTAAGTGTTAAATTCTTTACTTAACACCTTTTTGAGGACAAAAAGTTTTTAGTGGGGAAAAATGTAACGATCCGTATTTTTAACCATTTATAATTATTAAATTTAGTATGATTATTAAATAAAAATGGTTAAAATATAAAATTTAACGAATTATTAGTGTGGTTATAGGATATGAAGATTTCGGTTGAAATTATAGAATGAATTTAAATATCAATTATAACGATTTATCGTAATGTAGAAATTGAGAATAATTGAACTTTGAGTTGAATAGGAATCGAAACGATTTCTAATGTTGATACAAATTCTATTGAATTAGAATTAAGTTAATAATTTTCAAAAACTAAAATTTCAAGTGATTTCGTAAATTTTTGAAATTATTGATTTAATCGAGCGTAAAAATAGCGATCCAGGACACAGTCTTGGAATTCAACCAAACCAGTTAGATTGGATCCATAATAGTGTATTATTATTGGATTTCAAGTTTTGTAGCATTTGAAGTTATCATTTTGTCGTACAGGATAGAAACGCGTTGAAATCAATATTGAAAATTTAATATTATAATTGGGTTCAAAAAGCTATATTCTACATACGATCGAATTAGGCCTCGAAACTTATTGCATTGTGTTCGGAATAGGGTTAAAACATTAGAAACGCCAGGTGGCATGCCTCAATTAGGATCAAAAATTTATAGCTAGATATTTTTGGAATTTTAAATTATATATATAAGTGCTATGGCATGCGCTTCGCGTGTGAATTTTTTCGTTTGAATTTATAAAAAAAAAAATAATATTAGATCCTATTTTTAAGTGACTAATATTTGATAATATATAGAGGGGCATTTTTGGTAGTTCAGGTTGATACAAAAAAAGTACGACACCAAATCTATTACAACTATTATTAAAGATATTTGATTTGACAACAGCCTCATTTATTTCAATTCAGCCCACTCTATTTTTCAGTCCAGCCACCCTACCTATCTATGCCATACCCTCCTTCCATTAGAAAACCCGTTCTCCCTCCGTTCTACTTTGAGATATTGAAATAGTGAAGAAGGAAAAATAATAAATAGAAATGAAAGATTTAAAAATTATTTTTCGAATTATACTCAATTAAAATTCTTCAACCCATCTTATAATTCATGTTACGAGTAGATCTTCCCACAGGCATGATTTTGAGGGTTGCGATTTTGGTTTGTGAGGCTCGACCTGGCTATGGCAGTTGCTTGGATGACTAGGGTTCGATTTTTGTTTCGATTGGGGGCGGGTTCTGGAAAATGGATGATGTAGTTGACTTTGGCATAGGAAATCGAACTTGGGGTAGAAATTTGGTGGCCTCTGACCACGTTTTAGGTGGTGAGACATTACAGGGTCGTGTGAGGATAGTGACTGGTCGCGAATCATAGGAAGCCAAGAAGTTTCGATTCTTGGGTACCATCGAGTGGAGAGCGAGGAGAGATGGCCGTTCGCGACGTCGGAGAGGAATTTCATCGCATGGTTAGGGTGATAGGGGCATGCACATGGCTACACATGGCCATGGCTGTGTCTCTGTTTATTTGGAAATCTGGAGGAAGAAGAATAGGTTGGTGGGTAAACTTGTAAAATTATAGAAGTTGTGATATTTCTGTTTTTATTAACTTAAAAGGTATCGATAACTTATAAAAATCGTATCTCATTCATACGAGGTCCGATTGAGATGATACAAGCGGCGTTGGAATTGTATTGACGAAGGATTTGGATAAGAATCGAAGTGGAATTTATATGAAGCTAAAATATTTTCATTTTCAAATAAAAGGTCGGTGTTATTAACGCTCACGACGTACTATAATATTTTTATATTCGTTAAAATAGACTCGTGAAGTTATCTAATTTTACTGACCGTTATTTGGAAATGAAATTGATATATGAATTGACTGTAGGTATTAAAATTGATAGTTAAATTTGAATTGGAATTTAATTGCCAGTAAATTACCTGATATTGATAACTATGAAATTATCGTGAAATATTGGCTGATTTGGATGTTGATTGTGACGGATGCTATTGATTGATGTTTTGGATGATTTGGATGTTTATTTATTTGGATATATCATGCTATCATCCTATATATTATTTACAGTATATAAAACTGTAAATCAAATTATTTCAAATAAATTAAGAAATAGGTTGAAATGATATATAACTATGACATTTATTTTGGATTGAAATGATATATATCCATCCCTCAAATTAAATTGAAATAACCGATCACTTGGCCGTAGGATAGAAAATTATATATGGACACCGGATTAGTTAAATTAAATGATTATAAAAATTTTAGATTTGAAATTTATTTAAATAATTTTGATTTAAACAGATAAAAATAAAATTTATAGAAATGAAATTATTTTCGAACTTAACCTCGAAAAGTCGAAATTTTAATTTGGTGATGAGAATTGTTTTGAATAATCAAAGTTTAGATTCTGAAGCTATAATCAAAATATAATTTGAATTTCAGAAATTGATTTGTCTTAAAAGATTTGACTTTTCTTTGAACTTTGAATATTGCTAAGTAAAAGTGATATACAACGATATTTCGAAATTGAGCTCGGAATTGAATTATATTTGAATATTTGGAGTTTAAATTGGATATTAAAGGTAATTTTGATTTAAGTATTTTAAATCGATATTCTGAAATTGAACCTGAATTTATACAATCGAAGTGGTTTTAAATTGAGAATTGAAATCGAAATTTAATTAATTTTGAATCGAAATTGGAATTTATGTGGATTAAAATTAGAATCGAAGTTAGTTCGAATTGAAATCAGAATTGAATTGATGATTTGAATTCGAAGATTTGGAATTGAATCATTTTGATGTTGAAACGATTTCAAATAAATTATTTTGATATAAAATGTTAAAATCTATCTACTTAAATATTCAAATTATTTTGATTTTTCAAGTTATTTTATTATATAAACCGTTTTCAATGCTCAACTATTTTATATTAAACTATCTTAAACTTTTAAACTATTTAAAAATTTCAAACTATTTTCTAAAAGTTCAAACCGGTCGAATGGGTGGAGTGTCTATATTTAAATATTGGATTTAAATATGCATTGGGTTAAGTGAAATTGATTTATCGAACTGAATTTACATTTTGAAGTAAAATATGATTTTTGAAGTAAATATGATATTTTGAAATGAATTTGATTTTGAAGCGAAGATGTTATTTTTATATTAAGTACAAATTTTTTTTAAACTTACCAACCGGTGTGTAAAACGATGTTTGGATGTTAAAGGGACCCGGGCCTTTTATTGGCATACTCTCTGTCCATATTGGAACCACTTTAACAAATGTGTACGCGGAGGAGACTCCAGAACAAATTTGTTGGATTTCGCGTCGTTTGCTGGATTTGAAGAAAGAGAACGATGATGGATTGACCTAACACTTAGGTCAATTTGAAATGACTAAAACAGGAGTCATGCCGGCAAATATGGTTAGCTACCTCTAGTGGACACAATCTTCGTGTTACCGTCATTTACATTGGGATTGATTGGTGCACACCCTCAGGTTTTGGGAGTGTTGGTTGCGGTGGGCCGTTAGGTGTTACCACCAGCCGGAAAGGGTAGACTGGTAGTATCTTACCTTGGCAATTGCCTCACTTGCCTTGTCATACTTTTATCCTTATACGAGACCCTTACGATTTTGGTTTAGTGTTGTCATATCACGACACATCCCTATCCACCGACGATTTACTGGTGTTTTATATGCAAACTATTCGACAGTGCTTAAAAACGCGTTAAGGGGGATCAGTGTAAAGACTTAACGCTATTTTGATATTTATTTTACTGAATAGACATTATATATTTAGCGTATTCTACTATATATAAATATTTTGATGGATCCTTAAGAGATGGAAAATCTCGTAACATCTCTTGATTTATTACATGCACATTATACGCTGGATAAGAGACGTGAAAACCCGTAAAAATCACTGATGCCACGATACTCATGTCATATACGATATCGATTTGACTCACATAAGAATATTTTAGTCCTAACTCAGGTGTTTTGTTTTTCCGTTACGCTCGGGTCAGTGCTGCATTTTTTCAGATCATTTTCTGAAGGACGAAGACGAAGATTTGGTATATTATTACTATTATTATTCCTGCATCATATTGTCTGTTGCATTACTTTATTTGTTCCTGATGTATATACATAACTCTGGTAAATGTTGTATAAATTATAATCAAATGTATAATATAAACGGCTTCATGAACTACTTATTTGATTATTATATTTTATCATTCTGTTGCGAGATTCTGTGTTCAGTTTCTTCCTGTTTTCTTATTTTCCCAATTAACCCCATTGATTATCTATGTTTGGAATTGTTTAAGTCGGACATGTGTGGATTATTGTCGATTTAAACCTTCCGAAATGTGGGTTGTCATAAAAGCTCATCATATCACCTTTCCATCTTCCTTGATCGATTTTTTCATCCATTAACAAATATTCAGTCCTAGTACGAGTAACCATTTACTTACCTAATAAGATTGCCACATTATAACCATATGTCATACCAAATAGAAGTGTATTTTCAGTCAACCACACTTTTCCTCATGCATTTCAAAGCTTGATATTTGTTTTTAGTAAAAATTGATAGACATGTGAATCATCAAATCTAGGTTCAATTTCCAAAAAAAAATTTGTTACCAATATATTTGTAATTTATAAGTTTGGCCCATATTCCTTGCTTGTTAACAATTATCCAAATGATTTAATGTTTGGAGCATCATTCAACTCCTCCTAATCTCCTATACCTAGACCTCCTTCCATCTTATGTTTGGCAATGACTTCCCAAGAGATTTTGCTAATTGTACCTTTCCATAAAAAATTTAAATGAATATGTTTTATTTTGTGAATAGGTTCACACAGAAGTTTGAAGCATTACATCCAAAACTATATGTGTAACGACCTGGGAATTTTGAACATTTGAAAATGAAATATTTAATTGATTTTTAAATATTTGGAAGTTATTTTAACTTGAATTTCAATTATAACTATGAATTTGGTAATTTGATTATTGAATTTAATTATAGAAATTTTGGGTAAAAATTTTAATCTTCAATTTTAAGCCTGTTAAAAATAAGTTGATGGCTTAAAAAATTTATATTGATGATACTGATGATAATGTAATCTTCGGAATTTAACTTGGAAATGCTTTGTTCAGTTTTAAAATTTATCGTTTAAGTCGATATTTAAAAATAGCCTTCCGGTGCATAGTCTCGGAATTCGACGAAACCAGTTCCATTAGATCCGTAATATTATATTATTATCGGATTTCAATATTCATAGTGTTCGTAGTGACCGCTCGCCATACGGTTGATAAATGCATTGAAATTTAAATCGAAAATTCGATATTTTAACTGGTCCAAAAAGTATCTTCTCCATATAATCGAATTTGGACTCGAAACTTTTTCTATTGCATTCGAAATAGGCGTATAACCTTATAAACACCTAGCGGCACGCCTCGATAGGAGGTCGAGATTTTCGGCTCGATTTCAAGTCATTTAAATTCAAAATTCAAGTTTAATTTGTTATTTTAATCGGTCAAGAATAAAATACTGTTGATTCAACATGTTTCATCATTTTGAACATCTGGCTTCTTTTCTCTGCCAAATGAACACTCGTTCATTTTTTTATCTCGTTCAAAGAAATGCAACTATCTCATTCAAAGAAATCAAAACGGAAAAAAAAGAAAAACTGTCTTTCGTCCAAAAATCTAAAATAGCAGCTTCAAGAAATTAGAATGGCCGAAGCCCCTTTCTCCTCAGATAAAAAAATAAATGAAATCGTCGTGGATTTTGTTCAAATTTAAAAGGGAAAAAGGGTAACCGAATCGTTCGTTCTTGGGCAAGGATCAACATAAAATCGGCATGATGGGTCCCGAGTTTATCGAAGGAAATAGGGGCGTCGCTGTTCCAATTCGAAGCTGCGATGGCAGAGGAGTTCGCGTTGGCGGTGGCGTGTGCAATGGGATTAAAGTACTGTCGTGGGATTCGCGAGGTGAGGGGGAGCTTCGATCGAAGTCAGACGTGATGGCGGCAGTAACAAGGCGACTTAGTCACGATTTTTCTTGGGTGTTCATTTGCAATTAAGGTCGGCGATGAACTTGGGGGTGTCGGGAGGTGAGTAGCGTCGTAGTGGCAAAAACAGTGAGGTGATGGGATTGCTCGCGACCGCGAGGGTTTTGAGCATCGCGATTTCAAATGGCAGTAAGGTATATGCAATTTATTCAATTTAATTTAAATTTGAAAATGAATTTAAATATATACAGAAAATAGAAAAAGAGAAATAAATGAAATATAACAGTAGGTGTATAGAACAATTTTGTTTTAAAATTTATATATATAGATTTGAAAAGGAATTTTAATTCATTAAAATTTAATGTGTGTGTGTGTGTATATATATATATATTTTTATATAGACACATATGCATGTTATAGATTAAAACAGAAAAAATGGGTGTTTAAATGGTTGAAAGATTATACAAAAAAAATTGATTTTTGAATCTATATAAATTAATTTTTTTTAAGTGAGGGTTTAAAAGAAAAAGAAAAGAAAATATTTTTATCATAAAGGAATTTAGTTTTAAATTTAACTTTATTTAAATAAATTTATTAAAAGGATTTGGTTTGCAAAAAAATCATTGGAAAATTAAAATTACCAAACGAAAATTAGTTATTCGATTATTTTGAATATAAATGAATTATATAAATGTTTATACAAGGACTACAATGGAGAAACAAGCCAGAATGGAAATGAGTTGGAATGGATTACAAATTAAAGGTGAGATCTTCTCACTCAAATTTAAGTTGGAATTTCAGTTATTGATTTACTATTTGGATGTTAATATATATATATATATATGTATATGTATATGTATATATATATATATATATTTGGAGTGATTGATTTCCCGCATTATATAGCGGATGAAACCTTATGTGCCGCATAATAGCGGATGATATTATATATAATCCCATATACCGCGATATTCCACCTCGAAGTGAAATTGGTATTTAATTGTTGTGCTAACATCTATGGATGTTGGAAAATAGGTTGGAGGGATCCAGCTGGATTCCTTAAATATTTGAATTTGTTTCATATGATGTGTGTTGATTTATTTATTATCCGTGTATGATTATATTTGTGATTGAAATCATTGAAGGCTATGGTTTAGCCGAATATATTTTTAGTATCGTAGGATACCAGAAATAAATACAATTGGATTTTTTAAATTTAGGTAGAAAAGTTTATAGTGAAAATTTATTTTTAAGAATTGGGTGAATTCAAAAGAAGGAATTTAAAAGGGTAAAGATTGATTTTTGTAATCCTATCGAATAAATTCCAAAATATGGGGAAAAGATTTTAATAAAAGATTTTAAGTAATATTGTTAAATAGTTGAAGAATTAATTTAAAATTTGGATTTTTAATAGTTTGGGAAAAATAACGAAATTTATTTTAAAAAGAAACAAATTTTAGAAATCAATTTGGAAATTGATTAGGTGTTTAAAAAATAAATCTTTGGGAAATCAATTTGGAAGCTGATTTGGTGTTTAAATATGAATCTTTGAGAAATCAATTTGAAAATTAATTTTGTGTATGAAAATGAATCTTTGCGAAATCAATTTGGAATTTGATTTGGTGTCTGAAAAAATTTAGAAATCAATTTGGAATTTGATTTAGTGATTGAAAGTAAATGTTTGGAAATCGATTTGATAATTGTATATCAGTGCATATTTGGAAATGTAAATTCACAATAGAAATTTATAAAGGAAAGGGAAATTTGTTTTAAAAATAAATATTGGTTTATTTTTAAAAGCATGGGAAGAAATTTGCGGATTTGGAATATAAATTTGAAATAAATCGAGAAGGATTTATTAACTGATTTGAATGGAACATTTTTTAAATAGAAAGTGTATTTTCCCTGGAAAGCCGAGTATGATTTCAAAGTAGCTTTCAAATATAAATTAAATGTTTTGGAAAAATTATTTTCTTAAGTTATTTTTAAAATCTTTAGAGTAAAGATTTATTTAATTAATTATAGAAGTGATTATTTAAAGATTTTAAATTGATATTTGATTTAGAAAATGGTTATTTAAATAATTATACTCGATCCAATAATTTTATTTTTAGAATTATTTTGGGCTTAAGATTTACATGGGATATGGGTATAAAGTTTCATAACTAATGTTTTAAAATAAAGTGTTTTAAAATAGTTTTATCTTAAAATATTTCCAAATATATGTTTTTGGATAAGTAATCTAAATTATTTTAATGTATTTGAGCTTGACAAATTTTCAGTGGAAGTAAATAAATATTAGGAAATTTATTCCGTGTGAGGAAAGTGATTTGAAATTTGTTTTCAAAGTGTTGAAGTGTTGAAATTATATCTTGCAAAGATATTTTGAAAATAAATAATTAGGGGAAAATTATTCAAAATCTGATGATTGTTGTGAATTATTGATTGATAGTTAAATAACCGACTATCAATATTGGCCTTTAAATGTGCGACCAGGGGTCGGATTCCAAATGGATATTTGAAGACCACATCGAATCTTTGTGATGGACCTTTTGTTTTAAAGATCAAAGTGGAAATTTGTTTTGATTTATTTGAAATCTGAATGTAACACTTATTTTTTAAAATAAGTGCTTGTTATTCGGATTAGCCAGGAGAGAACTTTGTGTCATAAAACTCATTCCGAATAATGATACGACGAAATGGGATTTCATTTGACGATGGTGTTGAAGACCGGGTTTTTTCTAAAGCGAAAGGATTACCTGTCGAATGTCTCTACATCGAATGGCCCCGATATAGAGATTTAAGCACCCTTTGTGTGACGCCCCACCTCTATACCCACGCTAGCCAAGAACACTACAGCGTAATGCTGTCAACTAGCGCGGAGAATAAGGCTGTTGAGGAGCGGCTATCCGTAGTTAGGCCTTACACTAGTATTGGTTATCTCGATAGAAGTGGTGTATATATATATATATATATTCTTTCATTTTTCACCTCTGATTTATTTACTCCCATAGACATACCCCAATTCCAGTATAAAACGAACTACGATGGTTCATAATAGTTTAGGACAGTAGATATATAATAATAACACAAATAATATCAATAAGTGTGAAACACAGATAAAACAGAAAAGTCTCATATATATACTGATGTCAGTTACAATACATTTGACATAGAACATATGATACAACTACAACAGGCGACACTGGAAGTTATATATACAAGTACATTATCGACTAATATACATGAATACATATCAACCTATACTATGACACGACAACTCCAAAAGATATGAAAAGTCTTCATAGCTCAAACAGCTACCCAAAGCAAGATATCTACAACCTCAAATAACTCGGGTCTGACCCGAGTATTAAATTCAAAAGAAAATAATAGCGGGTCAGTCTAATTCAAACTCAGTTATTAGTGCATAGAAGCAATAATAATTAAATAATGAATAGACGACAGTCACAATAAATCTCGTCTATCCGATCCTTAAATAAAGAAATCGGATAACGATAAATATAACATGTAACTATGTTAAACAACAAATCAGCAAATTAATCCAAATCAGAATACAATTCAGAATATTGAGTTGAATAAACTAAACAATTCAAACCATTGAAATATCAATTAAAATATTAATTTGAGTAGGGCTGCGGTACACGCACGCGTGCACTGCCTCGCCACTACATCATATGGAATATGCAAAAGATCAATAAATCAAAATAAAATAGAACATAATAAAATCCATACCGTGTGGCTGCAGTTCACGCTTGCGTGCACTGCCTTGCCACTACAGTGATAATGTACCCAAAAACTCAATTCCGTGTGGCTGCAGTTCACGCTTGCGTGCACTGCCTTGCCACAACAGTAATGATGTACACAAACGGGCACAAGGTCAAACCCGAAATACCAGATTCAACACAGGTGTAATTCCAAAATCAATATGAAACTTAGGTGCAATAAAAATTGAATAGTGACACGCACAAACATAAGAACATGTCAGAGAAACAAGTCGTAACTACAAAGCTAAGTCACTTACGAAATGCAGAGGTCAACTCAGTGACTCAGCACAACTGCAACAACAACAACCGGGCAGTAGTGCACAGAGAACTCAAGTTTGGACCAAATGCCATCGTATGTTATCGAGCAAACAAGTGCACAGATGTACGCAATCCAGGCAAAGCAGGATGACCACAACTCAACAACATATGCATAGCATGAAGGCATCAAGCAAATGGAACCAAACCCAAATTACAGTATCATTAAAATATGGACAGAGGAGTACATAGGTACATGAAGTGCAACAGCAAATGAACATCAAAAATAAAAACTGCAAATTGAATCAGCATGTACAAACTAGCATCAAAATACAACAAAATAACAGTGACAACAATTGTATAGCAAGTTCATGCAAGCTTACAAGATGATATGCACATGCAAAAATCAAAGTCGTGCACAGGTCAGAGACCAAAGAATGGCCAGAGACAAAACCCAAAGAAACAATGCTACAAAAGGTACCCGACTCAATTGAATCAAGTACACTTCAAGACCAGATAAATAAAACAAAGCCAAAGTCTTGGAAACCAAGAAATTAGCATTTTCACAAAAATCCAATTTCACCAAATCAAGGAACTAACAAGTTCACAAAAATCCAAATGTCCCAAAACAACAGTACAGTACCCAGACCAACAGAGACAAGTGAACAAGGCCTCAATGCACAGACTCAAGTAAAACAGTGAAACAACGGTGGTGCACTGCAAATACAAGCTCAGCCTCAAGGAAAGGTACACGAGGCGAATACGAACAAATCCAAGGTCTACAGCAATTCAAAGAGATCATCAAAAACCAATGCCATCAAGTAATACACACGAAAACGAAACCAGGCAGTGTGCAGTTTATTGTCAAAGAAGTAGCCAAAGTCATCACATAAACCAACATCACAAGCCGAAGCCAACAATGCACAATGAAATATGAATCACAACAAACATATATATGCACATACACATCTGTACATACATACATACATATATATATATGGTGATTAAATGGACGAACTTAGCAATTACCCAATGCGCCAAGCCCATAAAAGTCAAAACCAAAACAAGCTTCAAAATTTCAGAACGAAACAACATGCTCGCATGAACAGGATCAAACTAAACCAGATCCTATAAGTCAACACACTCAAATATACACATGAACACTTGATTCATCACTGAGACATGAATGCATGGAGTAAAGGCATCAGTCGACAATGAAGACATCTAAAATATTTTCACAAATCGAGTTTACAGATTTCAATCCATAATCAGAAATCACCCCAAGTATTAAAACAATTCATACGGTCGAGATAATAAAATGATGAAGTCAATGATCATATACGAACGCATATGCATAAGTTCAATTCCTATATAATTAGTAACATCATCAGCAACTAAAATTAATCAAACATCGAATCAAAAGTACTCGGCAAATTCAAAAAATTCCAGACGAACAAAAATTAAACAGTGTCGTGATAATCAAACTACGAAAACAAGAAATCAAACTAAGTCAGATATCAATACCGAGTCAAAAATCAACGATATCGAGACAACAAAATCGAATGACTGAAGAATGAAATAGATGTGAGTGTTACGCACCTTAGTTTCGACGTGTAGATCCAAGCAACCGAGTGCTTGAAGTCGGCAACCACGAATTCGACTTGTATGAAGCTTCCACGAACGAATCAATTTGAAGAAGCACGAGTAAATCAACGGCGCTTCAAAACAAAAAGCCTTAATTTTTGATTGAAGAAGAACGAAAGGAACGGCCGCCCTGATTATTTTCGTTACTAAGGGTTTTGAGAGAGAAAAGAAAGAAAAAGAATGAAAGGAGGAAAACGTGAGAATGAAGGGTCCGGTTTGTTTCATAATAAACGGCACCAAGTCTAAGGAAAGGAGTGTGGGCCAAGATAAATTTTTAAAGCCCAACAACACTTGATTAAATTTTCAAACGAATTCAACCGATTTAAAAACTTAAATTAGCAATTAGCAAACCACTCTAATCGTCATTTGACGATAATTAATTGTCACAAATCCCTGGGTTATTACAGACTCCTCTCCTTAAAGAAATTGCGTCCTCGCAATCATAAGGAATAAATGAACAAATGGTAACAACCATAAAGAACATCATCACAAGATGAAGAAATTTGAAATAGGAAGTTCACCATAAAGAGCTTGAAAGAGTAAGCCTGAACGTGTTTGCTCGATGAATTCTCAGGATTCCTAAGTGCAATCCTTAGGATTTGAGAAACATTGAACTTCCGCAAGAAAAACATCTTTATTTCGAAGGTGCTACACCCCCGAAGCAATGATGTGAATAGAAGGTTGCTCAAAAGTCAAATAGGCAAAACTTCCATTTCATCAATAACACTGGGCTCAAGAATAAAAATCAAAAATCCCTAAAGCATTTCCGTAATTGGAAGACGTGGAAAACGTCATGAATAGCAGAAAATTGAGCCGGTACACGGCGTAGTACAATATAAACACCAAAGAAATCTTTTAATTTCATAAAAGAAATTCACAAATTCTTTATAAAATTTAATTATCAAATAGATAATCAGAATACAGAAATCACAAAACAGCAATATCTAATCATCGATTCGATAATTAGAAGAAAGCAAAAATTTAATTATCAACAAAGATAATTAGAAAAACAAAAATCACAAATATCTAACTATCAAAGACGATAATCAGGAATTACCACAACGGTAATCAAATTTCAAATCAACAAATATTCAATTATCAAAATGTTAGCACCAAAATTGGTCACTAACACCCTTGAGTAGAGTTATGTAGAGAGATTAACGAAGAGAGTAAATTAGGACTGAAAAATAGTGTAATTCAATGAAAAAGAATAACAAAAACGAGAACACCAGATTTATAGTGGTCCGGCGTAACTGCCTACATCCACTTTGAGTTTAATCTTTATTGCTTTCTCAATTACTTGAATACAGATACAATCCGTAAATCAATCACTTGGATACAAGTTTGAATTAAAAAGAGGAGAGTATAAGAAATGGCAGTCTCCCCAGTGTTCCCGGAAAAAAGGGTCCATTTCACTGTGCCCCTGTCCCTCTATTTATAGACGAAGGTGGGTTGGACTTTCCTGGTGGGCCTGGTAGCTGAATAGCTCGGTCCAAATAGAGTAAACGGCCCAAAGGGAGTAAGCTCTGTGTACCGAACCAGGAAGGCCGAACGGTAAGATGCCGAGCCAAGGCAATGGCGCCGAACGATGCTCTCATGCCGAGTGAAACGTGGATGCCGGGTGAGGAGCATGCCGAGTGAAAGATATGCCGTGTGAAGGGTCTGCCGTGTGAGGATGCCGAGTGGAAAACATGCCGTGTGAAGGGTTTGCCGAGCACAGGGTGTGCCGAACAAAGGATATGCCGAGTGAAGCCTTGGAAGGCCGAGTGCACTTAAATGCCATGTGAAGAGCTGAATGGCCTTATGCCGAGCATCCTCTTATGCCGAGTACAACTCTGCATGCCGAGAGTCCAGGGATGCCGAGTGAAGCATGAATGCCGAGCGCTCCAGAAGTCAAACGCTCTTAAATACCATTTGACCCATACGTGCCGAACGTATCTTGTATGCCGAACGTTCATGGATGCCGAACATTCTTTAGGTGCCGTTTGATATTCAATACTGAACGTCCCTTTATGCCGAACGTCCTTCTAATGGGCCTGACAACTTGCTAACACCTCCAGGCTCTTCGAGGTCTGAATCTTGTTTAGCGCTAATAATAATGTCTTCGACTGTCGTTTTGTAACCGGGCCAAGATGTCGGTTAACATTTGCCCCCCAAAGTGTGTCGTGTGAAGCAACACAACACGCTTTGAATCAGCGAGTATTCCTTGTCTTCGGAAAGAAATCCATCATGTTTCTTGAATAGTCATTATCCTTCGACTTTATCCTCCCAAGCTGTCATATCCTTCTTTGGCCGTCTTGACGCTTAGTCGATTCCCAATATTATAAATCCAGGGTTGTAGTTCATCAGTGACCAGCCGTGTCTGATTCTACAGAGCTAGCAAGCTTCGGCTATCTGATCTAGTCTTTTCTTAATAACCCTTAGTGAGAATTCAATTTCTGTTGATTTCAAGAAGTCGGACTTGTTCGAATGTACACATGCACGTTTGGGTACATGTTCTTTCCATTGGCTCTCGAATGCGTTTTATATGCTCATAAGTCGTCGCCAACTCCGTCCAGTTTAATTGCAATTCAATTGCGATTCCTTGATTGTATTTTCTGTGAAATAAGGGTTGCAATCAGCCACTTGAGGAGTTTTCCGAACCCCTCTTCAGTAAAAACTCTATGATTTTGTTCACAACTTCAACCTGTCCATTTGCAGGTATAATGGATCATGGAAGGTCATAAGGACAGATGACATTATGGATAAAGAAGTTGATTATTTTCTTCATCTAGGTCGTGGTTAAGAGTTCTTTATCTGCCCATTCGGTGAAGTAATCAATTACTATGATGGTGTATTTCGTTCTACCTTTAGGATTGGTAAGAAGAGGACGTCAATGCCCCCAAGTGGGAAATGGCTGTGGACTAGCCATTTGAGTAATTTTCATCGATGGGGCTCCTGGATTTTTGCAAACATCTTGCACTTTTTGCATTGTCTAGCATGATCGACCGTATCTAGATTGATAGTTGGCCAATAATACCTGTAGCAGGGTATCTTCTTTATCAAGGTTTTTCCCCTGATGCTATTACCACATTCTTCTTCATAGAATTTGCTCAAGATATCATCATGGGCGATGCGCCGAAGCATGGGGATGGATAAACTTCTTTTGACAAACGACTTATTCTTAGATGATTTGGTATGAAGATTTGAGGAGGATCTGTCGTTTTCCATTCCTCCGTTCAGTAAGAATTCCTCATTGTAGATAGTCTTTGATGGGAGTCAACCATGACACCTTTTCATTTTGTTCGCTGAGGTGTGTAATGATGTAATACGTGAAGTCGGTTAGTGGCCCTTGGACTTGGTCGAGATAAGGAGCAAGACAATGCCCCCTAGCAAGATCAACTTCCTTAAATTTGTATACTACCAATCAAGAATCATAAAAGATATGTAAAGTTTTCACTTCAAATCCTCTAGCAAGTTTGAGGCTGGCAGTCAAGGCTTCATACTAAGCATCGTTGTTTGTTATAGGTAAATCGAGTTTCAGGACGTAGCAGATTGATCGTTCCTCAGGAGTTATTATCATGACTCCTATGCCATAACACTGATCATTGGATGCTCCATCCACGTACATTTTCCATCTTATGATTGGTTCTCTGCTACTCTTCGAGTAGTGTTCTGAGGTAGTGAATTTGGGTGTGAGGTCCGCTGATTTCCGTCCTTAGACAGCCCTTCGAGGGAAATAAGTGATATCGGATTAGCTTAGTTTGATATTTTATTTAAGTAGTCTTTCAGACGTCTCAGGTCATTGTATGCCCTGGCGCAACGGCTGGTAGGCATAGACGTTGATGGATTGAGCCTAAAAGTAAGAGTGGAGCTTTCATGGTGAAATCAATAGATATTATGCTAGCTTTTGTAGCTTCGGGTTGATATCCAATGCATGGCTCGCGATAGTTAATGAAATCACATATGCTTGTCAGAATGGGTCCAAGGGAACATATCATCATTTATTTAGAAAATCCAACTAATTCTTTTATCATCACTACACTGAGTTGTGATCCGATATTCAGCACCCGGAAAGGGTCGCCATGGCTGAGTGTAATGTCGACCGTCACCTTAGCAGGTGCCATCCCAAATTCTTTGAGTATAGATGTAATTATTTTGCATAACATTCAATGTGAAATATGGTTGGGACGACCAATAATGATGGTTGCTCTAGTCGAACCCTAGAGTCTTGTCATGAGTTTTTAAGTCTAATAGCGAAGTACTCTGAATGCTCTAATAGATTGTCAACAAATGGCCAAATATCAGGCTTAAAAGCGCATTGAAGGAAATGTCGAGTGGGGGTCAGCCTCGAGTGGCGTGCAACTGTATAGCTGGATCTTGCTATGAGTTTGAATTTGCTTGTGTATTCGAGTAACGCACTTTCTATTCAATGCATTCATGATCCTTTACCCGTCCTTCGGGTTGGAGTGAAAGTCAATTGCTCATGAGCTAAGGTGTCAATTCAATGATTCAATCTCTAGGCATCCTTTCGGTCGTCTCCTTGAGCAACTGTAAGCACTATATATAAGTTTTAATACTGATCTATCGTAGCCAGTTTTAGGATGACCATGCGTCTTCTCCCAGTCTCGGGTTGATAAATGTACTGCATGGACGGTTAAGTCTCGTCCTAGCTATGTTTATGTTTTCACCTAAGTTCCAAAGACATAGAGGTGATCGGTGAATAGTCGGTTCACATTCATCTTGCTCCTCGCTCGTGCCCCCAGGTCTGGGGCATATTCCGATAAGTAGGAAGGCCGGCCACGCCCACTTTAGCTTTACTCTCTTTCCCGTTGAATCGTGGGATCATGCCAATCGATGGGAGACTAGGTCTCACCTATTTCGGATTTTATCGTGGTTTTTCATTCCAAGAGGAATACTTCGATGCCACGTCAGTTTCAGGGCGTAATTTGGACAGTGGATGGTCATCTACGTCCACTTTGGTTCATGCTCTGTAATCAGTTCTCGGGGTAAAGTTGGCTACAAATGCAGTCGGGTTAGGCTCATCCAGTTTTATACTCCTCCTGACGAATCGAATGAGGGTGCTGGAGAATTTTTGACAAAGTATTCATGGTTAACCCTCCTTTCCACACTCTGGAGGTCATAGTTTTTCAAGAAACATCCGAGTCACATTCGTATGTGCTTGGCGTGGATCGGTATTGACCCTCGATCTGAGGTATGATATAGTCGATTGCTCGTAGCTTTGGATGCCATTTCGATTGGTTTTGTATTAAGGCTTCCCTGCAGTCGTTGCTTCAAGTTATAAAGAACGCCACGCTAGAGCTATAGTAAGCTGTCGTATTCAGCTTTTTAGTGATTTGTACCCATGCTCCCAGCATTGATTTGGCCAGGCCACTAGTTGGATGGTCGAACTCCATCCTTAGCGGGTTAATAATCCTTCGGTCGATTCCATGCCGAAGTTTGCGTAATAAAGAATGGTCGGAATCCACTCGTCTATTTATCGATGTTTATACACCACTCTGCATTCTGGTGACTTAGTGTTATTCTCCCCCCGGTTGATTCGTGCCCAATTTGTACTCATGCTTCGGTCCATGCTCCGGGGACTTAGAGATTTGTCGAACGGTTTATGCTTTAGTCCACAGTTCGAGACGCAGGGATTTTTGTCAACTCGTTTATACTCCAGTCCGCATTCTGGGATTTTAGAGTAATCTAGTCCGCTTCTGGGATTTGGAGATTCTTCTCAAGTCTTCTATAATCTACTCCGTGCTCTGGGGACTGAGAGTACCGTAGTCCGCACTCTGGGGATGTAGAGGTTTTTTAAGCCGTTTATACTCTAGTCCGCACTCAGGGGACCTAGAGCACTCTAGTCCGCACTCCGGGGATGTAGAGGTTCTTAGGTCGTTTATACTCTAGTCCGCACTCAGGGGACTAGGAGCACTTTAGTCCGCACTCTGGGGACATAGAGGTTTCTGAGTCGTTTATACTCGAGTCCGCACTCTGGGGACTTAGAGTACTCCAGTCTGCACTCTGGGGACTTGGAGGTTTAAGTCGTTTATACTCTAGTCCACACTCCGGGGACTTAGAGTACTCCCGTCCGTGCTCAGGTGATTGGAGCGCTTGATGAAGACAAGTCCGGAACCTCCTCCTATACCGACGGGGGTTATGAAGTAGAAATTTCAGGCGCCTCTAATCACACATCCGAATTGAGCATGAAGGAGCGGCTCGAGAAAGAGAAGGTCAGGGTCAAGGTCGAGCCCTGAGTTGTGGACTTGGACGATCCTTTGAACAAACCGTTGAAGGTCATCCTTCCTGGCGGGTCCAAGCCTATGGAAGTTCTCCGTACTTCTTCAGTTGCTACCCCTCTATCAAAGAAGAGTACCAAGGGTAAATGCTATGGAGAGGAGCCGTCCGGAAAGGAGTTGAAGAAGTACAAGAAGTGATTACTATCCTCGTTCAACGAGAGTTAGTTTAAGTCATGTAATTATTTTCATCTATTTCCTTAGTCCTTGTAAATAGAATGTCGACTCCGAACTTTGGAGGGGCTGTAATAGGAACTCATTTCTCATTAAAGTTTAGTTCCTTTTTCCGTCTTACAAAAGACTCTTATTGTTCAGTTTTCTTTGTGATTGTGATGTTGATCCAAGCAGTTGTGGGTAACATAGACTTCTCGGTCCATCTTCATATAACTCGGAAACACTTCGAGAGTTGTTGAACTTCCATTCTGTGCTTCGAGCACTTAGAATACATTCTAGCCCGTATGTCAGGGATTTGACAAATTCAAGTCATATGTGTCATAGTTCATATTCAGGGAACTAGGAGATCCGAATTGCTTATATTCGAGTCCGCACTCTGGGGACTTAGAGTACTCCAGTCCGCACTCTGGGTACTTGGAGGTTCAAGTCATTCATACTCTAGTCCGCGCTCTGGGGACTTAGAGTACTCCAGTCCGCGCTCTGGGGACTTGGAGGTTTAAGTCGTTTATACTCGAGTCCGCACTCCGGGGACTTAGAGTACTCCAGTCCGCGCTCTAGGGACTTGGAGGTTTAAGTCGTTTATACTCGAGTCCGCACTCCGGGGACTTAGAGTACTCCAGTCCGCGCTCTGGGGACTTGGAGGTTTAAGTCGTTTAGACTCTAGTCCGCGCTCTGGGGACTTAGAGTACTCCAGTCCACACTCTGGGGACTTGGAGGTTTAAGTCGTTTATACTCGAGTCCACACTCCGGGGACTTAGAGTACTCCAGTCCGCGCTCTGGGGACTTGGAGGTTTAAGTCGTTTAAACTCTAGTCCGTGCTCTGGGGACTTAGAGTACTCCAGTCCGCACTCTGGGGACTTGGAGGTTTAAGTCGTTGATACTCGAGTCCGCACTCCGGGGACTTAGAGTACTCCAGTCCGCGCTCTGGGGACTTGGAGGTTTAAGTCATTCATACTCTAGTCCCCGCTCTGGGGACTTAGAGTACTCCAGTCCGCGCTCTGGGGACTTGGAGGTTTAAGTCAATTATACTCTAGTCCACACTCTGGGGACTTGGAGATTTGAGTCGTTTAAGTCCGCGCTCTGGGGACTTAGAGTACTCCAGTCCGCACTCTGGGGACTTGGAGGTTTAAGTCGTTTATACTCTATTCCGCGCTTTGAGGACTTAGAGTACTCCAGTCCACGCTCTGGGGACTTGGAGGTTTAAGTCGTTTATACTCTAGTCCGCGCTCTGGGGACTTAGAGTACTCCAGTCCACGCTCTGGGGACTTGGAGGTTTAAGTCGTTTATACTCTAGTCCGCGCTCTGGGGAATTAGAGTACTCCAGTCCGCGCTCTGGGGACTTGGAGGTTTAAGTTGATAGTAGTCGTATTTCCACTCTTTAATTTGTATTCATCTACCGTATCGAGGCTACTGTTGTCGAATGAACAGTCGAACCACGTTTTCTCATGGAATGGGATCTTGCCCCCAGCTCAAGGGATGAAATTTGGAAAATGGACGATCGATTCTCGTCCGCTTGGTAATTATAGCTCTTCCAATCGAGTCAAGGAAGGAGGTATATGACAGATGGTTGGATCACATCCGTGTTGGGTTAGATAGCAGAATCTCTTACAATTTGCTCTGTATCTCCTTCTTTTGTGTTGAAGGCAGGATTTGGCATGCAGATGATCAAATCACGTCCACTCTAGACAGATCTTGGCGTCACTAAGCTTCAGAAGAGGCCTCTGTATTTTGTCAAACTTTGTTCTATGACATGATCTGAGTGGGCGACCAGGCCATACTAATTCCAAGCCTTGTTCAGGTCTCCGAGTCAAACGTGGAGGTCAATGAAGAGATGGTCAGTCATGTCGACTTTATATTTGGGCTCTAATCGTAATGAGCTTTTCAATCTCTAGTTCTTGGCCCTAAATTAAAGGCACATGATTGATGATGAGCGATTGAATTATTCTCATCTAGATGTACTCCACACGTCCGATCATGGTCCGCGTGGATTGGTTGGTGACCAAATCTGAGTATCCAATCTCCTGCATCGTTTTGAAAGTAGTTTAGTTAAAGGTAGTCGTAGTTCATAGAACAATTGAAATAGAAATGGAAATGATTCAAAGAAGATTATGATAAATCTCATTGATAGATGAAGTAGCATCGTGTGCTTGCTATTCGACTTTTGCCCTTGGCTCCTTTCAAAGGGATGTCGGCCGTCAACAGTCCAATTGATAATCATAGCCCTTTATTAATAGGCATCGGATATTCGCTGCCCGCCATTCTGCAGGACATGTACATACTATTGAAGCTTTACTTTCTAGATCAGCTTTTTGATCACACCTCGGAGGTGTTTGTAATTGCCCGTGTTAGGATCAGTGAGCATTTGGGAATATACAACATTCCCCTGGTTTTCTTTAGACTTTGGTGTACTCTCTCGAGGTTGGTTTCCAATATCACTCCGAGTCGTGAGTTTTCAAGTAGAGGTTGTCAATTGAATCTTTCAAAGAGCATATGAGCCAAATTTTGAGGTCTTGTTTCGGCTACTAGGATCTACATCCTTAGTCAACGGGCCTTCATTGTTATTTTCCTTAGTCTGTTCTGCTCCTCCACACTTTGATTTAGATTCATTATTGTCATAGAGACGATCCATGGTCGTTGGAGGCTCTCCAGCAAACCGGCTGCTAAAATATATATGGAGGTCGATTATCCTCAAGTGATCAATATAATATCCCTTTGAGAGTATCGTTTGAGTAGCGGCTGTTTGTCCGTTTCCTTGTTGTCGTTTAGAAGATGTCGCTAGATCCTCTATGTCCTGGCCGACCAGGGGATGTAAGGGAAGTACATAGGATGTTCCTTTTATTAAGTTGATGTTCCTCAGCCTCTTTTTTGGAAATTTGGGTCGTACCCGAATTTTTTTTTTTTTTTGAAAATAGGGGTCATTCGGCATTAGAGAGCGCTCGGCATTTAGAGAGCGTTCGGCCTTAGAGAGCGCTCGGCATTTAGAGAGCGTTCGGCCTTAGAGAGCGCTCGGCATTCAGGAGCGTTCGGCATTGGTTCTGTTCGGCCTAAATTTCTATTCGGCCTTCTTTCTGCTCGGCCAAATTTCTGCTCGGCCAAATTTCTGCTCGGCCTAATTTCTGCTCGGCCTAATTTCTGTTCGGCCAAATTTCTGTTCGGCCAAATTTCTGTTCGGCCATCTTTCTGTTCGGCCTTCTTTCTGTTCGGCCAAATTTATGTTCGGCCTTATTTATGTTCGGCCAAATTTCTGCTCGGCCAAATTTCTGTTCGGCCTTCTTTCTGTTCGGCCTGGAGGTATGGTCGGCATTCGGATGTATGGATCGGCCTGGAGTGTTCGGCATACGCCTTTTCTGAGGCGATCGGCATACGGCTTTTTTGGAGTGTTCGGCATACTCCTTTTCTTGAGCGATCGGCATACGCCTTTTTTGGAGTGTTCGGCTGAATTGCCTTTGGAGGAGGTTCGGCCTTTATTCAACTTGAGTGCAAACTTCAACGTCCAATCCTTAGATCTTGCGTACATTAGTGAATCCAATCCTTTCACATGAACACGAACACTTGATTAACTTACGGCTGTCAGCTTCCTTTAGATTTCTTTCAAATCTGAGTAGAATAGGAAGTTATCTAGTAAACAACTGGATCTATCTCGCGAATATGGAAATCCACTAGTAGATGATGAGATCCAATCAAGCTGAGAAATTCATTTCTCAGTGAAAGCACCAAAATGTTAGCACCAAAATTGTCACTAACACCCTTGAGTAGAGTTATGTAGAGAGATTAATGAAGAGAGTAAATTAGGAATGAAAAATAGTGTAATTCAATGAAAAATAATAACAAAAACGAGAACACCAGATTTATAGTGGTTCGGCGTAACTGCCTACATCCACTTTGAGTTTAATATTTATTGCTTTCTCAATTACTTGAATACAGATACAATCCGTAAATCAATCACTTGGATACAAGTTTGAATTAAAAAGAGGAGAGTATAAGAAATGGCAGAGTCTCCCCAGTGTTTCCGGAAAAAAGGGTCCATTTCACTGTGCCCCTGTCCCTCTATTTATAGACGAAGGTGGGTTGGACTTTCCTGGTGGGCCTGGTAGCTGAATAGCTCGGTCCAAATAGAGTAAACGGCCCAAAGGGAGTAAGCTCTGTGTACCGAACCAGGGAGGCCGAACGGTAAGATGTCGAGCCAAGGCAATGGCGCCGAACGATGCTCTCATGCCGAGTGAAACGTGGATGCCGGGTGAGGAGCATGCCGAGTGAAAGACATGCCGTGTGAAGGGTCTGCCGTGTGAGGATGCCGAGTGGAAAACATGCCGTGTGAAGGGTTTGCCGAGCACAGGGTGTGCCGAACAAAGGATATGCCGAGTGAAGCCTTGGAAGGCCGAGTGCACTTAAATGCCATGTGAAGAGCTGAATGGCCTTATGCCGAGCATCCTCTTATGCCGAGTACAACTTTGCATGCCGAGAGTCCAGGGATGCCGAGTGAAGCATGAATGCCGAGCGCTCCAGAAGTCAAACGCTCTTAAATACCATTTGACCCATACGTGCCGAATGTATCTTGTATGCTGAACGTTCATGGATGCCGAACATTCTTTAGGTGCCGTTCGATATTCAATACCGAACATCCCTTTATGCCGAACGTCCTTCTAATGGGCCTGACAACTTGCTAACACCTCCAGGCTCTTCGAGGTCAGAATCTTGTCTAGCGCTAATAATAATGTCTTCGACTGTCGTTTTGTAACCGGGCCAAGATGCCGGTTAACACAAAACGATAATCAAATCTTAATTCACAAATATTTAATTATCACAAACGATAATTAAATCTCAAATACCTAATTATCACAAGCGATAATCAGAAACAACAAATATCTGATTATCAAAAACGATAATCAGAAATCACTAATCAACGAATATTTAATTATCACAATTGATAATCAATTCTTAAATCGCAAATATTTAATTATCACAAACGATAATTAAATCTCAAATATCTAATTATCACAAGCGATAATCAGAAACAACAATTATCCGATTATCAAAAACGATAATCAGAAATAAAATTTCAATTAACGAGTCCGGGATTAACCGAAATAGCAAACGCACATGTCCCATAACCACGAGTTTTACTAAATCATTTAATTCTCTTCATCGTTTCCTTGAAAATGCAAAATTGTGTATTCTAAAAATAACATTTCACATTCTCAAATGGACAAGTCCGGAATTAAGCGAATCAGTAAAAGAAAGGTGTCATAGTCCTCGACTTTTCTGAAACGTTTAAATCGCTTCCTCATTCTTTTGAAATCGTAAACTGTAAAAAATTTGAAAACAATTTTAATTTTAATTTTGAAACAATTTTTAAAACACGTGATTAAAACAGCAACATCAGTAGCAACTTCGACAAGGAAATTGCACTTCTCAAAATACCATAAAAACGGACAACAAAATAAGCATCGCGGGATAACCGCTTGAAAATCCGTTTTAAAATTGACGGTTACTGAAGTTAATACGTCAAAATCTCATCAAAATAACTGGCATCAAAAGATAATACCAATGAATTTTCATTCATCAAAAATGTCACAAGAATCTTCTCAAAGATAAAAAAGGGATATCATACCCTAAACTTGTATTCATAACAAGTCAATGACACAAGAATTCACCAATGCACAAAAATTGATAAAACTTATCAATAGAAATCACAAAAATTGGTGAAGCACAAATTCCAGAAGACTACACAAGAAATCCAGATATCACAAAATGAGAGTACGAAAACTCAAATGGGAGTACGGAAACTCGAATGGGAGCACGAAAACTCAAATGGGAGCACGAAAACTCAAATGGGAGTACGAAAACTCAAATGGGAGTATGAAAATTCAAATGGGAGTATGGAAACTCAAATGGGAGTATAAAAACTCACCTACACGTGAGCATGAAAAATTACCAACACGTGTAACGTAAAGCGAGAACGGGAGCATGAAAACTCACCTACACGTGAGAATGAAAACTCACCAACACGTGTAACGCAAAGCGAGAACGGGAGCATGAAAACTCACCTACACGTGAGCATGAAAATTCACCAACACGTGTAATGCAAAGCGAGAACGGGAGCATGAAAACCCACCTACACGTGAGCATGAAAACTCACCAACACGTGTAACGCAAAGCGAGAACGGGAGCATGAAAACTCACCTACACGTGAGCATGAAAACTCACCAACACGTGTAACGCAAAGCGAGAACGGGAGCATGAAAACTCACCTACACATGAGCATGAAAACTCACCAACACGTGTAATGCAAAGCGAGAACGGGAGCATGAAAACTCACCTACACGTGAGCATGAAAACTCACCAACACGTGTAACGCAAAGCGAGAACGAGCATGAAAACTCACCTACACGTGAGCATGAAAACTAACCAACACGTGTAACGCAAAGCGAGACGCTATCTCATGGTGGCCAACCATTAAATTTTGACACACGAATGGTCCGAAGACCGTGGGGCGCTACCCCACATATGTGATGGCGAAACATCACACAAATGCGATGGCGAAACATCACAAGAGCGGGGTCTAGTCTCCCTCGCAGACAAAGAGACATCGCATAGTTGCTAGTCTAAAACACAAAAATGATCGTCATGATCATCAAGAACTGTCAATTACACCAAGCTAGTAAATGTAAAATTTTAGTTTCATGTCCCATAACCACTTTCTTAACTTAAATATTTACGAACGAACTGTAGATCTCAACTAGAAAATTATCACAAGAGATTCAATCGAACAAGTCCAAGAATTAACCGATGAAGTAAATGCAAGCGTTTCATACCACTCGTTCTACTAAGTCGTTTAATTAGATTTCTCATACGAGTGAGGTAAAGGTTTATATATACTAATAGATTGGAAAACGGTTTAGAAAAAGAGCTTTGTAGTAAAATAGTTTTGAAATCGTTTGGAGAAAAGGGTTTTGATATTTACTATAGTATAGAAAAGCTTTATATTTTTAAAGTAACAAACCACAAAAATGATTGTAGGAACAATCACAAGAATTCACATACAAAGATGTGAATAGAATCCAAAGAAATCGATACCGTATCCATCAAAAGGTATGTTCACGAAAATCCCGAAGAAAATGTTATCAAAGTTGCTAATAAATGGTAGCAACAAATCGAGGAATTAACAAGAATCGATTAAATTTGGAAACTAAATCAATTCACTAAAATTCACATTCGAAAACGTGAATAAAATCCAAAGAATTCGATTCTAAATCCATCAAAGTAGAAATACCCAAAAATTCCAGAAATAGAAGTTATCAAAGTCGACAAAGGAGATAACAACTAATCGGAAAAGAAGAATCGATTAACAATTGAAAAAACAAAGCAGAACGAGCATAAATGCATAAATGACTTCAACAAAAGTAAAAACCAAGTCAATGTCGAAGTCAACAATTAATGGCCATAATCGAGTACAAAACGATTCAACATCATCATCAAAGAATTCAACGGCAAACAAAGTCAGAGTCTTGGAAATCAAGAAATTAGCAATTTCTCAAAAACAAAGTGGCCGAAGTCGAATGGAAATCAAGCCGAGGAAAACACAAAATATCAAGTTCAAAATCGCTGAGATTCGAACAAAATCAACATCGGCTAAATCAATTCAAAGCCGAAAACACAAGAACAAAATCCTCATCATCAAAAACTCAACTTGAGTTCGCAAAGCAGATGGAGACCGAAGCCAAAATACTTTCACGAAATCAAAATCAAATGCACATGAATAAGCGTTAGGAATTCATACCTAACAATCAAAGATAATCATATGCAAAGATGAGAGATAAAACATCAACAAATAGTTGTAACACATGTTCCATCTGAGTTATGTTTTATGTTATGTCCATAAACTCCTCGCTCTGATACCAAGCTGTGACGCCCCACCTCTATACCCACGCTAGCCAAGAACACTACGGTGTAATGCTGTCAACTAGCGCGGAGAATAAGGCTGTTGAGGAGCGGCCATCCGTAGTTAGGCCTTACACTAGTATTGGTTATCTCGATAGAAGTGGTATATATATATATTCTTTCATTTTTCAACTCTGATTTATTTACTCCCATCGACATACCCCAATTCTAGTATAAAACGAACCACGATGGTTCATAATAGTTTAGGACACTAGATATATAATAATAACACGGATAATATCAACAAATGCGGAACACAGATAAAACAAAAAAGTCTCATATATATAACTGATGTCAGTTACAATACATTTGACATTGAACATATGATACAACTACAACAGGCGACACTGGAAGTTATATATACAAGTACATTATTGACTAATATACATGAATACATATCAACCTATACTATGACACGACAACTCCAAAAGATATGAAAAGTCTTCATAGCTCAAACAGCTACCCAAAGCAAGATATCTACAACCTGAAATAACTCGGGTCTGACCCGAGTATTGAATTCAAAGAAAATAATACGCGGGTCAGTCTAATTCAAACTCAGTTATTAGTGCACAGAAGCAATAATAATTAAATAATGAATAGACGACAGTCACAATAAATCTCGTCTATCCGATCCTTAAATAAAGAAATCGGATAACGATAAATATAACACGTAACAGTGTTAAATAACAAATCAGCAAATTAAACCAAATCAGAATACAATTCAGAATATTGACTTGAATAAACTAAACAGTTCAAACCATTGAAATATCAATTAAAATATTAATTTGAGTAGGGCTGCAGTACACGCACGCGTGCACTGCCTTGCCACTACATCATATGGAATATGCAAAAGATCAATAAATCAAAATAAAATAGAATATCATAAAATCCATACCGTGTGGCTGCAGTTCACGCTTGCGTGCACTGCCTTGCCACTACAGTGATAATGTACCCAAAAACTCAATTCCGTGTGGCTGCAGTTCACGCTTGCGTGCACTGCCTTGCCACTACAGTAATGATGTACACAAACGGGCACAAGGTCAAACCCGAAATACCAGATTCAAAACAGGTGTAATTCCAAAATCAATATGAAACTTAGGTGAAATAAAAATTGAATAGTGACATGCACAAACATAAGAACATGTCAGAGAAACAAGTCGTAACTACAAAGCTAAGTCACTTACAAAATGCAGAGGTCAAGTCAGTGACTCAACACAACTGCAACAACAACAACGGGCAGTAGTGCACAGAGAACTCAAGTTTGGACCAAATGCCATCGTATGTTATCGAGCAAACAAGTGCACATATGTACGCAATCCAGGCAAAGCAGGATGACCACAACTCAACAACGTATGTATAGCATGAAGGCATCAAGCAAATGGAACCAAACCCAAATTACAGTATCATTAAAATATGGACAGTGGAGTACATAGGTACATGAAGTCCAACAGCAAATGAACATCAAAAATGGAAACTGCAAATTGAATCAGCATGTACAAACTAGCATCAAAATACAACAAAATAACAGTGACAACAATTGTATAGCAAGTTCATGCAAGCTTACAAGATGATATGCACATGCAAAAATCAAAGTCGTGCACAGGTCAGAGACCAAAGAATGGCCAGAGACAAAACCCAAAGAAACAATGCTACAAAAGGTACCCGACTCAATTGAATCAAGTACACTTCAAGACCAGATAAATAAAACAAAGCCAAAGTCTTGGAAACCAAGAAATTAGCATTTTCACAAAAATCCAATTTCACCAAATCAAGGAACTAACAAGTTCACAAAAATCCAAATGTCCCAAAACAACAGTACAGTACCCAGACCAACAGAGACAAGTGAACAAGGCCTCAATGCACAGACTCAAGTAAAACAGTGAAACAACGGTGGTGCACTGCAAATACAAGCTCAGCCTCAAGGAAAGGTACACGAGGCGAATACGAACAAATCCAAGGTCTACAGCAATTCAAAGTGATCATCAAAAACCAATGCCATCAAGTAATACACACGAAAATGAAACCAGACAGTGTGCAGTTTATTGTCAAAGAAGTAGCCAAAGTCATCACATAAACCAACATCACAAGCCGAAGCCAACAATGCACAATGAAATATGAATCACAACAAACATATATATGCACATACACATCTGTACATACATACATACATATATATATATATATGGTGATTAAATGGACGAACTTAGCAATTACCCAATGCGCCAAGCCCATAAAAGTCAAAACCAAAACAAGCTTCAAAATTTCAGAACGAAACAACATGCTCGCATGAGCAGGATCAAATTAAACCAGATCCTATAAGTCAACACACTCAAATATACACATGAACACTTGATTCATCACTGAGACATGAATGCATGGAGTAAAGGCATCAGTCGACAATGAAGACATCTAAAATATTTTCACAAATCGAGTTTACAGATTTCAATCCATAATCAGAAATCACCCCAAGTATTAAAACAATTCATACGGCCGAGATAATAAAATGATGAAGTCAATGATCATATACGAACGCATATGCATGAGTTCAATTCCTATATAATTAGTAAATCATCAGTAACTAAAATTTATCAAACATCGAATCAAAAGTACTCGGCAAATTCAAGAAATTCCAGATGAACAAAAATTAAACAGTGTCGTGATAATCAAAGTATCGAAAACAAGAAATCAAACTAAGTCAGATATCAATACCGAGTCAAAAATCAACGATATCGAGACAACAAAATCGAACGACTGAAGAATGAAATAGATGTAAGTGTTACTCACCTTAGTTTTGACGCGCAGATCCAAGCAACCGAGTGCTTGAAGTCGGCAACCACGAATTCGATTTGTATGATGCTTCCACGAACGAATCAATTTGAAGAAGCACGATTAAATCAACGACGCTTCAAAACAAAAAGCCTTAATTTTTGATCGAAGAAGAACGAAAGGAACGGCCGCCCTGATTATTTTCGTTACTAAGGGTTTTGAAGAGAGAAAAAAAGAAAAAGAATGAAAGGGGGAAAACGTGAGAATGAAGGGTCGGGTTTGTTTCACAATAAACGGCACCAAGTCTAAGGAAAGGAGTGTGGGCCAAGATAAATTTTTAAAGCCCAACAACACTTGATTAAATTTTCAAACGAATTCAACCGATTTAAAAACTCAAATTAGCAATTAGCAAACCACTCTAATCGTCATTTGACGATAATTAATTGTCACAAATCCGTGGGTTGTTACACTTTGTGATGGGGATTCCGGAGGTGATTTGTGAATATCCGGTTTGCAAGGGCTTCTTTGAAGTGCCTTCGGTTCCATTTGAACCCGGAATGGACTTGTATGGATGTTTGTCTGACGTTACACTTTGAGACGTAAAGCTGGTTTCTATCAAATACATTTCTGTTGGTGGCGGAGAAATTATTCCCTTAGCTTAACCCCCTTCTCTGAGACGTACAAGCTTAGAGGTTATGTAGTTGATGATTACTAGTGATATATTCCCAATTTGGTAATGTGGCCTACGAAGTGCTGCTGATCATTTGTTGATCGAAGCAAGCTTTTGTGTAAAACGTAGCTTTGTGGATGAGACCTCGTCGGACCTCACAACCCGAAAATGGTCGAAACAGGAAGGATGCAACAAGACAATTTGGGGTTAGCGCCTTCAGGGTATGTCCATTTACTTCTGGAAAAGGGTGGTATCATGGTATGGAACCCAGATATTTAACCTATGTGGTTACCGCAAATTTGTGCTTTGTGGTTGTTTCTTTGTGGTTGAGGATCCTCGGATAAAGGTTGGTAACGACCGGGGATGGCATACTCGTGGTAGTTACCTTGTTCCAGCTGTAATTACAATGTGAGGTAACTCGGCCTTATGTTAGCAGAGCTCCGGTTAGGTTCTCGGGGAATCCCTCCAGAGGCATACCCATGTGGCCTAGGAGGTTTCTTAGCCTGACCATTTGTTGGAAATCCAATCTCCAATACGCGTCATGTACGGCTTTAGTTATAGAACTTGCCATCTAATATGGTAGCTATAGTAGGCATACTATAATGGTAATTATGCTGGCTAAGATTTATATTATACTTTCGAAATGTTTTCCACACTATGCACTAATGATAATATTAAAAAGAATTTTGCGTATCAAGCATGTTTGACTATCATAAGGAGAAATCTCCCCCAAGTGTGCGATTGCATTGTGTGTGTGCGGGGAGGCCTTATGATAGTTTCATTTTTCAAAAAGCATAGCGGGGTTTTTTATTTTCTTTGTGAAAATAACTTTTTTTTAAGATCTCACACCAGTCCCATGACTGACCTGAAGTTTATTGTTCCCTTTCTAAAATCTGGGTGCCCATAATTTTCCACACGGCCATCCTAGAGTCAGGTTATCAATTATGCTCGAGCGAAATCAGAGAAGTATGCTGTGGAGATTTGGAGTTCGAGCTGGATGGTGATGCGTATCACTAGCATATTATATTGTTTCCGCTGTTGTGTTGTTGTAAACTCTGATAATGTGATGTGTAAACTGATATAGTGCTTTTGTTTTAAAGATAATCATTTATCTATTATATGTTGTTTCGCTATGAAATATGAGATTCTGTTATTGTTTATGTTTCTCCTTCTATCTTCTTCTTCTTCTTTAACCCTAATGGTTCGGTATTTCGGCATTCGATTGTGCGGCATTTGATACAGTAGACGTATCGATGTCGACTTTCGGACATCGAAAAATCGGGTCGTTACAATGTGGTATCAGAGAATAACCTTGGCTCTGGTGGAGAAATTACTCATTAGATATTGAGTCAGTAGTACTCTAGAATGAGTTTGAGTGTAATAATAGATACGAGCACGTATTTGTAAGTGAATATGAAAATTGTTTTATATTGTGTTGACTTATCGGTTGATTGTTTATAGATTCTGGTCGGTGCAGTTTGGCCAACTACGTCGATAGGGGTTTCTAAACTCTTAAACAAGATAAACCGACACCGTATTGTTTTAAAATCGGTTAAATAAGATAATTTTACCCAAACTATTTTTCTTTAGAAAAGAAATCATTTTCCGTAAATTATAGCAGTATATGAATGCTTGTTTTGTTAGGAATGATAATATTAAATTATTATAATTAAAAAAAATTGAATAAGAAATTGAAATCAAAATCAAAACTGAGAAATAAATTCATACACAAATGGGATTTATAAATATAAATTGTAAAAGTGATTTATAACTTTAAATAGAATTCCAGAGAAATATTTGGAAATGTTTTTGAAAAGATTTGAAATTTGGAAATTAAAATCCCTTTTTAGTTTGAAAAATGATTCTCAAAGGTTTGGAAAAATGTTTTCAAGGAGTAAAAGCATTAAACTCTTTTCGGTCGTTGGAAAATAATTCCGATAATGATCGCGACATCATCGGTATTCATTTTTGAGTTTCCAGGAGAGGAATTGCTACCGAATTCTTTTAAATAAAAGAGTTTGCAAAATAGGGTTTGCTTTTGGAAAATCAAAGGATAATTTGAATTGATAATTTTGAAATGTTGGAAAGACTCTGGAATCTTATTTAAAATGTTACGGAATATAAATAAGTTTGATAACTTATAAAAAATTTGAAATTTGTTGAAATAGGATTCAACTTGTGTAACAACCCGCATATTTTACGATTCGAATATTTAAATATTTTATTTAAATATTTCATCGTTGGTCAGATTATAGTCCGAAAAGCTACTTTTTTCATACGGTCGAATTAGGACTCGGGACTACCTCTATTGAGTTCAAAATGCCGTTTGCGACCTTTTTAAGTATAAACTTTGATATGTTTGGAGTTAGTGGAATTTTATTACTTTTTCACTTAGGGCTTTGGTTTGGACTGAGCCCCTTAACCCCACTTATTAACTCAGTCCCAACCCTCTCCTCTTCATTTACTTCCTTTCTATTTTCCTAATACTCAAGCTTTTACATCAATGGAGAGTGGAATGGGAAATTAAAACTCAAGCCCTAGTTTTCTTTTGCAAATCAAGCTCTAGCTCCAAACTAATAGAAGAAACTTTGGTAAGCCTCTCTTCTTCTTCTCCAACTTATTCTTCTATCAATTTCAGAAATTCCTAAACCTAACTTTGGGAATGTTCTTCTTTTTGAGCATAGATTCAAGCTTATTTGGGTTGTGTTGAAGAGTGGTTGATTCTCCCTTTTGTTTTCAAGCTTCTTCTTCATTTGTTTTTGTGAAAAGGGGAGATTTTTGTCTCACATCTTTGTCTTTAACCATCTTCGATTGATAGGTATGAATTCCTAACACTTATTCTTGTGCAATTGCTTTTGGTTTGGATTGATTTGGTGAATATTCCAATTTTTAGTGTTTTGAGTTCAATTCTTCAAAAATCATAACTTTGATGTTTTGATCATATTTTTGGTGATGAATCGAAGAGTTTATATGGCCGGGTAGTCGATGGCGTAAATCCTTAGTGCCGTTACCCGATCGATTGCAATTCGGAAGGGATTGACATTTATTAGATAGGCATGGGAGTGCTGGCAACAGGCTCCGGTCGACCGAGCTCAGAGTCCGGTTGACCGACCTGCTACCCGAGCACTTCCTGCCTCTGTTTTGGTAGTGCAAGTTACAGGCTCCGGCCGACCGAGCTCAAGGTCCGGTCGACCGACCTGCTACCCAGGCTCTTCCATCTTTGGTTCGATCAACCGACTCAGGGAGTCCGGTTGACCGACCTGCTCCTATTTGCCAATTTTGCCTATATTGCCTATTTTGTTGAATTTCCAACTTTAATTGATTCGTGTTGTTTCCCTTTGTTGTTATCATTTATTATCAAATTTGATAACATTTTCTTTGGGAATTTTCGAAATATCCATTTTGATGGATTTGATATCGATTTCTTTGGATTTTATTCACGTCTTCGAATGTGAATTTTATTGATTGATTGTTCCTACAATCATTTTTGTGATTTGTCACTTTTAAAAAAATATAAAGGTTTTAATACTAGTAGTAAATATCAAAACTCTTTTATCAAAACGATTTCAACTCTATTCTCAATATCAAGCTTGTTTATAAAATCGTTTTCCAATCTAGTAGCATATACAAATTTACCTCATTCGTATGAGAAATCTAATTAAACGGCTTAGTAAAACAAGTGGTATGAAACGCTTGCGTTTACTTCGTTGGTTAATTCTTTGACTTGTTCGATTGAATTTCTTGTGACAATTTTCGAGTGGAGACTTACAGTTTGTTCGTAAATATTTAAGTTAAGCTAGTGGTTATGGGACATGAAGCTAAGCTCATATATTTACTAGCTTAGTGTAATTGACACTTCTTGATGATCGATGATGATCATTTTTGTGATTATGACTAGCAATATGCTATGTTTCTTTGTCCACGTAGGGGACAGTACCTTGTTTTATTGAGTTTCCTCTCATTTTTATTATAGGCTAACGACCTATTTATTTTGGAGTTTCGACTCAATTCTTGTGGGCTAGCGACCCATATTCTTTTATGGAGTTCGGTTCATTGGACGTACCGTTGTACTACATCGATGTTCCGATCTATTCGAGTTTTAGGTTCCTCGGACGTACCGATACTGTACTACGTCGTTGGACCGGCTCTATGGTTAGCGACCATGGGATAGCGTCCCGTTTGTAATACACATGTTGGTGAGTTTTCATGCTCCCGTTCTATGATAGGCCTCCCCCTTTTTGTGATTTCTGGATTTCTATTGATGATTTCTAGAATTTGTGTTTCACCAATTTTATGATTGGCATTTATATGTTATCAATATTTGTGGCTTGGTGAATGAAATAAGGAGCATGACATTCCTTTTGATCTTCGAGAAGATTTTTGTGGTATTGATTAATCTCTTGTTGATTTTCAATTACTTATTTATCACAACTTGGCATTGTGATTATTATACGTTTAGTCATATATCTTATTCTATATCATTTCATCTGATATTTATAGCTAGACTGATCCGTTTATTATTTTCTTATGAAATAATACTCGGGGCAGACCGAGATGTTACAGGTGCTTCTGCTTGACTTCTCCCCAGGGATTCATTACTATGACTTTTGGCTAACTACTTAGATTAGTAGTTTTTGGTTGTATACATTTGAGATATAGACTCATAGTTGTGTACTTATTCTTCTGTATAGCACATGTTCCTATTCTTTTGTGTCATTGTGGATCTTTTTGACCACTACTCTGATGAACACTTTTATGTGTTATATATATTCATGTCTATTTCCTCCTTTGTGATATGAATTATCTGTGACTGATTTGTGTTATGTTTATTTCTATATTTGTTTCCGAAGACATTATAGCCACTGTGTAGTAGCTTTGAGTTTGTGTCGGTATGTCGGATTTCCTCTTGAAAAGAATGCAAGTTATATTTTATCTGGCATATCGGTACTCGCACAAAGCAATTATACAGATGGTCGCTCCTCAACAGCCTTATTCTCCGTGCTAGTTGACGACATTACACCAAAGTGTCCTTGGCTAGCGTGGGTATAGAGGTGGGGCGTCACAGCTTGGTATCAGAGCCAAACTTTGGAGCAATGTAGAATAATTTAACAAGGATCACCGTCCTAAGTCCTTCTTAGGAGTCGTGCCTTAGGATTTAACTCGAGTCTTCGTACCGATTCATCCTATTTTCTTTATGATTCCTTGTTTTGTCTATCAAGATTGCTTGATATTCATTTGGTGATTAACCTTTTTCTTCTTCTTTCTTTCTTTCTAAAGGAAGAGAAATGGTTAGACCTGGCCGTCCCAGCGCCGGTCAATCTAGTGCTACTCCCCAAGATGGAGTTTTTATGTCTGCCCAGCAGCTTCTTGATCTTGTAAAGAATGCTCAAGCAGCCGGTTCTAATCCAGAACCTACTCACCCTAAGTCTGGATTTGCATGCTTGTGCAACGATTATACCAACTTAGGTGGGAAGCCATTCAAAGGTTCTGAAACTATTATCGAAGTCTAGGCTTGGCTAAGAGCATGCGATCGAATCTTTTCTCGCATGAATCTTATTGATCTTCACCGAGTTCAGGTGGCTTCTAGTATGCTCCAAGAAAGGGCATTAGACTGGTACGGGCTTCTGATTTCTGAAATTATTGAAGCGGATCTTACTTGGGAGAAATTCCGAGAGCGCTTCGAGTTAAAATTCATACCAGAAGTAGAGAAGGTGACACTGGCTCGCCGCTTTATTGACCTTGTTCAAGGTGAATCTTCTGTGACAGACTATGTCGCATCTTTCGAATCTCTTTCCAAATACGGGATTGAATACATTAACACCCCATTGAAGAAAAATTAGAGATTTGTTTATGGCTTAAACAAGAGTCTCAAGAAGCCATTACTTCTTAAATTAGAAGTTTCTTTTGACCAACTCATTGACATCGCTCTTCGTCTTGAAGAGGCAGATAGGGAAAATGATGTTGAAGTGGTGGGTGCCAAACCAAACTTCAATAACAACAAGAAAAGGCCTAACAAATTCGAAGGTCCTTATCCCAATAAGAAAGGGAAGCAAGTCTCTCCGGCAACTAAGACTTCTACTCCAAGTGGTGGGCAATGCTACAACCGTGGTTCTAAGAACCATTATGCCAATAGATGTCTGAAACCTCTCTTTTGTCGCTATTGCAAAAGTTCAGGTCATCTTTTATCTTCATGCTCCACACTTCAAGGCAAGAAGGAGGGAAATCTTAATGTTGCTCAAGCCCCTGGCAACACATCTTGTAATCAAGGTATGTCTCATTCTATCCTTGATGGCATTATTATATTTCGTGATCAACCTATTCGAGTTCTTTTTGATACGGGTGCATCCCATTCTTTTATATCAAAGGAACTTGTTGATACTTTTTCTTTAAGTGTTGTTGCTTTAATGACTTCTTTGAGAATTGCGAATCTGGTTGGTGGATCCGCAACGATTAGTTTGCTTTGTAAAGATGTCGAGATTATTTTGTGTGATTTTTCTTTCCAAGCCGATTTGCATGTCATGCGTTACTTAGGCTTTGGAATGATTTTGGGAATGGATTGGCTTAACCGTTATGAAGCTCATATCCTATGTCCTGAGTGGACTATTCATCTTCGACGTCCTCAATCTGTTAAGCAGATTTCTATTATTTCAAAGATTCGGATTCCACTTTATCTGCATCTTTATATTCTTTAAATCCTCGTGATGATGATAATGATGATGAGGAAGACGTCATTTCCCTTATTCACGTTGTTCGTGAATTTTCCGGCATATTTGAGCCCGTTTTAGGATTACCACCTAAGCGAGCAATTGAGTTCAGAATTAATCGTACCCCTGGAGCTCAACCTATTACTCATCCTCCTTATCGTTTGTCCAATAAAGAAAATGAGGAGATGCGCATACAATTATCCGATTTGGAAACGAAGCAATTCATTTGCTCTAGTTCCTCGCCTTGGGGAGCTTCGGCTATTTTTGTGAAGAAATCTGATGGCACACTTAGGCTTTGCATTGACTACTGCAAGCTTAATGATCTTACTATCAAAAATAAATATCCTTTACCTCGGATTGATGACCTATTCGATCAACTTAGTGGTGCTAGAGTCTTTTCACAATTGGACTTGGCAACCAGTTTTCATCAGCTTCGTATTGCAGAAGATAACATTCCTTTGACATCGTTCCGTACTCGATATGGATCTTATGAATGGCTTGTTATGCCATTTGGTTTAATGAATGCTCCGGCTTATTTCGTTGACCTTATGAATCGAGTTTTCAAAGATTTTCTCGATCGATTTGTTCTCATCTTTATTGATGATATTCTTGTGTATTCAAAAAACGAGGAGGAGCATGAAAAGCATCTTCGGATTGTATTGGAAACTCTTAGGAGTAATCAATTAAAAGCAAAATTTTCTAAATGCCATTTTTGGCAATCTAGTGTGAAGTTTCTCGGTCATATTATTTCCGAATCCGGAATTTCCGTAGATCCTTCAAAGATTGAAGCGATTCAAGATTGGAAGACACCGGAGAGTGTGACGGAAATCCGTAGCTTCCTTAGATTGGCGGGTTATTACCGTCGTTTTACCAAGGACTTTTCAAAAATTGTCGTGCCTCTCACTAGCTTAACTAAGAAAGGTGTTAGATACATTTGGTCGGACAAATGTGAAACTTCTTTTCAGAAATTAAAAGAACTCCTTTCCGATGCTCCTATTCTTGTTATTCCCGAGGGGAATCAAGATTTCGTTGTTTATACCGATGCTAGTCGCGTTGGTTTGGGTGTCGTTCTTATGCAAAGAGAACGTGTTATTGCTTATGCTTCTAGGCAATTGAAGCCAGCCGAGACTAGATATGCCACTCATGATTTAGAGCTTGCGGCTATTGTTTTCGCCCTTCGTATTTGGCATCATTATCTTTTGAGAGAAAAATTTATTCTTTACACCGATCATAAATCCTTGAAGCATCTATTTTCTCAAAAGTAACTTAATTTGCGTCAACAACGTTGGCTCGAGTTCCTTGCAGCTTATGATCTTGATATTCTTTATACCCCCGGAAAGGGAAATCGCGTGGCTGATGCACTTAGTCGCAAGCAACAAGTGGTTGTTTCCATGATGATATCTGAATGCAATGATCTCAGAATTTTATCCACTTGTGAAATTCGAGATCGAGTTTCCGATTTATGTTCATCTCTTGTTTTATGTAGCCTTGAGGCTCATCCTTCTCTTTTAGACCGCATTCTTGAAGCTCAAAGGCTAGATCCCGAATTGACTCTTCTTGGCCAAAATATTAAGGATAAAATTGATATTGAAGGTTTGAAAGTCTTTGAAATCGATTGTCATGGCGACATTCGAAAATTTGGTAGACTTATCGTGTCAAATATTAGTGATCTTCGTGAAGATATTTTAGAAGATTCTCATCATCCTAAATTTACCATTCATCCCGGTAGTAGTCAAATGTACGCGGATTTGAAGGGACTTTATTATTGGGAGGGAATGAAATCTGATATTGCTAACTTTGTTAAGTGTTGCATGACTTGCCAACTTGACAAAGCCGAACATCAAAGGCCTGGTGGGTTATTGCAACCATTAGAAATTCTAATTTGGAAGTGGGACCAAATTTCCATGGATTTTATAGACGGCCTTCCCCGTTCTCGTTCGGGTCATGATAGCTTATGGGTGATTGTTGATAGACTCACTAAATCCGCTCATTTTATTCCCGTTCAGTCCAATCGAACAGTTCCTCTTTTGGCCAAACTCATTATCAAGGAAACCGTTAAATTGCATGGTGTTCCTACTTCTATTGTTAGCGATCGTGATCCATTATTTACTAGTGGATTTTGGAAGAGTCTTCAAAAAGCTTTGGGAATGAAGCTTAATTTTAGCACCGCTTATCATCCTCAGTCCGATGGACAAGCCGAGTGTGTGAATCAAACTCTTGAAGATCTTCTTCGTGCATGTGTTTTTGATTTTCGTGGAAGTTGGGAAGATCACATTTCTCTTGTTGAGTTTTCCTATAATAATAGCTTCCAATCTAGTATTGGTATGGCTCCTTTTGAAGCACTTTATGGAAGGCCATGTCGTTCTCCTTCTTGTTGGCTTGAGGCCGGTGAGAAGCTGGTTTTAGGTCCATATTTTATTCGTGATTCCACAGAAAAGATTGATCTTATTCGTCATAGGATGAAAGAAGCCCAGAGCAGACAAAAATTCTATACCGATAACCGAAGAAGGAGGTTAGAATTTTCTGTGGGAAATTTGGTGTTTGTTCGTGTTTCACCTATAAAAGGTGTTGTGCGTTTCAGTCGATCGGAAAGTTAGCACCTCGATATATTGGTCCATTTTCCATCACCGAACGTATTGGTTCCGTGGCTTATCGCCTTTTGTTACCGGCTCAATTTTCTGCTATTCATGACGTGTTTCACGTTTCTCAATTGCGGAAATGCCTTCGAGATTTCGATTCTATTCTTGTGCCCGGTGTTGTGGAAGAAATTGAAGTTTTGCCTAATCTAACTTTTGAGCAACATCCTATTCGTATTATTGCTTCAGAAGTTAAACGACTTTGAAATAAAGATGTTCCGCTTGTGAAAGTTCAATGGTCCTCAAATCCTAAAGATTGCTCTTGGGAATCTAGAGAGTTCATCGAGCGAACACATCCGGACTTACTTTCTCATGCTCATTGAGGTGAACTTCTTACTTCAAAATTCTTTTGTGTTAATATGCTTTTACGGTTGTTACTTTTTATTTCCGTCTTATATATTGCGAGGGCGCAATTTCTTTAAGGAGGGGAGTCTGTAACAACCCGCATATTTTACGATTCGCATATTTAAATATTTCATCGTTAGTCGGATTATAGTCCGAAAAACTAATTTTTGCATACGGTCAAATTAGGACTCGGGAATACATCCATTGAGTTCAAAACGCCGTTTGCGATCTTGTTAAGTATAAACTTTGATATGTTTGGAGTTAGTGGAATTTTGCTACTTTTTCACTTAGGGCTTTGGTTTGGGCTGAGCCCCTTAACCCCGCTTATTAACTCAGTTCCAACCCTCTCCTCTTCATTTACTTCCTTTCTATTTTCCTAATACTCAAGCTTTTACATCAATGGAGAGTGGAATGGAAAATTAAAACTCAAGCCCTAGTTTTCTTTTGCAAATCAAGCTCTAGCTCTAAACTAATAGAAGAAACTTTAGTAAGCCTCTCTTCTTCTTCTTCTTCTCCAACTCATTCTTTTATCAATTTCAGAAATTCATAAACCTAACTTTGGGAATGTTCTTATTTTTGAGCATAGATTCAAGCTCATTTGGGTTGTGTTGAAGAGTGGTTGATTCTCCCTTTTGCTTTCAAGCTTCTTCTTCATTTTTTTTTGTGAAAAGGTGAGATTTTTAGCTCACATCTTTGTCTATAACCCACTTCGATTGTTAGGTATGAATTCCTAACACTTATTATTGTGCAATTGCTTTTGGTTTGGATTGATTTGGTGAATATTCCAATTTTTAGTGTTTTGAGTTCAATTCTTTAAAAGTCATAACTTTGATGTTTTGATCATGTTTTTGGTGATGAATCGAAGAGTTTATATGGTCGGGTAGTCGATGGCGTAAATCCTTAGTGTCATTGCTCGACCGATTGCAATTCTGAAGGGATTGACATTTATTAGATGGGCATGGGAGTGCTAGCAACAGGCTCCGGTCGACCGAGCTCAGAGTCCGGTTGACCGACCTGCTATCCGAGCACTTCCTGCCTCTATTTTGGTAGTGCAGGTTACAGGCTCCGGCTGACCGAGCTCAGGGTCCGGTCGACCGACCTACTACCCAGGCACTTCCATCTTTGGTTCGGTCAACCGACTCAGGGAGTTCGGTTGACCGACCTGCTCCTATTTGCCAATTTTTCCTATATTGCCTATTTTGTTGAATTTCCAATTTTAATCGATTTGTGTTGTTTCCCTTTTGTTGTTATCATTTATTATCGACTTTGATAACATTTTCTTTGGGAATTTTCGAAATATCCATTTTGATGGATTTGATATCGATTTCTTTGAATTTTATTCACGTCTTCGAATGTGAATTTTATTGATTGATTGTTCCTACAATCATTTTTGTGATTTGTCACTTTTAAAAAAAATATAAAGGTTTCAATACTAGTAGTAAATATCAAAACTCTTTTATCAAAACGATTTCAACTCTATTCTCAATATCAAGCTAGTTTATAAAACCGTTTTTTAGTCTACTAGCATATACAAACCTTTACCTCATTCGTATGAGAAATCTAATTAAACGGCTTAGTAAGTGGTATGAAACGCTTGTGTTTACTTCGTTGGTTAATTCTTTGACTTTTCGATTGAATTTCTTGTGACAATTTTCGAGTGGAGACTTACAGTTTGTTCGTAAATATTTTAAGTTAAGCTAGTGGCTATGGGACATGAAGCTAAGCTCGTATATTTACTATCTTAGTGTAAATGACACTTCTTGATGATCGATGATGATCATTTTTGTGATTATGACTAGCAATATGCTATGTTTCATTGTCCACGTAGGGGATAGTACCTCATTTTATTGAGTTTCGTCTCATTTTTATTATAGGCTAACGACCTATTTATTTTGGAGTTTCGACTCAATTCTTATGGGCTAGCGACCCATATTCTTTTATGGAGTTCGGTTCATTGGACGTACTGTTGTACTACGTCGATGTTCCGATCTATTCGAGTTTCGGTTCCTCGGACGTACCGATATTGTACTACGTCTTTGGACCGGCTCTATGGTTAGTGACCATGGGATAGCGTCCCGTTTGTGATACACGTGTTGGTGAGTTTTCATGCTCCCGTTCTATGATAGGCCTCCCCTTTTTTGTGATTTCTGGATTTCTATTGATGATTTCTAGAATTAGTGTTTCACCAATTTTATGATTGGCATTTATATGTTGTCAATATTTGTGGCTTGGTGAATGAAATAAGGAGTATGACATTCCTTTTGATCTTCGAGAAGATTTTTGTGATATTGATTAATCTCTTGTTGATTTTCAATTACTTATTTATCATAGCTTGGCATTGTGATTATTATATGTTTAGTCATATCTCTTATTCTATATCATTTCCTCTGATATTTATAGCTAGACTGATCCGTTTATTATTTTCTTATGAAATAATACTCGGGTCAGACCGAGATGTTACAGGTGCTTCTACTTGACTTCTCCCCAAGGATTCATTACTATGACTTTTGGCTAACTACTTAGATTAGTAGTTTTTGGTTGTATACATTTGAGATATTGACTCATAGTTGTGTACTTATTCTTTTGTGTAGCACATGTTGCTATTCTTTTGTGTCATTGTGGATCTTTTTGACCACTACTCTGATGAACACTTTTATGTGTTATATATATTCATGTCTATTTCCGCCTTTGTGATATGAATTATCTGTGACTGATTTGTGTTATGTTATTTCCATATTTGTTTCCGAAGACATTATAGCCACTGTGTAGTAGCTTTGAGTTTGTGTCGGTATGTCGGATTTCCTCTTGAAAAGAATGCAAGTTATATTTTATCTGGCATATCGGTACTCGCACAAAGCAATTATACAGATGGTCGCTCCTCAACAGCCTTATTCTCTATGCTAGTTCACGGCATTATACCATAGTGTCCTTGGCTAGCGTGGGTATAGAGGTGGGGCGTCAAAACTTGAAAGGAGTTAAATTAAAATAAGTATGAAATGTGAATAAGTTGGAATACTTATCGAAGCTTAAAAGTTCGATCTAAAATTGAGTTTAACTTGGATTTATTTGAATAAAAGAAGATTTGGGTCAAATAAAACGATGATATGGATTCAAATGAAATTGAAATGCAAGTAAATGAAATTGAAAACTAAGTGTTGGAATTCATTTCGTATTTGAAGGTAAGTAGAACTGGAATTGGAATTGAATTTGATTTGCGATAAACGAAGCGAAGTATTGAAATAAAATTAGTAAGTGAAACTAATTTAAGGAATGTCAAAGAAAATATGGTTTGACATGAATTGAATTCAATATTTGAAAATGAAGGTAAAGTGAATTCATATAGAATTTGAAATCCAGTTTAAATAGAAGTAGATATAAACCAAAGTGGTGAATCGAAAATAAATATAAGAAGTATAAAGAATATTTGTATTGAACTTAAGAAAACGATGGTGTAATTCTTGAGTAAAAATTTGGAGTTGAGAAAATATTTTAAATTAAAAAGTGAATGAAGAATAAACTGGAAATCGTGAAATGGTAATTGTGAATAAGTGAATGAAAAATGAATGTGAATAAAACAAAAGAAAATTGATATAGCTAATAATCAATTTGGAATAAATACGTGGAATGTACGTATATCATTTTATTCGCATAGCGATTTGATCCAAAATTCGAGCTCAGAATTTCGAGATAATTATATCGATCCGAGTTAGAATTTTTCACTTGATTTTCGACGACGAACCTGGATATGGATTTTTGGTTGATTCTAAAAATTCTCTATCATAGTTTATGGCTACGTAAGGAGAATGACGGTTTCTGATCAAGAAACCAGATCTGAGTCCGCACTAGGAAGTCGGGTGGACGATACTAGTTCGAAAGTGAAATTGTGTGATCGAGCGAGCGATCGAAATTGGTATCGCGTACTAATGATATAAGTGCATCGTACAGATTTGAATGAATATGGAAACTTTTGTAAAGAAATTTATGAAATGGTTTTGAATGTTGTGATTGGACATTATTGTTAAGTAGGATATACAGGAGATTTAAATGCAAAGGGAATTGGATTTTGATTTCGAAGATAAATTTAAATTGCTCGAAAAAGGTATGTATTTAAATTTTAGTATGAAATTTGATGACTTTCTTGTCTAACTGCTTGGCCTTTTGTTTTCTTTTTGAATATGGAGGTCCGTTGTGGCATTTTGTAGTCGTACCGAGCTAGCCGTGCAAAGGAGAACGCTGGCGAAATTTTTCAAAAATTTTGGAAGTTAGAAAAATTTTGAGACAATTTTGTAAATTGAAAATTTGAATGGTTGAATAAATAGTATTGTTTGGATAACTATGGAGGTGTTTGGAAAGTTATGAAGTAATAAGAATGATAGTGTGGCTTTGATGAGAAGACTATTTTGACAAGTCGATAAAAATGTTTGGTTTTGGGAAAATGATAAACAGGTTAAGGATCATTCTTCTTAACTAGTAATTTCGAAACGAAATTCTTTTAAGAGGGAAAGAATGTGACGACCCAGAAATTTTAAACATTTGAAAATGAAATATTTAGTGGATTTTTAGATATTTGGAAGCTCCTTTAACTTGAGTTTCAATTATATCTTTGAATTTGGTAATTTGATTATCGAATTTAATTATAGAAATTTGGGTAAAATTTTGAATCTTCAATTTTAAGCCTGTTGAAAATAATTTGATGGCTTAGAAAATTTATATTGATGATACTGAAGATAATGTAAGCTTCAGAATTTAATTTGGAAATGCTTTGTTCAGTTTTGAAAATTTATCGTTTAAATCGATATTTTTAAAAAATAGCTTTTCGGGGCACAATCTCGGAATTCGACGATACCAGTTCCATTGGACCCGTAATATTGTATTATTATTGAATTTCAATTTTCGTAGTGTTTGGAGTGATCGTTTGGCCGTACGGTTGATAAACGTGCAGAAATTTAAATCGAAAATTCGATATTTTAACTGGTCCGAAAAGCTATCTTCTCCATGTGATCGAATTTGGACTCGAAACCTTTTCCATTGCGTTCGAAATAGGCATATAGCCTTATAAACGCCTAGCGGCACGCCTCGATAGGAGGTCGAAATTTTTGGTTCGATTTCAAGTCGTTTAAATTCAAAATTCAAATTTAATTTGATATTTTAATCAGTTAAGAGTAAAATACTGTTGATTCAACACGTTTCATCATTTCGAACACCTGGCTTCTTTTCTCTGTCAAATGAACACGTGTTAAAAATTTTTTTAATCTCGTTCAAAGAATGCAACTATCTCATTCAAAGAAATCAAAATGAAAAAAAAAACGGAAACTATCTTTCTTCCAAAAATTTAAAATAGCAGCTTCAAGAAATTAAAATGGCCGAAGCCCCTTTCTCCTCAGATAAAAAATGAATGAAATCGTCATGGATTTCGTACAATTTTGAAAGAAAAAGGGATAATCGAATCATTCGTTCTTAGGCAAGGATCGACATAAAATCGGTAGGATTGGTGGCGAGTTTATCGAAGGAAATAGGGGCATCGCTGTTCCAATTTGAAGCCACGATTGGGGAGGAGTTCACATTGGCGGTAGCGTGCGTGATTGGATTAAAGTACTGTCGTAGGATTCGCGAGGTGAGGGGGAGCTTCGATCGAAGTCAGACGTGATGGCGGCAGTAACAAGGCGACTTATCACGACTTTTCTTGGGTGTTCGTTCGCAATTGGGGTCGGCGATGAACTTGGGAGTGTCGCGAGGTGAGCAACATCGTGGTGGCAAAAACAGTGAGGTGATGGGATCGCTCGTGATTGCAATGGTTTCGAGCATCGAGATTTCTAATGGCGGTAAGGTATACGCAATTTATTCAATTCAATTTAAATTTGAAAATAAATTTAAATATATATATATATATAGAAAATAGAATAAGAGAAATAAATGAAATATAACAGTAGATGTATAGAACAATTTTGTTTTAAAGTTTATATATATAAATTTAAAAAGGGATTTTAATTCATTAAAATTTAATGTGTGTATATATATACACACACACGCATGCATGTTATAGTTTAAAACAAAAAATGGGAGTTTAAAATGGATGAAAGATTATATTAAAAAAATTGATTTTTGAATCTATATAAAATAATTTTTTTTAAGTGAGGGTTTTAAAGAAAAAGAAAAGAAAATATTTTTATTAAAAAGGAATTTAGTTTTAAATTTAATTTTTAGTTAAATAAATTTATTAAAAGGAATTGGCTTGCAATAAAATCATTGGATAATTAAAATTACCAAATGAAAATTGTTTATTCGATTATTTTGAATATTAATGACTTGTGTAAATGTTTATACGAGGTCTAAAATGGAGAAAATAACCAAAATGGAAATTAGTTGGAATGGATTGCAAATTAAAGGTGAGATCTTGTCACTAAAATTTAAATTGGAATTTCAGTTATTGATTGACTGTTTGGATGTGGTAGTATATATAGCTATGTGTGTGTGTGTGTGTGTGTGTATTTGGAGTGATTGATTTCCCGCATTATGCAGCGGATGAGACCCTATGCTCCGCATAATAGCGGATGATATTATATATAATCCCATATACCGCGATATTCCACCTCGAAGTGGAATTGGTATTTAATTGTTGTGTTAACATCTGTGGATGCAGGGAAATAGGTTGGAGGGATCCAACTGGATTCCTCAAATATTTGAATTTGTTTCATATGCTCTGTGTTGATTTATTTATAATCTGTATATGATTATATTTGTAACGTCCCGCCTTTTCGCACGCTTTAAATCGACACAAGTGCCAGTTCAAACCATACGGAAGGGAGGATTGTTATGGGGCAAAAAAAACAAGAAAGAAATAAAAAGAAAACAAAATCTCACAGCGGACGGATAAAATATAATAATCAAATATACAGTTTATAAATCTGTTTACAAAAAAAACTTTTGATTATACTTATATAATACATATCAGAGTTACACATACCAATAACAATGCAGCGGAAGAGTATGAGTGTAGTGCAATAATATAAATAATAATAATACAAATCTTCGTCTTCGTCCTCCAGAGCTAAATCTTCAAATCCTGAAACGCTCGGACTGACCCGAGCGAATTTGAAAAGGCAAAAACACTCGAGTCAGAACTAAAAGATCTTATGTGAGTTAAATTAACAGAAATAAACATGAATGCGGTAACTCAAGAAATGCTCGGGATTTACATCTCCTAAGGATCCGTTAAACTATTTACTATGTAGTATATTGCGCTATTATAATAGTGTCTAATTGTAAAATAAACTTACTTTTTTCTTAGCATTAAGGGGTTACCCATATAGCCCTTAACACGTAATAGTCCCAGTAGTCCATCCAATATCATAGTCCCTCCTGATCGGGAAGCAACCAGAGGATACCACACGGGCTACGGGAGAAAACCAAACTCGTACAAGGCGCGATAGGGTAGGTGACACGGCATAACTAGGCAATGCCAGGGTAGATATACCAATTACGCTTCCAGGTCGGTGGTAACGCGTAGCGCGCAACTACCGCCCACCTCGGACAAACTCCCCCAAATCAAAGAAATCAAAAGTGAAGGTGGCCACCGAATCAATCCAAAGTCAGAGTATAGTATAGAAGGGAAGCGTCCGATCAAAGGTGCTACCTTATTAACCAGTCGATCGCTCTTGTTTTAGCCACCTTATGATAACTCACGGGAGTTGGGTCCACGTATTTACCTCAGAGGAAACGCCGCCGCCATCCTACTTCATTCTGGAATCTCCACCGCGTACAGGTTGTTAAAGTGGTTTTCGGAGTTGGCAGAGAGTATGATAACTTCCGATCTCGGTCTCTTCAACAACCAAACGTTATTATAACACCGCGGTCTTTAAAAATAGTTTATACTTTAAAACCAGAATATAATTATCCATTTCAAACCCATAAATACGATATCATTCCATTTCCAAAATAACTCATTTTGATATTATTTTATAAAATCCAAATCAATAATATCATTTTTATTTCAAATATATTTCTTTTCCAAAATCATACTGCTTTAAAATTTACAATATTTGGAGACCAAACATTTGAATTATAACTTTAATACTTCGAAATTCATAGTTTTAAAACCATAACCTCTAAAACTTGAATGGTTTGGATATTCAACAGTATGTAAAATAGTTGATTTTAAATTTTTTTGTAAAGTAAATAATTTCCACGCCTTTACCATTTATTCACTTTAAGTTAAGTCTAACCCACAAATCTAGAGACTCTTTCAGTTTCAATAAAACACTTCGATTCCAATATATTTCAATCTTTGAGTATTTAACAATTTCAAAACTAAGGTTGGAAATTTTCTATTTAACCATTCATTATTATATATTTTAGTCTAAAATATTTACATAATAAATCCATAATCATTTTAAATAAAACTCAAATTACTAACAACTAAATATTTCCTTCAATTTATTTATACTAGAAATATTCATTTGATTTATCTTGAATAAAAATCCAGTTATAAATATCATTCCTTTAAATTTCCAATCTTAATAAGTTTACATCAATTATGGAGTTAAATTTTAAAATAAGCTCAATTCCAAATAAATTTCTGATTTATCTTCCAATCTTAATTGATTTGAATCATTTAAACCCTATACACACACACACACACACACACACACACACACACACACACACACACACACAAAATCTTAAACCTGTACTAAATCATATAATATAAATTATCAAACTCCATTATTCAACTTATTCATTTTTATTTAGCAGATTTATACAAAGCTTAAATTCAAAAATTTAACAATATATGTATATATAAAATAATATTTATAAAATATCAAAATTTAATATTTATTAAACCGTATCCTATCCAAACCATAGAAAATCATTTCAAAAATAATTTTGTATATATACCGCGGTGCCTGTATATAATTTTCTATCCTATGGTCAAGTGATACGGATATTTATCATTTCAATCCGCAGTTTAAAAAATAAAAATGCGGTTGTATATCATTTCAAACCGCAATCCCGAATGAAATGAAAATACATAATAACTTGCAGTTTATACAATATAAATACAGCATCCATTCATCCAATATCAATCATCAACCATTTATCACAATCATCATCCAAATTCAAACAATACATCAATATATAACATGTGATAATAACAGGCATTAACTATCAGTTTATATTCAAAAATAAATTATAACTGTTTACTGGAAGTTTTAAATGCAATGAATAAATTAATTAACAATTAACTGGCAGTTTAAAATGCAATAATGAATTAAATAACGCGTAAATTAAATGAATGCAATTTAACTAAGAAAATGATGAAATATATGCCAAACAGCTATAAATAAAATTTAAACACATCATAAATCAATTTAACCAACATAAGAAATCTTAGAAGTTGTGAGTGGGTTAAAACACTCACCTTTTTGAATTTAAATTGAATTTAAATTCAATTTAAACCCAAAAACTTAACAGTCTCCAAATTAATCCAAAACAGCTTCAAAATGTCCGTAATTTTATTACGATCCTAACAAAAAAAAAATCGTGTGAAACGGAGTTCGTATGTGAAAGTTATTCATGTTTGAATGCTTAAATTTTGAAATTAGAAAAATAAAAATAAAAGAGAACACCCCTACCAATCAAATGAAGCCAAGTCACCAATCTTCCTCACGCAATAAACTTCCCAGCACGCATCTCATCCGTTTGAACCCATCACTAACGTTGCAAACCGCCACGCACGCACATTGAACGAGGCAGAACGGCATCGATCAGAGGCGATTGCGACGTGTGCCTCCCAGAGCTCGGCCTATGCCCCAGGTGCGGTCCCCCTAGTGCCTCCATTCACACATAAAACGAGAAATACTGCTGCAACTTCAAGGCCAGATATTGGTGAATCCGTTACGAAATAGCACAAATCAACTGTCAGATGTGAAGAGCTCGTCGATGTCTACCACTTTCCTTTTGGAAGTTTCTGATTTCGATGCACGGATTGGAAGAAATCAAAGCAAGAAGATCGAGAGCTTATGGCCATAGAAAAGAGGAGAAGAGTGGCGGCTAGGGTTTCATAATACTATATTATTATTTTATCGTTTTGCGTGCCTATTTATAACATGAGGTCCAAAACAGCCCGAACTTCAAACGCAGCGTGCCGCCTGGCGTTTCTAATGTAAAAAGGCCTTATGAACTCAATAGAATGAGTTTAGGAGTTCAATTCTATCATTTCTGTAGGTTACTGTTAAAGTCAAATTTGTTTGAAATGACAAAAATGCCCCGAAAAGCCCGTTCTGACTCCGGAACGCAATTGGGTCAACCCATATATCAAAATAGATGTTTTAAAATATTTTAAACGCAATGGAAAAGGTTTCAAGTCCAAATTCCATCGTATGAAGAAGTTATGCTAAAAACAATATTTTCCAAATTGATTTCAATTAATTTCAATTGCGTTTATTTCAAGGCGTTTTGAGTCCGTACGATCAAACGACAAGTCCGATCGCTACGAAACTTGAAGTCCTACAATAATTCACCGTTGCGGATCCGATGAAACTAGTTTCGTCGAAATCCGAGTCCGTTGCCAAAATGGCTATTTTTATATTAATTAAATAAATTAAAAATAAATCAATTAAATCCAATTTTTAAATTTCACTTCTATAACTGGAAATGTTATCACTTTTATTTTCTTAATCATTCACATTAATAAAACCAAATTTAGATGTAAATTTAGAGTTAATTAATTTATACATTTCAGCGTTAAATTTTCAATTTCACTATATTCACAAATTATAAATTAAATTTGCAAAAATTCCATTGAATTCACTATTCATTCTTATTATTCAATTCATCATGGTCAAATGGAGGAAATTAACATTGGGTTCAAAGCTATTACATAAATATTCTCCAATTTCAACTAAATTTTCAATTAACGAAAAAAAAATATTAAATATTAAATTTCATTCATTTGAATAAATCTAATTAAGTCAATTAATTGTAATTGATTTCACATTAAATGATATTAATTAAATTGAAATCTCAATAAATTCGTTTATTTGATTTCCTTATTATGAATCAATTATAAACTTACCGTTTCAAAGATGATGTCAACATGTGTACTTATCTATTACCCTATTATACACCATTACATCTTACAGTTTCTATAAATGTTACATTAACTTTATTCAAATTTCTAACTCCTTTGTTATTACCATCATATTTCTATTTAATGTATCTTCGCCAAAATATATATCAATTACGATTTATATTCTCAATCCATTTTTTTTATTTACTTGTGTACAATTTATGGTCAAACATACATTTTAGATTATTTTCTATAATTTGAATTTTATGCAAGTTCATAAATCATTAATTTTAATTTCGCATTGTTTCTATTAAATTTTCATTCACACTTCCGTTACTATATTAATAATCATTAAAGTAACGTTCATTTATCAAAAACAACATTATAATTACTTAACATTTAAATGAACTTCATTTCCAAATACACTCTAGTTTAACAACCTCTAAACATTGTATTACTTCTCACATTAATGTAACTTTTATTTATTTTATTAACATTTATTTGAAATTCAAATTCCATCAACTAATTAAACATATAACTTATAATATATGCTTACCAGCCAAATATTTCACCAATTGTCATATTTTGAATGGAGTTAGCAATTAATTTCAAAATTTACCTAAATTTTACATTAAGATAACATTTAGTTAACTTTAATGAAATTAAATTCCCAATTTATTTAATGTAATAAAATTTGACCTTTACCAATTTAATACATTCATTAATTTTTACCTATTCTATATTTTATAACTAAGTGCAACACTGTACATTATTTCATTTAATTGCAACTACGTTTTACATTGTAAATTTTTATTTGCAATTTCTACATAAAATTTCTAACATTCAATTTCATTGTAAGTTATAAAATTTTATTTCATTCTAAATTTAATTACAAAGATCCAATTAAATTAACCAATTATTTATTGAAAATCTACGGGTCGTTACACTCTCCCCCCTCAAAACTTTTCGTCCCCGAAAAGAAAAAAGAAGGGAGAAGAAAGAATTAATATATATATATATATATATTATTCAAAACATTATATTCATAACAATAAGGTTACAGAATAGGATAATTTATATAAAATATATAGATTTATAACCAATTAATCCTTTTATACTTAAATTAATAAAGTTTGGAAACGTTTTTTTTTCAAAAAATTTCTAAGTCCAAAATTTTCGAAAAATTTCGACGGAGTCTCCTTTGTACGTGGAGGTTCGGGAAAAAATATAATATCAAAAATAACAATATATATATATATATATTCCAAAATAATATATATCCCAACACGGGCAAAATAATATAATAACGCTATGACTTGTAATCCGAAAACGTACCTATTTGTCGGGCAATTAATGCTTAATTATGAAACCAAAAGCAGTAGCAACTGTTTACATAACCTGTATTTCACTTATATAATCCAAAAGGTTAACAATTATATAAAACGAAATATTTAAGGTTGTTTTCAACCTCCAACAAACAATCAATACATACAACAATCACTTTCAACCAGGTATACAACCATCATATAGAAATCAACACAATCAATCATTCATTCATATCAAACAAAATAAATAGTTGTTTGGGTTCAAACTTTAAATTGCATAGAATGAAAAATAAACTATCAAGTGCATCATTTACTCAACAGTCTTCGATGAAACTAAATAGATTATTCATACATCCAGCAATTTTTAAAGTATCCTTACCCAAACAAGCATAAACCAAAACAAACAAAAACAATTTCAGCAGTAGAACAAATTTGTACTTATTAAATTCATTTCATACTTCTGTTGTTCGATTTCCTTTTTATTTATACAATGATTTATCTTTTTAATTTACATTTATTTTTAACAAACTTTTAATTTCATTTACTCATTAAATGTTTGTTTCATTTATTTTCACTTATTACTTACAATTATTCATTTATCAATAGTATTCATGTCCCATTCAATTTCTTAGCATTTCCATTTTATTTACTTAAGTTTATAATTATCTATTTGTAATACTTACCTTTAATTATATCTACTTATAACAAAATTTCAATTATAACTTAAGTTTATAACATTAAATTCTCATTTGTAACAGCAAATTCATTGAATACTTTCATTACCTCAAGTTTATTACTTGTATAATATCTATTACAATTTCTTATTAACATTTCAACTTTTAATATTCGGTAAGTTATATATGTTTATAAGGATGTAATTGAAAGTTATACAAGTTTGTTCTATTTCTTTTAATTAACTAAATGTTCAATAATATTATTCTTTGTTTCATAGGTTACAGTTTTCAAATTACCTTTAATTTCATTCATAACCTAGCATTAAATTCCTTATTTAAATTAAAGACTCCAATTATTAATCGGTTACATTCACTACAATAATGGAAACTATTAATAAATCGAAACTTAAGAATTAAATACCGGGTTTAATTTCAAATTATTTTAAAATAATAGGTAAATATACTTATAACTCATCTATATCCAAGTATGTTTAAAACAAATTACAAATTTACTTCTGTTTATCAAAAATAAATCTGTAGTTAAACTATTACAGTAGCCTTCCCACTTCGAAACTCGAAAATGAAAGTCGATGATGCGTGCACTCATCACCGAAATTATTTTCCAGCAACAGAGAGGGGAGTACAACTTATTTCTTTCCAGACTATCTTTAAAACCATACTTTCAAATTATATTGAAATATTTATATCAGAAAATATTTCTAAATACTATTATTATATTTCAAAATCCTTTGAAAGTAATTTTTCAAAATCCCGGACTTAAGTTCTAAAATTTCAAAATTTCATTGATTTTATTTTCAATCTTATTTTGCCTATTATTTATAAATTTTATTACCTAACAACCAATCTATTGCAACCAAATATATATATATATATATATCATTTAAAAATTTATTTCATATATAGAAAATATAATAGGCAGTCCTATTAAGTGTTTAGAAACCCTTATTGACGGCACAAGGTCCCATGCATCAACCAGAATTTATAAATACAAAATGGAACAGATTAACACAATATAAAACCTTTTTACAACACTAACAAATACGCTCTCTCATATATATACACTCAGCGACTCCCATAGGGTATTACTAACCTATTAGTAAAGAGTCAAACCCCACAAAGCTAAGGTTTATCGCTAAACCAAAGCTCTGATACCAACTGTAACGTCCCGCCTTTTCGCACGCTTTAAATAGACACACGTGCCAGTTCAAACCATATGGAAGGGCGGATTTTTATGGGGTAAAAAAAAAGAAAGAAATAAAAAGAAAACAAAATCTCACAGCGGACGGATAAAATATAATAATCAAATATACAGTTTATAAATCTGTTTACAAAAAACTTTTGATTATACTTATATAAAACATATCAGAGTTACACATACCAATAATAATGCAGCGGAACAGTATGAGTGTAGTGCAATAATATAAATAATAATAATACAAATTTTCGTCTTCGTCCTCCAGAGCTAAATCTTCAAATCCTGAAACGCTCGGACTGACCCGAGCGAATTTGAAAAGACAAAAACACTCGAGTCAGAACTAAAATTTCTTATGTAAGTTAAATTAACAGAAATAAATATGAGTGTAGTAACTCAAGAGATGCTCGGGATTTACATCTCCTAAGGATCCGTTAAACTATTTACTATGTAGTATATTGTGCTATTATAGTAGTGTCTAATTGTAAAATAAACTTACTTTTTTCTTAGCATTAAGGGGTTACCCATATAGCCCTTAACACGTAATAGTCCCAGTATTCCATCCAATATCATAGTCCCTCCTGATCGGGAAGCCACCAGAGGATACCACACGGGCTACGGGAGAAAACCAAACTCGTACAAGGCGCGATAGGGTAGGTGACACGGCGCAACTAGGCAATGCTAGGGTAGATATACCAATTACGCTTCCGGGTCGGTGGTAACGCGTAGCGCGCAGCTACCGCCCACCTCGGACAAACTTCCCCAAATCGAAGAAATCAAAAGTGAAGGTGGCCACCGAATCAATCCAAAGTCAGAGTATAGTATCGAAGGAAAGTGTCCGATCAAAGGTGCTACCTTATTAACCCGTCGATCGCTCCTGTTTTAGCCACCTTTTGCCAACTCATGGGAGTTGGGTCCACGTATTTACCTCAGAGGAAACGCCGCCACCATCCTACTTCATTCTGGAATCTCCACCGCGTACAGGTTGTTAAAGTGGTTTTCGGAGTTGGCAGAGAGTATGATAACTTCCGATCCCGGTCTCTTCAACAACCAAACATTATTAGAACACCGCGGTCTTTAAAAATAGTTTATACTTTAAAACCAGAATATAATTATCCATTTCAAACCCGTAAATACGATATCATTCCATTTCCAAAACAACTCATTTTGATATTATTTTATAAAATCCAAATCAATAAAATCATTTTTATTTCAAATATATTTCTTTTCCAAAATCATATTGCTTAAAATTTATAATATCTGGAGACCAAACATTTGAATTATAACTTTCAAAACATAATACTTCGAAATTCATAGTTTTAAAACCATAACCTCTAAAACTTGAATGGTTTGGATATTAAACAGTATGTAAAATAGTTTATTTTAATTTTTTTTATAAAGTAAATAATTTCCACGCCTTTACCATTTATTCACTTTAAATTAAGTCTAACCCATAAATCTAGATTCTCTTTCAGTTTCAATAAAACACTTCGATTCCAATATATTTCAAACTGTGAGTATTTAACAATTTCAAAACTAAGGTTGGAAATTTTCTATTCAACCATTCATTCTTCTATATTTTAATCTAAAATATTTACATAATAAATCCATAATCATTTTAAATAAAACTCAAATTACTAACAACTGAATGTTTCCTTCAATTTATTTATACTAGAAATATTCATTTGATTTATCTTGAATAAAAATCCAGTTATAAATATCATACCTTTAAATTCCAATCTTAATAAGTTTACATCAACTTATGGAGTTAAATTTTAAAAGAAGCTCAATTCCAAATAAATTTCTAATTTATCTTCCAATCTTAATTGATTTGAATCATTTAAACCCTATATATGTATACACACACACACACAAAATATCTTAAACCTGTACGAAATCATATAATATAAATTATCAAACTCCATTATTCAACTTATTCATTTTTATTTAACAGATTTATACATAGCTTAAATTCAAAAATTTAACTATATATGTATATATAAAATAATATTTATAAAATATCAAATTTTAATATTTATTAAACCATATCCTATCCAAACCATAGAAAATCATTTCAGTAATAATTTTATATATATACCACGGTGCCTATATATAATTTTCTATCCTTTGGTCAAGTGATATGGATATTTATCATTTCAATCCGTAGTTTAAAAAATAAAAAAACGGTTGTATATCATTTCAAACCGCAATCCCGAATAAAATGAAAATACATAATAACTTGCAGTTTATACAATATAAATACAGCATCCATTCATCCAATATCAACCATCAATCATTTATCACAATCATCATCCAAATTCAAACAATACATCAATATATAACATGTGATAATAACAGGCATCAACTATCAGTTTATACTCAAAAATAAATTATAACTGTTTACTGGCAGTTTTAAATGCAATGAATAAATTAATTAACAATTAACTGGCAGTTTAAAATGCAATAATGAATTAAAAAACGCGTAAATTAAATGAATGCAATTTAACTGAGAAAATGATAAAATATATGCCAAACAGCTATAAATAAAATTTAAACACATCATAAATCAATTTAACCAACATAAGAAATCTTAGAAGTTATGAGTGGGTTAAAACACCCACCTTTTTGAATTTAAATTGAATTTAAATTCAATTTAACCCAAAAATTTAACAGTCTCCAAATTCATCCAAAACAGCGTCAGAATATCCGAAATTTTATTACGATCCTTACAAAAAAAAAATCGTGTGAAACGGAGTTCATATGTGAAAGTTATTCATGTTTGAATGCTTAAATTTTGAAATTAGAAAAAAATAAAAGAGAACACCCCTACCAATCAAATGAAGCCAAGTCACCAATCTTCCTCACGCAACAAACTTCCCAGCATGCATCTCATCCGTTTGAACTCATCACTCACGTGGCAAACTGCAACGCACGCACGTTGAACGAGGCAGAACGACATCGATTAGAGTCGATTACGACGTGCGCCTCGCAGAGTTCGGCCCACGCCCCAGGCGCAGCCCCCTAGTGCCTCCATTCACACGTAAAACGAGAAAGACTGCTGCTACTTCAAGGCCAGATATTGGCGAATCCGCAACGAAATAGCACAAATCAACCGTCAGATGTGAATTGTCCGTCGATGTCTACCACTTTCCTTTTGGAAGTTTCTGATTTCGATGCACGGACTGGAAGAAATCAAAGCAAGAAGATCGAGAGCTTATGGCCATAGAAAAGAGGAGAAGAGTGGCGTCTAGGGTTTCATAATACTATATTATTATTTTATAGTTTTGCGTGCCTATTTATAACGTGAGGTCCAAAACAGCCCGAACTCCAAACGCAGCGTGCCGCTTGGCGTTTCTAATGTAAAAAGGCCTTATGAACACAATGGAATGGGTTTCGGAGTTCAATTCTATCATTTTTGTAGGTTACTATTAAAGTCAAATTTGTTTGAAATGACAAAAATGCCCTGAAAAGCCCGTTCTGACTCCGGAATGCAATTGGGTCAACCCATATATCAAAATAAATGTTTTAAAATATTTTAAATGCAATGGAAAAGGTTTCAAGTCCAAATTCCATCGTATGAAGAAGTTATGCTAAAAACAATATTTTCCAAATTGATTTCAATTGATTTCAATTGCGTTTATTTCAAGGCATTTTGAGTCCGTACGATCAAACGACTAGTCTGATCGCTATGAAACTTAAAGTCCTACAATAATTCACCGTTACGGATCCGATGAAACTGGTTTCGTCGAAATCCGAGTCCATGGCCAAAATGACTATTTTTATATTAATTAAATAAATTAAAAATAAATAAATTAAATCCAATTTTTAAATTTCACTTCTATAACTGGAAATGTTATCACTTTTATTTTCTTAATCATTCACATTAATTAAACCAAATCTAGATGTAAATTTAGAGTTAATTAATTTATACATTTCAGCGTTGAATTTTCAATTTCACTATATTCACAAATTATAAATTAAATTTGCAAAAATTCTATTAAATTCACTATTCATTCTTATTATTCAATTCATCATGGTCGAATGGAGGAAATTAACACTGGGTTCAAAGCTATTGCATAAATATTCTCCAATTTCAACTAAATTTTCAATTAACGAAAAAAAAATATTAAATATTAAATTTCATTCATTTGAAATAAATCCAATTAAGTCAATTAATTGTAATTGATTTCACATTAGATGTTATTAATTAAATTGAAATCTCAATAAATTCGTTTATTTGATTTTCTTATTATGAATCAATTATAAACTTACCGTTTCAAGATAATGTCAACATGTGTACTTATCTATTACCCTATTATACACCATTACATCTTACAGTTTGTATGAATGTTACATTAACTTTATTCAAATTTCTAACTCCTTTATTATTACTATCATATTTCTATTTAATGTATCTTCGCCAAAATATATATTAATTACGATTTATATTCTCAGTCCATTTTTTTAGTTACTTGTGTACAATTTATGGTCAAACATATGTTTTAGATTATTTTCAATAATTTAAATTTTATGCAAGTTCATAAATCATTAATTTTAATTTCGCATTGTTTCTATTAAATTTTCATTCACACTTCCGTTACTATATTAATAATCATTAAAGTAACGTTTATTTATCAAAAACAACATTATAATTACTTAACATTTAAATGAACTTTATTTCCAAATACATTCTTGCGTAACAACCTCTAAACATTGTATTACTTCTCACATTAATGTAACTTTTATTTATTTTATTAACATTTATTTGAAATTCAAATTCCATCAACTAATTAAACATGTAACTTATGATATATGCTTACCAACCAAATATTTCACCAATTGTCATATTCTGAATGGAGTTAGCAATTAATTTCAAAATTTATCTAAATTTTACATTAAGATAACATTTAATTACCTTTAATGAAATTAAATTCCCAATTTATTTAATGCAATAAAATTTGACCTTTACCAATTTAATACATTCATTAATTTTTACCTATTCTATATTTTATAACTAATTGCAACATTGTACATTATTTCATTTAATTGGAACTTCATTTTACATTGTAAATTTTTATTTGCAATTTCTACATAAAAGTTCTAAAATTCAATTTCATTGTAAATTATAAAATTTTATTTCATTCTAAATTTAATTACAAAGATCCAATTAAATTAACCAATTATTTATTGAAAATCTACGGGTCGTTACAATATTTGTGATTGAAATCGTTGAAGGCTATAGTTCGAATATATTTTTTGTATCGTAGGATACCAGAAATAAATAAAATTGGATTTTGGAATTTGAGTAGAAAACTTTATGGTAAAAATTTATTTTTAAGAATTGGGTGAATTCAAAAGAAGGAATTCAAAAGGGTAAAGACTGATTTTTAAAATCCTATCGAATAAATTCCGAAATATGGGGAAAAGATTTTAATAAACGGATTTTAAGTAATATTGTTTAATAGTTGAAGAATTTATTTAAAATTCGAATTTTTAATAATTTGGGAAAAATAAAGAAATTTATTTTATAAAGCAACAAATTTTAGAAATCAATTTGGAAATTATTTGGTGTTTAAAAAATAAATCTTTGAGATTTGGAAATTGATTTAGTGTTTAAAAATGAATCTTTGAGAGTGTTTGAAAATAGATCTTTGGGAAATCAATTTGGAATTTGATTTGGTGTCTGAAATAAATTTAGAAATCAATTTGGAATTTTATTTGGTGATTGAAAGTAAATGTTTGGAAATCGATTTGATAATCGTATATCAGTGCATATTTGGAAACGTAAATTCACAATTGAAATTTAAAAAGGAAAGGGAAATTTGTTTTAAAAATAAATATTGGTTTATTTTTATGGGCGTGGGAAGAAATTTGTGGATTTGGAATATGAATTTGAAATAAATCGAGAAGGATTTGTTAATTTATTTGAATGGACCATTTTGAAAATAGAAAGTGTATTTTCCCTAGAAAGGCGAGTACGATTTCAAAGTAGCTTTCAAATATAAATTAAAAGTTCTAGTGTTGGTTTTAAAAGAATGTTTTGGAAAAATTATTTTCTTAAGTTATTTTGAAAATCTTTAGAGTAAAGATTTATTTAATTAATTATAGAAGTGATTATTTAAAGATTTTAAATTGATATTTGATTTAGTAAATAGTTATTTAAATAATTATACCCTATCCAATAATTTTATTTAAAAATTATTTTGGGCTTAAGATTTACATGGGATATGGGTATAAAGTTTCATAACTAATGTTTTAAAATAAAGTGTTTTAAAATAGTTTTATTTTAAAATATTTCCAAATATTTGTTTTTGGGTAAGTAATTTAAATTATTTTTAAGTATTTGAACTCGGCAAATTTTCAGTGGAAGTAAACAAATATTTGGAGATTTATTCCGCATGAGGAAAGTGATTTGAAATTTGTTTTCAAAGTGTTGAAATTATATCTTGCAAAGATATTTAAAAAAAATTGAGGGAAAAATTATTCGAAATCTGGTGATTGTTGTGAATTATTGATTGATAGTTAAATAATCGACTATCAATATTGGCCGTTAAATGGAAATTGAATTTCGAAGTGGAAATTTGTTGTGATGGATCTTTTGTTTAAAAGATCAAAGTGGAAATTTGTTGTGATTTATTTGAAATATGAATGTAACACTTATTTTTTAAAATAAGCGCTCATTATTCGGATTAGCCGAGAGAGGACTTTGTGTCATAAAACCCATTCCGAATAATGATACGACGAAATGAGATTGCATTTGAAGATGGTGTTGAAGATCGGGTATTTTCGAAAGCGAAAGGATTACCTGTCGAATGTCTCTGCACCGAATGGCCCTAGTATGGAGATTTAAGCACCCTTTGTGATGGGGATTCCGGACGTGATTAGTGAATATCCGGATTGCAAAGGCTTCTTTGAAGTGCTTTGGTTCTGTTCGAACCCGGAACGGACTTGTATGGATGTATGTTTGATGTTACACTTTGAGATGTAAAGCTGCTTTCTATCAAATACCCTTCTCTGAGACGTACGAGCTCAGAGGTTATGTAGTTGACGGTTACTAGTGATATATTCCCAATTTGGTAATGTGGCATACGAAGTGCTGCTGATCATTTGTTGATCGAAGCATGGCTTTTGTGTAAAGCGCAACTTTGTGGACGAGACCTCGTCGGACCTCTCAACCCGGAAATGGTCGAAACAGGAAAGATGAAGCAAGACAATTTGGGGGAGCGCCCTCAGGGTATGTCCATTTCCTTCTGAAAAAGCATGGTATCAAGGTATGGAGCCAAGATATTTAACCTATGCGGTCACTGCAAATTTGTGCTTTGTGGTTGAGGATCCTCGAATAAAGATCAGTAACAATCGGGGATGGCATACTCGTGGTAGTTACCTTGTTCCAGCTTAATTATAGCATGAGGTAACTCGGCCTTGTGTTGGCAGAGATCCAGTTAGGTTCTCGGGACATCCCTCCAGAGGCATATCTATGTGGCATATGAAGTTCCTTAGCCTGACCATTTGCTGGAAATCCAACCACCAATATGCGTCCTATACGGTTTTAGTTGTAGAACCTGCCAACTAATATTGTAGCTATAGTAGGCATACTATAATGGTACGTATGCTGGCTAAGATTTATATTATACTTCCGAAATGTTTTCCACAGTATGCACTAATGATAATATTAAAATGAATTTTGCGTATCAAGCATGTTTGACTATCATAAGGAGAAATCTTCCCCAAGTACGCATTGCATTGTGTGTGTGCCGGGAGGCCTTATGCTAGTTTCATTTTTCAAAAAGCATAGCGGGTTTCTTTTTATTTTCTTTGTGAAAATAACTGTTTTTCTTAAGATCTCACACCAGTCCCATGACTAACCTTGTAACAACCCGCATATTTATCAATTGTATATTTAAATATTTTATTTAAATATTTCATCGTTCGTCGGATTTTCGTCCAAAAACCTACTTTTTGCAAACAGTCGAATTAGGACTCGAGACCACCCCCATTGAGCTTAAAATGTCGTTTGCGACCTTTTTGAGTATAAGCTTCGATATGTTTGGAGATAGTTGATTTTTGCTACTTTTTCCCGCTTATGACTTTGGTTTGGACTGCACCCTTATTAGCTCAGCCCAACCCCCTTCTCTTCATAACTTCTCATCTTTGCTTAAACACTCAAGCTTTAGCAACAATGGTGGAAGAGAATGGGAAATAGAAATTCCTAAGCCCTAGCTTGCTTTGCAAATCCAACTTCTAGCTCCAAATTCAAGAGAACCCATTGGTAAGCATCTCCTTCATCTTCTCCAACTCTTTCTCCATTCAATTTCAGAAATTTCCTAAACCTAATTTAGGAAATGTTTCTCCTTTAAGCTTAGATTCAAGCTTGTTGGGTTGGAATTGAAGAGTGATTGTTCTTACCATTGCTCTATAGCTTCTTCTTCAATCGTTTGGGTTCAAAGGTGAGATTTTTATCTCACATCTTTGTCTATAATTATCTTCGATTATTAGCTATGAATTCCTAACACTTATTCATGTGCAATTGATTTTGGTTTGGATTGATTTCGTGTATATTCCAATTTTTGGTGTTTTGGTCTAATTTATGAAAATCCTATTATGGATATTTGGACATTGATATTTGAGGCGTATCGAAGAGCCGTTTAGGCTGGGTTGTCGTTCGACGTAATTCCTTAGTCATCGCTTTTTGCTCATTCGATCGTTTCCGATATTCGTTTGGCCATTTTTGGCCTAGGTTCAGGGAATTCCCTAAACCCTTCATTCAGACGTCTGAAACGTAATATTCAGATGTCTGAATATTGTTCTGGGAAGATTTCTATTCCCAGATTCAGACGTCTGAATATATGGTTTCAGACGCCTGAATTGTTCATTTGGAACCAGAAAGGAAATAGGCTAAAAAGTGCCTATTTCAGACGTCTGGATCCAAGGATTCAGACGTCTGAATTCTGTCTTTGGAAAATATTTATTTTCCAGATTCAGACGTCTGAATCCTTGATTTCAGACGTCTGAATCAGCACTATTTTGCCTATTTGCCTATTTGCTTGAGAATTCCAATTTAAATCGATTCGTGATGATCCTATTTGTTGTTATCATTTATTATGACTTTGATGACTCCTTTTTAGGGATTTTTGAATATCCATTTCGATGGATTCTTTATCGGTTTCTTTGGATTTTATTCACGTCTTCGAATGTGAATTTTACTGATTGATTATTCTTACAATATTCTTTGTGATTTGTCACTTTAAAAATATAAAGGTTTTCTATACTAGTAGTAAATATCAAAACTCTTTCTTCAAATGATTTCAACACTATTTTATTACAAAGCTCGTTTTCTCAAACCGATTTCTAATCTATTAGTATATACAAACCTTTACCTCACTCGTATGAGAAATCTAATTAAATGACTTAGTAAAACAAGTGGTATGAAACACTTGCGTTTACTTCGTCGGTTAATTCTTGGACTTGTTCAATTGAATCTCTTGTGACAATTTTCTTGTGGAGATCTACAATTTGTTCGTAAATATTTAAGTTAAGCTAGTGGTTATGGGACATGAAGCTAAGCTCATATATTTACTAGCTTATTGTAATTGACACTTCTCGGTGATCATGACGATCATTTTATGTTTTAGACTAGCATTGTGCGATGTCCCTTTTGATTCGGTTCATCGGGCGTCACGCTGTACGACGTCGATGGTCCGAATTATTTGATACATTGGATGTACTGTTTGCACTACATCAATGTCTTTGCTTTTGATACATTGGATGTACCGTTTGCACTACATCAATGTCTTTGCTTTTGATACATTGGATGTACCGTTTGCACTACATCAATGTCTTTGCTTTTGATACATTGGATGTACCGTTTGCACTACATCAATGCCTTTGCTTTATGATTCATTGGATGTACCGTTTGCACTACATCAATGTCTTGGCCATCCTTTTCTTGTGATTTCTGGATTTCGTGTGTTGAATTCTGGAATTTATGTTTCACCAACTTTTACGATTGGCATTGATCTATATGTCATTTATTGTGGCTCGGTGAAGGAAATTAGGAGTATGACATTAATTTTTATCTTTGAGAAGATCTTTGTGATATTGATTAATCCTTATTGATTTTTCAATTATTTATTTATCACAGCTTGGCATTGTGATTATTATACGTTTAGTCATATCTCTTATTATATATCATTTCATCTGATATTTATAGCTAGACTGATCCGTTTATTATTTTCTTCTTAAATAATACTCGGGTCAGACTGAGATTTTACAGGTGCTTCTGCTTGACTCCTTATCGGACTATCATCCCGACTTTTGGTTAACTACTTAGATTAGCAGTTTTTGTTGTATACACTTGAGATATGGACTCATAGTTGTATTCTTTTGTATAGCACGTGTTGCTATCCTTTTGTATTATTATGGATCTTTTTGACCACTACTCTGATGAACACTTTTATGTGTTATATATATTCATATCTATTTCCGCCTTTGTGATATGAATTATCAGCGACTTATTTGTGTTATGTTTATTTCTATATTTGTTTCTGAAGATTATTATAGCCAATGTGTAGTAGCTTTGTGTTTGTATCGGTACGTCAGATTTCCTCTTGAAATTAAATGCATGTTATACTATCTGACATATCGGTGCTCGCGCAAAGCAATTACACGGATGGTCGCTCCTCAATAGCCTTATTCTCCGTGCTAGTTGACAGCATTACACTGTAGTGTTCTTGGCTAGCGTGGGTATAGAGGTGGGGCGTCACAGCTTGGTATCAAAGCCAAACTTCGGAACCATATGGAATATTATAACAAGGATCATCGTCCTAAGTCCATCTTAGGAGTCGTGCATTAGGATTTTATTCGGGTCTTCGTACCGATTCATCCCATTTTCTTTATGATTCCTTGTTTTATCTATCAAGATTGCTTGATATTTATTTTGAGAATAACTTTTCTCCTTCTTTCTTTCTTAAAGAAGAGAAATGGTTAGACCAGGCCGTCCCAGCGCTGGTCAATCTAGTGCTACTCCCCAGGATGGAGTATTCATGTCTGCTCAACAACTTTTGGATCTTGTAAAGAATCAAGAGTTTATCTATGCTTTGAGTAAGAACCCTAAAATGGTTCTACCTTTGAAACTTGAAGTTTCTTTCAATCAGCTGGTGGATGTTTCTCTTCTTCATGGAGAGGTTGGTAAAGGAAGTATTTGTGATATTGGGACTTCCAAGAAGAGGCATAATAAGTTCAAGAGCCTTAATCCCAATAAGAGAGTGAAGCAAACTACTTTTGTAGCAAAGACTCCAATCCCTAATCGTGGAGGATGCTACAATTGTAATTCTAAGGAACACTATGCGAACATGTGTCCAAAACCCCATTCTTGTCGCTATTGCAAGAAACCGGGTCATCTTTTATCTGCATGTCCCAAACTTTTGAACAAGGACATGAGAAAGCTAAATATTGTGCAAGCCCCTAGTAACACTTCTCGTGGTCAAGGTATTTTTCACTCAATCCTTGATGACATTGTTTTATTTCATTGTCTTCTTAGTTGAGTTCTTTTTGGTATGGGTCCCATCTCACTATTTTATATCAAAAGAACTTGTTGATTCTTTTTCTTTAAAAATATTTTTGGGCTTGATGAGTTCTTTGAGAGTTGTGAATCCGGATGGTAGGTCCGCAACACTCAATTTGCTTTTTATTGATGTCGAAATTATTTTATGAGATTTTTCTTTTCGAGCCGATAATTTTACTTAGGCTTCGGAATTGATTTTTTGTAAGGATCGGCTTAATCATTGTGAACCCCATATCCTATTTTTCGAGTGGACTATTCATCTTCAACATTTTCTATCTGTTAAGCAGCTTTCTAATTTTTCTTTGTGATTCCGATTTCACATTTTTGGTGGAATCATTTTATTCTTTAAGCCCTCAAGATGAGAAAAGTGTTACTTCTCTTATCTAAATAATCTGTGAAACTTTTCCGGTATTTTTGAGTTTGTCTTAGGATTATCACCTAAGAAATCTTTTGTGTGGTGATAAGGTCTTTCTAGTTCGACCTTGCCACCGATTTTCATTTGGTTACGAGTTGCGTGAGTTAGCATTTCACTTACGCACTCCGCAATCGTTATGATTCTTATGAATGACTTATTTTGTCATTCAATTTGTCCAGCTTATTTCATCCATTTTATATATCGAATATTCTATGAATATTTCGATGAGACCATTCTTGTATTTATTGGTTTTGGATGAAAATAGCAATTTAAAAATCTTTGCAAATCTTTTTCATAAGATTTATTTATAAGTATAGTTGGATTTTGTTCTTAATCGAGCAAAGAATATTCTTAAAACTTTTAAGAGATATTTTCATCATATAGGAGATGATTTTGTGATTGTATTGCCCGTTGAGTGTTTTAAGAATTTTGGTCGATGCGCTTGATCAACGTTATCGATAGGAATTTCCTAAACGCTTTGATGAGACAATCAGACACAGTATATTGACTTGAAAATAGTAAATTTTTCTAGAAAGATTATTACATAATGATAAATGTAATTTTGAAAGTTTTAACTTTTCAGGAAAGAAGATTTTTTAAAAGAAATTCTTTCTTTTCGATACTCTTATTCTTGTGATTCCCGTTGGGAACCAAGACTTTATCATTTGTACCAATGCTAATCGTGTTGGTTTGGATGTCGTTCTCTTGCAAAAGATAACATGCTATCTCGTGTGCTTCTAAATTATTAAAAGCCGATTGAGGCTAGGTATGCCACTCATGATCTAGTGCTCGCGGTTATTTTTTTCGCTTTTAGAGTTTGACATCATCATCTTTGGGGGAGAAATTTGTTCTCCACCTCGATCATAAAATCTTTGGAATAATTATTTTCTCATATGGAACTCCATGTTGACTCGAGTTTCTGACATCTTATGATCTTGATATTCTTTTTATTCCTGGAAGGGAAATCATGTTGCCAATGCGCTTTGTCGTAAGCAACAAGTGGTTGATTCTTTGATGTTGTCTGAATGGAATTATCTTTTTATCAAGTTCATCGGACGTTTTGGTACACTTCGTTTTATTGAGCTTTATCTCATTCCTTTTATGGACTAGTGTCCGGTGTTCTTTTATGGTGTTCGGTTCATCGGATGTACTGTTATTATACTACATCGATGTTCCGTCTCATTTGGATCAATGGGTGTACCATTATTATACTACATCGTTGTTCCGGTTTATCGGTTCATTGGACGTACCGTTTTTGTACTACGTCGGTGTTCCAAATTATTCGAGTTTCTAGTTTCTCGGGCGTACCGTTTCTGTACTACGCCGTTGCAATGGCTCAATTTTCTGCTATTCTTGACGTTTTCTGCATCTTTTAACTATGGAAATGGATTTAGGTTTCCTATTTTATTCTTGAGCCCGGTGATATTGAGGAAATTGAAGTTTCACCAGATTTGACTTATGAGCAACATTCCATTCGCATCATTGCTTCGGAGGTTGAGCGCCTTCGGATTAAAGGTGTTCTTCTTGTGAAAGTTCATTGGTTCTCAGATCCAAAGGATTTCTCTTGGGGTTCCTGGGAATTCATCGAGCGATACCGTTCAGGCCCTTTCATGCTCCTTATGGTGAACTTCCTATTTAAAATTTTCTTTTGTGTTGATATGCTTCTATGGTTGTTACTTCTTATTTTCTTCTTAAGTATTGCGAGGACGCAATTTCTTTAAGGAGGGGAGTCTGTAACAACCCGCATATTTATCAATTGTATATTTAAATATTTCATCATTCGTCGAATTTTCGTCCGAAAACCTACTTTTTGCAAACAATCGAATTAGGACTCGAGACCACCCCCATTGAGTTTAAAATGTCGTTTGCGACCTTTTTGAGTATAAGCTTCGATATGTTTGGAGATAGTTGATTTTTGCTACTTTTTCCCGCTTATGACTTTGGTTTGGACAGCACCCTTATTAGCTCAGCCCAACCCCCTTCTCTTCATAACTTCTCCTCTTTGCTTAAACACTCAAGCTTTAGCAACAATGGTGGAAGAGAATGAGAAATAGAAATTCCTAAGCCCTAGCTTGCTTTGCAAATCCAACTTCTAGCTCCAAATTCAAGAGAACCCATTGGTAAGCATCTCCTTCATCTTCTCCAACTCTTTCTCCATTTAATTTCAGAAATTTCCTAAACCTAATTTAGGAAATGTTTCTCCTTTAAGCTTAGATTCAAGCTTGTTGGGTTGGAATTGAAGAGTGATTGTTCTTACCATTGCTCTATAGCTTCTTCTTCAATCGTTTGGGTTCAAAGGTGAGATTTTTATCTCACATCTTTGTCTATAATTATCTTCGATTGTTAGGTATGAATTCCTAACACTTATTCATGTGCAATTGATTTTGGTTTGGATTGATTTCGTGTATATTCCAATTTTTGGTGTTTTGGCCTAATTTATGAAAATCCTATTATGGATATTTGGACATTGATATTTGAGGCGTATCGAAGAGCCGTTTAGGCTGGGTTGTCGTTTGACGTAATTCCTTAGTCATCGCCATTTGCTCGTTCGATCGTTTTCGATATTCGTTTGGCTATTTTTGGCCTAGGTTCAGGGAATGCCCTGAACCCTTCATTCAGACGTCTGAAACGTAATATTCAGACGTCTGAATATTGTTCTGGGAAGATTTCTATTCCCAGATTCAGACGTCTGAATATATGGTTTCAGACGTCTGAATTGGTTCATTTGGAACCAGAAAGGAAATAGGCTAAAAAGTGCCTATTTCAGACGTCTGGATCCAAGGATTCAGACGTCTGAATTCTGTCTTTGGAAAATATTTATTTTCCAGATTCAGACGTCTGAATCCTTGATTTCAGACGTCTGATTCAGCACTATTTTGCCTATTTGCCTATTTGCTTGAGAATTCCAATTTAAATCAATTCGTGATGATCCTATTTGTTGTTATCATTTATTATGACTTTGATGACTCCTTTTTAGGGATTTTTGAATATCCATTTCGATGGATTCTTTATCAGTTTCTTTGGATTTTATTCACGTCTTCGAATGTGAATTTTACTGATTGATTGTTCTTACAATCTTCTTTGTGATTTGTCACTTTAAAAATATAAAGGTTTTCTATACTAGTAGTAAATATCAAAACTCTTTCTTCAATTGATTTCAACACTATTTTATTACAAAGCTCGTTTTCTCAAACCGACTTCTAATCTATTAGTATATACAATCCTTTACCTCACTCGTACGAGAAATCTAATTAAACGACTTAGTAAAACAAGTGGTATGAAACGCTTGCGTTTACTTCGTCGGTTAATTCTTGGACTTGTTCGATTGAATCTCTTGCGACAATTTTCTAGTGGAGATCTACAATTTGTTCGTAAATATTTAAGTTAAGCTAGTGGTTATGGGACATGAAGCTAAGCTCATATATTTACTAGCTTATTGTAATTGACACTTCTCGGTGATCATGACGATCATTTTATGTTTTAGACTAGCATTGTGCGATGTCCCTTTTGATTCGGTTCATCGGGCGTCACGCTGTACGACGTCGATGCTCCGAATTATTTGATACATTGGATGTACCGTTTGCACTACATTAATGTCTTTGCTTTTGATACATTGGATGTACCAATTGCACTACATCAATGTCTTTGCTTTTGATACATTGGATGTACCGTTTGCACCACATTAATGTCTTTGCTTTTGATACATTGGATGTACCGTTTGCACCACATCAATGTCTTTGCTTTTGATAAATTGGATGTACGGTTTGCACTACATCAATTTCTTTGCTTTTGATACATTGGATGTACCGTTTGCACTACATCAATGTCTTTGTTTTTGATACATTGGATGTACCGTTTGCACTACATCAATGGCTTTGCTTTTGATACATTGGATGTACCGTTTGCACTACATCAATGCCTTTGCTTTATGATTCATTGGATGTACCGTTTGCACTACATCAATGTCTTGGCCATCCTTTTCTTGTGATTTCTGGATTTCGTGTGTTGAATTCTGGAATTTATGTTTCACCAACTTTTACGATTGGCATTGATCTATATGTCATGTATTGTGGCTCGGTGAAGGAAATTAGGAGTATGACATTCATTTTTATCTTTGAGAAGATCTTTGTGATATTGATTAATCTCTTACTGATTTTTCAATTATTTATTTATCACAGCTTGGCATTGTGATTATTATACGTTTAGTCATATCTCTTATTCTATATCATTTCATCTGATATTTATAGCTAGACTGATCCGTTTATTATTTTCTTCTTAAATAATACTCGGGTCAGACTGAGATTTTACAGGTGCTTCTGCTTGACGCCTTATCGGACTATCATCCCGAATTTTGGTTAACTACTTAGATTAGCAGTTTTTGTTGTATACACTTGAGATATGGACTCATAGTTGTATTCTTTTGTATAGCACGTGTTGCTATCCTTTTGTATTATTATGGATCTTTTTGACCACTACTCTGATGAACACTTTTATGTGTTATATATATTCATATCTATTTCCGCCTTTGTGATATGAATTATCTGCGACTGATTTGTGTTATGTTTATTTCTATATCTGTTTTCGAAGATTATTATAGCCACTATGTAGTAGCTTTGTGTTTGTATCGGTACGTCGGATTTCCTCTTGAAATTAAATGCATGTTATACTATCTGACATATCGGTGCTCGCGCAAAGCAATTACACGGATGGTCGCTCCTCAACAGCCTTATTCTCCGTGCTAGTTGACAGCATTACACTGTAGTGTTCTTGGCTAGCGTGGGTATAGAGGTGGGGCGTCACAAACCTGGAGTTTATTGTTCCCTTTCTAAACTCTGGGTGCCTATAATTTTCCACATAGGTAGCCTAGAGTCAGGTTATCAGTTATGCTGGAGCAAAATCAAAGATGTATGTTGTGGAGATCTAGAGTTCAAGCTGGATGGCAAGGCGTATCACTAGTATATTATATTCTTTCCGCTGTTGTGTTGTTGTAAACTCTGATAATGTGATGTATAAACTGATATAGTGCTTTTGTTTTAAAGATATTCATTTACCTATTATATGTTGTTTCGCTGCGAAATGCGAGATTCTGTTATTGTTTCTGTTTCTTCTTCTATCTTTAACCATAACGGTTCGGTTTTTCGGCATTCGATTATGCGGCATTTGATACAGTGGACGTATCGATGTTGACTTTCGGGCGTCGAAAAATCGGGTCGTTACAGTATGATTGGGTAAATTATGGATTTTATTAACTTTATTCTCCTAGCCAAAGTTAGCAATTTAGTCTCCCAACAATTAATATTTTGTTTGATAATTTCTAATAATTGAGAACAATCCCTATCTTTTAAATTAGAACTTGATAAAGGAATACCAAGATATCTTACCAGAAGGTCTGTTTGTTTGATGTTGAGTAAGATTCATATTTCATATGCTGTAGAAACTTCTTTCCCCAATTCAAACCATACGGAAGGGCGGATTGTTATGGGGTAAATAAGAAAAACAGAGAAGAAAAAAACTAAACAGAATCTCACAGCGGGAGGATAAAATATAATAATCAATATACAGTTCATAAAACTGTCTACAAAACATTTGATTCTTCTTTATACAATAAATATCAGAGTTCACATACCAATAAATATCAATGCAGCGGATACAGTGTAGTGGAACCATATAATATATAATAATAATAATAATAATGAAAACTTCGTCTTCGTCCTCCAGAAATAAAGTCTTCGATCCTGAAATGCTCGGACTGACCCGAGCGAATTGAAAAAAAAAACACTCGAGTCAGAACTAAAAGATCTTATGTAAGTTAAATTAACAGGGATAAATATGAGTGCAGTAACTTAAGAGATGCTCGGGATTCACATCTCCTAAGGATCCGTTAAACTATTTACTATGTAGTAATATTTCGCTATTATAATAATGTCTATTAGTAAAATAAACTTACTTTTAAATAGCGATAAGGCTTTACATTTTCGACCTTAACACATTTATAAATTCCCATAGTCTATACAGTACCATAATCTCCCCCATACTGGGCGTCGTCAGAGGGCACTCCATAGGTATGGTACAAAACCAAAATTGTATAAGGCACGCTAGGGTAGGTGACACGGCACAACTAGGCAATGCCAGGGTAGATATACCAATTACGCTTCTGGGTCAGTGGTAATGCGTAGCTGCAGCTACCGCCCACCTTGAGCCACACCCCCAAATAAAAAAAATCAAAAGTGGCCACCGAATCAATCCAAGAGTCAAAGTATAATATCGAAGGAATGTGTCCGATCAAAGGTGCTACCTCAATTAACCCGTCAATCGCTCCTGTTTTAGCCACCTTATGCCAACTCATGGGAGTTGGGTCCACGTATTTACCTCAAAGGAAACGCTACCGCCATCTTACTTCATTCTGGAATCTCCACCGCGTACATGGTTGTTAAAGTGGTTTTTGGGGTTGGCAGAGAGTATGACAACTTCCGATCCCGGTCTCTTCAACAACCAAACGTTATTATAACTTCGCGGTTATTTCAAAATAATTTTACTTTAAAACCAGAATATAATATCCGTTTCAAAACCAAATAAATACGATATCATTTCTATTTTAAAACCAAATCAATATGATATCATTTTAAAGAAATCCCAAATCGATATAATATCATTCTTATTTCAAAAATATCCTTTTCCCAAAATCATAGCACTTTCAAATCATAATACCTTGAAATTCATAGCTTTGTAACATAACTTTCAATACTTAAATGGTTTCCTATTAAATTACTTTATATAATAAATTAGCTTCTTTAATTTCAAAATCAATCCCAATATAGATTTAAATCCTCAAATAAACCATTTCAAATTTCATATATTTCAAAGCTTTAATATTCAAAATTCTAAAACTAAATTTAATCATCTAGATTCAAAAATCAAATCTTCTATTATTTAGTTTTGAAATATTTTACATAATAAATCCATTTAAAAAAAACTCAAATTTCAAATACTAAATATTTTCTTCAGTTGATTTATACTTGAAATAATCATTTTATTCACCTAGACCCCAAAATCCAGTTATAAATCTTATACCTTTTAAAATTTTCAATTTAATAAATTCCACATCAACCTTTTAGAGTTTAATTCTTAAATAAATTCAATTCCAAATAAATCTCCAATTTATCTCCTAACCTTAGTTTATTTAAATCGTCATACTCTCTATATTAAAGTAAAATTTAAATACTTACTCACATTTATTTTAATAAAAAAATCAAACTCTATTATTAAACTAAATTTTTATTTAACAAACTTATACATAGCTTAAATTCAAGCATTTTAATAATATTTATATAATATCAAAAATCAATATTCATTAAACCTTATTATATAAAATAATCAAACTTTATTATTAGGCTTATTTTATATTTCCAGCCTATTTATATATAGCTAAAATTAATAATAAATTTGGCGTTTATATAACATCTAAAATCAATATTTATATAATCCGTATATTTCTTTAAAAACCATAGAAATCATTTGAACATATTTATATATATATATATACCTCGGTGTCTGTATATAATTTCTACCCTATGGTCAGGTGATACAGATATTTATCATTTCAATTCGTAATTAAAAATAAAGTTTATGGTTATATATCATTTCAAACCGCAATCTCGAATCAATAAAAATGCATAATAACTTGCAGTTTATAAAAATAAAATACAACATCCATTCATCCATCGTAAATCATACATCCATCACAATCATCATCCAAAACAATCAATCAATATCAACAGATAACTAATAATATATAACAGGCATTTAACTGGCAGTTATACTCAAAAATAAATTAAATAATGATTTAATTTAATAAATGAAATTAACTGAGATGATGATTAAAAATATACAAAAAAAAACATAAATAAATGCATAATCACAACCAAATTTAATTGAACAAACATAAGAAATTTTAGAAGTTGTGAGTGGGTCAAATCACTCACCTTTGATTTTAGCCCATAAAATCCAAACAGAAGCGCAAAACTCAACAATCTCCAAATTCAACTAAATCAATTTCATGTTGTCTGGAATATAAATTTGAATCCAACAGAAGAAATCGCGCGAGAATCAAAGTTTATATGCAAAAGATATTCATGTTACAAGAAATATTATTAAAATAAAAATTAGTACGCATTAAAATATATATAAATAAACAAATTTTAATACTTACTTTTCTCAAGATGAGGCTTCAGGAAAAGATTGAAGAACAACTAAGATGAGGACAGAAAGTATACGAAAAATGAAAAAAAAACATTTTTATAAAAGAATGCTTTTGGATTTGCAAGAATAAGAGCTTTTGAATATGGGGTGTTAGGAGAAACAAAAATGTAAAAGAAGAAATAAGATGTAGGTTATTTATAATTAGGAAATGAATGTGGAGGGACAAAAATAAATGTCACGTTTTATTAGTTTGATTCTAAATTAATTAAGTGCTAGATACAGAAAAGTTTGAATACATCATATATATATTCATACTTTAACTGTGTGTCAGAATTGCTAAACATGTATCAAGTACGATTAATTGGTGACAATATATAAGAATAAACAAGAATAAATGTAGATGCAATCACATAAGGATCTAATAGGCAAGGAGATAAAAGGCGACGACATTGATTAATTCCACTTTCCCACTTTACCAATTTTATTAATACGACATTTAATTATCATGCAAGTTGTATTATGACTGGAAAACATAAACAACAAACAATAAATTAATATGTATATAATATTACCTCACTTTTAAATTGTTTGATAATAATAATAAAAATTAAATCATGCTTTAGCAATTTGAAATTAAAATATTAAATGTTTATATGTATACACACGCACACAAACACACATACATGTGTGTATAAAGATTAAACAAGGCTTATTAATTAATTCAAAGCATACTTCCATACCACATTAAATTGTCTGATGCATTTGTAAACTTATGTATACTTGAAGTCAAAAATACATATATACATATAAATTAAACTTTTTTTACCTTAATAAAATTTATTTATTTTTTAAGAAAACAAAAGTGCAACACGACAAATTAAGCAATATAGTAACAAACCTTTAAGATCCTCAAATAAGGACATCTGAGATAATAAATTAGGTAACAAATTTAAATATTTTTGTAATCAAAATCAAAGCTTAGATTTATTATCGAAAAATTGTTAAGCATATGTAAAATTCTATTATAATTTATTAGATTAAGAACAAATAATTTATTCAACAAAGTATTCAAATTTCATGATATTTTCAATTCAAGATAAAGTGACAATATGTGTATACAATATTTCTGTTTCAACACAAATGCAAATTATATGTATATAAACTTTCATATCTAAAAAATGCAATTTGGTTTAAGAGTTTAAAACATGGATCTATAATTAAAACATTCTTTTAATTATATACAAATTTTTTTGTTTTGATTTATCAAATTAAAAGTCAAATTAATTAATTCAACAAAAAAATTCAAATAACATAAACAATTTCAAAACAAATGAGGAAATAGCATATACATACAAACTATGATAATAACATTATACTTAATATAATATTTTAAAATAGAAGACACCTCTTAGATCTAGCCAAAATTTACTCCTTGATTTGTACTTTCCCCTCAGATCATCAAGACCCACACCCAACCCTTGCAAGAGCTGGATGAATCACTTTTATTTTTATTTAATTTGATGTTTGACATTAAATTGTTATTGGTTTTATTTTGTTTAAATGAAGATGATGGCAGCCCTTTTTTTGGAGAGGAGGAGGAAGGATTTTATAAAAAGGAAAGTAAAATGAGGATATTTTTTTTAATAGGGTAAAAGAATCCTTTTCTATTCTTCTTATTTAACTTTCTTATTTAATTCAATCAACATTTTCATTTTCTCCATGTGTTGGCCGATCTTAGCGTGCATTCATAGTACATAAGGTTTCCAACAAAATAAAACCTCAATGTAGTTATTTATTTAAAACCTTGTTTCAAAGGTGTGCCGATATTGAATATTGATATTTGCATAACTTTTTATACATGCATTCAAATAATTAATAATAACATTCACATAATTTAATCATGATTAACATTTCACAATATTAATTAATTTAACCAATTTATAACATCTCATAAATTAATTAAATCGTATAGTTTTTCGAAGAAACCACAAATGCAGTTGTGCGATTCACAACTAACCAATATTTATAAACTAACCAATTCATCCTTTTTAATCACTTGGACTTTTACAATGACTCAATACAAGTTTATATGACAATTTAATGTTGGTTATAACATTTATTACAGTGTTTAATTTCCCTATCCAACAATTACTACTTAAAATAAATTTACGCTTCTATTAATTTACATTCACACTTCCGTTACTATATTAATAATTATTAAAGTAACGTTTTATCAATAACAACATTATAGTTACTCAACATTTAAATGAACTTTATTTCGAATAACATACTACCTAATTGCATTCACTTATGTTCTATCCAAACATACATTTAGATTTTATTTCCATTAATTAATTAATATTTACATCCATTTATTAACAATTTACTTCCATTTATACAGTTGCAATTCATTTTAGTTATTATTTCATTAATACTATTTCCAATTTTATTTCTTCCAGTATTAATTACACAATCATATTTAATTAACAAATTATAACGTTTTCCACTATTTCTATTTACACTCCATTATAACATAAACAGTCGTTTCAATCACATTTGAATTGCATTAAATTGGTTATCCATCAACTGCCATTTACATTACTGCCTAAATTCACATACAGTTGCAGTTTTATCAATATATTAATACATAGGTAAATTAAATTCTTGTCTTTAATTCCTTATTTTAAATTTTATCCAAGTGCAATAATTAACACTATTTCTTTATTGAGATTTCACTTAAATTTTCAACAATTAGGTTTAATAACCGTTTCTACAATTAATTATTAATATTTATTTCAATATACATGTTCCTTTCTAACTTAATTTCGAAAATCTAATTAATTTAACCAATTTTATTTATCAAAATTTACGGGTCGTTACAGTGTTACAATAAACAGTGGGTGTAAAATCATGGATCTCTATGGCATTAACTATTTTTGGAATCAGATGTAAAATGATTTGATTCCATTCCCTTATAAATTTACCCAATTCGAAAGTGTCTTTCAAAGTAAGAGTTACCAATTCTTTCATTAAATCCCAGTGAACCTTGTAAAATTTAAAATTAAATCAATCAGGTCCTGGAGAAGATCATTAATACTCAAAATAGCTGGTTTGGTTTCTTCTTGAGAAATATAATTATTTAAAAAAATTGCACCATGCTCCGAAATAATTGATTTACATATCACACTTGGGAACTCTTGGTGGCTCGATTTACTGAAAAGCTCAATGTAGAAATCCAATGCTGCATTAGTTAAAGATTTTTGCCTCGTGTTTAACGAACCATTATCTGCAATGTCCGGTACATGGCTGAAACATTTTTTGTTGGACATTTTCACATAGTAAAACATCAAAGTCTCTTCTCCTAATAATAACCCGTCACATTTATCTTTTTGTCTAGCATCAATCTACTCCTTATCCAACATTGCCTTAAGATGGGTCTTAGATTTCTGAAACTCTTCCGCGATGATTTCATTTATTGTTCTCTAGTTGGTTTTGAAGATGGGAGCATTTCTTTCTCAAATCCTCTACTTCTTACTTCGTATTGTTCCAGATGGTGCCCTATTCTTTCAATAAGCGCAGAATGCTTTTCTATTTTGCAAGTAATCTAAAAAGGGGCCTACCAAACACCTCTAAATTCCATCCATTCCCCACACAAAAAATAACGATCACATAAAATGCTAATGATTCATGTATCGAAAAGATTTGGAACACTTAACAAAAAAGGGTTCTAAAGAAATGAGAATAGCATTATGATCACTAACTAATGGAGGAAAATAGTGAATTGACGAGTAAAATAGTTGATTCAATCCAAATTGGCGAAGACTCTACCAATTTTAGTGAAAATATTGTGGTTGGGACCTGATCAGCATGAAAAAAGAAAAATTTTAGTAGGAATTTCCACAAGATCTGTTTGAAAGGTCAAAGAGTCCAATTCCACAGTCTTGCTAAACGGAATAGGGATACCTCCTAGCTTGTTACCAGAATTTCTAGTACAATTAAAGTCACCTAAAATGATCCACGGTCTGAAGAAACAAAAGGCATCATCTTCTATAAGTTCAGCAAGGTTATGAGCATAGACAAAAGAGATGTTACACTTAAATCCTCATGAGCAAATCAATTCAAGCGTAAGGTGTTGGTCATTCAAGCTAACAATGTTGAACTGCGACGAACGCAAATCACTGAGCACAAAAATACTGCATTTATAGTAACAAGAAATATTATTGACAATGTTTCAATATGAATCCAAACAGTTTTCAAACTTGGACAGTTGCTTAGAAGTCAATTTATTCTCAAGCACTCCAATGCAACTAATATTATGTTTTGTAATAGAATTATTAAGTTCTATAATCTATTGAGTTTGTGAAAACTCCTATCATTCCAACATGCAATAGACATAATTATTTTTTATGATGGTTGCATAGCCTTCTGCTGCATGGAATCTCCTCTAAGTTCTCTCCATCTTTATTTAACATTTCCAACCATTTTGGATTTTTTACAACTAATTAGTCCTTTTGAACCATTTTCTCATTTTACTTCAGAGAACCCACTTTATATCCAGCATCTATAGTTGGCCTATTAACGTCTTTTGACAAAGACTCTGTATCTTTACCATCTATCTCTAAAGGAACCTCTATACCCTTCAATGCATGTTCCTCGACCTATAAAACCACATTCAAATCGTTAGTATCATAATTAACATATTCATCCTTATTTACATTATTAGAAATGTCAGTAAAACAAGATTTTGAAAGCTCATGATTTAAGAAAAATAAGTTTGGTGATGAATTATTGCACTTCAAAATGGTGATGGGAGATGATGGTGATTTAGGTTGAACTGAGTTGTTGGCTCCCATGCATAAGGTAGAAGTGGAAGGATTTAGTTCAGTAGATGATTGAATTGCCCTTCGCTTGTGCTGCTTGAGCACAAATGACATTCCCTATCTTCGACCTCCTGCTTTGGTCCTTTTATGTTAGAAACAATGTTCTTCCTATGCAGATCATTATTAATAGCAAAAATCTCCTTCACCAAATTAACTATAGGCTTTATGGACCTCGCATGGTGTCATGATTTTATGTCTAGACCGGGTTCAGGACCGTGAACCCATCTATATCATTTACTTTTTTCTTTCAACTCCTTCAACAGTTCAGCTAACTGTTAACAGCTACTCAACCATACTATCTATATTCTTAGTAGATTTATGCAAGTCTTCATGGGTCAGGTCTACCTTAGATTCTCCGGTAGGGCTATTAATGGTAAACTTTCCTTTTCTAGATATGGGATAAAAACCATCCCTACCACAGTTATCTGTCTTATTTGTTTCTGCTAGATTGACATGAATATCTTCCTTAGCTTTAGGAATCCATGCTTTAACAAGAGGGCGTTGGGATTTAAAATTACCAAAACAAATCCAGTTATCACATTTAGGAGGAGGATTTTCTTATATGGTTCCTTGAGAAAATATCTCTCCTTCTTCAGTCTAAGCTTCCATAACATTCGGCATCCCTAATTTGGCTTCAACGTCAACCAATACTCTATAAAAGAGATGCGCATCTTATTTTTAGTTGCATCATTCATTCTTATCGGCTTACCAATAGAGCAGAGCAGGGGGCTCAATGCCTTGGCACCCTATAAACAAAAACTTGGACCTGGAAGTTTAAGCCACATAGGCATGGAGGTGAGGAGATCTCGGTTCGAGCTCATCGATGGGGTTAGTCCCTTCATAATATTGAGTCTTTTTTCAACAAAAAAAAAAAAAAAAAAAAAAAAAAAAAAAAAAAAAAAACAAGGTCCACTCTCTAAGACATAGTTTAGAGAACCGGACCGGAACACGGTTGAACCGCGAGAATCCGTGAACAGTGAGCTATTCCGGTCCGGAGTGGAGTTAGACAATCGACATGTCAGAACCGGCGGCTGAACCATTAAACCGCCGATCGGATCGCTCATAGAGCCGTGAGCTGCATTTTTCTTCCTCTCTTCTTTGTTGCTTAGCTTATCATCCTGTAACATATTTTTAATCCCAAAACAAAAAACCCTAATTTTCTGCATAGCTGCCTCTAAAATCACCGCTGCAATTAAAGCCCCTGTAATCACATCTGAAGTGACCTTGTCAATCGCCTTCCATCCTAAGCTCTGCAATGAATCTGTGGTTACCGACTCGCGAGCTCCTACTAATGTTTGTGTGCATTTATATACCTTTTGAGTTATTTGCTTTTTTTGATATAATCATTCAGTTTTTGTATCGGATGAAGCTAACAAACCAAGTTGCAGCAAGCTTCCTTAGGTTTGATTGTGAGTAGAAAATCGAGCTTTCTTATGTTCATTTTGAGTGGTAAATTGAAAAGTTAAAATATAATCCACTGATGTAAGGAAGTAGGAACAAATTTATTGATTAAGGTTTGTTTTAAAATGTTATTTTGCTGAGGTTTTTTTTAAGTATATTTATTTGGTGAATCCTGTCAATAGCTTGAACTTGAACTATGGGCAAAATATTCTTATTCAAATTGTTGCTAAGATTGGATAAGAAAGGTGTTTGTTTTTATGTTCAATTGGCTTATTTCTAAATACCATCTATTTTTGCCAATAGTTTTTATGTTCATGTGACTTTCAAGTATTCTCCTACTTTTGAGATTTGGAAATTAGCTAATTGTACAAATATAGCTTTAAGGTTCGATACTTTCATCTATTTAACACGTTTAAATAGTAAAAAATAAAAAATGCACGGTTTTGACGGTTCGACCGGTCGAACCGTAGGAACTTTAAACCTCAGGTTCTCGCAGTTCGATTGATGGTTCGGTTTTCAAAACATTGCTCTAAGATATTGGAGCAATCTATCTGAAGGAAATCTGACTATAAAGAAAGTATTTTCTCTAGTTTGAATTGAAATTCCTTCTTCGTCTTCCAAACCCTTTTTAGTGTAAGCTTCAAATGCCTTAAAATAAGGTTTATTCCCACCAATACAGTAGCAAATAATTTTTCCACCCTTCTTCCACGGCGTCACAATCACTTCTTTGGATAAGCTTCCTCTGATTTTTCCATTCACTTCTTTGTATTGCTCAAACCCAAGGTTATCATTCAAATTAATTTTTTATTTTCAAGTGATATTTTGTAAAAAAATATTTTGAATTTGTAAATAGGGTTTAATTTTAGATCCTATTTTTAGAAGCGTTTTGAATTTTAAAGCATGTTTAGTTATTAGATCCTACTTTTATGCGCGTTCGAATTTGTAAAATAAATTTAGTATTAGATCCTATTTTTAAGTAATTAAGATTGGATAATATATAGAGGGGTATTTTTGGTAGTTCACGTTGATACCAAAAAAATGTGACACCAAAGCTATTACAACTATTATTAAAGATATGATGCACATACCCTTCGTTCCAGCATGTTTCCCATCCGTCCTCACATGCATAGGTTGACTTAAATGACGACTACTCTTACCTTTGACTAAACCTTTTTTCCCTGCGTGTTACTTCCTACCATCCATCCTTAAGTTTCGCCTGATGACTTGCACTCATGAATTCAAAAAATGATTAAGAAATAAAAGAAAAACAAATTAAAAGGAGGGAAAGAATGAAAATCAAAAATTAGGGTGAAATCCTAGATCGTCTGAAAGTAGAAACGTAATTAAAAATCATATTAAATCATTGTTTAATAGTAAAAATTATTTATTAGTTTTATGCAATCAAATATAATTTTTAAACAAATCTAATAACTCAAGGTTCAAAAATAAAGATCCTTTTTTTTTGAATTTCCCTTAAATTATTTTTATTAAATATACACATTACAAAAGAAATTCCTCTTTGGAAATATTACTGCCCTTCATTTATACTAATAAAAATTCTTACGTTCCAATACCATTGAAAATTCTCTATTTTCATTTTCAAAAGAACTTTAATTTCCAAACAATTTCCAACAAATCATCTTATTTTCTAATCACTTATATTTTCAAAACAATAATCTACAACGCATCCAGGGGAACAGGGACTTAAAGTCTCATCTAAGGTTAAGACTCGTGTCTCTTATACTATGTATTCTTCTAAATCTGCTTTAACACCTAATGTAACATCCTGCCTCTATACCCATACTAGCAAAGAGTATTATTAGGTAAAATTTTCTGATAATATGGAGAATGAGCCGATAATGAATTTCTACACATGAATATTTCCTTAGGCAAACACTGGTACGCATTTCAAAATCATAAAAATCTCTCACATATATGTACCCAGTATCGGCACAAAGCAATAAATAACGCACTTTTAGAATAGAACAATACACAATATAGAACAAATATCAGAGAACATAGAGTCGATGATGCATCAATAATATATATAATGGAAGATATACACAAGTCTCAGTAGGTCAATATAAAAGAGTGGATGCATGCTATCATCAAAATTATACATAGCATGTCCAATAAATACAACTCGATATCACACAAACATATATAGCTACAAATATAAAAAATAATCCTCAACCCTATAATGTATATAAATACCTCCTACATACTCAACAATCAAAAGAAGGTCACTTTGTCTCTGAGCCCATATGTCTCGGACTGAAACAACTATTATATAAATAACACACGATTCAGACTGTGTCTAGAATATAAATGTCAATATATAATAGTAACTAGCTTGGTGTAAATATAAGTATCTCAAAGCAACATATAACATCCTGCATATAATAACCCCATACAAAACCATCCAAGTATAATATCACATACAGTATAGAGTATTCGATCATCTCATCAACGGCATAAAGATTATCATAGAGATGGATGAGCATAGAACATTTCATGTGGCTTAAGGAGTCCTCACAACCGAATAGATTTCTTGAAATGGTATCCAAATAATATAGTATAATCGTATAACCTTACATATTCCAGATGAGATCCTTACAACACGCAGCATGTTCCAAGGGACATCACACAACGCTAACATCACACAGCACACCCCACGGTCTTGATTACTCTCGCCATCGTAACTCTATGTCCATCTATACACTATGGTCGTGAGCTTACCTACGGTAATAGACTATTTCTCTTGTAACGTCCCGCCTTTTCGTACGCTTTAAATCGACGATAAACCACACACGTCGGAATAAAACCATACAGAAGGGAGGATTGTTATGGGGTAAACAAGAAAAAGTAGAGAAAGAAAAACAAAAAATAAAATCTTGCAGTGGAACGATAAAATATAATAATCAAATATACAGTTTATGAAGCTGTTTTACAAAACATTTGATTATATTTATACAATACATATCAGAGTACACATACCAGAGAATAATAATAATAATGCAGCGGAATAAAATGGTGTAGTGGAATAATATAGTAGATAATAGTAATATAAATCTTCGTCCTTGTTCTCCACAGCTAAAGTCTTCGAATCCTGAAATGCTCAGGCTGACCCGAACGAATTAAAAAGACAAAACACTCGAGTCCGAACTAAAAGATCTTATGTAAGTTAAATCAACTGAAATAAATATGAGTGTAACGGCGTTGGAGATGTTTACGAGGTTTGACATCTCCTATCCAGTGTCTAACGTGAGTGTAGTAACTCAAGAGATGCTCGGGATTCACATCTCCTAAGGATCCGTTAAACTATTTACTATGTAGTAATATTTCACTATTATAGTAATGTCTACAGTAAAATAAACATACTTTTAAATAGCATTAAGGAGTGACCCAATATTCCCCTTAACACGTAATAGTCCATGTAGTCCATCCAATATCATAGTCCCTCCTGATCGGGAAGCCACCAAAGGATACCACACGGGCTACGGGAGAAAGTCAAACTCGTACAAGGCGCGATAGGGTAGGTGACATGGCATAACTAGGCAATGCCAGGGTAGATATACCAATTACGCATTCAGGCTGGTGGTAATGCGTAGCTACTGCCTACCTCGAGCCACACCCCCAAATAAAAAAAATCAAAAGTGGTCACCGAATCAATCCAAAAGTCAAAGTATAATATCGAAGGGATGTGTCCGATCAAAGGTGCTACCTCATTGGGCCGAGAGTCGCTCCTGTTTTAGCCACCTTATGCCAACTCATGGGAGTCGGGTCTACGTATTTACCTTAAAGGAAACACCGCCACCATCCTACTTCATTCTGGAATCTCCACCGCGTACACGGTTGTTAAAGTGGTTTTCAGAGTTGGCAGAGAGTATGACAACTTCCGATCCCGGTCTCTTCAACAACCAAATGTTAATATAACACCGCGGTCTTTTCAAAATAGTTTATACTTTTAAAAACCAAACTAAAATATCCATTTCAAAATCATATAAATACGATATCATTTCTATTTTAAAACCCAAATCAATATGATATCATTTTATTTCTAATATATACTTTTCCAAAAATCATAGCACTTTCAAATCTATATATCTTGAAACCCATAGCTTTGAAATATAACTCCGAATACTTAAATGGTTTAAATACTAAATTACTTTATATAATAAAATAGCTTTTTAATTTCACAAATAAATTTCCAAATTCCGATTTAAAAACTCCAATTAAACCATTTTATATTTCCATATTACTCAAAGCTTTAAATATTCCAACATTTCAAAATTAATTCTTTGATAATTTCATATATCAAATTTAATTACTATTATTTAGATTTGAAATGTTTACTTAATAAACCCAATATAGTTCAAGTAAAACTTTTAACTCCAAACAACCGTATATTCTTTCAATTTATTTAACTTGATATATTCGTTTATCTCAACTTTATATTCATTTAAATCACTTTAACCAAATCAAGTTATAGAATCATACTCCTCAAAATCTCCATCTTTATTTAAATTTTAAATCAAATTTATTCAAGTACAATTCTTAAATCATTCAATTTAAACAAATTTCATATTTATTTTTCAACTTAATTTCATTTAAGTCATTTAAAACTCGATATATACAATATCTTAAATAGGTACTTAACCATATAATATAAAACAAACAAACTTCACTATTAAACTCATTTTTATTAATCAATTTTATACATGGTTTAAATTCAAAAATTCAACTATATATATATATATATATATATATATATAATAGTATTTATATAACATCAAAATTAATATTTATTAAATCGTATTTTTCTTTCCAAATCCATAGAAATTCATTTCAAAGTATTTTATATATAGGCCACGGTGTCTGTATAAAATTTTCTACCCTATGGTCAAGTGATACAGATATTTATTATTTCAATCCGTAATTTAAAATAAAAATTACTGTTATATATCATTTCAAACCACAATCCCGAATGAAATGAAAATGCACATTAACTTGTAGTTTATACAATATAAAATACAGCATTCATTCATCCAATATCAATCATCAACCATTTATAACAATCATCATCCAATATAACAATAACATCACTATAGAACGGATAATAAACAACAAGTATTAACTAGCATTTTATATTCAACAATAAATTAAAACTGTTTAACCGGCAGTTTATATGCAATAATAAATAAATAAAAATTTAACTGGCAGTTTATATGCAAAACTAAATTAAATAACAATTTAATCTAAATAAATGCAATCTAACTAAGATGATGATTAAATATATGCCCAAAAAATCATAGATAAATTTTAAATCATGTCAAAATTTAATTTAACAAACATAAGAAATCTTAGAGGTTGTGAGTGGGTTCAACACTCACCTTCTGAATTTAAATTTAATTTTAAATTCAATTTAAACTCAAAGATTTGATGGTCTCAAAATCCATCTAAACCAGCGCCAAAGTGTCCGGAATCCCAATACGAATCTAGCTGAGAAAACCGCGCGTCAAACGGATCACGTAGGAGAAAGTTATTCGAATTAAAAGATTTGAAATCAAAAATAAAAATAAATAGAAATAAAATAACGTAACCTTATCAACTTTGTCACGTCATCCCCTATGGAAATATGCACGCAAGAAAACCACGCATGAGAAATTGTTCCTCATTCAAAACCAAACTGCGTCTACACCACTTTGACCGGAGCTTTGCCGCCGCTATAGGCCACTAGGGCCGCCACCAATCATGCCGCCGTGCTAGTCATGCCAAGTCGACCCTGGCCACCCCTTTTGAACACCACGACGCTCTCTGCCGCCGCCGCATAATCTAGGGTTACGAACCCTAGTTCGAATATTCCGATCGCCACGCCTCCATCTAGGCCAAGTGATACCCCTCAAACAGCTCCATACAGCGAACTCGACAAAACCCCCATGGCAATTTTGCCTATCGACGACGGAATCGAAACCCTAAATTCTGACTTTGACCTCAATTTCCCACTGATCGAAACACAATTACGAAAAACGAACAGCAGAAGCTGATTCGTATCGTCGAAATGTTCGATATATATTTTTTCCAAATTTTTCTGAGGAGTTTGAATTTTTTTGAAGTTGATTTTTGAATTGAATTTGAAGTGGATAAATTAGGGTTTACATCCATTGAGGAAGTGGAGCACAGTAGTTTCTGTACATATAAAAATAAGGAATAGGGGCTGCTAGGGTTTATAGCAGGGTTTATATAGGTAGGTCAAAAATTAGAATGGATGGATAAGGTTGAATACGCGTTGAACGATGAACGGCCTGAAAAGCCCGTTCTGACTCCAGGACGAAATTGGGTCAACCCATATATCAAAATAGGTGTTTTTAAATATTTTAAATGCGATGGAACAAGTTTTAAGTTCAAATTCCATCATATGAAGAAGTTATGCTAAAATCATTATTTTCAAATTGATTTAATTGATTTCAATTAAATCGATTTCAAGGCGTTTCGCGTTCGTACGATCAAACGACAACCCCGAACGCTACGAAACTTGAAATCCTACAATAATTCACCGTTACGGATCCGATGAAGCTGGTTTCGTCGAAATCCGAGTCAGTGGTCAAAATGGCTATTTTATATTAATTAAATAAATTAAAAATCAATAAATTAAATCCAATTTTTAATTTCACTTCTACAATCGACAATTTTTATCACCTTTATTTTCTTTATCACTTACACTAATTTATCCAAATTTAAATATCAAATTAGAGTTGATTAATCCATCAATTCCAATGTTAACCTCAATTTAAATATTTAATTTCCATTTCATTAAATTTAGACATTATAAAATAAGCTCCAAAAATCCATTTATTAAATTAATTAATTATTATTCCATGCATTCCTATCAAATAGATGGATTAAACCTTGGATTCAAAACCATTACATAAATATTCTCACTCATCTAAATTCCCATTTTAAATATTTAATTCATTTAATTGCAATTAACCCTTTCATCATAAATTAAATTCCAATATATTGATAAAACTTTATTCCATTCTTTTTATTCACTAATCATCATATTATGAAGAATATTTAAGTTATTCCCCATTATTACCTTAATTTATTTTAACGTAACATTTAATTTAGATTTATTGCAATGATTTCCAATTCAATCGAATGAACTAAATATATATATAACTCATAATAATTGTTGTCAAAACTCTTAATCACATATTTAAGTTTATTATTCCCACTCCAATATCTAAATAGGCAATACTAGATTCTGAACAAATAAACTGCTTCCGCTCAAATAAAAAAAAATCACTACAGTTTGGTATCAGAGCTAGTGTTATTGTTTCTGTTTGGATATTAATGGCTACTTCTAGTAAGTCTGTTGGCAGATCTGGTGTCAATTATGGAGTAACACGTTTTGACGGAAAAGGAGATTTTGGTACTTGGAAGATGAAGATGGAGGCTGTATTGAAGAAGGAGAAGACTTACAAGGTTGTTTCTGCGCCTGAGAAATTGAAAGATATTGATGCAGCTGATTTGGAAGAGATGGAAGATGAAGCTCTTACAACAATTCAGTTGAGCCTTTCAGATGAAGTTTTTAGAGAATTCTCTCAAAATAAGACGGCGAAAGAACTATGGGATGCATTATCGGATGCATATCAAGACAAGTCTCTCACTAATCGGATTATTCTTCAGCAACAACTTTATTCGTTCAAGATGAAGCCTGGAGCTGATCTCATGGAGCATGTAGATGCTTTGACGACTTTGATTATGAACCTGAAGGCAGCGGAAGTTGATATTACTGATGAGGCTCAAGCTGTGATCCTCTTATGTTCCTTGCCTAAGGAGTATACTGCTTTTGTTAATTCCATGATTTATGGCCGCAGTAAAATTAGCCTATCTGATGTAAAGGTTGGTCTTCATAATGAAGTATTAAGAGGTAGATTGGCGAGCACTAGCTTGGAAAGTGATACTGAAGGCTTATCTGTTCAGAGAGGTAGAGGCCAAAGTAGGACGAAGAAAGGTGGAGGACGGAATTATTCACGGTCTCAGTCTAGGGGGCCTAAGAATTTGACTTGCCATTATTGTAAAAAACCAGGGCACTTCATAGCACAATGTCCCAAGCTTGAAGGTAGAAGAAAAGATCCAAAGCAAGCTTCAGCTTCTACAGCAGAGAAATCAGATACAGAAAGTGACACCGATGTATTTACAGCTTCTGGCTCTTCTGGAAAGAGCAACTTATGGCTGATTGATTCTGGCGCATCCTATCATATGACACCTGATAGGAACTGCTTTTCCACTTACCGTGAAATTGATGGAGGAGAAGTTCTGATGGGCAATGATGCTTCTTGCCGTATGGTGGGTGTTGGTAGCGTGATGATTAGGATGTTTGATGGTGTTATTCGTACGATCACCGATGTTAGACATGTACCTGATTTGAGGAGGAGCTTGATTTCTGTTGGGGCATTAAGTAGACTTGGCTTGAAGATTGTAGTGGAAGGAGAGAAAATGAAGATATCGAAGGGTTCCATGATTATTATGAGAGGTGTGAGGGCAGGAAATCTTTATCTACTAAATGGCACTACTGTAATTGGTGAATCGGCTTCTGTTACATCTGTTGATTCGGATTCTTCCAGATTATGGCACTTACGGATGGGTCACATCGGTGAGCGCAGCATGGATGAGTTGAGAAAACGAGGATTGATTGATGGAGTTCATCATTCAAAACTTGGTTTTTGTGAAGAATGTGTTCTTGGAAAGCAGACGGAGATTTCTTTTGGTACAGGAGAGCATAAAGCAAAAGCTGTCTTGGAGTATGTTCATACAAATGTCTGGGGTCCCTCCCCTTGTCCGTCTTTAGGTGGAGCCAGATATTTTGTTTCATTTATAGATGATTTCTCTCGTAAAGTATGGGTATACTTTCTTCAGTCAAAGAGTGAAACCTTTACCAAGTTTCGGAAGTGGAAATCTATTGTTGAGAAGCAGTCAGGGAAGAAATTGAAAGTTCTCCGTTCAGATAATGGCGGTGAATTTGTATCACAGGAATTCATCAATTATTGTGAGTCTGAAGGCATTAAGAGACATTACACCACACCAGGCGACCCACAGTCTAATGGAGTTGCAGAAAGGATGAATCGGACATTATTGGAGAGGACAAGATGCCTTAGACTGACTGCTAAATTGAAGAAGGGATTTTGGGCTGAAGCTTTATCTATGGCGGCTTTCCTCATCAACCGCACACCTTCCACTGCCATAGATATGAAGATCCCTGAAGAAGTATGGAAAGGAGAGCCTGTTAGCTATTCATTTCTTAGAGTGTTTGGTTGCCCAGCTTATGTGCACGAGAGCAAAGGGAAGCTGGAACCTAGAGCTCGCAAGTGTATTTTTCTAGGTTATAGGAGAGGAGTGAAGGGATATAGGTTGTGGTGTCCTATTAGCAAGAAGATCGTTATGAGCAGGCATGTGACTTTTGATGAGAATGTTATGTTGAAGGTGGGGCCTTCCTCATCGGATGACAATGAGAGGACATGTGAAGAATACCAGACACAAAGCAAGTCATCTGTTGATTCTTTCCATAGACGTTCAAATGGTGTTTCCGATGACACCGTGGTTGATGAGGATAATATCGATGTTGGTACAGAGGATCAAACTCAAGGTGGAGCTCATTCGGAACCTAGGCCTGTCAGACAAAGAAGAAAGCCTAAGTGGCTTGATGAGTTTGTTGGATTGAGCATCGAAGATATTAACTTCGATGATATGGCAACATATGCTTTGAATGTTGTCCATGATGAGCCCTGTGATTATAGAGAAGCCATCGCATCAGTTAACGGTTCCAATTGGTTAGTTGCTATGGAGGAGGAGATTGAATCATTGCAGAGAAATCATACTTGGGATTTGGTGCCTCTTCCCACCGACAAGAGAGCTATTGGATGCAAGTGGATCTATAGAGTGAAAGACGGCGAAAACGGTAATCTCAGATACAAGGCAAGGTTAGTCGCAAAGGGGTATGTTCAGAAGAAAGGGGTAGAGTATCATGATATCTTTGCTCCAGTGGTTAGGCATACTTCTATTCGTATTCTTTTGACATTGGTTGCTCATTATGATATGGAATTAGAGCAACTAGATGTCAAAACTGCATTCTTGCATGGTGATCTGGATGAGGAGATTTATTTAAAGCAGCCGGAAGGGTTCATTGACAGTAGCAGGCCAGACTATGTTTGCAAACTCAACAAATCTCTATATGGACTGAAGCAGTCTCCTAGACTATGGTATAAGAGGTTTGATAAGTTTATGCTTTCACAGGGATACTCCAGAAGTTTCAAAGACCAGTGTGTTTATTTCAGGAGATGTGATGGTGATATGATTTATTTGTTGTTATATGTTGATGACATGTTGATTGCATCTCGGAGTATGGCCAGAATTAAGGAGTTGAAAGCGGAGCTCAGTAGAGAGTTTGACATGAATGATTTGGGAAAGGCACAAAGAATATTGGTGTGGAGATAAGCAGGGATAGGAAGCGGAGAGAGTTAAGGCTCACTTAAGCTCAGTACATCGAGAAGGTCCTCGCTCGATTTGGAATGGAGAAAGCTAAACCGGTTGGCACTCCATTAGGCTCTCATTTTAAGTTGTCAAAAGACTTATCTCCCTCATCGGAAGAAGACAAAAGGTATATGGCTGATATACCTTATTCTAGTGCTGTTGGTAGTCTTATGTATGCGATGGTGTGCACAAGACCAGATTTGGCCCATGCAGTGGGTGTTGTGAGTCGATATATGTCTAACCCAGGTAAAGAGCATTGACAAGCTGTGAAGTGGATTCTTAGATATCTTCGAGGCACTTCTTCGGTGGGCTTGTTATATGGTGGAGTGGATGGTGACATCTTTCTTAGAGAATACTGTGATTCTGATTACGCTGGGGATAGAGATGCTAGGAAGTCAGTGTCGGGCTATGTTTTTACACTTGGCATAGGCTCGATTTCATGGAGATCAAAGCTGCAATCTATCGTGGCTTTATCGACTACCGAAGCAGAGTTGATATCGATTGTGGAAGCAACAAAGGAAGGATTGTACTTACTTCAGTTGTTGGATGATCTTTCAATGGTGCAGCAGACAGTAGAGCTATTCTCAGACAGTCAGAGTGCGATTCATCTTGTAGAAAATCAAGCTTATAGTTCACGGACGAAGCACATTGATGTTAGAGGTTTCTTTCTTATGCTTGAGGAAGAACGAAGAAAGATCAAATTGTTGAAGGTGAGCACTTTGGATAATCCTTCAGATATGATGACAAAGTCACTTCCTAAGGACAAGTTTGAGCATTGCTCAAACTTGATCAGTTTGATACCTGTTACTTGAGCGCCATGGGGCGCTAGACCCAACAACTTATATGTTGATTATTTGATGATAAGGTGATGAAGAGAGATTGTTATATTTGAATCAAGGTGGAGTGTTGAATTTGGATGATTCAAATGTTCATTAAAAGGGAAAGGAATTAATTAATTGATTCAATCAAATCAATTAATTTAGCTGATATATGGAAGGATATTTTAAGGAAACTAATTAATTAGTAAATCAATTAATTAGTCTGTTATATGAAGAAATAAATCATTAGGCATGGAGAATAAAGGAAAGATATGAAAACGAAGATCACGCCATCTATTTATACTAAAAACAAATCACGCAAATTGAAAAGATATCTGCGTAATCAGAAAATTGATTTGCTTAATCTCCAAGCAACCCTTCATTATCGAGTCTATATAAATGAAGGAACTTTATCTTCATATGAACAAGCAAGTGTAGTATCCACCATTATTCTTTCCTCTTTCTTTTGTACTCTCTTCTTTAGTGAAATAAAAAGTTGTTGGGTCTCCGTGGACGTAGGATATTCATATCCGAACCACGTTAAATCTTCCTGTCTTCTATTTCTGTTATTTTTCTGTGAGACTGCATAATTCTTTTTAAGTGTCATTGATATCTAAATAGGCAATACTAGATTCTGAACAAATAAACCGCTTCCGCTCAAATAAAAAAAAAAAATCACTACACATGAATGGTAAGCCAGCAGACACTTATAGATTCTGGATCAACTCATAATTTTATTAACACTTCTAGAGCAAAGAAGGTAGGACTGAAAGTTACAAGTCCAAAAGCTATGAGGTTATAATTGCCAATGGAGAAAAATTGAATGGAAACAGAATGTGCAGTCAGGTTAAATTAAATTGCCAAGGATGTGTTATGCCTATTGACCTCTTACTGCTACCATTGGATGGCTGTCAACTAGTTTTAGGGGCTCAGCGGATGAAAAGTATAGGAGAAGTCACACTCAATCTTGACAAGCTACAGGTGAAGTTCAAATATAAAGGCAAAAGGTATGTATGGCAAGGACTCAATTCAGAAGAATTAAAGGTAGTAAGGGACAAGACTTGCAATAAAGAAGTACATAAAGAACAACTAGCCTTAATGTTGTGCTACCAAGAAACTACCCCAGCAGTACAAAAGGAACAGCCAGAAATCCCTGAAGAAATTACTCAACTATTGCTACAATTCCCTGATGTGGCTTCATAAGTTACAACCCTACCACCTTATAGAAGTTGTGATCATCAGATTCCTTTGAAACCCGGATCTAACCCAGTTTGTTTAAGACCCTATATGCACTCTCATCATGTCAAAAATGAATTAGAGAAATTAATTAATGAAATGTTGACCTCGGGCGTCATCTGGCCCGGCTCTAGCTCATAGTCACCACTAGTACTGTTGGTTCGAAAAAAAGATGGATCATGGAGGATCTGTGTTGACTAAGTTCTTAATTCACAAACAAAAAAAAGTATCATATTCCTTTAATTGATGATTTGTTTGATGAATTGCATGGTTCAAAGTATTTCTCTAAACTTAATTTAAGATCAGGCTATCATCAGATTAGAATGCATGAAAATGACATCCATAAAACTGCTTTTAAAACACATGAGGGGCACTATGAATTTGTAGTAATGCCCTTTGGATTATCTTATGCACCTTCTACTTTTCAATCTCTAATGAACAATATTTTCAGGCCTTATTTAATAAAATTTATTTTAGTATTTTTTGATGATATAATGGTTTATACCCAAACATGGTCTGAGCACCTACAGCATCTTCAGATAACTATGCAGGTACTTTAAGAACATAATCTTGTGATCAAACTATCCAAGTGTTCATTTGCTAGAGAATCTTTTGGCTATCTGGGTCACATAATTTCAGTGAATGGTGTTGAAGTGGATAAGAAATAGGAAAATAAAGGTGATGGAACGGCCAATACCAAAGTCTATCAAAGGTCTCAGAGGGTTTTTAGGGTTCATAGGGTACTATAGGAAATTTGTGAAGAATTATGGTATAATTAAGACCCTTCACTAACTTAATGAAGAAGAATTCTTTTATATGGACTGAAGCAGCTACTAAAGCTTTTGAGGAGCTTAAGCAATGCCCAGTACAACCACCAATATTAGTTATGCCCAATTTTGAATAAGAATTCATTGTGGAGTGTGATGCCAATGGATATGGAATAGGGGTTGTTTTGCTGCAAAATGGTAAACTCATTACTTATATCAGTCAAACCTTGCATGGGAAAAATCTGAAATTATCAACATATGAAAAGGAGTTGCTTGCACTCATTCTAGCTACTAAGAAGTGGTTTCAATACTTGTTGGGAAGACAGTTTGTTATCAGGAAAGATCACCAAAGTCTCAAGCACTTGCTATCTTAAAAGCTAAGCACTAAATTGCAAAGCAGGTGGTTAACTATGCTCCTACGGTTTGGTTATAGGATTGAGTATAAAAAGGAAAAGAAAACTTGATAGCTGATTCATTGTTTAGGAGAGATGAAGCCTCACTCAACAACAATCAGTGCCAAGCTTTATCTATTCTACAACCAGGGTGGCTACAAGAACTAAAGGAAGATTTTAAAGGGATAGAGACAAGGTGGCGGAAAGGAAGATTGAACACTCAGAAATACAAAAAAGTAAATGATTTGTTTTTCTGCAAAGGAAAACTACTACTAGACTACAGTAAAACTTCTGTTATTCAAATAATACTTCAAGAATTTCACTCTACACCTTTGGGAGGGCATTCGCGAGTCAAGAGAATACTGCATAGGATTAAACAATCATTCTATTGGAAAGGAACGAAAGCCGATACCGAAAAGTTTGTGAAGGAATGTGATATATATCAGAGAAATAAAAGCGAAAATATAAACATACTTTGTCTCTTTCTAACCGTACCTATTCCAGAAAAAATATAGACAGACTTGTCCATGGACTTCATTATTGGATTGCCAAAAAATAATAGATGCACGGCTATATTTGTAGTGATAGATAGGTTGTCCAAATACTCTCATTTCTTTGCTCTGCAACATCCCTATACTGCCAAGGACGTAGCCTGGATTTTATTTGATGGAGTTGTTACATGGGATGCCTAAAAACATTGTGAGTGATAAAGATGCAATGTTTACAAGTTTATTTTTGCAAGAATTGTTTACCCTGCAAGCATGCTCACTGAAATTAAGCTGTTCATAGCACCCCCAAACCAATAGGCAAACTAAAGTGACTAATCGAATTTTAGAAGGGTGCTTAAGATGCTTTTCAGGCCACAAACCCCATGAATGGACCAGATGGTTGACATTAGCAAAGTATTCGTATAACACTACCTTCAAGGATGTATCTAAAACTACCCCCTTTGAAGTAGTTTATGGAGTACTGCCTCCAAGCCTGTTATCATATGTGTCTAATACAGTAAAGGTACCTCAAGTTGAAAAGGAGTTATTCTCCACAGACATAGCTAAACAACTACTTAAGGACAACCTAAAAGTAGTCCAGGAAAGGATGAAAAAGCTAGCTGATCAAAGAAGAACCAAGAAACACTTTAAAGCAGGGGATTGGGTCTACTTGAAACTACAACCTTACATGCAAATTACAGCCAAAAATTAGAGAACAAACAAATTCTCACCTAAGTATTATGGTCCCTTTCAGATTATTGCAAGAACAGGAGAGGTTGCTTATAAACTGCAGCTGCCAGAAAATGCCCAGATATATCCAGTGTTTCATTTGTCTTTACTGAAAAAGAAAGTGGGGATGGGTGTGGTGATTCAGCAAGAAATACCCACTGAAGTAGAGCAAATGATTGATGAGCCTGAGACAATACTAGATAGGAGAATTGGTGCTTAGAAATAACAAGGTTGTAATACAAATTTTAGTGAAGTGGAAGGCCAGGACTGTTGATGAGGCCATGTGGGAAGATCATTGGGATTTGATTAGGAGGTTACCTACTTTGGACCTTGAGAAAAAGGTCCACTTTTGAAGGGGAGAGAGTTGTTGCACCATTTTTCAGAAAATGTTGGAAAAAACCAGTTGGAAGAGGCCGCAAGAGGAGGCAGGGTGGAAGCTTGTCCGAGAGTTCGTCAAAGGTGGACAGCAGGGAGGTGAAGGATGTACAATAGGCAAAGGCAGGAAGATGCAAGAGGTGCTGGTTGATAAAGGGGAAGTATGCTCACAGCTGTAGCATGTACGTGTACATGCTGTGCATGTTTTATGGTGTGCATATGCACAAATGAAATGTACGGGATTGTATTCATATTTTAGGGCAAATGGTCGTTGCAATCTTATGAATAGTGAGTCATGCAGGCTATATATATGCATATACTTGGCTGTTAATTCTATAGATGAAAAAACAATAAAATCTTCTTCATTTTCCTATATTCTTGAATCCCTTCTTCCCAGTTAAATCTCAAATATGTTTCTCTTTTCTTGCTCTCTTTCTTGTCCAAAAACTACATTCCCATCAGTTAACACCATCAGAAGCATCCCACACACGACGGTTTCTAACATCATGTCAACCAGAGGTAATAGAAAGCAAAAGGGTTCCACCAAAATTATAAACAGAAAAATTAGAAAAACTGAACATATACACTGTTAACACGTACAGCAAAAACCTACCAGTAAGAAAATGAGATAACATTTACATGGACAAAATAATCTAACAAAGAAAAATATTAAAAATGATCTGAAGGAATAAATTCAACTTAAGAAATGATTTTAAGATTGACATTTATGAAAAGATGCCCGACCAGAATCATTTCAAATAATACCATATCATATCTTTGATGTGATGGTAATATTGTTTGTTAATGCCACACTAGGAATAAATTCATATTTATGCACGAAAATACCTTCATAATTCAAAACAATGATGTTACGATATAGATTAACATAAATGTATATCACCACCACACTAAAGAAAGTTATTACAAAAGCATGCAAATAATTAATATAATTTAAGAAGCGCTTTAACACAAAAGTTCAATCACAGCCATTTTACTCATCCTTATCCACTGGCTCTTGGCAATTTTCACCCTCAGGACCCTCCTCAGTTACTAGCCCATCATCCAGATTTTCGTCATCGGAAGCAGCAGCAACATCGCCGTCGTCGTTGTCGAAAAACTTCTTTTGATCGGGAACATTCATTTTCTGTTGAGATGAAATAATACCCTCGATGATCTTCATAGTAGCTGCATTACGATCCGTGCTAACTGTGATATCTTCAGTTTTAGCATCATTCGTAGTTGATTTATCATCTGCAGACTCGGATTCTTGCTTCGGCGGGGGCACAAAAAATGGTAGTTTTCCTCTCTGCCAGTCTTGAAGCACCATTTTAGCTGCAGTCATCAGATCCGGTTCCCCTCCCTGTAACATAGGTTGATGTTATACAAGTATCCTTCTTTAGTTTATGAACATCAAATTCCCTCTTTGGTTAATTAATTTCCATTATGAACCATTAATGGACAACAATGGTACCTTTAATAGCTTTCCGGTCTGTCTACACATCTGAACAAGAAAATCGTATCCATCGCTCCTAAAGGTAGTGTAACACAATTGTATAAGCGTCACATAAACTCATAGAAAAAATTTCATTTTTTTTCAGTCCACAAAAGATATTCTAGTAGCAAACTCGACTAAATGTTGTCAAACGTCAAACCAATAATCACATCGTCTTTTACAGTCCTTTAAAAACTTCTATGTTTGCTCATCCATAGTTATATATATCCACTTACTAGTAAAACAATGCATCTCCAATTATATTGACTGTATGGGTTTTACTAGTGATCGAGTTATCATTTTAGAGGATTTACATGTATGGTAATTAATACTGTAAGGAGCAAAGCAGATTTCTGCTGATTTTAAAAAGGGCAAAGCACCCATAAAGTGAGGCAGAGATCACTATGGTACAAGACAAGACTGATGCCAAGCTTAGAAAATTAAGCTTAGCATCTTAAACATGATAGTTCACCATGCTAAAAAATAAAGCATTGAGATGGTTTGGTAACCCATTAATAAGTATGCATCACAGGCATAAAAAAGGTTAGCTGAAATTACTGGTAATTTAAGTGCCATATTGGTGATCAAGCTAGCCCTCAAATAAACTGTCATCGATTGAAATAGAAACAGATCAAATACAGTGTAGAGCATAATTCTGATCAAAGTAATAGCAAACAGGAACGGGGAAAAGGGTTAGGAAGAAATATCATGCAAAATTTCCTTCATTTGATATAAACAGAGTGCAAGAATATAGCTACCATTCATGAATTTTATATGCCCTTTGCAAATGTTCTTTCTTGACACGTTTGAGGACTTCTTCTATATGTTCTGAAGCATCTTCCAAATTCTCAACACGCACCTTTACATAAAAAAAGAAAATTAGAAATACAACATGCAATCTCAAATCAAACATATACCTAGCAGGATCATGACAACATACTATAGTAGGGAACAGTCGCTAACATATCGATATTCATTTCAAAGGTTCTGATAATTTATGTGCACTGATTCTCATAGGTGATATATAATACTGTATATAATGTTAAAAAATGACTTCTATTAGCATGCAGAAAACTAAGCTTCCTTGAAAGTTTTCGTTCAATTTTTATAAAAGTTGTTGGCTTTTCTATTAATTTGTTTGTTAGACTAAATTCAACGTAAATCAACTCATGTGAAAAGCATACGAATAGATGTACTCAATGATCACATACTTGTCCGCTTGAAGAACACTAATGATTAAGATCATCAGTTACTGATACTGCAGAAATCGTACTGAACAGTTTTCATGTTCGTCCTTTCCAACGAGGAGGATAAGGTTTTTAGTGTTGAACAGTTTATACATTCAACCTTTCCAACAAAGAGAAATAAAGGGTGTTCGGTGTCACTTCGTAAGTAGAAAAAATAACATGTAAGTTGCATAAATAAACAAGATGTGTTTGGCGGCTAGTTAAAATTTAACTTAGATATTGCTAAAATATTGATAAATCACATGTACAAAAGTAATTCCTTATCGTTTTCGACTTTGGCAACTAAGATCGATCAGAAGTTCAAATTGAACTTTTCAAATACTTTACCCTATTCTTTTTCTCTAACATTCATTGAAATTCCTACCTCAAAACTATTCTCCAGTTGTTGCAATAAAAGTTGTTCCTAAACATGCTCTTAGTGCAACCAACAAAAAACTATAAACAATCACATCCAGCTGCAAAGCACGTACATGTATGTGTGTGCATACATGTGTGAGTGTTACGCGTGTGTGTATCTATATATGTATTTATGTGTGTGTGTGTATGTATGTATATTTTTGTTTGGGGGAGGGGGGGGGGGGTGTTTATATACATACATATATGTGTGTGTGCACGTGTGTGTGTGTATATGTGTGTGTATAGGGTAAGATCTGCTACACCCCTCTTTTGCTACACCTCCGTCTCACTTTTAGAGTTACACAATTGAAAATCAAACGCAACTTTGGGGATGTTCAATCTACGGTATGAACAAATTACCAGCGAAAAACAAGATCATTCCAAAACTTCTGTCATGTTCAAAGTGTTCAGTCAACATCAACCGCTAAAATATTTATTTTAACCACCAATTGAATTATTATTTTGGATATTTTAGGATTATTCAAATTAACTAAATAAAATTGATGATGATCTTGAGAAATATGAGCATATCCACAAATTTTCGTTTGATTCCAAATCACATATCTAAAGTTTGTTGAGATATAGATGGGGTGCAGCAGAACACTTAGTTTACAAAACACACACATGCATATGTATGTGTGTATATATACATATATAGTGTGTATGTACACATATACAGTGTTGTAAAACAACTTCTAGGCGCCCCCTAAGGCGATAGACAAGGCTTTGCCGCCTCATCAAGGAAACAGGCACCAGTTTTAGGCAACACATAAGTCCACCACACATGCCTGCTCAGGACTAGCAAAATCAAATTTAATAAATAGATAAATAAAAATCAATTTTCACCCAAAACCCGCAAAAATTCAGCCCACGGTTCATACAGTGGCTTTTCTCTTCTCGACGTTAAAAAACTTAAGAGAAGTTACCAAGCCTTATTTTCTGCTATATTTTAGAAATTACTATAAAAATCGTTTTATGTAACATCCAAAATTCTATGACAAATATTTGGTCTTATGAAAATAATACAGTACTGATTAATCCACATTCAGATGATTACTCACTTATCCAAGTCACTGCCTACATCCTACTAACAATTTTTACACTGATGTATCTGCCTATCGAAGTATCAACTTAAGGAAGCAAGATAGTTTAACCATTTTAATATGGAAATTTTTTAATGCTCACTGAAAACACGTACTATTTCACATTTACAAGAAAAAGAATAATTTCAAATGTAAACAATTAATTTCAATGTAAAGGATATTTTTGTATTTCAATATTAAAATATTTGTCTTCTTGTGTAATAAATTTGTGTTGTATAGTGGATGAAACTTAACATTGTATTAGACACACTTTAACACAACCCTACTAATATTTTGTTGGTACAGGCAGTTCAATTGCAAATCAAGCTACACTTTATTGTAAGCGCCACAATAAATCAGCACAGTTCATAATTATCAAATAAACGTTGAAATCAACAAATGAATAATAGGTACATACCACACCCTTCAATACTATATCAGTTTCCGTATCTTTGTTTTGGTAAACCACACCAGGACAGTCGATCAAAAAGATTTTTTTAGTTAGAGTTATGTACTGCCACACTTTAGTCTCCCCTGGAATAGGAGCCACCTTGCAGACCTGGAAAAGTTGGCAACAAAATTAAGAAATTTATTCAATGATCTTGCTGTCTAAGCTCTGCTTTTAGCTTGGCAGCCGGGTGACAGCTCTGTCTCTTCTTTAATGTCACTATTGGTGCCTTGTATTTTAAAAACTGCACTGATTAGCACTCTCTCTCCCCTACACCCATAACAGCATACTACAAGGTCCCGTATGGGTCTAGATATTTGTGTAATATGATGTTGAGAAGTACATTACGGATGAAAGTTGCACGAATTTTTTCAACTAATAAAGGTATGAGTTCAGACACGATTGAGAAACATATTCACCAATAACATATATGCAGGTCGTCCAACTGGGAAGTCAACTCCCATAGCAAAAGCTATGGATAAATTAACCTACAGATGGATAAAAGGTACAACTAGGGAAGACATACAAGCACCAGTGCAATCCAGGATACTAGGTAACCTAATTATGACTTCTAACGCACACCCAATCCATTATATTTAAAATGAAAATAAAATGGATAGTGGCCTTTCAGTTGCATTTCATCCAAATGAGAAAGGGGGGCAGGACAATTTAAGCCATTAATTTGGAAGTCAAATGATAATGAACTGAGTAAGGCTACTGTTTTATTGAAATCCTATGCCATCTACGAAAATTGGTTTACAATAGTAAAGATTCAAACAAAACATGACAAATACACATACATTCTTTGTCCTTAGTGTGTTAATGACAGATGATTTTCCAACATTGGGGTATCCAACAAACCCAACAGATATAGCTTGTTTGTCACTCTTTAAACGAGAAAATTGCCTCAGCACAGATAGTAAAGATCCCTGTTTTGCAAAAGAAAGAAAAAAGTTTAGTGATAACAAAAATGTTATGTCAATGAGAAGTCTAAAGAAGGCGTCTCCGAAATATTTTTCAAACCTTTCCAAACGATTTAGTGATACTTGCATGAAATGCCAAAGTGGGATATTCTTTGGACAGCACGCGCAACCATCCTTTTGTAGCCCATGCAGGAATCAAATCACACTTAAAAGGTAAACGTAAATTAGACGTTTAGATAACATAATTAACAAGTTCAAAGATAGTAGTAGCGATATAAAACCTTGTTCAGCAAAAGAACCATGTATTTGTGCTTGCAGTTCTCCTTCAAATGCTTTTCCAAATGGCGACACCTTGTACCTTGTGGGTCTCTGGCATCAAGAACCTGTCATGGTAAGGGAGATTACATTGTCTCAAATTCTTATGACATCCTAAAATGGAATGATTACAATAATTGGAGATCCTTTTTTTATATTTTATATTGTACTATGTTTCGTGCGACTATTTTTGAAGTGAACGCAATTTTCTGAAACACCCTTGTAGAAAATTATAAAGCAAAAAGGTTCATGTTATTTAAATGATCATTAAGAGTTATTCTCTCTCACAAATACAAATTATGTAAATAGTTGAAAGTAACAAATTAATCGAAAATCTATTGTGGATAAATTTAATATGTTTTTCATTAAAAAAAGGTAAGTCTTTTATTAACATTTACCTTGGTGCGCGAGATCACAAGTTCGAAACTTGTGTAGCATGATTTGAACGTTTATTGACGTTTGACATGTTGTATATAAAGTACCATTTCAAAAAAAAAAACAACAAACATTTACCTTGGTATAAGATAATAATGTAACAGACTTGGCATTTTTTTAGAGGAACATAGTTAGTAATAAAAATAATCTTCTACACAGTTTTCAGAAGAAATTAGACATTATGTGATAAATTTAATAATTATTTATGCATAAACCAAAGATGGGCTCATTTATTAATTTTCAAATATGATTTTGTCCCTTTACTTGTTCTATTTTTCAAAAGTTGTATTGCTTAGAGCACTACTGTATGCTAAATCTATAATATATTTTGTAACTATTTTATAATTGTTATGCAAATGCATTGAAGCTTCCAAATTACACACTTGTATATTTTAATTACATCATATCTATTTGCACAGGAGCCCTAACATGCCATAATACTAGATTAAGCATAAGGAAACTGGCATACCTGAACTACGACATCTGAAGAGTCCACAACTTTATAAAGTTCACCCCAAATGCGCTTACTCTGCCCTTTATCGAACATTGTGTGTCTGGCCGAATCTCTAAATCCATATTCTTCATTTAGATCTTCAGGCTTATTAGCATGTTTTTCCTCGAAGGCATCTACATATGATAGATACATTGAAATCATTAAATAAACAATGGCTTACGCAGTCCTATGTTTAAAAGCTTGAAGTCTAATAATAATGGACAACCTTATTCTAAAACTTATAAAACTGAACAAAGAATATTGAGACATCAGTAACCTTAGAAGAACTTATCGAGCCCAAAATTATGACTTATGACTCCATGTTACCGGATAGTAATATAACTAAAATAATGAAGCCGGTCTATTAAAATTTCAAGGTATTATATTATGTACCTTGAGAACCACCAGCTTTCTTAACCAAAGATTCATAGTCAGAGGCCAAAAGTCGTGGTCGCTTCCTTTTCCTTTTTGGCCCAAAAGTATCTTCAAAAGGCTCTGTATCGAGAAGATGTACTTTAGCTTGCTGTAAGGTAGGTAAAAAAGAAAAGAAGATATGAATTAGGTATTGCATATCATCATGAGCAGCAAACTGTAATCACACAACTCTGATTCTGCAAGTTTAAGATGCACAAAGATGCATACACAAAGCATTAATGGCTAGATTCAGGAAAAATGGACCAATATACAACAAAAATGCTTCACACAAATAATTTCATCTCATACGGCTCAAACAGAAACACACAAATACCGATTTTAACGGATATGCAATAGAAAGTTCATAACTTCTGCTCGATGCAATTTGTGCCAAAGATAGGAAGTTATTAAAATATACATTAAGAGAACTTCAGAAATATACATGAGTTTTGTTCAAGGTAATATAAGGTAATAGAATAATTGGCAGGATATGACTATTTGAAGAACCAGAAAATGCACCCTATATTAAGACAAAGGGAAAATTAGATTCTCACCTTCTGATGGTCATTAAGAAGAGAAAGTGGAATCTTTCTCTCTTTCAAAATGACATTATAGTTGCTAGACATTGTCTTCATCAGCTCTTCTCGATAAAACTCAAGTTCTTTCTGATTCACAACTCGTGTATTACCTACGAAGTTAAACATGAATTAATCACAGGCCTAATACAACAATTGAAGAAAAATAGCAATCAAATATTAAGTAATGATGGTTGCTGTATTATCTATTACATATACATACACATAGATACATGCATGCATGCATGCATATAATGCTCAGAAAAGTCAATGTCAATTATTCTAAGTGGGCGCTTATTTTCTTCGCCAAGTTCCGGAAATATTTTCTTCAATAATGGGGTTATGGCTTCATACTTTTTGCCTTCCCCAAACCTCAATCAAGGTAGAGCCTTTATCAAAACCTTGAGAAGCTTGTAAAAAGAAAAAAATAAGATGTGCATAATAAACTGATACATTGCTATCAAGTCTATACCAAATACTAATGTTTTGCGTTTGGATTTTTTGCAAAACGTAGTGTATAACATTGCATACATTTGAAACTCTACGTAATGTTTCCAGCAAACTCAATGTTTAAGCTTCACTGATTAGTGATTGCACTGGTCCATGAAATGATAATAAAAGAACCATAACAGAAGTAAAATTAATTAACCACTTCTCCTTTTCAGTTTGAAAAGAAAAATATTCTAGAAATTATCAGATTAAAAATATATGTAACATTTCGAATAAACAAAGATAAAGAAAAAGGCAGCAAAAAAATTATAATGATTTTTAACAACTCAAATTTGAAAACATAATTATGAAAACAAAGTCCTTTATTACAAAAAAAAATTAACATATGATCAAAAATCTGTTTTATTACGCACAAAACAAGTTAGAGTTGAACAAAGACAACTTTTTTATGAGAGATTTCTTTTGAAAGCTATTTAGAGAAACTTCTTCTCCAGCCACTTTATAAAATTCTATTTGAAGTAACTTCGTAAAATCAAATTTGTTAGAAATTATTGTTTTAGAAAAAATCAAACAAAAATTAGAAATATAACTCTAAAAACAATTTTACCGTAACTAGATGTATATGGCACTTTTAGAGAGTATTACCTATTTAAAGTTAACTTAAAAAGCAAAAAAATACATATAGTTTTTTCTGAAAAGTTGGTTTTAGAAGAACTTATTTTGTAATAAGGATACTTTTAACGAAATTAAGAAGGCCAAAAAAAACACCAATAGTTAATGAAATTAAAAGGAACGTTAAAGATATGCTCTGCTTAAAAATTTAAAAGCAAGATGTACGTCCAAAACTAGCAAAAAATTAATATAGAAAGTTACCAAAAATTTAAAGTAATACCAAAAATATGCTGCTTAAAACCTCCTAACCCAAGATGGACATCCAAAACAAGCCAAAATTAATATGAGAAGTTACCAAAATTAAACGATTTCTCATTATGATTGTTAAGACATAAAATTAGATCTCGTAATTGAGTCAAAATGTAGCGCAATAAGATCCTTCTAGAAAATCAAACTCAAGTCTAAGAATATGTTTTGGAACACTTATTCAAATTACTTTTATTTTAAACTATTTATAGAAGAATTTAGTAGATGCTTGTAGTTTGGTTATACGACATCTACATCAAAACTTGTGAATTAGAACCAAGGTTCAAGGTATCGTCTGATACACCGGAATTCTGGCTGTACCGTACCGCTACTGTCATTGACCGGTCCGAAATTGGGCTATAAATCCGGTTTCGGACTGGTAAAACAAATCAATAGGCGCGACGAAACAGAAACTAAAAGCAAAAGGAAGAAGAACGAACGAGAAAAAAACCTGAAATTTTGCCCTAGCTTCTGTGTAGACCGGTCTGAACCGAGTCGAGAATCGAGAATGTTTGCTATAAATCAAGAATCAAATCGACCTTTTGTTTTGTGCCAACGAAAAAGAAAAAAAATCTCAAATCGAGCATCTTTGCCATAAATCGAAGAAAGGCTGCAGGCATGTGTCGATTTTTTTTGGGACTTTGTCCTAGATTACTTCAGGAGAAAGTCGACAAAGATAAACAAATAAAATACATGGGTTTGGAGCTGTTATGGATTTGGGCTGTTATGTGGACTGGTTTTGTTATTTTCTTATATTGTTTTTTGATTAAAGTTGGGCTGCAGTCACCTATTTTCTAATTATTCTTTTGGCCAAATTAATGAGGCTTTGTCTAATTTGGGATTCTTCGATCAAGTTAATTACGAATTGTATATTTAACTACGTTTATTTTAGTTATTTGGTTTATTTTATTAAAAATTACCCATATACGAAACTGAAACCGAAACCGAAACTAAAACCGAAACTTCCGAAATTGATCGAAACTAAAAAAAAATCAAACGACCGAAACCGAAACTGAAACCGAGTTCTCAAACCTTGATTAGAACAAGTCGTATAAACCTCCATGTAATAAAAAAACATGAATTTGAATTTTACGCTTTTTGATTTAAACAACATCTTTGTAAACTTCTAAAAATTAATGCTGCATTGGTAAAAAGAAGATACATATTGAACAAATGGATGTTAACGGTAGATGATAGGGTAGTAGAATTTTGTAAAAGAGAAATGCTGATCTCTCTTGTACTCTTTTTGATTATTTGAGGTACGGCACATTTTTTAAATATATTACCGGATTTAAATATCAAGTTTTCAACTCATCTTGAAAAGAGTGTAAGCTCACTCAATCATGGATTCAAGATTTACTATATTCCCACATGTTGTGCGCTTTCGTTTCAATTTTGATGATGCACATCAAATTTTCTTGGAGTGCAATATCTATCAACATACACGATATGTGTGTATGCATTTTGTTGTATCTGTTCATTTTATATAAATACGTACCTGAATGATTTAAGTGCACATGTAATGTAGACAAGCGAACAAGATAATCATGTGTGAGTAATTTCTATATTATTCCCCAAACTCCCTCTTCCTCTGATCTCTTCTTATTTTACATCAACTTACCCATTTATAGTTAAAAGAATAATTTGTCATTCAGAATATGAGTGGATGTGGAATGTTTTGGTTATTGATAGTATAGTACATATAATGTAAATGTTGATTAACAATAATATTGTATGACCTATAAATCAAATTCTAGAAAGCAATAAGCTGCCAAAAGGCTAATTCACTACTAATCTTTTTCACAGACAAGGTCTAAATCGCCATTTAACTATTCTTTAAAATATCGATGTGTTGTATGCGCTATTTTTAATCTCATCAATATTGTCTTAGATTCACTCAGGTTTTGGCACCTAAGCAAGACGAAATTTAAGACCGGATTACATTTCAAGCTCTTGTTCGAAATCCTATGTTTTTACATGGTTTTTTTTATGTAGGTCAAAATTTATCTCACTCCCATATTTTCAACATTTTCTTGGATGGGTCGTAGCAAAAGACTTCATCTTTCCAATATATATATATATATATATATATATATATATATATAATGTCACTACCAACTCAGTTTCTTAACCATCCTAAGAATTTAATATACTCTTTCTACTTCAACAACTCTCTTCCTATTGAAATCATATAAGTTACAATTTTCATTTCATTTTTCAGATAACAATTATCTTAAAACTTCGTTAAATATCAATTTTAGGTTCGTAAGTTACTGTGAGATTACCCTCTAGAGATAGTTTACAATACAATATGTCAATCCAATTTGGTACATCTTATATATGAAATCTCATCTGATATGAGATTTGGTCTTTGAAAATCACAAGACAAGCGAGACATGATCAAAATCCAAGATTCTTGGTTGTATTGTATGCATATGAATACTTCACGCAATACCCAATAATATTAAGGAAATGTTTTTTTTTCCTTTCATGTGCACAATTACCTAAAAGAATTCATCAAAACTTGCTGCTACCTAACATTGAGAAAAAGAAGTCTTTTGCAGTTGACCACTAAAATTACAAATGATGTAAGAGAATCTCCACCGTATAGAGAAGGAAAATCCTCGGATACCAGTTAACAATGACTTAAATGTAAACCAAAAAATGGAAAGGAAAGAAAATGCTTACCAAACCACCTCCTGTCGGGTGCGATTCTAGTGTTAGGAAGCTCCTTGGACTGTAGCTCATGCTTCAAAATATTTCCTTTTGCATCTCTTTTAGGTCGGGTGTTGTACATCTTGAGTCGGCGACATGTGGCGGCGGAACGCATTCCCTTATCAGTTTTAGCGCCATTGCTACGGTTAGCGTCGAGAGAGTGCTTTGGCTTGCCAGAAACGCTAGTTGATCTTTCTTTCTTTTTCGCCATGGCCGTCAAACCAAAAAATTTAGGGTTAAGTCCAGCGACAGAGAGGGAGGCCGTGCAAAATGGATTGGCCTTTTGAATTTCACGTGCCGTACTCTTTCGCTTTCTTTATGAAAGACCAATGGGCCTTATTTTGCCTTCGGCATCTTGAAAATCATTCCTAATTTTTGTATTTATGTTTTTAATAATATTGACCTAATCCATGCTTAGAGAATCGATTCACCCTGTGAACAACTCAAAAGTGGTAAAGATGGAAGTATTACCATAAGAAAGTGCTGATCATTTTCTATTGTATAATAAAGTAGAATTTAGATAAACTTTTTTTTTTTTAATGATTCTTTAATCTCAACAAGTGTCGTCTCGAAGATTGAATCCGTGACATTTAATCTCGTAGTTAACCTAGCACCCACTAAGTCAATCATGTTGGCATCTAGATTAACTGTTTGAAGCTTTCTTTTTAAATAATTTTCACTTCTCATCGTATCGTTTGAATTTTATTTCATTTTTTCTTTTAACGACTACTCTCCTTGTATCAAACTCTCGTGTAGTTGGCACACATAGCACTTCTCACTTTTTTTTAATTCAGGCGTTATTATTGATTTACCTTGATGGTAAATTTGACTACCAACCGTCGAATGCTAATTTTGAAGACCTTTAAACTCATTATTATACCCCACGTAATATTTTTAAGGTAAACTTACTGTTAATTTGAAAAAATAAAAATGAACATGTTAGCAACCAAATTGGTCACCAGCACCCGAGAATAGGCTTGAGTAGTGGAATAAATGAAGATATTAAATGGAAAAGGAGAAATAGTGATTTGTATTGCAAGGAAGAATAATAAAAAGTAAATATAATAGGATTTATAGTGGTTTGGCGTTGATTGCCTACTTCCAATCTAAATGCTCTCTTTATTGCTCTATCAACCATAATTCACAAGGAATAGCTTGAGTACAGTTTAGAATAAAAAAGAAACTAATTGCAAAAATGGCAGAATGTTCCCTTGGTCGTCGAAAAGACCCCCTCAGAGTGGCCCAATGCCCTTGTATTTATAGATGGAGGTAGTCTTCAGCCTGGCCACTCGGGTTCATAGCAAGAAAGGCTCGGCCTAACATACAATTCCCATCATGCCGAACTGGGAATGCCGACCCCATCACAATGCGTCGATCGCTCTCAAAGTATCACATCACCACACATTTTTACCGAACCCATCACATATGCCGATCCGATGGCCTTTGCACCTTATGTCGATCCGGTGACCTTCACACTCTATGCCGACCTCATCCATTATACTTGTAATTCCAACATGAGCACGCTATGCCGACCCAATGGGTCCATATACACTATGTCAACCCGAGGTCCACTGTGTCGCATCCTTTGCAGACCCAAGCTCTACCACATGGAATGCCGACCCGAGCTTTACAATATGCTCCATGCCGACTCGATCACATCTTACTTGCTATGTCGACCCCATGAGTGCCACAAATTGTAACAACCCGGGATTTTGTAACAATTTATAATCGTTATTAAACGATTAATGTGTTAGCTAATTGTTATTTGGAGTTTTTAAATCGGTTGAAATTCTTTTAGTAATTCGTTGAATATTGTGTAGGCTTTATAGCAATCTCGGCCCATGTTTCTTTATTTTGGTGTTGCATTATATTGAAGAGAGTAACCGTTCCCTCCTCTACCCATTTCATTTTCGCAACCCTAAACCTAAACTAACGAGGAAAAAATAATAATGGCGGCCCTCGTTGTTCATTCCTCTTCTTCAAAATTAGGGTTTTTCGCTAATTCGTGGATGCCGATTACAACTCGATTTCCTTGCTTTTTAGTTGCTCGTCTCTGAGATGCGCGCGGCTGCTCCTTCTCAGTCGAAGTTCGAAGTTGCGTGAGTCGGCAATTCAGTGACTTCGGCTGTCGAATTTGATTCGTGCTCTTCAGAAACCAAGGTGAGTGATTTTTATTCACTCACATCTAATTTAAACCACTGTTTTACTCGATTCGAATTCCTATTTTTGTGTTCGTCTGATTGTTGTTTGACTTCGCTTCGGTAGTCGATTTTGTTTCGTTGTTGATTCCTCCTTGACTTCGGCATTAACTTGAATTTTGTTTTCTGCTCTAATTTGTTTATCACCCGACTTCGATTTGTGATGTTGTTTATGAGATGATTTTGGCTTTCAAGGTTCAACTTGCTGCTGTAGATTTCTTTTGTGACTTCGGTCCTCTGACTTTGTGTATGCTATATCCTAACATGCCATCTCTGGTCATTACCTTTGGGTTGGCATCGATCTGTAGTTGTTTACTTGGTAAATTACTGCTTTGAGTTACTGCAGTTACTTTAGTTCACTCTTGTTCGTTTCTGTAGCAACTTCTATTCACTTTGTTTTGTTCTTGAATTTTTGCATTCTTGTCTTTGAGGATTTATGAGAACTTTGCCTATATCTTCTAATGTTGCCACTTTGAATAATTGTCACTGCACTGTGCCTTGTTCTTTTTTGTAACTGGACAGGTACTGATAGTTTTCAAGGTATACTCAAATCAGAATTGTCATGTTGTATACATATGAACTTGGTTCATATGTATGTTGTGCATTGTTTTCAAGTATAGCTGCAATGTTCCACTGTTGCCGTGCACTTGTGTTGTTTGGCTCTGGTCATATTTTTGGGTACACTTGTTTTGTGTTTCACCTGCATGCTCTAACCTGATGGTTACATGCATGTTATCTGATCATATGTTGAAGTCGTTTAAGTGCTCGACTTTGACCTTCAACTGCTGCATTATGTTGAACTCATTTCTGATGTTGCAGTTCCATCTGGTTCTCCTCTGCGTATTCATTAATGATTTGGCTGTATTGAATTTGATTTGAGGACTTTTGGGTTCGACACTGTCTTAATGGCTTTGTTCGAACTACCTTTGGCAGTTGCTTATGCTAAGTACTGTTTCATTTGATATAGATATGTATGTGTATTCATATATATGCATACATGCACTCTTGTGACATATCTGACTGCGGTTACATGATTTTGTTTTTAAAACTTGTAGCCTTGGTGCTTGTTACTGTGTTGCCTTATCTTGGGTACACATGCTTAATTCACTTGTAGTTGCAGTAGTGATGCAGTCGTTAACTTGTACCACTTGCTGTTTCGACTTGGGATTACATTGTTACTGTTTGTTGCACTTGGTCATTCGAGCCATGTGCTTTGTAATTGAGTTGAGTTGCCTTTCAGTATTGAATATTTGTGTTGTCTTGAGTTCATGTGGTCTTTACACATGTGTAGCCAGCACTTGCATCGAGTTCTTATTTCCTTTAGTTCATACCGTGTATATTTATATGTGCTAGTGGCTGTGCACATTGTATATGTTCATGCATCTTGTAGTTATGTTGAGTCCTGATAGTAGTGACTTGATGTAACAACCCGTATATTTGGACCATTTAAATTGACAATAATCCTCACATGTCAATTTAAATAATACAAAACACGAATCATTATGGGATTATAAATACATAAATGTAAATGAGAATCAATACAACATCACAGTCACAGAACAGTCACAGAACAATGCAGCGGAAAATACATCGTCATAATAGCAGTTCATGAAGCTATTACATAAAGTACAACAATGCCTAAACAAAAGGTGACTGAAAGGAAATACATAAATGTCCAACAGACACGGACATTAAAATAGACTGATAAAGATAAATGCTAAGTCTTCAGCATCTTCAACCAACCTTGATCAGCAAACTGGATAGCTTCAGACTGACTCGAGCATATACAAAAGAAACACTCGAGTCAGGACTCAAAATCTTATACAGGATAATCAAGTGCAGGGAATAAAGTTCATAACTCAAAGATGAATAAAACATCTCTAAGGATCCGATAAACTATCTATATATACAATAGAATACGGCATGTAGATAATGTCTAATCAGTAAAGTATGATATTAAAATAGCGTTAAGGCGTTACCATAATTCCCCTTAACACATTTTATAATGCCATAATCTATACAGCACCGTAAACCCCACCGTAAACCAGTGGTTGTCAGAGGGTACCCCATAGGTATAAAACAAAACAAAACGTAGTGGTCACGAATATGATAATCAGTATGACAAGGTACATGAGGCGATACCAACTAGGATACTAGTAGTTGCGTGATCCGGACTAATGTTGAGCATAGTAGCTACTATCTCAACACCGCGAAACAACACTCCCAAATCAAGGGGTGCACCCAAATCGAATCACAAAAGTAATAGATATGGTATCGAAGAAGCGTGTCCGCTAGAGGTGGCGATCCTCAATGGCCCGACGCGGCTCCTGTTTTAATCATGTCAGGGGTCATCCAATATCGTTCTCTTTCTTCAGTCAACGCGTTCACCAAACCATCCACTTCATTCTGGATCAACACTTCGCGCATAATAGTTATTAAAGTGGTTTTCGGTATCGACAGAGAGTATGTCCATGCCCGATCCCGGTCTCTTTAATAACTACGTATTTATTACCCGATGGTCGGTTAAATTAACGTTAAAACAAATCAAAGTCCAAAAGTCAAGGTGCAAATTTGACTTCCAAAATTTGACATTTCACGATTCCATTTATTTTAGATATTTTTAAAACATATTTTCGAATGCAATTTTTAATTCAAACATTTGAGTTACCATTTAAAATTTAGTATTCAAGTTCGATTTAATAAGGTCTAAAAGTCGCTTATTAAATTTAGTCCATAATAAACGAATTCAATTTAATGCTAAACTTAGTTTAAATTATTTAATCAAATTCTATTCATTTCACTTCATGTTTACATCCACTGTTATCATAAATTCGATTTAATCACTTTCATTAACTAAATTCCTTTTTATCCAACTTCATTTGATTTTATTTTTCCAATTATTAAATTTCTAAACCAAGAAGTCCATTTCCATTTACAATGTCCTGATTTGATTAATTCGTTAAATTTAAAATCATTTTAAGTTTAAATAATCACCAAGTTATATCCATAAAACTTTGGTTAGTTTTTGTATTCCTCCTAAGTCAAATTTTCTAAATTTCCAAGTAAAATTTACAACATGTTCCAAATCTATTTAATTAAAACCGAGTTTTAATCTAAACCTAACAAATTTAATAAATTTTAAGTTATCAAATTCTAAAACTTACTTGTTTCTAAATCTCATTCAATAAATTTGCCAATTCATTTTTATTTAATTATATAGGTTTATTAATCCGTTTCAATTTAATCCATTAATTTTACTTCAGTCTAATCCATAAAATTTATCTCAATTAAATCCGTGAAATTTATTTCAATTACATCCATTAAAACCGTTACCGAATTTCCAAACAAATTGTTAAGTTCATTCCTTAATTTAAAATATATTTCAATTTCGAAAATAGTTTTGTTGACCAATCGGGTTTCTTATTTTTATTTTCTATCCTAGGCCAAGTTGTTTAATTAGGAATTTATCATTTCAACCCAATATTATTCAATATAAAACAAAGCATAGCAAAGGGAACTTGCAGTGTGATAACTGGGATGGTGTCAAAGTAAATAAACAAGCAATAGCAACCATACATAACAATTTAACAATTTATTAAATAATCCCGAAATAATCGTATTTATGCAAATTAATATAATATTCCTAGAATCCACACTATCGTTTCATGCAGATTAAAGATTATTACATTATGGTTTTCACTTGGTGTCTATTATCACATTTCTACATCATCATACATTCAACGGTTCAAAGTATAGTTAACGCTATTTATACGCGACGATTTATTTAACATTTAAAGGGGTCAAGTTCAACATATATAATCCATTTTAAATTGTTAACTATCCTATATCAATATTAATTTCATATTAAATTTCACTTAAGTTAACAACCAAATTCAATATCACATAACAATTTTAGTGTCTCTACTATTTGTCGTAAACTAACAATATTCAAATTTAACTTGCATAGCGATTTACAATTTTTATTTCAACAATTCTAACAATCAACAATTTAACATCCAAATTAATATAAACAACAATTTATCACTTGATTATCATAGCATAATAGATTTGAGTCGTGAATGAAATATTCACCTTGCGTGGTTGAAGAAGATGATGACGAAGCACGAAGACGAATAGATAAAACAGACCCTAACAAGCACGACGCAAAATGAACACAACTGCAATCAACAAATAATTAATCAAAAATTTGTTTATTGCAATATATATCGATTGAATATGCATATATAACCATACCGATCAACGGAGCAAAATAGATTCGACAAGCGGGGTGGAAATAGCCTATGTTTCCGGATCAATAGCGGGAGCTGGAATAAAACGCAGCAAAACGTTGTTTGTGAGCATATACAACTGATTATATGTAAAACTTTGTAGTGTATATAACAAACTTAAAACATGGACACTTATATCTTAATATAAACATGTTTGAACATAACTACTTTTATATTATTATTTTTCCAACTAAAATCTGTAACTTATCAACCTTTGCGTGTACAGCATAAAACTTTATACTGTAGCTTAACATGTTGGACAATACTATCTCCTTATAATAAATCAAGCTCACTTTACACTTTGCAACCAATATACTGTATATATACATAACTAAAAAAAATTCAAACGAATATATACAGTACTAACAAATGTAAGTCTACTTTTGAAACTGCGACAGCTTTACCTAAATCACCCTATATAAAACTAGCTACAGTTTATACTGACACATATAAACTTAATAAACTTGCCCTTTGCTAAATATATAAACTTGTATGCAACTGTTCAAAACTTTACAAACCAGCTTTATACTAATGTATACTATATATATAAAACGAACTGTCTACCCCCCTTTTTCTTTTTCTTTTCTTTTTAAAACGTGTATGCATAAGATAGACGCAGTAAGGGGCTGCGGGATGCGGGGAGGCGGAGCCAGTGGCGGGCTGTGGTCATGGCGTGGGTGGCAGTGGGACTCGCCTGGGTTGAAGGCCGGTAGGGGCAGTGGGCGCGGGCCGTGCGTGGTAGCCGTGGTTGCATGGAGGAGTTGCTAGTGAAGGGGAGGCGGTAGGGTGTTTGCAGTGGCGGGAAGGGCTGTGCGTGGCAGACGTGTCTGCAGGGGCGGAGGCGGGCTTGGTGGAAGGAAAGTGGGTTGGAGGTGCTGGCAGTGGGCCGTGTAGTGTGGAGGTGGAGGCGTGGGTGGCCGAGTGGAACGGGGCAGGGGCAGGGACGTGGAGCTGGTAAGGGCTGGTGGTGGTTGCGTGGGGCGGAGGCTGCAGGGGGAAGAGAAGAGAAAGGGAGGGGGAGCTGCATGCGGTAGTGCAGGGTGATGGCAAGTGGAGGCGTTGAAGACAAACAAAAGAGAGAGAAGAAAACAAAAATATATAAAAGAGAAAAGTTGGGTTTCTGTAACCTTTGCAAAAGAATACGAAGAATAAGGGGTTGGGTCTTAGCTTACTGGGAGGCCAAATAAATAATAACAGAAGTATGGGAAGGGAGAAAGAGAATAGAATTGTGCAGAGGAGAGGGGACAGAGCTATCACGTAGGACAATGTGTGCAGAGCAATTAATGAAGCAGAATGAAGACAGAGGGTTCAGTGTGCACAGTTAATGCAATGATGATTTTTCACAATGGTGGCTATTTGTGTTCCCAAGGTCAGCTGAATGGCTCTAAAATTTTGAATGCTGGGAATTTTGGTACCGGTTTGTGCTGCGTAACGGACCGGTTTTCGCTCCGTTAAAATTTATAATTCGCAACGCCGTACTCCGATTGACACAAATAATTATACCGTTTTGATCAGTGCGTTGAGGCGGACACAACGGTATGAAGATATTGATGGGTTGACACTGTTTGAGAAGTGGTTACTCTTATTTAACCATTTGCATGAGCGAATATTTTACTAGCAATTAAAAGCGAAATTTGACGAAACGAAATGCGCCGTCAAGTTCAGAATATTTTTCTTATGCAACATCGAGAAAATATTTGAGTTCGGACGATAGGAAATTTATACATAAGATTTAAACTAATATGTAAATGCGACGAGCGTAATTTACTTCAATATTTTTCAACGAAATTTGGCGCATGCCTATGTCTATCTAGGCGCATTCCAAATGTGGAGTTTGGTTGGCAACGGAAGTTGTTTGTGAAAATTCGAATTTCTATATTAAATAAGCGATTTAAAAATTTTAAACTGGGACTGAATTTCAGGGTCGTTACATTCTCCCCCACTCAAAGCTTTTCGTCCTCGAAAAGGAACAAGGTAAAGAGTGGAATAACATATAAAAGAGATAAGGCGGATACAGAATAGATTATGAATAAAGTAAAGAATATAGAATGGAATTTACCTTCAACAAACAATTCTGGATTAGAATCTCGTATACTCTCCTCGGTTTCCCAAGTACAATCACGATCATCGGGACTCCATTGGACTTTGACTAGGCTAACAGTCTTCCTTCTAAGCTGCTTCGTATCCCTATCAACAATACGAAGTGGTCTCCTCTCTATAGTCAAATCCGGCTCAATATCAACCTCATCTAACTGAGCAATAGGAATGGTCATGGATGGATCATGTACAACCTTCCGAAGATGTGAAACATGGAATACGTTGTGCACGCCCTCAAATTTCTCCGGCAGCGCAACTCTGTAGGCTAGTGTACCAATCCTCTCATTGATAGTGAATGGTCCAACAAATCTAGGAGCGAGCTTCCCTCTACGACCAAATCGAATAACATTCTTCAAAGGTGATACTCTAAGAAATACCTCATCTCCAACCTGGAATTTTAACTCTCTTCTACGCCTATCTGCATAGCTCTTCTGCTTATCCTGTGCGGTTTTCATCTTCCTTCTGATCTCATTGACCTTCTCGGATGCTTCCATAATCATATCCGGGCCAAGAACTAATCGGTCACCAGGCTCAATCCAACAAGCTGGCGATTTGCATGGCCGTCCATATAAAGCTTCGAACGGTGCCATATTGATACTCGCCTGGTTATAAAGATAGTTATATTTCAATTCAATTTTTTTTTTCAAATTGAAAATTTTTGGATTACCTGATAGCTGTTATTATAAGTGAATTCAACCAAGTGGAGGTGGTCTTCCCCAAATCCACCGAAATCAATAATGCAAGCTCGAAGCAGATCTTCCAAAATCTGATTTACCCTCTCAGTTTGGCCATCTGTTTGAGGATGATAAGCCGTGCTCAGATTTAGTTTAGTGCCCAAGACATCCTGAAATGCCTTCCAGAATTTACTAGTGAACAAGGGATCTCTATCGCATACAATACTAGATGGAACTCCATGAAGTCTGACAATCTCTCTCATATAAATCTCGGTCAAACTCGAGCAGTACGAGTGGTCTTAACAGGAATAAAGTGAGCAGATTTTGTCAACCTATCAACAATCACCCATATACTCTCGTTACCTTTTCTGGTCCCCGGTAATCCGTCAACGAAGTCCATAGAAATCTGATCCCATTTCCAACACGGAATCTCTAGGGGTTGAAGTAATCCTACCGTCTTCCGGTGATCGGCCTTGACTTGCTGGCAAGTGGTGCATCTACTGACATATATGGAAATATCTCTCTTCATCCCACTCCACCAATATAAACGCTTCATATTTCGATACATCTTGGTGACACCAGGATGAAATGAAAGTGATGACTGATGGTTCTCTCTAAGCACTTCTTGTCTCAATCCGTCAACATTTGGAACACAAATACAGTTGTCAATCTTCAGAACTCCATTACTATCTATCTGTGCTCCCACTTTACTGTCAGCATTTCCAACTCTACCAAGAACTAACTCCTTCATGCGATAGAGCAAGGTGTCCTCATATTGCTTAGCTTTGATGCGATCCATAAGAGATGGGGAAATAACAAGCTGAAATAGCATGCCTTCTACAAGGTTACAACATGACAATTCTTTGCTACGGCTCAAAGCATCAGCTACAACATTTGCTTTTCCAGGAGTATAATTGATGTCGAGATCATATGCAGCTAAGAATTCGAGCCATCGGACTTGTCTCTGGTTCAAATCATTCTGAGAGAAAATATACCGCAAGGACTTATGATCTGTGAATAATTCAAATTTTGTCCCCAAAAGATGGTGCCTCCATAGTCTCAAAGCAAATACAACTGCAAGAAGCTCTAAATCATGGGTTTCATAGTTTACTTCATGGGTCTTCAACCGACGACCAGCATAAGCAATAACCTTTCCATTTTGCATAAGGACAGCACCTAAACCTTCTCGACATGCATCAGTATAGATAGTTAATCCTTCACTCCCGTCAATTACCGCAAGAACTGGGGCTGAAGTTAACTTACGCTTCAATTCATTAAAAGCGGATTCACACTTCTCACTCCAAATAAACTTGATATCCTTTCGAGTTAAAGCAGTCAGTGGGGCAGAAATCTGGGCAAAGTGCTCATTGAATCTGCGATAATAACCGGCCAAGCCCAAGAAGCTACGGATATCAGTAGGAGTTTTGGGAGTCTCCCAATCCTGTAGATAAATTTTCAAATTAGAAAGGAATAAGATGGATCGAATAGAAATAACGAATAGGGTAGAACTTACATTGATTACGGCGATCTTAGCTGGATCGACCGAAATCCCGTTTTCGGAAACAATATGGCCAAGGAATCGTACTTCGTCTCGCCAGAAGTGGCATTTAGAGAACTTGGCTTTAAGCTGATGATTTCGGAGAGTTTCCAGAACATAAGCAAGGCGTGTCTCATGCTCTTTCTCATCTTTGGAGAAGACGAGAATATCATCGATGAAAAAAAGGACAAACTTATTAAGGACATCACGGAAGACTCGATTCATTAAGTCAACAAAATAGGCAGGTGCGTTGGTCAAACTGAATGGCATAACCAACCATTCATAGAATACGTTCTCGGTACGGAAAGCTGTCTTATGAATACTATCTTCTGCTACTCTGAGTTGGTGGAACCCAGTGGCTAGATCAAGTTGTGAGAAAACTTTAGCTCCATGGAGCTGATCGAATAAATCATTGATGTGAGGCATCGGATAGCGGTTCTTGAGAGTGTGCTTGTTTAATTCCTGGTAATCAACACACATGCGAAGAGATCCATCTGATTTGGTGAAAAAGACGACTGCGGCGCCCCATTCAGAACAACTTCTCCTAATCATACCCTTAGCAAATAGATCATCAATTTGGGTTTTAAGTTCAGCTTTTTCTTTAGGAGCCATCCTTCTGTGAGGGAGAACTACGGGAGTAGCTCCAGGAATAAGGTCAATGCGGAAATCGATCTCCCGCTTTGGCGGTAGAGAGTTGACTTCTCCAAATACATCGAGAAATTTCTGAACAATAGGAGTAGTACTAAGGTCATCCGGGTGAGCATCGAGAGAGAATATGAAGCTTCCGGCATATTTCTGAGGTGATTTGCATTCGATGACAAGTGGTAGACCTTTGTCATTGACTAGAGAAACAGAATGAGCTTTGCAGGAAATAACAGCATCGAATTTTCTTAACCAATCAGCACCCAACAAAATGTCAAATGCCACGAAGCCAAGCACATAAAAATCCCAAGTGAATCGATATCTTCCATACAAAAGAACTACCTCTTTACAAATTCGAATGAGGTTGGCAAGTCCTCCAATAGGGTTGGAGACACATAAGGAAGTAGTAGCAAGAGTAGGTTCTAATTTGAGCTTATTACAAAGATCGATAAATATGAAGCTATGAGATGCACCAGTATCAAATAATACCCTAACAGGTAAATCATGTAATGAAAAAGTACTTCGTAAGGTACCTCGGTCATCCTGAGCAGGTGGTGGAAGTGGTGCAGGAGCGGTGACAGCATATACTCCCGATGGTGTGCCTTTCTTCCTCAATGGGCAGTCCCTCTTGAAGTGACCTGGCTGGAGGCAGACAAGGCATAAATCATTCCTCGTCTGAGAAGGTGGTGGAATAGCAGCTCCGGTGGATGGACAACTATTAGCATAATGGCCCTTCTTATCGCATTTGAAGCAAGTGATCTTAGCAAGGTCGATTGGGCTTTTCTGGGCATATCCTAATCCTGTAGTCTTTTGCCAAGCTTTCTTTTGCTGATCAAAGTTCATCTTCCTCTTTCCGAGCTGGCTGGAAGAGGGCTGAGTAGGAGGGGCCTTGGCAGTGGATCCCTTAGGCTTTGCCTCATATCTAAGAGCATAATCAACAAGCTCTGTGAAGGTGCAGTGAGTGTGGCCAGTAAGCAAGTCATAATACTCTGGTCTAGCTCCCATAATGAACTTCTCGTTCTTTAGAAGTGGTGTATCGATCAATCCGGGGCCAAACTTGGACAGTTCGTTGAATTTCCTCTCATACTCAGAAAAAGTCATACTGCCTTGCTTAAGATCCATAAAAGCTCTATAAAGTTGGGTTTTCCCAGCAGCGGGCATCCATTGTGCCGAGAAAGTATCCCTAATCAAAAGATAGACTAGATAAATAACATTCCAAAGATTGAAAGAAGAATTTAGACTACGAAATCCAAATAAATTTATACCTAAACTGGGCCCAAGTGATGGTGTTCTCCTCGATACGGGAAGTAACCGATTCCCACCAATCTTGCGCTGCATCCTGAAGTTGCCACGCAGCAAGCTGGCGCTTCTGAGCATCAGTGATCTCCAATCCATAAAATATCTTCTCTAAGCCTTTGAGCCATTGCTGAGCCTCGATAATACCCTCGGATCCAGAAAACTTAGTACTACCTAGCTGTGTATACTCCTTGCTAAGAGTGGTGAATTTGACTGGAGCTGGGATGGCAGGTGCATACCGGGCCGGACCATGACCTCTTCCTCCCCTATTGTTTCTTCCGGTGCTCATCCTGAAATATCGAAAGAGATTTAGAACCAAGGATAGAAAATCATACAGCTTGAAGAAAATCTAATGAACGAATCAAAGAAGTTTGAATTTTAAAGGATCGGGATATTGAATCAATTCTCCTCATTCTAGGGTATTGCTACCCTATCTCTAACGAGTTTATATAATCCCAAACTAAGGTTTTTTTTAGGGAAACCAAAGCTCTGATACCAACTGTAACAACCCGTATATTTGGACCATTTAAATTGACAATAATCCTCACATGTCAATTTAAATAATACAAAACACGAATCATTATGGGTTTATAAATACATAAATGTAAATGAGAATCAATACAACATCACAGTCACAGAACAATCACAAAACAATGCAGTGGAAAATACATCGTCATAATAGCAGTTCATGAAGCTACTACATAAAGTACAACAATGTCTAAACAAAAGGTGACTGAAAGGAAATACATAAATGTCCAACAGACACGGACATCAAAATAGACTGATAAAGATAAATGCTAAGTCTTCAGCATCTTCAACCAACCTTGATCAGCAAACTGGATAGCTTCAGACTGACCCGAGCATATACAAAAGAAACACTCGAGTCAGGACTCAAAATCTTATACAGGATAATCAAGTGCAGGGAATAAAGTTCATAACTCAAAGATGAATAAAACATCTCTAAGGATCCAATAAACTATCTACATATACAATAGAATACGGTATGTAGATAATGTCTAATCAGTAAAGTACGATATTAAAATAGCGTTAAGGCGTTACCATAATTCCCCTTAACACATTTTATAATGCCATAGTCTATACAGCACCGTAAACCCCACCGTAAACTAATGGTTGTCAGAGGGTACCCCATAGGTATAACACAAAACAAAACGTAGTGGTCGCGAATAGGATAATCAGTATGACAAGGTACATGAGGCGATACCAACTAGGATACTAGTAGTTGCGTGATCCGGACTGATGTTGAGCATAGTAGCTACTATCTCAACACCGCGAAACAACACTCCCAAATCAAAGGGTGCACCCAAATCGAATCACAAAAGTAATAGATATGGTATCGAAGAAGCGTGTCCGCTAGAGGTGGCGATCCTCAATGGCCCGGCGCGGCTCCTGTTTTAGTCATGTCAGGGGTCATCCAATATCGTTCTATTTCTTCAGTCAACGCGTTCACCAAACCAGCCACTTCATTCTGGATCAACACTTCGCGCATAATAGTTATTAAAGTGGTTTTCGGTATCGACAGAGAGTATGTCCATGCCCGATCCCGGTCTCTTTAATAACTACGTATTTATTACCCGATGGTCGGTTAAATTAACGTTAAAACAAATCAAAGTCCAAAAGTCAAGGTGCAAATTTGACTTCCAAAATTTGACATTTCACGATTCAATTTATTTTAGATATTTTTAAAACATATTTTCGAATGCAATTTTTAATTCAAACGTTTGAGTTACCATTTAAAATTTAGTATTCAAGTTCGATTTAATAAGGTCTAAAAGTCGCTTATTAAATTTAGTTCATAATCAACGAATTCAATTTAATGCTAAACTTAGTTTAAATTATTTAATCAAATTCTATTCATTTCACTTCATGTTTACATCCACTGTTATCATAAATTCGATTTAATCACTTTCATTAACTAAATTCCTTTTTATCCAACTTCATTTGAATTTTTTTTTACCAATTCAATTAATTTCTAAACCAAGAAGTCCATTTCCATTTACAATGTCCTGATTTGATTAATTCGTTAAATTTAAAATCATTTTAAGTTTAAATAATCACCAAGTTATATCCATAAAACTTTGGTTAGTTTTTGCATTCCTCCTAAGTCAAATTTTCTAAATTTCCAAGTAAAATTTACAACATGTTCCAAATCTATTTAATTAAAACCGAGTTTTAATCTAAACCTAACAAATTTAATAAATTTTTAAGTTATCAAATTCTAAAACTTACTTGTTTCTAAATCTCATTTCAATAAATTTGCCAATTCATTTTTATTTAATTACATAGGTTTATTAATCCGTTTCAATTTAATCCATTAATTTTACTTCAATCTAATCCATAAAATTTATCTCAATTAAATCCGTGAAATTTATTTCAATTACATCCATTAAAACCGTTACCGAATTTCCAAACAAATTGTTAAGTTCATTCCTTAATTTAAAATATATTCCAATTTCGAAAATAGTTTTGTTGACCAATCAGGTTTCTTATTTTTATTTTCTATCCTAGGCCAAGTTGTTTAATTAGGTATTTATCATTTCAACCCAATATTATTCAATATAAAATAAATCATAGCAAAGGGAACTTGCAGTGTGATAACTGGGATGGTGTCAAAGTAAATAAACAAGCAATAGCAACCATACATAACAATTTAACAATTTATTAAATAATCCTGAAATAATCGTATTAACTTACATTTGTTATTTATGCAAATTAATATAATTATTCCTAGAATCCACACTATCGTTTCATGCAGATTAAAGATTATTACATTATGGTTTTCACTTGGTGTCTATTATCACATTTCTACATCATCATACATTCAACGGTTCAAAATGTAGTTAAGGCTATTTATACGCGACGATTTATTTAACATTTAAAGGGGTCAAGTTCAACATATATAATCCATTTTAAATTGTTGACTATCCTATATCAATATTAATTTCATATTAAATTTCACTTAAGGTAACAACCAAATTCAACATCACATAACAATTTTAGTGTCTCTACTATTTGTCGTAAACTAACAATATTCAAATTTAACTTGCATAGCGATTTACAATTTTTATTTCAACAATTCTAACAATCAACAATTTAACATCCAAATTAATAAAAAAAACAATTTATCACTTGATTATCATAGCATAATAGATTTGAGTCGTGAATGAAATATTCACCTTGCGTGGTTGAAGAAGATGATGGCGAAGCACGAAGACGAATAGATAAAACAGACCCTAACAAGCACGACGCAAAATGAACACAACTGCAATCAACAAATAATTAATCAAAAATTTGTTTATTGCAATATATATCGATTGAATATGCATATATAGCCATACCGATCAACGGAGCAAAATAGATTCGACAAGCGGGGTGGAAATAGCCTATGTTTCCGGATCAATAGCGGGAGCTGGAATAAAACGCAGCAAAACGTTGTTTGTGAGCATATACAACTGATTATATGTAAAACTTTGTACTGTATATAACAAACTTAAAACATGGACACTTATATCTTAATATAAACATGTTTAAACATAACTACTTTTATATTATTATTTTTCCAACTAAAATCTATAACTTATCAACCTTTGTGTGTACAGCATAAAACTTTATACTGTAGCTTAACATGTTGGACAGTACTATCTCCTTATAATAAATCAAGCTCACTTTACACTTTGCAACCAATATACTGTATATATACATAACTAAAAAATAAAAATAAAATTCAAACGAATATATACAGTACTAATAAATGTAAGTCTACTTTTGAAACTACAACAGCTTTACCTAAACCACGCTATATAAAACTAGCTACAGTTTATACTGACACATATAAACTTAATAAACTTGCCCTTTGCTAAATATATAAACTTGTATGCAACTGTTCAAAACTTTACAAACCAGCTTTATACTAATGTATACTATATATATAAAACGAACTGTCTACCCCCCCCCCCCCCCCTTTTCTTTTTCTTTTCTTTTTAAAACGTGTATGCATAAGATAGACGCAGTAAGGGGCTGCGGGACGCGGGGAAGCGGAGCCGGTGGCGGGCTGTTGTGACGACCCTGAATTTTTAAACCTTTAAAATCAGAATATTTAATTGATTTTAAATATTCAAGATAACAGTTTCAACTTGAATTACGAATATCACAATTCATTTGATAATTTAATTATTAGATTTAAATAATTTAAAATTGGATGAAATGTTGAATTCCAGAATTTTAAGCCTATTAAACATAATTTGAAGGCTTATAAAATTTATATTCGTATTACTGAGGATAATAGAAGTTGTAAAATTGAAATAACAGTGGGTTGTTCAATTTTAAAATTTATATCGTTTAAATTGAATTTAAAAATAGCATTCCGAGGTACAGTCTCGGAATTTAACGAAACCAGTTCCATTGAATTCGTAATATTAAATTATTATCGGATTTCAATTTTCGTAGTAATTGGAGCAGTTGTGTGAGCGTACGGTATATTAACGCGTTGAAAATTCTATTTAAAATTCTATTTATATATTCACGTACTATCCCTATCAGCTGCCTTCTCTCAAATCCTTGTCCCCTCTCGTACATGCTATCATCATTGTGTCTCCCTTTCTCTTATCGCGCAAGCTTCATCTTCCTTAAATAAAAATTCACCGAAGCCTCTTTCGTAAGGGAATACTCAGCAAACTACGAAAAAAAATAGATAATCATGGCCGCGTTTTCCTCTTCCTCTCCCTCCCCCTTTACAATCTCTGTTCGAATAGATAAAAAAAAAATGGCAGCCTTTACTTGTTTTTCTTTTTCTCAATTCGATTTTAGTAAATCGCAACCATGAACCAACCCCAAATCGTCGTTTCCTCTACCATGAATTCCCTGTCCCTTTTCGAAGAAAACTTAGGCCAGCTCGAGCTCGCATGTGTGGGGCTGTGGCACATGATTTCGAGTGGCGCACAATTGTGAATCGCGAGTGGGGCACGACAGGGAGTCACGACTAGGCGAGGCGATGTTCGAGCCGAGTGTCGTCGTCTTCGATTTGTCAAGGAGGGAGGGGTCGCGAATCATATGAGGCGACGGCCTGACCTAGGGGTAGCAGGAGGTTCGACAGTGGGGTCGAGCGCATCCAGTTGGAAGGCGAAGTCGCGAATTTTACCTCCAACTCACTGTTCGATTTCCATCTCATTCGTCAAGGTCGTAGCGTCTCAGAGTAAAGGCCGTGGAGTAGGTTTGCGAAGCTGGAGTTCGGTGTGGGTTGACGAATGGAGGCAGTGAGGTAAAGGTATATGCTGCTTAAAATTTATATCTATATTAATGTAACGACCCAGAATTGAATATTTAATTTATTAAAAATTCTGGGTCGTTACAATTAAGGGACTTTTAACAGTAAACAAAAAGGTTGTTAGACAATTCTATTTATAACAGTAAGTTTATATTCAGCTGATTTATATATATATGTATGTATGTATGAATAAGGAAATTACTGTTGTTATTACAGGAAAGGAAAATAGATTTTTGTTTTCAAAGAATAGAAATAAAGGGTATATATATACACACACTTACATATTTAAAATTTATATATAAGTAAGACAGTAAATGTATATATATATAAGACTTTGGGAATGTAAGAGTTTATGTAAGTTAGATTTTTATGAGATCTATATAGAATATTTTTTTATAAGTATATATGTAGTTTCGAAATAAAATAAATATTTACACCCTGTATATCTACAAGTTTATGTTGAAACAATATGTTTGGGGTGATTAACCTGTTTAATTAACTTGTTTAATTACTTTGGTCACTAAAAATATTTTTGAAAGGAAATTAGTTAAAACTAAATTTATTAAATGGTAACCTATCATCCGTTCAATTCAAATAGAAGTTAATCATGAATTGTTTATACAAGGTTTAAATTCAAGGAATAAATAAAAATAGGGTTGCTCGATTAATTCAAATATTAATAGATCATATAATATTTTATTCAAGGTCAAAAATCGAGAAAACCAAGGAAATATTGGAGCGAATGGCGAATGCAAATCAAAAGGGTGAGTTAATCTCACTCAGTTTAAAATTTAAAATGATTAAATTTAAATAGTTGTTTGAATGGCTGAATTGATTGATGTGATATAGTATGATATTTTGGAATTGGCATATTATATGGTGCTAACATTTGTAGATGCAGGGAAATCAGGTTGGAGGGATCCAACTGGACCCCTCACATTTATTTAAATCATTCAATACTCTCTGTTGTGATTATTCAATATCTTATGATGTGTTATATTGGGATATTGAATGTTATGGTTCGATTGGACATATAGGTATAATGAACTACCAAATTATATGAATTGGATAGTTGAAAAGAAATTAAAAAGAAGTAAATTTGTAAGCGAAATAAGTATAGAAAGTTCGAATAAATTAAGAATGAATTGAAAAGAAATAGGAGTAATATGAAATAAAAATAAATGACTTCGAGTATGAAGAGAAATATAATTGTTAATAAAATGAAATTGATGAATCGTAAACTTAAGTTATATCAATTAAAGGAATAAAGGATTATTTTAAAATTTAAAGTTTAAATGTATTTAAAGAATAAATAAGTAACTTGAGAAATCTAAGAATTGGTATTTTCAGTTAAAAGTAATTTAACTCATAATTAGGGAAATAAAATCTAAAATTAATAGATTTTGAAATGGAAAGGAAGAAAATTGGAATTCAATTTGGAAATTGATTCAAGTGATAGAAATTAGAATTTCAAGAAGAATGTGAAGGGAAGTATATTTCCCTGGATAGCCAAGTACGTTTGTTTTAAAAGAAAATTTAAATATAAGATAAAAGTTTAATGTGGTTTTAAAAAGCATATTTTAGGAATTTTATTATTTCTAAATGTTTAAAATTCATAAGTAAATATGTTTCAAATCTATTATTGTAATAACTATTTAAATGTGACTTAGTATTTTATATTTTAAGAGTGAAAACTTAGTTTTATATTTTATAAAGTAACTTTATTTTCAAAAATCATATAGTATGTATTTTTAGTAAATTATTGAAGTAGTTTTTAGATTGAATGTTTTAAAATAAATTTCAAAGTAAAGTGTTTTTAAATTATTTTAAAAATCTTAAGTTTTGTGCTTGGCGATTTCAGTGGAAATAGAAACTATTTGGGAAATTGATTCTGAGAAAGGAAGATAGTTTTAAAACTGTTTTCAAAAGGGTTTGAAAAGTGGAAATATATCTTGTGAAGATATTTTAAGGGTAATAAATAGTTTGGGAAATTATTTATTGTTGGATGGTTGATTGTGAATATTAATTGATAGTTAAATAACCGACTATCAATATTGACCAACTGCGTTGATCGTTTCGAAGAGACCGGGATCGAGATTTATTTCTCGAAAACCACTTCAATCCGGTTTGTACGTTTCGTACGAAAAACGTGTTCGGAGTCGAAGATGGAGCAGTGAAGTGCAAGGGCTAGTCGCTACTAATCCTGAGGATATTTCCAAAATGGATGTAGTAGGAATAGTGCCTTCGGTTCCGTTCGAACTCGGGACGGACTTGTATGGACGAATGCTTGCGAAACATCGTCAGGTGGGCGATGGGCATTCTAAGTGAAACGTTCTGAAGGTAACGCTTAGCCTCAAGCTTCATCAAATGGGAATGACTGAAAATCAGGGGATATGCAGCAAGGTTAGGTGGGTCATGCCCAAGCAGGACAAGATATTTCCCCTGTCTAGATGTCCCTTTTTATATATTTCGGCTTAGTGGGTGGTTGGTCGCGCTAACCACGGGGTTTATCTTGTTCGGGACTGTTCAGTAAGGAATGGTTCCGGCCTTGTGTTACAGGGGATGAAGGGAGTAGTCCTCGGTACTGTGATCTAGACCACGTACTGTGACAGGTGGTACCCCAGTGCCTAGTCATTGTTGGAAATCCATTCTCCCTACGAGCCTTTTTCTAGTTTTGTTTGTATTACCCACTTCGGTGGCTAGTAGCTGGAATTTAATCATGTAACAATTTCGGCTATTTTATAAGTATTTGTATATAGACCCTATTATAATATCAGAGGATTTCTATAAAAAGTGTTTTAGCTATCGTAAGGTAAAAACCCGACATGTTTATTTGTGGCGTGGTCTTACGAGATGCTTTTGTTTTCAAAGGATTTTTGAAACTTTAATAATCAATTGGGTGTGATTTTCTCACGCTGGTATTCCAGACTGACTCGGGTATTATTTAACTGTAATGCTCGGGTCAAACCGAGTATTGTAGGATACAGGATATGATGCTGTGGAGCTCAGGAGACGAGCTGGATGACGATACGTATTCTCGTACTTGTATATATATATTTCCGCTGTGTTGAGTTGTTGTGTACCCATTGTATGTTATTGATGTGAGCTGTGACTGATGTACTCTGATGAGGTAATATATGTAAACAGATATATTTGATTTTGAGTAAAGATTATTAATTCTCTATTATATTTTATTCCGCTGCGAGGGTTAGATTCTGATGTTGATTTTGTTTTCTCTTCTTCTACCTCTTCTTCATAAACCCAAATGGTTCGCATTTCTGTACAACTTGAGTTGATTTAGGTAGAATAGTGTTGACTCAAGGGGTACGGATTTGCGGGCTGTTACACTTGGTATCAGAGCTTAGGTTGGTGATAACCTTGGCTCTGGTGGGAATTACTCATTTAAAAAGAGTCTATAGTGCTCTACAATGAGTTTGAGCGTATTAATAGATATGAGCGCGTATTTGTTAGTGGATATAAATTGTTTTAATATTGTGTTGATTGGTTTATTGAGTGGCATATGGACCTTCGTCGACACAGTCTGCGCAACTGTATTGAAGGGGTTTCTAAACACTTGAATAGAACAATTGACACGGTATTGTTTTAAATGTGGGTAAATAAAATAATTTTACCCAAAATATATTTTGATATAAATAAAAGTTTTGTAAACTATCTTAGCTAATATATGGTTGCTTTGATGTTAGAAATGGTAATATTAGAGTATTATCATTGTTAAGTGAAAATTTAACTAGAAATTGAAAATAACCAAAGTTTAAGGAAATAAATTCATTACAAAATGAAATGTATAAATATGAATTATAAATGTAATTATAAAATTAAAATACAATCAAATAAGAATTTGTATGAGCATAAGCTATGCAAATGATTGATAGTAAAATGGATTTAAGCAGGATTTGGAAATTTAAATCCCGGGGATTTGGAAGTATTTTTAAAGATAAATGATGGCATCATTGTTTTGGAGATATTTCTGAAAGGAAATTTGTTATAAATGAATTTTGGAAGTAATATAGCATTGAAATCACTTGGATTATTGGAAAATAATTCTGATGATGACGGCCGCATCATCAGTATTCATTTTCGAATTTCTAAGTGAAGAATTGCTACTAAATTGATGTGTTTAGGAAAGCAGATGTTTTTGAAAATTTCAAAGGAAATTTGTTGGAAATAAAAGCCAGGATTGGATTAAAATTTTTGAGAAATGTGGTTTGAGATATTGGAGATTTCAAAATGATTTGAAGCAAAAGCCGGTGATTTTAAATTCCTGATGAGATGATTGTAAGCTTATAAATTGAGGTGATTTTTAAATCATGAAAGAAATATAAGCTTTGAATGTTGGAATTTAAATTTAAAGGGAAAAGTTAGAAATGAAATTAACTTAGAGTGTGGGAAATAAAGATTGTACTGGACTGAAATTAATTGGATAGGCTGAAATAATATCCAGTTGAAATTGAATTGAGTTAAATAAATTTGAGTTAAAATAGAATTAAATTGGAATAAAATTCAGTTGAGTTATGGGTGATATTGAATGGAATTAAATCCTTACTTGAATAAATGGAAAATAAGTTGGATAAGAAATTGGGTTGAAATAGATAAATCATAATAACTTATAAAAGAATTAAAAATCCTTGGGAATAAAATATGCTTAGGCTATGAATAAATAGAAGGCTTGAGTTAAAAATAAAAGATGAATATATTCCAGCTTATGATGAATGGAATTGTATAAAATAATAAGTTGTGACTTATTAAATTGAAAATGGAATACAATGCCCAAAATCAATATTTTGATAAATTGGAAAAAATAAAATAAAATAAAATGAGGATCCAAACTTGAAGTATAAAATAAATATTGAACTTAAGAAAATTAAATGGAGTGATATTTTGAATAAAATTTCAAGTGTTGATTATGAATAAGGGGAGAACTAATTAGATAATAAATTAGTTAATGAGATTGAATTGTGAGTTTACGATGAAGTTTGGAAATAAACTCAAGCTATAAATTAAAATGGATTCAAATTATTGATGAAGTGAAAGAAATTGAGAAAGAAGCAGAATTGTGAGTTAATAAATTGGATGGTAAATAAAAGGTGAATAATAGAATCAGAACTTGAGTTATTAATTAAAATTAGATTTGAAGTGTAAACAAAGTAAATATAATTAGGGAAGTATAGAATAAAAATGAATTGGATTAAAATACTAATGGTATGAATTGCAAAAAAAAAAAAAGGAAATGAGTTGAATTGCATTCAACTTATAATTAAGTTTAATAATAGTGAATTGGATTTAAATCAAGTAAGAATAAATTTTAATTGAAATAAAATTCGGTGTGATGCCGATGATATTTAATGGAGTGAAAATGCTTAAATAAATAATTGTAAACCGTTTAAAATTATTAAGGGATTGAAATAACTTGAGACAATAAGGAAAATAGAATGTTTCGAGTTTATTAGAATGGTTTAAGTAAATGTGGGTAAACTAATTTTATTGAATAAATGAATGGATGAGATAAATAAGAATCAAATGAAATGTGGTTTAAATAAGTTGTGAAATGGTTATTAAATGAAATAGCTTGGATTGTTTTTGAGCTAAATAAAATAGTTGGAATAAACAAATATGGAATGAAATGTAAATAAATGGATTAAAATAAAGAGGAACTTTAATTGGTAATTAAAATGAATCTAAATTGTTAATGGTTTTGAATGGACTAATTTGGTTAATAAAATTGAAATGCAATGAAACTGAGAATATATGGATTGTGGATAAATTTAAAAATGGAATAGAATTAAGCGTAAGTTGAGTTGGAGTCAATTGAAATTGATTATTAAACTCAAGTGCTTATTTATTCACATAAATCTCGTCAAATTGCAAAGAATAAATTATCATTTGGTGTAAATAGAAGTAATTAAAAAATTTATGAGTTGATAGTAGTAAAATAAATTAATTTTGAAAGCAATTGAAATAAATATGAGTTCAGTTTGCTTAAGAATAAATTAAATATAAGCAATTGAGTTTTAAATTATTCAAATCGATGAAGTTGTGTACGAATAGATGGAAGACCATTCAAATTGAATGAAAATGGTTTATAAATTAATTGAAACAGTGAGATTAGTATGAAAACTGTATAAGTTACTTACGGAAAAATGTTTGGTATGAGATTCTTTTAGAATTCATATGTTTTAACTAGTGTAAATAAGTGATATACTGTTAAACTTCATATATTCGGCACTTACATGTTTAAATTGAGTAAGTACAGGTACCTGGAAGCCGTGTGGCTGGATTTGGTTGTGCTGTTTGCTAAAATTAATAAGCCGCTTGCTTAAAATGCTAAATAAGGTACGCCTACGCAATTAAAATAGGAAATATGAACGGTTTTTGGTTTTTCCGACCGTGTGGGTCGATGTATATATATTTATCTCTTTTGTCAAATTGCAAAAGCTCCTCCGTACAAAGGGGACTCTGCCAAATTTTTTTTGAAATTTTGGGAGTTAGAAATTTTGTGAAAATTTTGGAAAAGTTTGTTAACGACAAAACTATTTAGAACTGGAAACTAAAATAAGTTAGTAAATGAAACTAATTAAAGTAATGACTTAAATTAGTTATAAATGAAGGATAAAATTTAAAAGTTCAAAGTTGAAAATAAATGAAATACATATGTAATGTGGAAATCGATTTGAATAAAAAAAATAAGTATAAACTAAAAGAGGTAAAGAGAAATAAAGATAAGAAACATATAAAATGTTTATACTAACTTAAGAAAAGAATGGTAAATTCTAGATTGGAAATGGATATTACAAATATAATCTAAGATAATATTGAAATGAATAGATATTGACATTTTGTAAGAGAGTCGATAAAATATTTTGGGATATTGTGATTGGATATTAGTGCTAAGCAGGATATGCAGGTATTTTAAAGGAAAAAGGGAATTGGATTTGATTTCAAGAAATAAATTTGAATTGCCCGACAAAAGGTATGCATTTAAATTTGGTATGAAAATTTGATTGAGACTTGGATTTGGATTGAGCCACTTGGCGTTTTCTTTTCTTTTTGGATTTGGGAGGCCGTAGAGCCATTTTGTAGCTGTACCGAGCTAGCCGTGCAAAGGAGACGCTGGCAAAAATTTTCGAAAATTTAGGGAGTTAGAAAAATTTTGAGAAAATTTTGATAAGTCAAAATTTGGTTTTAAATTGAAACTCGAATGGTTAAACAAACGGTATGGTTTGGAACTAGAGTAAGGTTTGGAAGTTAGTAAGAAAGAGAATGAGTCTCTTATATAAAAGATAATTGGTAAGATGTTGAATTGTTAGAAAACTGTTTGGTTTAGGGAAAATAGTAACGGGTATTGGAACATTCTTCCTAACTAGTAATTTCGGGGACGAAATTCTTTTAAGGGGGAAGGAATGTGACGACCCTGAATTTTTAAACCTTTAAAATCAGAATATTTAATTGATTTTAAATATTCAAGATAACAGTTTCAACTTGAATTACGAATATCACAATTCATTTGATAATTTAATTATTAGATTTAAATAATTTAAAATTGGATGAAATGTTGAATTCCAGAATTTTAAGCCTATTAAACATAATTTGAAGGCTTATAAAATTTATATTCGTATTACTGAGGATAATAGAAGTTGTAAAATTGAAATAACAGTGGGTTGTTCAATTTTAAAATTTATATCGTTTAAATTGAATTTAAAAATAGCATTCCGAGGTATAGTCTCGGAATTTAACGAAACAAGTTCCATTGAATTCGTAATATTAAATTATTATCGGATTTCAATTTTCGTAGTAATTGGAGCAGTTGTGTGAGCGTACGGTATATTAACGCGTTGAAAATTCTATTTAAAATTCTATTTATATATTCACGTACTATCCCTATCAGCTGCCTTCTCTCAAATCCTTGTCCCCTCTCGTACATGCTATCATCATTGTGTCTCCCTTTCTCTTATCGCGCAAGCTTCATCTTCCTTAAATAAAAATTCACCGAAGCCTCTTTCGTAAGGGAATACTCAGTAAACTACGGAAAAAAAATAGATAATCATGGCCGCGTTTTCCTCTTCCTCTCCCTCCCCCTTTACAATCTCTGTTCGAATAGATAAAAAAAAATGGCAGCCTTTACTTGTTTTTCTTTTTCTCAATTTGATTTTAGTAAATCGCAACCATGAACCAACCCCAAATCGTCGTTTCCTCTACCATGAATTCCCTGTCAGCTCGAGCTCGCATGTGTGGGGCTGTGGCACATGATTTCGAGCGGCGCACAATTGTGAATCGCGAGTGGGGCACGACAGGGAGTCGCGACTAGGCGAGGCGATGTTTGAGCCGAGTGTTGTCGTCTTCGATTTGTCAAGGAGGGAGGGGTCGCGAATCATATGAGGCGACGGCCTGACCTGGGGGTAGCAGTGAGGTTCGACAGTGGGGTCGAGCGCATCCAGTTGGAAGGCGAAGTCGCGAATTTTACCTCCAACTCACTGTTCGATTTCCATCTCATTCGTCAGGGTCGTAGCGTCTCAGAGTAAAGGCCGTGGAGTAGGTTTGCAAAGCCGGAGTTCGGTGTGGGTTGACGAATGGAGGCAGTGAGGTAAAGGTATATGCTGCTTAAAATTTATATCTATATTAAGGGACTTTTAACAGTAAACAAAAAGGTTGTTAGACAATTCTATTTATAACAGTAAGTTTATATTCAGCTGATTTATATATATATATGTATGTATATATGAATAAGGAAATTACTGTTGTTATTACAGGAAAGGAAAATAGATTTTTGTTTTCAAAGAATAGAAATAAAGGGTATATATATACACACACTTACATATTTAAAATTTATATATAAGTAAGACAGTAAATGTATATATATAAGACTTTGGGAATGTAAGAGTTTATGTAAGTTAGATTTTTATGAGTCTATATAGAATATTATTTTATAAGTATATATGTAGTTTCAAAATAAAATAAATATTTACACCCTGTATATCTACAAGTTTATGTTGAAACAATATGTTTGGGGTGATTAACCTGTTTAATTAACTTGTTTAATTACTTTGGTCACTAAAAATATTTTTGAAAGGAAATTAGTTAAAACTAAATTTATTAAATGGTAACCTATCATCCGTTCAATTCAAATAGAAGTTAATCATGAATTGTTTATACAAGGTTTAAATTCAAGGAATAAATAAAAATAGGGTTGCTCGATTAATTCAAATATTAATAGATCATATAATATTTTATTCAAGGTCAAAAATCGAGAAAACCAAGGAAATATTGGAGCGAATGGCGAATGCAAATCAAAAGGGTGAGTTAATCTCACTCAGTTTAAAATTTAAAATGATTAAATTTAAATAGTTGTTTGAATGGCTGAATTGATTGATGTGATATAGTATGATATTTTGGAATTGGCATATTATATGGTGCTAACATTTGTGGATGCAGGGAAATCAGGTTGGAGGGATCCAACTGGACCCCTCACATTTATTTAAATCATTCAATACTCTCTGTTGTGATTATTCAATATCTTATGATGTGTTATATTGGGATATTGAATGTTATGGTTCGATTGGACATATGGGTATAATGAACTACCAAATTATATGAATTGGATAGTTGAAAAAAATTAAAAAGAAGTAAATTTGTAAGCGAAATAAGTATAGAAAGTTCGAATAAATTAAGAATGAATTGAAAAGAAATAGGAGTAATATGAAATAAAAATAAATGACTTCGAGTATGAAGAGAAATATAATTGTTAATAAAATGAAATTGATGAATCGTAAACTTAAGTTATATCAATTAAAGGAATAAAGGATTATTTTAAAATTTAAAGTTTAAATGTATTTAAAGAATAAATAAGTAACTTGAGAAATCTAAGAATTGGTATTTTCAGTTAAAAGTAATTTAACTCATAATTAGGGAAATAAAATCTAAAATTAATAGATTTTGAAATAGAAAGGAAGAAAATTGAAATTCAATTTGGAAATTGATTCAAGTGATAGAAATTAGAATTTCAAGAAGAATGCGAAGGGAAGTATATTTCCCTGGATAGCCAGGTACGTTTGTTTTAAAAGAAAATTTAAATATAAGATAAAAGTTTAATGTGGTTTTAAAAAGCATATTTTAGGAATTTTATTATTTCTAAATGTTTAAAATTCATAAGTAAATATGTTTCAAATCTATTATTGTAATAACTATTTAAATGTGACTTAGTATTTTATATTTTAAGAGTGAAAACTTAGTTTTATATTTTATAAAGTAACTTTATTTTCAAAAATCATATAGTATGTATTTTTAGTAAATTATTGAAGTAGTTTTTAGATTGAATGCTTTAAAATAAATTTCAAAGTAAAGTGTTTTTAAATTATTTTAAAAATCTTAAGTTTTGTGCTTGGCGATTTCAGTGGAAATAGAAACTATTTGAGAAATTGATTCTGAGAAAGGAAGATAGTTTTAAAACTATTTTCAAAAGGGTTTGAAAAGTGGAAATATATCTTGTGAAGATATTTTGAGGGTAATAAATAGTTTGGGAAATTATTTATTGTTGGATGGTTGATTGTGAATATTAATTGATAGTTAAATAACCGACTATCAATATTGGCCAACTGCGTTGATCGTTTCGAAGAGACCGAGATCGAGATTTATTTCTCGAAAACCACTTCGATCCGGTTTGTACGTTTCGTACGAAAAACGTGTTCGGAGTCGAAGATGGAGCAGTGAAGTGCAAGGGCTAGTCGCTACTAATCCTGAGGATATTTCCAAAATGGATGTAGTAGGAATAGTGCCTTCGGTTCCGTTCGAACCCGGGACGGACTTGTATGGACGAATGCTTGCGAAACATTGTCAGGTGGGCGATGGGCATTCTAAGTGAAACGTTCTAAAGGTAACGCTTAGCCTCATGCCTCATCAAATGGGAATGACTGAAAATCAGGGGATATGCAGCAAGGTTAGGTGGGTCATGCCCAAGCAGGACAAGATATTTCCCCTGTCTAGATGTCCCTTTTTATATATTTCGGCTTAGTGGGTGGTTGGTCGCGCCAACCACGGGGTTTATCTTATTCGGGACTGTTCAGTAAGGAATGGTTCCGGCCTTGTGTTGCAGGGGATGAAGGGAGTAGTCCTCGGTACTGTGATCTAGACCACGTACTGTGACAGGTGGTACCCCAGTGCCTAGTCATTGTTGGAAATCCATTCTCCCTACGAGCCTTTTTCGAGTTTTGTTTGTATTACCCACTTCGGTGGCTAGTAGCTGGAATTTAATCATGTAACAATTTCGGCTATTTTATAAGTATTTGTATATAGACCCTATTATAATATCTGAAGATTTCTATAAAAAGTGTTTTAGCTATCGTAAGGTAAAAACCCGACATGTTTATTTGTGGCGTGGTCTTACGAGATGCTTTTGTTTTCAAAGGATTTTTGAAACTTTAATAATCAATTGGGTGTGATTTTCTCACGCTGGTATTCCAGACTGACTCGGGTATTATTTAACTGTAATGCTCGGGTCAGACCGAGTATTATAGGATACAGGATATGATGCTGTGGAGCTCAGGAGACGAGCTGGATGAGGATACGTATTCTCGTACTTGTATATATATATTTCCGCTGTGTTGAGTTGTTGTGTACCCATTGTATGTTATTGATGTGAGCTGTGACTGATGTACTCTGATGAGGTAATATATGTAAACAGATATATTTGATTTTGAGTAAAGATTATTAATTCTCTATTATATTTTATTCCGCTGCGATGGTTAGATTCTGATGTTGATTTTGTTTTCTCTTCTTCTACCTCTTCTTCATAAACCCAAATGGTTCGCATTTCTGTACAACTTGAGTTGATTTAGGTAGAATAGTGTTGACTCAAGGGGTACGGATTTGCGGGCTGTTATAGCTGTGGTCATGGCGTGGGTGGTAGTGGGACTCGCCTGGGTTGAAGGCCGGTAGGGGCAGTGGGCGTGGACGTGCGTGGTAGCCGTGGTTGCATGGAGGAGTTGCTAGTGAAGGGGAGGCGGTAGGGTGTTTGCAGTGGCGGGAAGGGCTGTGCGTGGCAGACGTGTCTGCAGGGGCGGAGACGGGCTTGGTGGAAGGAAAGTGAGTTGGAGGTGCTGGTAGTGGGCCGTGCAGTGTGGAGGTGGAGGCGTCGGTGGCCGAGTGGAACGGGGCAGGGGCAGGGACGCGGAGCTGGTAAGGGCTGGTGGTGGTTGCGTGGGGCGGAGGCTGCAGGGGGAAGAGAAGAGAAAGGGAGGGGGAGCTGCATGCGGTAGTGCAGGGTGATGGCAAGTGGAGGCATTGAAGACAAACAAAAGAGAGAGAAGAAAACAAAAATATATAAAAGAGAAAAGCTGGGTTTCTGTAACCTTTGCAAAAGAATACGAAGAAGAAGGGGTTGGGTCTTAGCTTACTGGGAGGCCAAATAAATAATAACAGAAGTATGGGAAGGGAGAAAGAGAATAGAATTGTGCAGAGGAGAGGGGACAGAGCTTTCACGTAGGACAATGTGTGCAGAGCAATTAATGAAGAAGAATGAAGGTAGAGGGTTCAGTGTGCACAGTTAATGCAATGATGATTTTTCACAATGGTGGCTATTTGTGTTCCCAAGGTCAGCTGAATGGCTCTAAAATTTTGAATGCTGGGAATTTTGGTACCGGTTTGTGCTGCGTAACGGACCGGTTTTCGCTCCGTTAAAATTTATAATTCGCAACGCCGAACTCCGATTGATACAAATAAATATACCGTTTTGATCAGCGTGTTGAGGTGGACACAACGGTATGAAGATATTGATGGGTTGACACTGTTTGAGAAGTGGTTACTCTTATTTAACCATTTGTACGAGCGAATATTTTACTAGCAATCAAAAGCGAAATTTGACGAAACGAAATGCACCGTCAAGTTCAGAATATTTTTCTTATGCAACATCGAGAAAATATTTGAGTTCGGACGATAGGAAATTTATACATAAGATTTAAACTAATATGTAAATGCGACGAGCGTAATTTACTTCAATATTTTTCAATGAAATTTGGCGCACGCCTATGTCTATCTAGACGCATTCCAAATGTGGAGTTTGGTTGGCAACGGAAGTTGTTTGTGAAAATTTGAATTTCTACATTAAATAAGCAATTTAAAAATTTTAAACTGGGTCTGAATTTCAGGGTCGTTACACTTGACCTCTACAGTTTCGACTTGCTGGTAATATTTGGAGTTGCGATGACCTCATCACTGTAGTGGCGAGGCAGTGCACGCGAGCGCATACTACATCCACACCGTATTGATTTTATTGGTATTTCTTTTGCTTTTGATTTATTGATCTTTTGCGTATTTCAGATGCTGTAGTGGCGAGGCAGTACACGCATGCGTGTACTGCAGCCCTACCCAAATTGAAGTTTTAATTGATATTTCAATTGTTTGAATTGTTTCGTGTATCCAATTCAATATTTTGAATCGTATTTTGATTTGGTTTAATTTGATGATTTTGTTGATATCTAATTATCTTTTTGATAACTAGATGTTGAATTTCTAATTAATTATTTAATAATTAGATTTTGTCGTTAATGGCCGTGTAGGCAATTCTGTTGTTTTCTAAATTATCTTCATTGTCAACCCTTTTATTTATCTTCATTGATAATTTGAATATGTTGGTTTGTTGTTTAACACTGTTACGTGTTATATTTACCGTTATCCGATTTCCTTATTTAAGGATTGGATAGATGAATTTATTTTGACTGTCGTCTAATTGTTATTTAATTATTGTTGCTCCTGTGCATTAATAACTGAGTTTGAATTAGACCGACCCGTGTATTATTTTCTTTTGAATTTAATACTCGGGTCAGACCGAGTTATTACATGTTGTAGATATCTTGCTTTGGGTTGCTGCTTGAGCTATGAAGTCTTTTCATATCTTTTGGAGTAGTCATTGTATTGGTATAGGATGATATGTATTCATGTATATTATTGTCAATAATGTACTTGTATATATAACTTCCTGAGTCGACAGTTGTAGTTGTATCATATGTATTATATCACACATATTGTAACTGACATCAGTTATATATATATATATGAGACATTTTGTTATCTGAGTTCCGCATTTAGCTTATCTTTGTTATTATTATATATATTGTCCTAAACTATTATGAACCATCGTAGTTTGTTTTATACTGGAATTGGATATGTCGATGGGAGTAAATAAATAAGAGATGAAAAATAAAAATATATACCACTCCTATCGAGGTAACCAATATTAGTGTAAGGCCTAACTATGGATGGCCGCTCCTATCTAGCCTTATTCTTCGTAATAACAGACAGTATTTCCTTTACTCTTTGTTATTGTGAGCATAGAGGTGGGGCGTCACACAAATTCTCCAATCTTATTAATCATCTAGGCCGACCCTTACTCCACCAGGCTAATCTTCATAATCTTGACATCCTATTACATCCATTCACCACACCCTGGGCTAGATGCAGCTACTTGGAAATCACACTTTGGTCATGTAGATGTCGTCTCATGGCCATTCTTCCATCAATAGTCAATTCTGATCTCTGTAATTACCTTTGTGTAGCTGGACCAAGGCACTGAGTAACATTTGCCCCTAAAAGCGTGTCTTGTGAATAACACGACGCGCTTTGAATTAGTGAAAAATCCAGGTCTCTAGAGGCAAGGTCGTTCAAGTCATTGGTTGATCGTTGTTCTCTACCAACCTTTGACGAGGTCTCGTCCCATTGAAATGTACAAGTCTAATTGTATGGAGCCCCAAGGTTTTTATGGCATAACCTTTCAAAGGTTGAATTCATAAAAAACCTCTTCTCTCCTCTTTAATGTTTGTTGTGTGTGCACACACACACACATATATATATGATCACTTTATCATTTTATTATTATTACTATATATATTTTTGTAAGAAGGTCGGCATCTAATATGCCGATCCCTCAATGGATCCCTGCAAGTTGGGATCAGCATACACAATGGTTGACCCCTTAAAAAATCATGACCGGGTCTCTTGGAAGAGACCGGTTCAAATTCCTATTCCTCTCTCATATAAAAACCCGAACTCACATTTTCCTTCTTTTTAGTTCACTTTTTTTCCTAAGTTTTTACCTCCTCCATTAGCATCCCCAAGCTCCTTCAACTAAACCCCTCGCCATCAAATCTCTCCTCTTACAGATCCAAGCTTTCCAATTTTCAATCCTAAAAAACATACACGAAATCGAGCCATCCTCTACAGTCGCTCCTCACTGTCCTTCGGTTCAAGAACCTTAACATTCGCCGCCCTATCTAAAAACATACTTGGTATGAATCCTCCCTCATTTTGCGTTATTGAGCTGTAACCTTTGAATTTGGGATTTGTGTGTCGTTTGGGTGTGTAAATAGATGGGTTTTAGTGAGAAGCGGATGAGAGGTGGAGAAGGAAAGGATCGAGGGGAAAGAAGGGAGTTGAAGGAGGAGAGAGTGGGTTTGGACGAGCTGAAGTTGACTGGAGAGGGCTTGGTGAAGACAATGTATGAGATGAGGTTGATAGGATTAGGGTTTTACATAGGTTAGGATAGAAGAAAGAGGTCGGTGTATAAGAAAGAGGTCGGTGTAAGTCGTTTAAACAAGGGGTCGGTATTTTATTAGGCACAAAAATTAGAGAGAAAAGAAGGTCATCATTCTATTTTGAGTATAGAGTTCGGTATGGCCCATGAAAGGAGGGATCGGTATAGTGTCGGGAGAGGAAGGGGTCGGTATTTTCTAGGAAAAGTGGGATCGGCGTATAAGTTGGACGAAGGGATTAGCATAGATGGTTGGGATCGGTGTTGACAAATTAAAACCACTTTAACTCGAGTTATTTAAACATATGAGTGCATACTTCCTTGCCCAAGCATAAAGTGACTAACAAAACAAGACTAGCATATACAAATTGAGGGACTCAAACTTGAGTAAACAAATTACCAATCCACTTAACTCGAGTTAAGTATAAAACTAGCCCAATATACTCGATCAACAAACTGCGCAGTTCTGATCGTCAACATCCGATCCTAAAGCTTTCATCGTCGATCATCTTTTACGTTGTCCGAGACAGTTGGGATGACGGTCTCTTCGGACGAAACCTCTGAGCTTGGACATTTTATTTTCGTTTTTCTAACCTTAAACTATTCACATGTATTTCACATTCCATTTCAGTAGTCCACACACAGCATGGGGGGACTGATTATTATTTCTAATTATTGATTGTCTATTGAGTATAACTAGCACAGATAAAGCATTCTCCCGCGATGTCTTCTAGATCAAATAGGAAATCAGCTCTTCTACTTTGTCCGATAAGCCCGAATTAAGCCAGCATAGAGATGTAGTGGAGACATCTAGCCTGCAGTCAGACGTTTCTTCCGATATCCTAACTCTTCCTGTAGAGGTTATAGACCCAGCTTCTGATGTTATGGATGATGTCATTGTCTTAAATAATCTGGCCGATTCACATGCTTCAGAAATCGACGAAACGGCTCTTCGTCGATTGTGCTCTATTCACGGAATTCCTTTTAAAGATGTCTTGGTTTCGTCAAGGCAAGATAGGCCGCATTTGCCCCCAGCCGGGTACACTACATGTAAAAAGTTCATGTGCTGGGCCGAGTGTGTGTCATCTTTCAACTCCTTTATTCGTGAAGTGCTGAAGTATATGGGAATCGCTCCCACTCAGTTGCACTCCAACAGCTACGCCTTTATCTACGACACTTTCCTGCTTTTCATGAGTGTTCTATTTCGTCACCAACTTTCAAGGACATCCAGTATATTTTTGACTTCAAAAGACAAGCCAATAGTCCTTTGTACATCTTTCTTAAGCCATTGCCCAAATGTCAAGTCCTAATGGGTGCATGGAATAAACTCTCCCTGTTCAAGCATGAATTGTTCTACGTGCGATGTCCTTCCAGCTTCACAAGAAGGCGGTTGGAAAGACGTAAGTACTGTCCCCGTCTCTGCCCTTAATTTGAGGAGTCAAATCACATCTTTTTTTCTTAGTCGCACGAATTCTTTCAACTCTTCCAGGTGCTCGCTCTCGGCCCAAAGGATTAGATATTCTAGGGCAGTTGTGGTTATTCATGCTATTCCAGTGGAGGATAGAGAGACTAAACTTTTCGTACCGACGAACTTCTCTCACTATTCGAGCTATTAGAGGATGATCGTAGAATCGGCCACCTAGGGAGTAGAACAATCCCGAACGCTTTCACCGAGAGAAGGAGAGAATGAGACGGCCTCATGGTGCCTTTGCTAAATGAATCGAAGAAGGCCCCGAAGAAGGGGAGATAAAGGAAAAAGAAGAAGCAGGGCTAAAAAATGAAGATGCAGGCTTTGGACAAGCGCCAGCAGCCAATGCGCCACATACAAGCCAATCACAATCTTCCCTGAAAAAGAGAAAAAGTTTGGTATGTAAATTTAAGAAAAAGGAAACTGGAGAGACCCTAAAATTCGTTATAACTCCAATCGAAAAGATTTCATCTTCTCAACAAATGGAGAGCTCTTTGAAAGGACTTTGTGACATGTATATTTCGGGCGATTTGTTGAATTACGACTTCACCACTTTTGGCGTCGAAGGGCTTAGCTCTCCAACAAGAAGCGGTGAAGGCAGGCAGTCTCCCAATCAAGGAGAAAGAACTCCTATGAGTAAAGCAAATGTCATTGGTCCCTTGGAGGGATGTACTAGGACAAACGCAAGCACTTACACCCCCACCATTCACTTGCACTTTAATTTTGACATAGCATCTACTAATATGTTCTCATTTAATCCTTTTACAGGAGCAATGTCTTATTCGCACGGTTTCGATTGCCTTCGTGGCTCTTCTATGTGTTAGTCCTTGAAAAGGATGGTTTTGATGACAACAACCTTAGGACACTGTAAAGATACAAGACTGATGAATTTAAAGATTGAAGATATCAAGGTTGAAGACTCATGAGTATCAAGATATCAAGAGTTCAAGATTTCAAAGTACAAGATAAGTATTGAGTCTAGAATTATGTTAAAACTTCTTGAAAGCACCTACATCTTTATTCAAAATTTATTCATGAAATGGAATCCACTTTGAGCGTGTTAAAGGGATGGAACTCTAGTGGGATGGAACCCACGATAATATCTAGTGGAACATATAGTGGTCCTATTTTGATATCCATTAATTTTATGAAAATTCTTTTCAAAAATATATCTCTTATTTTAAAAATGATTTTCAAAACCTTCTTTTCAAAAATACATCTCTCCTATTTGAAATACTTTAGCCTCAAAATTATCTTTATCATTTTTAACATTTTGATTCCAAAATTATCCTTGATTTTAAACTATCACTTGTTTTAATATTTAGCTTTTAAATATTTATACTCAGATTTTAAATCACTTTATAGATAAAGATTATATATTAAAAAAACTTTCTAAACTCTTTTATATGGTTAAATTATATTCAACTATATTTATAAAAGTTTAGAAATTGTTTTGAAAAAATTATAGAAACCAATTTTAATAAGAATATCAAAATCACCATTTTTTCCTAAAGCATGTCGACATACTTCTACCCCCCCTCCATGTCGACATGATGCCCGTTAATTTTCAAATTTCAAATTTTCAAAAGAAGTGTCTATTCGTCGTATCCTTTCACGAATATATATATGGCTGTTGATCTCTACAAATGCCTGTAAGTTCTAAATGAATTTTTACCAAATTTTCATTCACTTTCTCTCCTCTTCATCTTCCATATTATTCTAAAGAATCCAAAACCATTCTCCGTCGAAATACAAGTGAATCGAACTTGATTATCTCTAGTTTGATTCTCTGTCACTCTCTTCATAAGATCTTAGTGCTATTCAGAGTTATAGGATTATTTGTAAATCAAATCATTGAGTAAAAGGTGCGGTTGAGCCTTGAAATCAATTGGGTGTGACCGTTGCCTTGAAAATCGATCAGGTGATCTTGTGGCCTGGTAAATCAAGAGACTTTGCCCCGAACTCGAATAGGGCGGGTGTAACTCGTGGCCTTGAAATCGAGGGTGTAATATGGAAGATTATTTTTGATAAGAAATCCGTATGATTGTATGGGACTGGATGTAGGGTAACTCCGAACCAGTATAAAATCCTGGTGTGTTCTTTCCTTTACTGCTTTTATTTATTATATGCATCTATGTCCGATTATGTGATACATCTGTATTTGTGTATAGCATTTATTGGTGATTAAATTACATAAGTTTCAAAAAGATTTAGTAAATCCACAAAACACTATTCATCCCCCCTCTAGTGCTATTCTAGCCTTAAGATCTGTAATCAGCATTTCTAACATTTGGTATCAGAGCAAAGGTTTCCAAAGTTTTCATAGCCTGAATTTTGGAAAATTATAAAAAATGGCTATTTTTGGGAATTTTGTTGACCCTAGTTTAAATCTGTTCAAATCATCATTGTCTCATAAGTTTGCATATAGTTATTATATAATTTCTACCAAGTTTGTATTTTGTGCAGGAAGAAGAAAAATGTTATATGGCCCTTGAAGAATCAACTCTCAATGGACAAATTGTACAAATCAAGAAGAATAAGTGGATACTTGATAGTGGATGTTCAAGACACATGACTGGTAATTTAGATATGCTAAATGATATTATCTACAAAGATGGAGGATTGGTTAATTTTGGAGACAACTCAAAAGGATATGTGATTGGCATCGGCAATGTCGGTAACTCTGAAACTCCTACTATTTCTAATGTTTTATTAGTTAAAAATCTGAAACACAATCTACTTAGTATTAGTCAACTTTGCGATAAAGGATACAAAATTAAATTTGAAAAAGATAAGTATCACATAGAATATAATAATTCAAATATTATATTTGAAGGAATTAGGAAGAAAAATATTTATATTCTTAGTATGAAAATGTCAAATGATATTATAATTCTTTTGGCTAACACAGTGACCCTTGGATTTAGAATAAAAGATTTGGATATTTGAATTTTAAACTCTTATCTAAAATTTTTAAACTTGATCTAGTAAGAGATCTCCCTGGAGTGAATTTTAAAATAGATAGTATATGTGATGCTTGTCAATTAGGAAAATTTAGGAAGAGTACTTTCAAATTAAAAGATATGATCTCGACTTCAAAACCTTTTGAGTTACTTCATTTAGATTTATTTGGTCCATCTCAAATTAAATCAATAAATCACAATAAATATGTCATTGTAATTGTAGATGATTATTCTATGTTTATATGGACAATTTTTATGAAACATAAAAGTGATACTTTTGATTCATTTAAATTTTTTACAAAAAGACTTCAAAACCAACACTCTTTAAAAATTATATCTATTCATAGTGATCACGGCGGGGAATTTGAAAATGAAAATTTTGAGAGATTCTGCAATAAAAAGGGAATAACTCATAATTTCTCTTTTCCAAGAACTCCGCTAAAAACAAAGTGGTAGAATGAAAAAATAGGACGATTCAAGAGTGCGATAGAACAATGTTTTCAGATAGTAATTTACCAAAAAAAATTTGGGCTGAAGTAGGTGCTACATCTTGCTACATTATGAATAGAATATTAATTAGACCATTAACTAATAAAACACCCTATGAACTTCTTTACATGAAGAAACCAAAGGTATCTTATTTTAGAATCTTTGAAAGTAAATGTTTTATTCTAAATATAAAAGATAATTTAGATAAATTTGATCCTAAATCCGGCAAAGGAATCTTTATCGGATATTCTAATAGAGGTAAAGCATATAGAGTTTTCAATTTAAAAACTAATACAATTGAAGAAACAGTGCATGTTTCGTTTGATCAAAGATATTGAACAAATTAATGATGAAGAAGATTTTGCTACCCTAAATAATGAATCAATTAAAACAAATAATCAACTCGTTCATCCAAATAAAAAGGTTAAGCTTTTAAAATATCATCCTATAGAAAATATACTAGGAAATATTGAATCTGTTGTTAGAATTAGAAACCAACTAAATAACATAAGCAATGTAGCTTTTATATCATCTATTGAACCTAAAAATCCAAAGGAAGCATCGTCTGATGATTCATGGATTCTGGCTATACAAGAAGAATTGAATCAATTCACCAGAAATGATGTTTGGAAACTTGTCCCTAGACCAGAGGATAAAACTATAATAGGAACTAAATGGGTTTGTAAAAATAAAATGAATGAACTAGGTGAGGTCGTTAGAAATAAAGCTCGATTAGTCGCACAAGGTTATTGTCAAGAAGAAGGAATAGATTTTGATGAAACCTTTGCACATGTAGCAAGATTAGAAGCGATTAGTATTCTACTAGCTTTCAAAAATTATAATAATTTAAAAATTTTCAAGCGGATGTTAAAAGTACTTTTCTAAATGGATTTGTTAAAGTGGAAGTTTATGTTGAACAACCTCCACTCTTTGAAGATGAAAAATTTCCAAACCATGTTTTCAAACTAAAGAAAGCTCTATATGGTCCGAAACAAGCTCCTAGAGCATCGTATGATAGACTAAGATCTTTTTTATTACTATCAAATTTTGAAATTGGTAAAGTAGATAATACACTTTTCATTAAAAGAAATAAAATGATATCCAACTAGTATAAATTTATGTATATGATATTATTTTTGGATCAACTAATCATAAAATGAATAAAGAATTTTCTGAAATAATGACAAAAGAGTTTGAAATGAGTCATATGGGTGAACTTACTTTCTTCTTAGGTTTACAAATAAAACAATTAGATAACGGTATTTTTATTAGTCTAGAAAAATATGCTAGGGATCTAGTTAGTAAATTTGATATGACTACTGCAAGTGGAAAACCCACTCCTATGGCAACCAATGAAGATTTAAATAAAGAAGATCATTCAAAAAATGTAAATCAAAAACTATATAGGGGAATGATTGGATCACTACTATATATCACTGCTAGTAGACCTGATATCATGCATAGTGTTTGTCTCTGTGCAAGATATCAATTTCAACCCAAAGAGACTCACTTAAAAGCTGTGAAATGTATCATAAGATATGTTAAGCATACTTTTGACTATGGTTTATTTTACCCTAAAAATGATTCATTAGATTTAATCTCTTATTGTGATGCTGACTATGCTGGTTGAAATTTGACCAAAAAAGTACAAGCGGAACATGTCACTTTTTGGGCAATTCTCTGGTTTCACGGTTTAGTAAAAAGCAAAGTACTATTTCTTTATCAACAACTGAAGCAGAATACATCTCTGCTGCTTTGGCTTGCTCTCAGGACACTTATATGCAACAAACCTTAAAAGATTTTGGATTAAGAAATTTCAAAATCACCAATTTATTGTGATAATACTGGTGCAATAAATTTATCTAAAAATCCTACTCATCATGCTAGGACTAAACATATTGATATCAGACATCATTTTTTCAGAGATAATATAAGTAAAGAGATTACTTCTCTTGAATTTATCAACTCCGAGAATCAAATTGCTGATATTTTAACCAAACCCTTAAATCAATCTATATTTACTAAATTAAGAAGAGAACTAGGCATTTGGTCAAAAATTGAGTTATAGAATATAGACATACTAACATTTAAACAAAGGTATAAATGAGAACTAATTTTTTTTAATAGGTATGTCGACATACCCCTACCACCCATGTCAACATACAACGACAAATTTTGAAAATTTGATTTTCCTCTAAAAATTATTTGGTAGTTATATAAACCTATTAGTTTGAATTTTTCTATCTTCTCACTTCTCTTTCTCTGTATTAAACTTCTGAAAATTAAAATTAACGGCCTCCTCCACAAAATCAAAACAAAATGACACAATTTCTTTTCCTTCTCCTCATTCTGGTCCATTTCAACGCACTACACTGGCACGTGTAATAAAGATTGAGGAATCTTTAAAGATGCCATATAAATATTGACTGAACTTCAAATTGTGCAAATAAAGATGGCAAAAGAACAAGAAAAGAAAGGCAACATTCTTCGGAATTTGCAAAAATTCCTAATGTATAATCATGAAAATCCTAGTGTGATTGAAGAAGATTCTTCCAACATTCAAGAGCATAACCTTTAGAGCACAATGAAGAAGAAGAAGAAGAGGAAGAAGCACCTTTGGAAGAAGACGACAAAGTGGTATGCGTAGGCGAAGTATGTTTTAGTAAAAATGGAATTTGGTTGAACGGCGTGGAAACTTTTGTATTCATTATCCAAATTGTTCAATTCACAAATCTCCAATTACCAACAACTCTAGTTAGAAGTGTAATTCTATAATTTATGTACTTAAATATATTTGCGTGTCTATAATCCATATCTATATGTAAATATAATATCATATATAATAAATTTATTTCGCTTATTATACTTAGTTATTACTATTTAATTTAGATAATATTAGATTTAAGGGAGTTATATATATATATATATATATATATATATATATTAGTATAGGATTGGTTTTTGTTGATGAAAAAGGGGGAGAATTATAAAATAGATTAGTTAGAGTAGTTAGGCATAAATTAAGGGGGAGTTATTAGTTTTAAGGGGAGTTAGAGTAAAGGTGAAGTATATTTTATAAACATATGTTGTCATCATCAAAAAGGGGGAGATTGTTAGTCCTTGAGAAGGATGGTTTTGATGACAACAATCTTAGAACTTATTATAAAATATAAATACTAACGTTATAGTTCAGATATATATGTATATGTAGGATATAAACATGCAGGTACCAAGAATGAAGACTGTACAGTCTAAAGATACAAGACCGATGAATTTAAAGATCGAAGGTATCAAGATTGAAGACTCATGAGTATCAAGATTTCAAGAGTTCAAGATTTCAAAGTACAAGATAAGTATCGATTCTAGAATTATGTTAAAACTTCTTGAAAGCACTTACATCTTTATTCAAAATTTATTCGTGGAATGGAATCCACTTTGATCCTGTTAAAAGGATGGAACCGTAGTGAGATGGAACCCACGACAATATCTAGTGGAACATATAGTGGTCCTATTTTGATATCCACTAATTTTATGAAAATACTTTTCAAAAATATATCTCTTATTTTAAAAAAATAATTCAAAACCTTCTTTTCAAAAAGACATCTCTCCTGTTTGAAATTCTTTAGCCATAAAATTATCTTTAACATTTTTAACATTTTGATTTCAAAATTGTCCTTGATTTTAAACTATCTCTTGTTTTAATATTTAGCTTTTAAATATTTATACTCGAATTTTAAATCACTTTATAAATTAAGATTATACATTAAAAAAATTATTTTCTAAACTCTTTTATATGGTTAAACTATATTCAAGTACATTTATGAAAGTTTAGAAATTGTTTTGAAAAATTATAGAAACTAATTTTAATAAGAAAATCAAAATCACCGTTTTTGCCTAGAGCTTGTCGACATACTCCTACCCCCAGTCGACATGGTGCCAGTTAATTTTCAAATTTCAAATTTTCAAAAGAAGTGCCTATTCGTCGTATCCTTTCACAAATAGAAATGGCTGTTGATCTCTATAAATACCAGTAAGTTCTAAACGAATTTTTACCAGATTTTCATTCACTTTCTCTCCTCTTCATCTTCCATATTTATTCTAAAGAATCCCAAACTATGCTCTGCCGAAATACCAAGTGAATCGAGCTTGATTATCTCTTGTTTGATTCTCTGCCACTCTCTCCATAAGATCTCAAGGCTATTCAGAGTTATAGGATTACTTGTAAATCAAACTGTTGAGTAAAAGGTGCGGTTGAGCCTTGAAATCAATTGGGTGTGATTGTTGCCCAGGAAATTGATTAGGTGATCTTGGGGCCTGATAAATCAAGAGATTTTGCCCCGGACTTGAATACAGGAGGGTGTACCTCATGGCCTTGATATCGAGGGTGTAATATGGGAGATTATTTTTGATAAGAAATCCGTATGATTGTATGGGACTGGATGTTGGGTAACTCCGAACCAGTATAAAATCATGATGTGTTCTTTCCTTTAGTGCTTTTATTTATTAGTTGCATTTGTGTCTGTTTCTGTGATTATATCTGTGTCTTTGTATTGCATTTGTTGGTGATTAAATTACATTAGTTTCAAAAAGATTTAGTAAATCCACAAAACACTATTCACCCCCCTCTAGTGTTATTCTAGCCTTAAGATCCATAATCCGCATTTCTAATACTATGTTCCATCGTTCAACTCGAGATTTCAAATCCAGAAGACGTTAAGTGAGAGATGAAGGACGAGAGAGATTACCGTTCTCGAGAATTATCCTCATACTCCAAAAGAAAATCTCAAGGACAGACTTCACGTAAGTGATCCCATTAATTTTCCTACATGTGATGGAGATAATCCCATACATCGAGGATCTCAATATGATGCTCCCCGTGATCAGCATTCCGGCTCCTCAAGCACTAGGCAGTCCCCTGAGCGCTGTAAATAGATGCCGATTTCACATAACAAATCCCTTTGGTTCCTGCTCACGATTCGACTATGGTGGAGAAACTGGTCGAGCTTAAGCTACCTTTCCAAAGATTTTCTTCGACAACTAAAATTCTTCCCGGCCATACATCCTATCCTTGTAACCGCAAAAGAGGACTCATTGGCTTGTGTGAACGATGTGTATGTACAACACAAAGAGTTCATTCATTTATTCGAAAAAGTCTCCGAGGTTTCTATCGAATGCTAGCACGAGATCGATCACCTCAAGCTAGAGATGTACTACTTGCATTTAAAGCCCAACTCGATGAGGCGAAGAAGAATGCGAAGGAGATGGCTAAGGCAGTCAGTCGCTTGGAGGCTTCACATAAAAAGGAACTGGATGGTGCACTCCAATGTAGTGGCATTTTGGCTTAGGAAAAAGACTCATTACAAAAGGAGAAATATATTTTAGCATGCCGCGTGGAGGAGTTGGAAAAACTGTTATCTCAGGAGAGATAGGAGAAAGTCGAGGCGCAAGGGGAGTCATAGAAATATTGTGAGGAGATCATCGAAACAAGAAAATTGAAGGGGAAGCTTGACGAGCAACTCTCTCAAATTTAAGCATTGAAAGAAGCCACTCATGAAGGGGGCAAAAAAGCAATGCTCGCAGAAGTTGACTCCCAAATCGAGGTAGCGACTGAGTCCGATAGGGAGGAAATCAAGTGCTTATTTGATCCACTCATTGTTGAATATAATGCAAGGGTTCTCCTCCACCGTAACTTAACTTTCTTAGGCGAAGGCTATCTTTAGTCGCTTGCTGAAGCTTTTTACTCTCATCAAGATCAAGAAAGTGGAGCTAGGGGTAGCAGAGCTTGACGAAGGGGCACTCGTGCAGGAAGTACTCCAAGGAAATGAGCCATCCGACTTGGCTGCCGCAAAGCTTCGATTCGGCAGAGTTTCCACACCGCCTAAGGGAAAAGAAGATACCGTTGGGTCATCCGTCACTGAGCCCCAGGGTCCTTCTCCTGTTCAATCGATTGGGACCCCATCTTCTCAACCTCTTGAGCAACACGTCGGTTACGACCTGGAGAAGCCTGGACTTGGCATACATACGTTATCCCCAATCATTAAAGGGATTGCTCCTATGACCACCGAAAGCCAATCGGATGTTGGTACTACCTTGAGCCCTTTCTAACCTAAAAAGTCATTGTTCTCGGCGAACAATGGCCGTAATCTAACATTTGCTTTTCACGAAACCTTGTAGGTCATCCTGGTCTTAAGTCCACTCCAAGAAGCGACGTCGCCATGGAGCAGGAGGGAAAAGATGTCGAGGCTCCAGCTGTCGTAGACATTCCTAGGCCTGATGCTCAAGTGATTAGACGCTCGATGAGGATACCGAAGACCCATCACTTAAAAGGAGCATGACGATGTTATAGTTACCAATGCTTCTGAGCACATGCTAAGTTCAGCCTGAAGAAGCGGATTGAAAAATAGGAGAAGTCAAAGCTTGAAATTAAGGGTGAGCCCAATGTGGTGGAGGTTGATGACCCCCTTAATAGGCATTTACAATTCATCCTTCCTAGCAGGTCTATTCCCATCGCGGTTCCTCCTCCTTCCTCAAGTACCTCCTCTTAGGGGTAGCAAGGGGTCTCGAAAGAGAAGTTAGAGCAAAATAATCCCCAGAAAGACAAAGAAGGAGAAGAAGACGAAGAAATAGTTGGGGTCCTGTAGTTTTTCTTAGTCCAAATAAGTTAGACTTGTGTAGTTGTTTTTCCCTCTTTCTTTTTCTTTTTTGTAGCACATGTACGGGCGTGGGCCATGAACCTTTTGATGGGTTGTAAGGAATTTTTGGTATTGCAAATAAATTTTATGTTCCTTAGCCAATCACCGAATAAATTACCATTCTAACAGTAGAGTAACTTTTTTCCACCCTAAGAGTTTGTGGAATTTTTTCCAAGTTTCGTTGATAATTTATTATCTTAATCTCAGAGCTCCTCTACAGACTTCATGAAACTGCCATCGATTCTAGGCTGGAATCGTAACCAACGGTCGTATCCTTTTGTTAACAGTTTGAGCATCTTCCGAAGAACTTAAACCGAAGTCTGTGGGGGTAGTGAACGGTCAAAAGTTCTCTTGTCTATCCGCCGGTTCGAATACTTGGAATTATTTAGTCCGCCTCATAGACTTAGAAACTTCTCTCATATCGTTTATAATTTGGTCCGCAATCAGGGACTTAGAGATTTTCAAGTCATTTCTGCTCTAGTCCATGCTTCGAGGACTCAAAGTACTCTAATATGCCCTTCGAGGACTTAAAGATTTTTCAAGTCGTTTATACTCTACCGTACGCTCTGGGGACTCAGAGTATTCTAATCCGCACTCTAGGGACTTAGAGATTTTTCCAAGTCCTTTATACTATAGTCCACACTCCAGGGACCCAGAGTACTCTAATCTGCACTCTGTGACTTAGAGATTTTTCAAGTTTTTTATACTCTAGTCCGCACTCCGGGGAATTAAAGCACTCTAATCTGCACTCCTGGGACTTAGAGTTTTTTCAAGTCATTTATACTCTAGTCCATGCTCCGGGGACTCAAAGTACACTAATTTGCACTTCGGGGACTTAGTGATTTTTCAAGTCGTTTATACTCTAGGCCGCACTCTGGGGACTCAGAGTACTCTAATCCGCACTCTGAGGACTTAGAGATTTTTCAAGTCATTTATACTCTAGTCCGCACTCTTGGGACTCAAAGTACTCTAATCCGCATTCCGAGGACTTAGAGATTTTTCAAGTCATTTATACTCTAGTCCGCACTCTGTGGACTCAAAGTACTCTAATCCACACTCCGAGGACTTAGAGATTTTTTCAATTGCATATTTGTTCATACATTGCATACGTTGATATCAATCAGTTTTAACACCCATTCGGCAGAACAAGCAATAACAGTAGTTTATGCAAAAGGAGTCTCAAGATTTTATTCATTATAAAAATGAGGGCAGAATAACTTGCCTTATTACACATCAAAAAATTAAATGCCAAAGCAATATTGAAAATAAATTCTATTGAAATATGAAAGAAATAGTCCAGGTGAAATAGCATCATAAATGCTCGCTATACTACGCTCTGTGAAGCGTTACACCATCAACAGTCGCTAGCTTGAAAGTTGTAACACCCCGCATTATTATATAATTATATATTCAAATAACAATGAATAGTGAAAATAAAAACTTTTTAAATTGTCAGAATATGGCCTCAAAACTTACACCATTGTGTCCGCGGAGATTTTCTGATCAATTTCCATATTTAGCTTGTCAAAATTCGAGTTAATATGGAGAAGTTATGAAGGAAACAAAAAGCGAAGAAGCGAAAAAATATATAGGTCGACCTGGAGCACTCCAAGGTCGATCGTCAGGTCGACCCACGTTGTTACCTGGACGTAGTTTCGTCCAGGTACGTGCCAAACCAACTAAAACTTGATTTTTGTGCGATCTAAGCCATACATTGATTAATCTGATGGCTGCAAACGACCTTGTGACGTAGTGGCTCCAGATTCAATCCAAGGATCCAATGGCCTGAGATGCCCAAACTCCACTATAAATAGAACCCTAGGCCTAGCTATTTTTTCACAATCAGATTTTCTCCCAATTGGGTTTATTGCCTGTGGCTGGACCTTAAAAAGAAAATATTTCTAGGAAGCAGATCTTCTCAATAAAAATATTAGACGCCTTAAAAGGGGATCTAAAAGGACCATGGAGCCAAGTTGAGCACAAGCAAAGCTAAGGACGACAGGTGAGTGGACTAATTATATTTCTTTTATGTTTATGATATATTATCGTTAGATTCCCGTTAAATAATGTTTTAGTATTTATTTCAGTAATTAATTCTGTTTATTAATTATGCTGAGATTGTAAATTGTATAGGAAAGCATATATTTAATTAATATTAGGCTTGACAGTTAGAGAAAGGCATAAGCCTAAAAGTAAGAAATTTACAGTTATTTACATCTATTTTAAAAGTTAAAATTTAGCCTGTAAATGTTAAAGCGAACAAATTAGTTAAAGAGAAAAATTCGCAAATACGACTAAAATAGAAAGAATGCTAGATTTACAGAAATTAGATGTAAAATACGAAAAGCTGAAATAAAAGGAGAAAAGTAGAATTTTGCTGTAAATTATGCTAAAATGGGGAAAATTAAATAAAAAAGGAAAACATGATTTAGAAGTAAGTGATAGATTAATTGGTTGGTTTAGAAAAGAGAATACATTTCTAAGTTTAACATTTAAAAGATAACGATAAACGTAATTACAAGAATAAAAGAAAGAAAAAGGGAATTAGTGTAATATAAAAAAACTATTGCATTTTACATTATCCAAAAAAGTAAAGCAACAATAAAAGAGATATCTTGCAGTTACAGATTATTGTTTATAGCATTATTTGGTATTAAAATATGGAAATGGAGTTTTAACATAGTTTTTGTAACCAACCAAATAGAATATAACTACTTCCTAGAATATAAGAAGTTAAAGTGAAGAATTAAAGGAATTAAAGAAGGAATGAAGTTAATTATTAGACAAGACTAGAAGATCTACGTTTACTACGTCGAAAATAGAATAAAAGTAAAGCGGTTATTATAATAAGTAAATTTGTGACAATCAGGCATAGTCCCATGTCAAGATTGTCATTAACATAAGAGAATTAAAAAGAATTCAATATCAAAATAAAAGAAGACAGACTATAATAGAAAAGCGACACTTGTAATTATATTTATAATATATAGATTATAAAAGAGAATAAAAGAGACAATTACAAGTAAAATTATAACATAGGTTATAATTAAGCAAAAAGAACAGAAAAGGCTTGTTTTAAGACTAAAATGAAGTTAATAAGCAAATAGAGCAGAAATAATAGAAGAGGCTTATTTTAATAAATTTAGATCTTGGATTAAGTTAATAAGTTAGATAATAGAAGTGGCCCATATCAACAGCATTCCCTTTCAGTCAGGAACTGATGGTCTTCCAATAGTTAGGTGCGGCTGGGACGAGATTATGCTAACTAGGATAAATAAGTAGCCAACAGAATAAGAAAAGTAAACTAAACGCAAAATAAAATATTAGACTTAGGGTCTAATAAAGGAGTGAGATGCATTTGGAGTAGCCCAAAGGATAAAAGCCTAACGAAGCAGCTCATCACAAATTTCAACGTAGAAGGAGCGCGTCCAACTTAGTCATTTTGGGCTAGAAGGAAGAATGAGACTTCAATGGAACGTGAGGTACTCTAGGATGACTCTCTGGGGTATGCATAGTGAAGCAGTCCTTCAGAGGCAGGTCTATAGGTGTTCCATCAAAAGAATATGCCTTGACTGCCTTTTTTGCATGGCAGGACCATTGTAGGAAATCAAAAGGGGTTGATGTTTGGAGTAAGATATTTGTATGTCCCAGTACTTTCAAGTAAGTTTTAGTGGGAAGGACCCAAAAGAATAGTCGCATGCGGCTATTGGGCCAGCATCAAAACCAAGAAGCAAGTTCGGGAAAGACTAGAGTTAAACCAACAGTCCAATGATTCTTTCACTATCGAGACATTGGATAGGGGGCACAACCAATTGGATGTTTAGATTATTTGCAGTAGGACGTAGTCACTTAGCTCTTTAGAGGTCTTTTGATTAGTTGAGAGGTGGCTGCGTGGGTCCATAGCCATGATAAGAAAAGAGACAGACCAAATAGAATATCTGTATTATAAGCCTAACAGGGAAGTCCTTTACAGAAATAGAAAATCACCAACTGAGTTCCTTACAAGGTAGACCTTGTTAAGCAGGATTCAGGAAGTGGACAAAACGATTATGTATAGTCCTCAAGGTACACACTGGTGGTACGTTATGGATGTTCGAGCATTAGTATAGGCTATTGCGGACGTAGTTTGACGTTTTCATAATAGACGATGGAACATCTGTATTTTAGGCCTTACGAGGCAGTATTTACAAATGTAGTCACGGAACGCTATAGGAGCATGACGATGGAGCCGTTTGCAAGGAGAATACGGAAGGTGTTATGGGTAGTACCTAGGACCAATGCGGTTATTGGGCATATAGCTACATATATATATATATATATATATATATATATATATATATATATCATTTATTAGGTTTAGATCTACTAGGGAGTAGATGGGCATGATTCATGCATAGAGGCGAGAGTAATATAAACCTAATATAATAGTAAATGAAAATCAAACGGTATATGTAGAATTAAGCTTAGAAGTGTATAATTTGTCTATTCACCAGAATTAGTTCTGACCCCCTCCTCATAACATCCTACAGGTTAGGTAGATGGTAGAGACTTTCCAGTTGTGTGACACTTGTTTAGAAAGTGTTATTATATTGGTAAGTATTTATTTACTATAATATTTTAGTCAGTTCCACTGCAAGATATTTATTTGAGCTTTGACATATTTGTCTTTGTCTATTTGTAGGATACCAGATACGCAACTTGGGCTTCGGTGGACTTGGGTTTCATCATTTATGCGAAAAATTCGGACCCACTGGAATTCGCGTTGTTACAAAAGTTCCTTCTCCTAGCCTCTGTTCAATGACATATGGCTCTTCCCGTGTTGGGTTCATGTGCAACGGGACTAGAAAGGTTCGTTCCAGGACAAGGTCGCCCACATCGAAAGTTCTCGGTCCTACTTTAGTATTATAGTACCGGGCGACCCGATGTCGATGTGCAGCCGCTCTCAAATCGGCTTCCTCATGCTTTTCATCAATGAAGTCCAATGACTCCAATAAAAGATCTTGATTTATTATGGAATAGTAGTAAGTCACCCAATGGGAAGGGACTTTGAGTTCCACAGGAATGACCGCTTCGACTCCGTAAGCCAGGGAGAATAGAGTATGGCCAGTCGTAGACTTATGACTGGTCCTGTAGGCCCAAAGTTTCGTAGGAAGTTCGTCCACGCACTTGCATGTACCTTTTCCAAATTCCTTTTCAAGATGGACTTTATAATCTTGTTTACAGCTTCGACCTGTCCGTTCGCCTGTGGATGAGAAACTGCTGCAAATCTTTTCTCCATACGATACCTTCAATCGAACTCCTTGAACTCAGCACTATCAAACTGAGTTCCATTATTGCTTATGATAGTTTGTGGAAGACCGAAACAACATACAATGTTTCGAACAAAAAAGTTAATGACCTTCTTGGTTGTGATCATAGCTAATGGCTCTGCTTCGGCCCACTTGGTGAAGTAGTCAACCGCGACAATTTCATATCTCGCACCACCTTTGGAAATTGGCAATGAGCCGACAATATCAATTCCTCATACCGCCATGGACTAACCATTTGCGTGATTTCTATTGGCGGCACTCTTGGGACTTTTGCATACATCTGGCATTTGTCCCATCGTCTCACATGGTCGGCGGCATACCGATTCATGGTCGACCAGTAGTGCCACAACTTTTTGGCTAACATCTGCCCCTGTTATGGTCTCCACACTCTCCTTCATGGACCTCTTTCAAGACCCATTTTATCTCATCAAGGGCAATACAACTGAGCAAGGGAACGGAGAATTCCTTTCGATACATAATCCCTGTTTGTACAATATATCGTGAAGCTTTACAAAGGACTTGTCGCTTTTCGTTCTTTTCTTAGGCAAGACTCCACGCAACAAGAACTTTTTAAATGGGGACATCCATGACTCCTTTTCGGGCTCCATCTCTGGTACATGATCAATTTCCATCGCATTTACACCTGGGGTATGTAGGATCTCGATCGGAACCAAGCCCATCTGTTGAGCATTTCCAGTGCTTGTAAACTTTTCCAACGAGTCGGCTTCCCCATTCTGCTCATGCAGGATATGCGAAATGTCATAGTGCTCCATATCCTTCAACAACTCCTGAACTCGAGGCAAGATACGGGGAAATCAGTTATCCCTTTGCCTTGTAGTCCCCTTAACTTGATACACCACAACTACGAGTCGCAAAAGGTTTTGATAGATTTTAGCCCGAGCTGTCCAACAAGCTTAAGTCCTGCAAGTAATGCTTCATACTCGGCTTCGTTGTTCTTGGCGGGGAAATCAAGCTTCAAGTCATACCAAATTGACCGGTTCTCGGGGTTACAAGTACGATGCCTGCGTTGGAACAGTGATCATTGGATGCTCCATCGGTATATAGTTTCCATCGTACAACAGGGATTACACTATTCTCCAGGGCTCATCTTGCATGGTAAACTCTGCTATGAAGTCGGCCAGTGCTTATCCCTGGATAGCCCTTCGAGGCAGATATGTGATGTCGAACTGAATGAGCTTAATGTTCCACTTAAGTAGACTCCTGGACATTTCGGGTTGTTGTAAAATCCGTCGTAAGGGCTGATTGGGTGTGCCTGGAAATATAGGCGAAGTTTGCACGATGCGACAACCAAGCGGTACGCCAATTTCTCTATCTTTGGGTAGTTTCTCTCTATCCCCGTCAACCGTTTACGGCCATAGTACACCGGTCTCTGGACCTAGTTATCCTCATGAATCGTGCTACACTCATGGCATGTGGCGATACTGCCAAGTAAATGTACAACTCCTCATGATCTATTGCTTTGATAGAACATGTGGTCTCTCTAAATGGCTCACTAAAGCTTGTAATGTGCCTTCACAGTCGTGCGTCCACTCGAAATTCCTCTTCACCTTCCTTATCAAGTCGAAGAAAGGAATGCATTTATCTATCGCCATGGAAATGAAACAACTCAAGGCACCTTTCCATTCAAGCTATGCACTTGGTTAATAGTTTTGGGTGCTTGTATATCACGAATGGCTTGAATCTTCTTTGGATTCACTTCAATTCCTCACGCATTGACAATAAAGCCCAGGAACTTTCCTAAGGCAACACAGAATGAGTGCTTCAAAGAGTTGAATTTCATGTTATAAAAACGAAGGATATTGAACATCTCTGGTAAGTCTCGGATGTGGTCTTTTGGTCGCCGTAACTTCGTGAGCATATCATCCACATAAACTTCCATTGTCCTCCTAATCTGATCTTTGAGCATGCGATTAACCAAATGCTGGTAGGTAGCTCCTGCGTTCTTTAATCCAAATGGCATTACTACATAACAGTATAGCCCAATGTCCGTGACAAAACTGGTATGTTCTTGATCTAAGATGTGCAACGAGATCGGGTTGTACCCTGTCTATGCATCCATAAACGACAAAAATTTATGTCCCACGTTCGAGTCAACCGACCGATCAATTCTAGGCAAGGGAAAACTATCCTTTGGGCAAGCCTTACACAGGTCCGAATAGTCAACATAGATTCTCCATTTCTCATTCGCTTTCTTTACCAATACAAGGTTAGATATCCATTCGGGATAGAAGGCGTCATGAATGAACCCATTGGCTTTAAGTTTATCCACCTCCTCTTTAAGAGGCATGCACCACTCCAGATCCATACCTCGTCTCTTCTGCTTCACAACGACATATTTCGGATCAATATTCAGTGTGTGGCTCGTGAAAGCAGGTGAGATCCCACACATATACGAATGAGTCCAAGCGAGTACATCTAGATTCACTCGGAGGAAATCAATAAATTATCTCTTCATATAAGGGCTAAGTTGCGATCCAATCTTCAATACCCACGATAGGTCATCGTGGCTAACTGAGATATCATCGTCAGTTCATCCAGCACCGCCTTGGTCTCCTCCTTATTGTCTCTCGGATCTATGTCTTTATGGAACCGACTATGGTGCCCAAGCTAAGACTTAGGCGCTATTTTTCAATCTTCGGTAATTTGGATGCAAGCAAATTTTTCCACACCCTTTCCCTTTTCCTTCCGCCGGGATTCTCTCAACTCAGCTACATAACAAGCACGGCCAGTTGTTTGATTGCCTTATACCATAACAACTCCATTATCTGTAGGAAAATTTTAAAGTCAAGCACCACGGGGCAAGAGCTGCCCTGAATTCATCTAGGGCCAGGTGGCCTAGAAAAATGTTGTACGGCGAGTTAACATTCAAGACAATGAATGGTAGGATCTGCACCCTCCTGCGTTCACCTTCACCCAACTCAGCCGGTAACTCCACATAACCTACCGCTTTAGTAGCCACACCATTAAAGCCGTGTATACGAGCTTTGGATGGTTTTAAAACCTTAGCCTCCACTCTCATTTAATCATAAGCTTTCTTAAAGATGATATTCACAGAACTTCCACAATCCATCAATATCCTTCTCACTAGTGTCGGTCCGATCATGGCAGAGATAACCACCAGACCAATAGTAGGGGCCTCCACTCTAGCTGCTGCTTTTCTGGAGTTCCATCCTCCGTGTTTGAACAACATTCAAAGTCTACATGTCTTATTGAACTAGCATAACGTTCCATTTCCTGCCAAATTCTGTCTGCAAGATGCGGTCCACCAATTATTGTGTTTATTATCAACCTTCCACCGACCTGAGAGGGCTCCTTGGGCCGACGCAGAGCTTGTCCTTAGTTGGGATCATACGGTCCATGCCCGCCATCCAATGGATTCTTGACAAATTGTTGCAACTTTTTTTAGCGAATTAATTTCTCATTGGCGTCGTGAAGGTGCCTACACTCATCAGTGTTATACCCATAGGACTCATGAAACCGACAGTACTTCTCGGTTTTCTTTTGTTCTTTGTTCGGTTCTTTCAGATGCGGCTTCCTATACTGGAAAGTATTATAGGTGGATAGGTAGATGTTCTCTAAAGAGTCATTCAAGGGAATATAGTTTTTTTAAGTAGGGATTCGTGGCTTCCACTTTTCGGACTCCCTCTTCTGATCAAAATTTCCTTCTCTGCCCATTTTCTACTGACCCTGCTTATTATGGACGTTGACCTGAACCTTTCCAGAGCTCTCACCGGATTGCTTTACTACAATGTTGCTCTGTACCACTTCCTCGCTTGGTCCTGTAGCAATGCTCCTTTTGGAAAATCTATCCTCCTTTCTCATGAACTGGTGTGCTTTCACGTAGAAATGCTCCAGCATGGCTGACGGTTTTCCAGCTAGCCAATCACCGAACTTGGATTCGGGTCATCCCCCTTGTCACAACCATAAGTATGCATGGTCATTTGGATTACTAACCTTAGTAGCAACAACGTTAAACCTTTGTAAATAATCTTTTACTTATTCACCCGGAGCCTGGATTACGCTGGATAGCGACATCACATCTTTGGGGCGAGTAGCGTGAATCCAGAACTGCTCCACGAATCTTGTAGCCAACTTATCAAATCTCAAGATTGATCGAGGTGGTAACCTTATAAACCAAATTGTAGAGATTCCAGACAGAGTTATAGGGAATCATCTGAATTTGGTTGTGTCATTCGCCCTAGCCGAGTCCATCAACCATTCGTACCTCATATTGTGCTATTGGGTCAGTCTTCCCTTCGTAAGCGGGCATTTTAGGCATGCTGAACCTCTAGGGATAATCATCCTGTACAATATCATCGGTAAATGGAATATAACTCCTAGAGACTCCCCAATCGTTGTTAGTTAATTCCTGGTTCTCCCTCATCAGCTGCCTGACCATTGCAGATAAGTCTGGAGTCTGGATAGGGGTGCCAGGTTGGGCTCCATCCTTTATGAATATTCCGGCCAATGACTTCAAGGCAACTCATGCCTTCTTGGCCTATTGTCCTCCAAATGTGTATCTTGAGGATTCACTTCAATATCATTGTGATGAGGTAAGTGATCGGCATCCATGCATGCACCACTGTTTAGGTTCCCGATTCCAAGTTGAGCACGACCTCCCAGGTGTAGGTGAGGAGACACCCTCAGGGTTGAGGGATGGATACCGACCCCTTGGGAGGGTTCGACGCTGACCCGATTTTGCTGCCTATGGTGGTCTGCCCCTTGTTGCTCCACTACTCCAACTTGCGTCATTTCAATTCTGTGATGCCTACGCGTGTGGTGTATGTCTGATGAAGTTGAGCTATCAGACGCCGAGCATGAAATGGGACTTCCTCTGGCATTTTGACGCCGCTGTTAGGCAATCTGGTTCATCAGGTTGGCATTTGCCTGGATTTGCTCATTTAGCTGTCTCTTTCTTTCCATTAGCTCCCTCATCAGGTCATTGAATTCAGCCTTAGTAATAGAATCAGTAGGATTCTGGGATGCAATGGGTTCCACATTCATATTAGTAGGTTGGTTGCTTGGACCTTCTTGTTGTACACTGGCAGTTTCGTTGACGTCAACGTTGTAGGAGGTTGATCTGGTGCGCCTTACCATCTTCGATTCTTTTTCTTAGATCTTGGAAAATCTGAATAGTCACTGCAAACTTTTGAGAACGAACCTAGATCTCCTTTTTGGATTTCTTCAATCCAGTAGCAACAAAGGTGGTCCTAATAGCCTGAGAATCGAGCGTTCTTAGTGAAAGCACCAAAATGTTAGCAACCAAATTGGTCACCAACACCTGAGAATAGGTTTGAGTAGTGAATAAATAAAGAAATTAAATGGAAAATGAGAAATAGCGATTTGTATTGCAAGGAAGAATAATGAAAAGTAACGCAATATGATTCATAGTGGTTCGGCGTTGATTGCCTATGTACACTCTGAATGCTTTCTTTATTGCTCTATCAATCACTTGATTACAATCATAATTCACAAGGAATAGCTTGAGTACAATTTAGAACAAAGAGAAACTGATTTCAAAAATGGCAGAGTGTTCCCTTGGTCGTCGAAAAGATCCCCCTAGAGTGGCCTCCTGCCCTTGTATTTATAAATGGAGTTAGCCTTCAACCTGGCCACTTAGGCTCACATCAAGAAAAACTCAGCCCAACATACAATGCCCATCATGCCGAACCGGGAATGCCGACCCCATCACAATGCGTAAATCACTCTCAAAGTATCACCTCACCATACATTTCTATCGACCCTTCACGTATGCCGATCCAATGGCCTTTGCACCTTATGCCGATCCAGTGACCTTCACATTCTATGCCGGCTCGGTGACCTTTACACTCTATGCCAACCCGATGACCTTCACACTCTATGCCGACCTCATCAGTTCTACTTGTAATGCCACCTGAGCAAGCTATACTGACCCGATAGGTCCATATACACTACGCCGACCCAAGGTGCACTATGCCACATCCTTTGCCAAACCAAGCTCTACTACATGGAATGCCGACTCGAGCTTTACAATATGCTCCATGCCGACCCGATCATATCCCACTTGCTATGCCGACCCTGTGAGTGCCACAAATTCTCCAATCTTATCAATTATCCAGGTCGACCTCTACTCCACCAGGCTAACCTTCATAATCCCGACATCCTGTTACATCCATTCACCAAACTTATTGACCCTGGGCTAGACGTAGCTGCTTGGAAATCACACTCTGGTCATGCAGATGTCATATATTGGCCATTCTTCCATCAATAGTCAATTCTAATATTTGTAAGTACCTTTGTGTAGCCGGGCCAAGGCATCGGGTAATAGGACCAAATGTAAAAAAAGTGACATATTTTTTTAGAAAAAAGGCGATCTTTAAATTTTGATGAGAGAAAATGAAATGTTGGAAATGTATAGCAAACAAGATTCATATTGTGGCATACGTCCACCTTTTAATTTTATGCTTGCTTCTTTGATTACAAGATATAATTCAATTCTTAAATAAAATAGGTATTAATAAGATATTCAAAATGCAAAGGAATTATGAATGATGGAGAAGAAGATATCCTTTTCTAAGTGCTAAAAATCCTCGAAATTTAGAAGTCTATTTTTATTGGAGATATCATTCTATTTTGTAATAGAAGGTTAGAAGAATATCTCAAGTGTTACCTCTAAGTTCTTTGACCTTATTTTTGAGGTATTTGAATATCAGTTAGATCTACCTTGTTTAGTTGGGGACTCGATCTTTGTTGATTGATCTATAGTTTCTCGATCTAGAAGAGAAACTCAATTATTTGAAACCGTCATAATACATTTGATTTCGTTGTTAAATCTTAAAGCACTCAAAGGGCAATTTAACATAGGTTTATGTATATAAATACTTTCCAAACCTAACTTTTGAAATATGCCTTATTCATGACTTTTATATATTTGACATTTGCAAACTAATATGTTTGAAACAGAAATACGTATGTGAGATCGGTTGGTAAGCTTAGAAATAGGATTAAGTGAAATTCTACCTATGAATATAGATATCAAAATATCAACTTAACAATAACCAACTAAGTCATAAATAAAATATGCCTAAAACCAATATTGAAATAAGGCCTATTTAACAAATCACCATTTCATAAATACATATCAAGTCTCAATAGATTATCATCTCAAAATATGGTGATAACCAGTTTAAAATTCCTCAGATCCATAAAGAATATAGAATATCCGTACTAGAAAACATTGAAGAAATAATCATCATAATGAAATGATAATGGTGGTCATCTATTAGTTTAATACAGTGATATGAAATCTTTCAAAAGAGACCCGCTGCATAGAAAGGAAGCCTTCCGAAAGAGACTGCAGATTAGTAAGACGGCTCAAAAAAAAGAGCAGTCATGTACCCAATCTGTCCTATGCAAATTTACCTTTCGAAAGAGGTAAACATTTTCTAATTGAATAAAAAAAACAAACTAATAGGTTGTAGTATCTATAGACTACGATGCATATAAAAATCTGCCTCCAAAAGAGACAGCCGTTTTTACACCATAACAGATCTTCCGAAAGAGATATGCCTACCCAAATCTAAAAGTGTATCGATTCTCAGATCAATGAAAAATGAGTTATCTTCGCTCAAGGGTCTATCGGTCTAAAATCCAAATACCCTAAGATAATACAACTCTAAGTGTTAATTACTGTCACTCTAATAATCACAAGAATTTAGCTAATCGTCCTTTTTATTTTCGCACAATCATTTATAATCAAAAATAGTATAATTTAACTACATCCTATAAATTAAATTTCCAATAAGAATCAAAATAAATTAAAAGAGTTTTAAATTAGTTTCCATATATACCAAGATTTTTTTCTATTTTGATCCCTGTTGGGATTTAGTCTATAGTTGGTTGTGTCAGTTTTGGGTAAATAAACACGAGTAGATTTGTAACCTCAAAGTGTAGATGAAGATATCATTAAAAATAGGAGCTTAGTTCTAATATGATCATTTAATTAAGTGCAATAATAGAGAAGAAAATATTAGTTAGATCATAGGCATGCAATCACAATAGTAATAAATCGTAAAAAGAAAAATATACAAAGTTTTTACGGTGATTGGCCTAAACGTGGTGCCTTTGTCCATGTTAGCCAAAAAAGTGATATAACACCCACACTAAGGGATCTTAAAATAAGAAAAATAATATCAAATGTAGTTCTATAAGATAAGAAAAAAATATGTAGAATTAAGAAGAAAAATGCAAGGAACGCAAGAGAAAATAAAACGATGATTTATAATGATTTGGCATTTGCTTAGGTATGCTTTAATATGAATCTATTATGCTTTTACTAATATCTATTGATGATTATAATATGGATCTCGAAATCTAAGCCTAATTTGAGATAAGAAAATGATAGAGCCTCCTCTTAGTGAAAAATATTTCATTTCCTTTCTTGGTTGATGTCCCTTTGTATTTATAAGCATGAAATGATGAGCTATGTCTTTGAAGTAGATATCTTCTCTCTGAAAATCATCCAAAATATATTTATTCCATATCCATATTCAAATGAGATATATTAAAGAATGTTTTGACTTTGCCCATTCATCGGTGCTGATCTATTAATGTATCGACATCGATAGGTGGACTTGAGTAATTTCTAATATTTTGCTCCATTTATCCATTGATCCATCATTACTTCATGCTTTAGCTTTGTTCCGCATTCTAATACCATAATACAAAAATAATTCACTAAGATTTAATGACTTTATGGATCAGTACTGATCTATGCCATGAAACAACACCGATCAATGTGCTTGGTACTTTTCCTTCGTATTGCCTTGTACTTGATCATCTACAAGTTTTGTATCCAATCCTTCATCATTTTGATGTCCAAAACCAACAGACCATTGCTTGTGAAATATCATGGATAACATATGTCCCTAAAGTACGTTTATGTGAATATAAAGTGTATTTTTCTCAAAAACAAGCAAAAAAATCATGAATCGAACAAACACTTCCATTACACAATCCGACACCATGAGAATGTGTCTTTCAAAGAACACTTTAACCCAACACGGTCATTGAGTCACATCTTTCCAATCAATATATATTTCAAAATTTTACAATTTATGGAACTTGTCTCTTCTATGGCAATTACGTAAATAGTTATATAACTTAACTCTGGTAAATAATCTTGTTCGAAATAAATTATGTTTTGGTCTTATTTTCTTTTATATGTATTATTATATAGAGATATATAAACAATGATATCAATACGTTAACATGTATAAGTAGAAAATTCTTAAGAGAAGTGTTTTATCTATTGTAGTTATGAATGTGTTCGCAACCATGGGTTTTGAAATGATATTTAAATATTTATTCCTTAAATGTTCATATTCAAGATATACCAAGAAAATGATATCGATACATCCGTTAAGACTAGTGTACATAATGCTCTCCATACAGTGAACGATAAATTACTCATGATCGTTGGGATTCTGAAAGGTTACACACTTGTGGTTGTTTGAAACAATCACAGAATGACTCAACAACAATCTTCTTTAGGTTAATACAACTAAAATAAAATAGAATATCTCATTATAACAACATGTAACAGTCTTCAGTTTTGAGGGTAATATCAATCTTAATTATCCAACTATACTTTGATTATGACCAATTACATGGCATTATGATCATGTTACAACCATACTTGGTATAAGTTGAACTACTTACAATGAAACACTACTTAAGAGAATGTTAGTATTGCAATAACCCGCACTTCCAGACACACTAATTCAATGCCTAAAAGTGACGTCCGAAATCGCGTCATGCTAAAAAGGGCGTTTGGATTAAGATAGTTGTATGGTACATAGATAAATATAAAATTTAAACATATGCACTTTTAAATTTCACAGTGGAATGAACAAAATATAAATAAGTGAAAATAACCCAAAATATCTCTTCTTATAAAATACGACCAATTAAAGAAACAAACTAGAAGAAGTTCCTAATAAACAACTAGATGGATAAGTAAGTATCTGTCTGACTAATAAAATAAGATACATGTGGAATGATTATAAATACAATAACTTCAGCGTACATGGTCACCTTCTCCACGTGTCTTACTATAGTCCCAACACCTCAATACCATGTCAACATATAAAGTAGTCATAAAAAGGAAAACTAGAAGGAGTTGGACATAGTTCATTGAGTAATAAATATCACAAACGACGGGTGCTAATAAGCAACTAAATTAACGTTTATAATTTACACAACCTAGTTGTGTTTGCCTAATCTTGTACGCCTGTACTCAATAAGTTAACCAACTTATATAATATATAACGACAACTTATAATACTTTGTAAAGGATAATAATCCACTTGGATTTTACACGAAGGTTGGACATTCCAAAACTAGGTAAACCTAATAATGCATTAAGTATACAATCTCAAAGATAAACCGCTTGTACAATATAAACATCGAGTATTCATTCTTGATGGTACACCAACTAACGATACATCGAGCACACAATCTTGATGATGAACTACCTATTTAATATGATACATCGAGTATACAATCCCAATGATATAATAATATGTCCTACTCTCCATATCATTCAACTAATAGCATACAAGGATCGAACAAAAAATCAGTTATCCTGTAGATACATTAGCCGAGCAACATAAATTACTAATATGGATAGCTCCATTCTCCCAATGATTAACATACTGAAATATGTAACTATGGCGCTAACAGTAAATATAAGTACTCTAACTATGATACGATCGCACGTCTGTGTTTAGTGTTGCATTATACAACATCTTAATATTACGTGAACTCTAGAATGTCAACCGAGCAGGAAATGAATGCCCAAAATTATTCCACTTGGCTTAGAATAGGTCTATGTTCAAACTGCGCAAGCTACAGCTAATTTGTCGATTGTTCCAATTCAATCAGTCGACTGTTTGGCTATTAATATTATTTTCTTATTATTGCATTAATCGATAGCTTGAACATCATTAGTCGGCGGTTTGACCGTCTAGTCGTTTGATGACCTAAATCAGTCTGTTGTTTGCCTCTTAAATCACATTAGTTATCCTTGTGTTGTCTTAGATTTTCGACAAGTTTTTCTCGAGCCAATCAATCGACCATTCGGATATGGCCAGTCGACCATTTGTCTACTAATTGATTTTTCTAGCATTTTAACTATTTATGCTTACTAAATTTACTCCATCATTGTTCCATCTATTTCTAAACTTTAAGTGTAGCTTGTGATTCAATAAAGTTTTACTTAGAACACTTATTTATATTCGTTAACGAATTTTTAATGTACTCAAATGTTCCTTTATCTTAATTGTAACTAAATTTCAGTGTGATTTATCATACGACCATATAAACTATTTTATGACTGTTATATTTATAAAATTAACTTTTATTCATCCTATATTGGAATATACCTAACATATGGAATTAAATCTCTATGGTGTTAAGGTGAATTTGTCATCCAATTCCACCCTCTTCCCACTCATATCAATTTCATTATCAAAGTGGCGATCTAGGATTTTCCAAATAGTTCGAATCACATACATCATCAGATAAAACGTTAACTCAATTTTCAAATCATATTTTAGAACCTAGATAGATGTATAAACATAGTTTAACGTGCATCTAAGACATAACCATTTCTTAAATAAATCCATCACCCAGAATCACTGGTATAATAGATGTTAGTTGAAATATTCAAACCTCCTTCTCTGATAAAATACTCTATATCTTATGTTACTTACCTTTCATGTCACGACCCGTCTTTCACTAACTAGAAAGACGTATCATGAGAAAGAAAGAGAGGGATAGAGAATAGAAAGATAAAGAAGAAAGAAGGAAAGACAACAACAGAATCTTAACAGCGGAACGAATAAATTATATTAATCACATAATACTACATAGTATACATCATCTATCAGAATTACACAGCTTATACATCACATACTAGGCAGTTATAAACACCTGTCTAGTTATTACAACTCAAATGTCTCAGAGAAAACACAGAGATACCAAACATAACGGAACACTATACATATCTACAACGCTGAAGCCTCCTGCTCCATTGCTCCTCCAATATTCGTCAAAGCTAACCTGAATCCCTTGGCTGCTCATAAAAATTTGAGTAACCAAGAGTTTAAGAAAAACAGAAAATAAACTCCAGGTCAGACATAGGTCTGGTATGAGTAACAGGTTAAAGTTGCTTAACTTTTGAAAAACCTTTGAAAAGAAAGGTATCACGTAAAACTTCCCACACGTAAACATGGAAAAGCTTTTACCTTATGCTAACCAAAACATTTGATAGGAAATCTGGTGATATTATAATAGGGTCTAGAGTTTTCAAGTAAATAGAAAATAGCCGAAATTGTTACATCTATTAAATTCCAGCTACTAGCCACAAAAGTGGGTGATACAATCAAAATCGTAAGGGCATGTAGGAAGAATGGGTTTCCATCAATGGCAAGGCTACTGGGGTACCGCCCGTCACAGTACGTGGCCTAGATCAACGTACCGAGGATCCACCCTAAATCCCCTGCAACACAACGCCGGAACCATTCCTTACTGAACAGTTCCGAACAAGACAATCCCGGCAGTTGTCGCGAATTAACTGCCCCACACAGCCGAATATAAAGGGACTTCTAGACAGGGGAAAATCTCGTCCTACTTGGGCATGACCCACTTAGCCTTGCTGCACTTTACCTGTTTTAGTCATTCCCGATCGATGAGGCTTGAGGCTACTATTACCTTTAGAGAACACATCTCTTAGAATGCTCATCGTCCACCTGACGATGTTCTGAAAGCATTCAATCCATACAAGTTCGTTACGGGTTCGAACGAAACCGAAGACATTATCTCATTACACTCATTTTGGAATCACCCTCAGAGTTAATGACGATAACCCTTGCACTCTGAATCTTCATCTTCACTTGAGATTCATGACCTATCATTAATTTGGATCGATGTGGTTTTCGGATATCCAAATCTGGAAACCCGATCTCGGTCTCATCGAAATCCAAAACGTATCTTTTAAGGCCAATTTGTTTTAAAGTTTAAAACATTTTCAATTCTATTATCTATATACACACAGATAGATAATTCACATATCACAATAGATAATCAACATTATCATCACAAGCAGATAATTCACATTATCATCACAATACAACCAAAGCATTCATATCACACAACATCACTTATCTCATCTCTGAGATCTCAAACCATTCAAGGCAATCAATATCATCCATTCATACATAAGCAAGGATTTACTTAATCACACTATAATTAATTTAAAATGTGTTAAATTAGTTACTTGCATCTCTAATTAATTTAAAGCGAATTAAATTAATTACTTCATCTTTAATTAATTTAAAACAAAATAAATTAATTACTTCATCATTATAAATCTTGCTTACATAACCATTAATTAATTACAAATCAATTAATTAATCATCCTCTAATTAATTACCTTAATTAATCACCCTTGATTAATTATCCTTTAATTACATTCAAGTAATTATCTTTAATTAATTTCACAAATTAATTATCCTTAACCAAAAATAGTAATCAACCTTTAATTACTTCATTAATTAATTAACTATAATTAATTACATTAATCCTTAATTAACTACATTAATTAATTACTTTAATCACTTATCATTGATTAATTAATCTTAATTAATCAACCTTAATTACATAATTATATAAATTAATGATCCCTAATTACATTTTAATTAATTAATTATATTAAGTAATTAATCGTAATTAAACCACAATTACTAATCACTCTTGATTAATCACATTCAGTAATTAACTACCCTTAATTACTTCATAAAATAAAATAAAATAATTACCATTTGAATAATTATCTTAATTAATCCATTGATTAATCACTAAGTAATTTAATCCAAATTACTTCCATTTCTAAATCATATTCAATTAATTACATCCAGTAATTATCAATTAATTACTTCGCTAAGTAATTACCATCCATTAATTACATTAAGTAATTATTATCAAATCATCAAGTGATTTAAATTAATTAAACTTAATTAATTAATTTAAACTAATCACATTAAACTCAATCAATTGCATTAAGTAATTAATTCCTTAATTACTTTCATTAAGTGATTATTCTTAAACAATTTCACAAATGATTATCTTTAATTAATTAATCTAATTAATTATTAAAATTAATCACATTAATTAATTATTAAATAATCTCAAGTTAATGACCTACATTAACTACTAACAATTCTTTAATGACTTTTTCTTAAATAATTAACTTAGATTATTCATTATTAATTACAAATTAATTTATCCTTAATAACCCATTAATTAATCTCTAATTATTTAATTAATTAAGTTTAACTGTAACTTAATTAACCTTAAATTACTTGATAAATTAATTCCTAATCATTAATTAAAATCTTAACTTATCTAATTAATGATCTTATTTTCAAATTAATTAATCTTAATTAATTAACTTCAACCTTAATTAATTAATTCAAATCATGTAAATAATTAAATTAATTAATTATTCTTTAATTACCCTAAATAATTCAATTTATCCCAAATCACTAAGTCTTAATTAACCTTAAAGTAACACATTTTCTTATTAATGATTTAATTATCATTCACAAACACATTTGAAAACATTTTACTTTAAACTTAAAATTTCATTTCAAATTTAAAATTTAAAATGAAAATAACTTTAACTTAACAAAGTTAAAAAAACATTTACAAACTTTAAAAAATCATATGTTGAAGAAATACTCATCTTATAAAAGAACTTAAAGAATTTACACCAAATTTACTTTTAAATTCTAACCATTTAAAATACATTTAAACAATTAAAGTTGTTAAAACAATGTAATTTATAAAACTTCCTTTTGTTTCAAAGCTGAGATACAGATTCAAATTTAATTCCAGATTAACTTAGATTTAAACTTACTTACAACATAAAACTTTATTTTTAAATTCAAACTATTTAAATATTTTAAGGTTGTTAAAAGAATTTAAATTTAAAAGAATTTAAAAAAATTATTTCATTTTTAAACTGGGATTCAAACTAAACTTGAATTAGATTTAAATTTAGATTTAAATCTTGTTTAAACCTTTACTTTACATTTTAAAACTCAGTTTAAATTAAAAAAAACAAATCAGGTTTGAAACCTGAACAAAACATTCAACCCGAGTCACTAATAAAATGCTTCGAGCTAAACCAAATCCTACTTCGAGTAAATACTCGAATTTACTCAAGAATATCTTGAGCCCAAAACACCGCAACACCCCAAATCTTCACCTAGAACAACCACTACCCCGTGCACATGCACGGTGGCTTCGACCCTCTTTGGTCATCGTCAGTATCTTGAGCAAGTCATCGATCGTCCTCAGATCCAACATCAACCATCATAACCTCACAGACATCACGAAATCAAAATTTAACATGCGAACCAAACCTGGAACCCATAGAACCAAACCTGAAAACCTCTCATCAACTCATCTCCGACCACCGGAGGCTTTGAAACTTCGTCCAAACCCTCGTCAACGACCAAACTATCATCTCCTCAAATATTGTAGCACTCGATCATCTAGAGCAACAATGTCGATCAAAAACTGCTGCACTACCAAACTAGGTTTAGAAATTTAATCGACCTACCACCATCTCCACGGTCATCTATACGGCCATCCAATATTTTTCCTCCACTCAATGATCACCCTACTACGACCAGAAGAAACCCCAACCTCCAAAATCAAATAGATCACCAGAAAATACCCCAATTCCTATTTTCTGATGAACTAGAACTGCTCATTCAAAACTTAGCTAAAAATTGTGATTCTAGTTTTAAAAATCATGTTTTAGTTTAGGAATTTGATTTATAATCCTGAACCTATAAATTATAATGTTTGAGTTTTTACTTTTATTGAGCATGCACTGATGTTTTAAATTTACAGAGACAATACACAATTGTTTTTATTTAAACAAATTTTAAAACTAAAATCTATGATATAACAATCATATTTTGTTCAAGACTCAAATACTAATAAAGGATGATTCAAGAGAAATTGATTTTTGACTAAATTATGAACCTGGAATCGAAAAACTGTAGTAGCATAAACAATAGTCTACACTCATATATCCATACATATACAGAAGATAAACATACACAATATAATATTTATCACAGAAAACTAGCATGTAACCATAACCATACTTAATTTTTAAAATTGTGATGTTACTCACCTGGAAACAGTGATGATCAGAGCACCAGATTTTTGAAAAGCTTTTGTTTTGATTTTAAAACCAGAGCGCCTTTGCTTTTAAAACTGCATGTTAAGATCTGAAAATGCTTCTTTGATTTGAAAACTTATTGAGACTGCTTTTGATTTTTGAAAATACTTCACATATTTGCATTTGAAAATGCTTGTAGGCTTTTAGACAGATGGAAGAAAATGCAGGTTTGAACAGATTTAAAAATGCAGGCTTGACCAGATTTGATTTTGAGGATGCTTCACAGATTTGCATCCTTTTAAAAATGGATTTTACAGGTTTGGGAAAATGCCGATGTTCAGTTTTATGAAAATCAAAATGCAGGCTAGTTGATTTTTAGTTTTGAGGAAGAGTTTCGGATTTTGATTTGTATTGGATTTTTGGTTTGAGGAGTGTGATATCCCGGAAATTTGGCAATATAAATTTAATAATCTGTGTTAAAAATTAAGTGGATTTGATAATTTTTGATAATAAATTTTGAGTTGATTTAATAATCTTCTTTTAATAAATATTTAAATTGAAAGATTTTATCTTTTTAAAGAAAATAAATCGTTTTCTGTTTATAATATATATAATTGTATATATTGTAAATTGATAAACTTTGATTTAGAATTTAGTAAATGAATCAATTTTCTAATTTTAATTTATATTTGGGTAAATTGGAAATTTTGATTTAAATATTAACATTTAGCTTTCAAAGCAATTTGATAAATAATTATATGGTTTATACTTATATTAAATCTGATTTGTTTTAATATTATATTTAATTAACTTAAATATGAATTTGGATTAGATGAACATAAAAGCTTTGTTTTATTTTCTTTTAAAATATTGCAATGAAATTTTTATATAAGAATTTAAAATACAATTTACAAATGATCTTAATATATTGAGTAAAAGAAGTAAATTATAATCTCTTTTATAAATTATTTAATATTGTTTAACTTGTTATTTTCAGATAATAATGATAATACTTAGTTCTTATGAACATAAATAAATTTTGTAAGAAATAGGATTTGTTATTTTTAAATTTAATAAGAGTTATATATGTATATATATAACTTGATTTTTAAACTGGATTTGATAATTTAATTTAAATTTGAATTTAATGTTTTGAAATTTAAAAGGATAAGTATTTAAAAATATTTGAATAAGCTTTTAATTATAAATTGTTTTGTTTTATTTTTCTAAAATTAAAAAGGGAAGAAATTCATTTATATATACATAAGTAATAATAAAGTAAGGTTTAAAAGCTTTTATAAACAATTTAAATTAAATTAACATACTTAAAATTACATATGTTAATCTCTTAACACTTAAACGACACGTGTAAGGCATAAATTAAATATTTTGACAAATGTAAAACTAAGTAACAAGTGTCCTATTAATTTTCTTTTTCTTTTAATTTAATGAAATCAAAAAAAATTCTTATACAAACACATCTCCTTTAAAATCATTTTCTTTTCTATTCTTCTTCAAATCAAAAGCCAAGCCAAAAATCTGCAATCTTCCACAAAACAGAATTCTGTTCAAACAAATTCCTGCAAAATCTGTAATTTCCCCTCAAAATCCAACTGAAAGCCAATGTTTCCTCTAAACCAAAACCATCTGAATCATATTCAAACCTGAAATGCAAAGCAAATTACCTGTAGCCCTTTAATTCATAAACCTGAAATCATTCTGCAATCTAAAACCTGCATGCAACTATAAAGCTCAATCCATGCCTATGTTTCCTTTTATCTAGAAGCATGTAGCTGTAAAATCAGGGAGCTTAAGCAATGCAGAAAAACAAGACTAAAGTTTTTAAAAAGCATGCATGCAACTGTAAATCTGGAAGCAAAAGTGATGCAGCGCATCAAGCCATGCCAAGAAAGGAGTCAATGAAACATACCTTAAGTCGCGAACAACCTCCTAAAGTCCAAACCCTAAGTCGGAATGTCTCTGATCCATCATACGTCGCTCCGCGACTTACCAATCCATCATACATCGCTCTGCGACTTAACGATCCATCATACGTCGCTCCGCGACTTAACTCCATCATACGTCGCTCCGCGACTTAACTCCATCGCCGATTGCTAAGTCGCTCAGGACATACGACCTATGTGAGTCGTAGAAACCCTAGGTCGTCCGCTCTTTAACTTCTTATGCCGCTCTATCAAGCTATAGGTCGCTTCTACCTAGGTTGCTCCAGAATTCCTAGGTCGTTCTGACATTGATTCGCAAGCAAATCCTTAAATCGAAGCCGCTTCAGTAGGTCGCAAGGTCCTTGTGTCACTGCTTTCTTATGTTGTATGTCGTTGTAACCTGTATCTGTTTACATGTGTTAAGTCGTGAGTCGTGGGATGTAAGCCGTATGGGCTAAGTCGTAAGTCGTGCCTGTGTGCGCCTGTGTGTTGTAAGTCGCATATGTTATCTCGTGGATCATAGGTGCCGAGTCGTGTGCTATGTTGTATTTTCTATAAATAGGGGTGTGTTGTCATTGTAAAAGGGGTTGATTTTTGAATAAAATTTGTGTGTGAGCTTTTGCCACCATTGTTGAAGTCGAGTTGATCTCCTTCTTCTTTCCATTTTCGGTTATTCGTGCGCGAATCAACGAAGTTGAAGCCAATTCTCGGTATCACTTGCGAGTGATCAACGATCGAATTGTAGATCTTTCAACACGGTATCTTGCGAAATCAACGGGTTGGAGATAGCTAGATTCTGGCATCGTCACGATCAACGGAATTGGGCATTTATCGTTTTATCGGATTATTTGACACGAAATAATCATTTCATGAGGAAGAAAGCATTATTGGCATGTCAAAGTTAAATCCGCTGCATCAGTTTGGTATCAGAGCCAGATCAGTGCGTCAATTTGTATCCGAGCTAAAGTAGAGACCGAAGAGAAAGAGACCGTGCGTCAATTTGATATCAAGTTAGATCAAAGACTGAAACGAGATTGTTTGATGATCATGCCTCCGAGACAAGCTAATCGCTTTCAGAATGTTGAAGATTTGTATAGAAGACAAGAAGCTGAGCAGATGGAGCAGCGTATGAATGAAAAGTTCAATGAAGGTATTGAAAAGTTAGAGAAGTTGATGAATGACATGAATCACAATCAAAGGAGAACGTTACCAGTGTCGAACCATGGTAGAAACAGGGTTTCACCACCGGTTTCGGGAGAAAGGAGGATGTCACTCCAATCTTATCGAGATAGGAGAGAATCATCAGTTTCAATGATGCGAGACCACCATGGGTATCAACATGAAGAGGGAAGAACTCAACGTGGGTTTGACAATGAACCTTATCGTGATGTTGAAAGACAGGGTAGAAGGGACATGTATGGTCGAAGAGATGTAGATGGACGGGATCGATATCGAAGTACATATGATTTTGAGGAGGATGGTGATGGAGGTAGTAGTCATTATCGAAATCGAGGCCAAGTGCGTAATTAATATCTGGATTCATAAAATGATCGTAAATGGGAGTCAGGTATGAGGATGGAAATTCTAGAATTCAAAGGTGGTATGCAAGCAAAAGAATTTCTTGATTGGTTGTCAACTGTTGAAGAAATTTTGAAATTCAAGGAAGTGCCTGAGAATCGCAAAGTCCAATTAGTTGCTACAAGGCTAAGGGGAAGAGCTACGGCTTGGTGGCAGCAAACTAAACAAACTCGGGAGAGAATGGAAAAATCAAAAGTTGTCACTTGGTAGAAGATGAGAAAGATGATGAAAGTGACTTTCTTGCCGTACAATTATCAATCTCTTATGTATCAACGTTTGCAGAATTTGAGACAAGGGACGAAGTCAGTGAATGACTATGCAGATGAATTCTATCAATTGATTGCAAGGAATGATAGTATGGAAACCGAGGAACAGCTAACGGCTAGATATATTGGAGGGTTACGAATGCAAATTCAAGACATGGTTAATATGTTTAATCCAATGTCTGTTGCTGAAGCACATCAGAAAGCTCTAGCTTAGGAGAAACAAGGGAGACGAGGAGTTGGTGTGTTTGCGGGTTCCAACAATCAGAATAAGGATGCTAGTAGTAGTGCTAATGTTTCCAAGGCAGTCAATAAACCAATTGTCAATGAAGCTGCTAAAGCAAATGTCAATAACAGTATCAAGTGCTATAATTGTCAGGAGTTTGGTCATAAAAGTAATGAATGTACAAAGCCAAAGAAGAGAGCATTAGTTGCAGAGGAATGTGAGTATGAGGATGTGGAAGCTGAAGTTGATTATTCTCAACCATCGAAGTTTGATGAAGATGAAGAAGTTGTGTCAAGAGATGAAGGGTGTAACTTGATGATAAGAAGGTCTTGTTTAGTGCCAAAGCATGAGAATGATTCTAGTTGGCTAAGAAGCAATATCTTTCAGTCTACATGTACTATCTTGGGAAAGGTTTGTCGATTTATTATTGATGTGGGAAGCTGCGATAACATTATATCGGAAGAAGCCGTCACAAAGTTAGGGTTGAAGACTGAAAAACACCCTAGACCTTATAAATTGGCATGGTTAAAGAAAGGTGGAGAAGTGACAGTGGGAAGACGAGCATTTGTTACATTTTCTATTGGGAAGAAATACAAAAATGATATATGGTGTGATGTTGTCGACATGGATGTGTGTCATCTACTATTGGGAAGACCATGGCAATATGATAGAGTTGTACAACATAATGGTCGCACCAACAGCTACAGTTTCATATTCGAAGGGACCCAAATTACCTTAGTTCCTAAGAAGCGTGAACAAAGTGAAAGCAAGTCAGAGAAGAAAGTGGAATCAAGTAGTTTATTATCTACGAGAGAATTTGTTGAAGAAGTGAAAGATAGTGCTGAATTGTTTATGTTGATTGGGTATGAAACAAGTGAGGTTCTTGAAATTCCTGCGGAGGTTAGACCGGTGTTAAATGAATTTGAAGATGTCTTTCCTGTGGAATTACCCAAGGAATTACCGCCACTGAGGGATATACAACATCAAATTGATCTAGTGCCAGGTGTTGTTTTACCGCATAGGCCACATTATCGTATGAGTCTAAAGGAACATGAAGAGTTGAGGAGACAGGTTGAGGAGTTGCTTGAACAAGGGCGTGTTCGAGAGAGTCTCGGTCCTTGTGCTGTACCAGCTCTGTTGGTACCGAAGAAAGATGGTTCATGGAGAATGTGTACGGATAGCAGGGCACTCAACAAAATAACTGTCAGATACAGATTTCCTATGCCAAGACTTGATGATCTATTGGATCAACTCAGTGGGTCTGTAATCTTTTCAAAGATCGATCTTAAGAGTGGTTGTCATCAGATTCGCATAAGACTAGGTGATGAATGGAAGACAGCATTCAAGACACGGGAAGGATTATATGAATGGCTGGTAATGTCGTTTGGTCTATCTAATGCACCAAGTACATTTATGAGGGTGATGAATCAAATTTTTAGACCTTACATTAGGAGGTCTGTGGTAGTCTACTTTGATGATATCTTGATCTATAGTGCTAGCACAGAGAAGCACATTCAACACTTGCGAAAGGTGTTAACTATTCTTCGTCAAGAATAGTTCTATGCAGTAACGAAGAAATGCGTGTTCATGATGCCAAGTGTTTTATTTCTGGGTTATGTCGTGTCCAAGGAGGGAATACAGGTGGACCAGAGTAAAGTAGCTGCAACTAGAAATTGGCCACAACCCAAAACTACCACAGAAGTCAGAAGTTTCCATGGGTTAGCTTCATTTTATCGAAGATTTATACCACACTTTAGTAGTGTAATGGCTCCTGTTACTAATTGTATGAAAGGAAAGTAGTTTTCATGGACGAAAGAGGCAGGATCTGCTTTTGAGCAAATCAAGGAACTTTTAACCTCAGCACCGATTCTGGTGCTGCCAGATTTTCAGTTACTATTTGAGTTACATACGGATGCATCTAAAGTTGTAATTGGAGGAGTGTTGAGTCGGAAGGGTCGTTCAATTGCCTATTTCAGTGAAAAGCTTTCTGGAGCAAAGATGAGATACAATACTTATGATGTGGAGTTTTATGCTATTGTGCAGACTGTGAAGCATTGGAGACATTACTTGTTCCACAAAGAATTTGTTTTGTATACGGATCATGAAGCGTTGAAACATTTACAAGGACCGAATAAAATTGCATCTAGGCATGCATCGTGGATAGCTTATTTGCAGCAATTTACATTCATCGTAAAGCACAAGTCTGGAGTAACTAATCGCGTTGCCGATGCATTGAGTCGGAGGGAGAATTTACTAACAACCATGCGAGTAGAGGTGATGGGTTTTGACTTACTTCCAGATTTGCTGACATCAGACTCATATTTTTCCGAAATCCTAGACAAAGTCAAGCAGGGAAGCATGGATGGATATATGCTGGTTGATGGTTTTCTGTTCAAAGGAAATCAGTTGTGTATTCCATATTGCAGTCTACGAATGAAAATTATCAAAGAATTACATGAAGAAGGACACGTGGATCGCGACCGTACTATGCAGTTGATTTCAAAGTCTTATTTTTGGCCGTCAATGAGGAAGGAGGTTGAAAAGTTTGTTCAGAGATGCCATATTTGCCAAGTTTCAAAGGGAACCGCAACAAATGCAGGTTTATATATGCCATTGCCTATACCTACTAAACCATGGGTGGATGTTAGTATGGACTTTGTATTAGGTTTGCCGAGGACACAACGTGGAAATGATTCTATCTACGTAGTGGTTGATCGTTTTTCAAAAATGGTACATTTTATCGCATGCAAGAAGGCGGCAGATGCAGTTAATGTCGCACAGTTATACTTCGGAGAGGTCTATCGACTTCACGAGTTGCCTGAATCTATTGTATCAGATAGAGATACTCATTTTCTGAGTCATTTTTGGATGAGTCTATGGAGAATGGTCGGTACAAAGCTGAAATTTAGTAGTGCTTATCATCCACAGACGGATGGACAGACAGAAGTTGTGAATAGATCCCTAGGTAATCTATTGAGATGCCTCGTGAATGACAATTTGAAGAGTTGAGATTCCAAGCTGTGTCAAGCTGAGTTTGCACACAACCATGCAATTAATCGTAGCACTGGGTTCAGTCCATTTCAGATCGTTTACTCAACAATTCCTAAAGGACCATTGGATTTATCTATAGTACCACAGCAGAAAGGAGTGATCAAACGAGCTAGTGATTTTGTGAATGAGTTGCAAGAGCGCCACAAGGTTGTGCAGGAACGATTGCTTAAGGTGAATGAGAAATATAAGCAATCCGTAGATATTAAACGACGAAATGTTGAATTCAAAGAAGGAGATTTTGTATATGCAGTATTGACTAAGGATCGATTTCCTATTGGTACTTACAACAAACTAGCTGCTAGAAAGATTGGTCCTTTGGAAATAGTGAAAAAGATTAATGAGAATGCTTATCAGTTAAGATTTCCGGATCATATCCATATTGCCGACGTTTTCAACGTCAAACACTTGATTCCATATCATGAGAATGAGTATGTCGAAGAAGAGGAAAGTGTGAATTCGGGGTCGAATTCTTTTCAACCAGGGGAGGATGATGCAGCGCATCAAGCCATGCCAAGAAAGGAGTCAACGAAACATACCTTAAGTCACGAAAAACCTCCTAAAGTCCAAACCCTAAGTCGGAATGTCTCTGATCCATCATACGTTGCTCCGAGACTTACCGATCCATCATACGTCGCTCCGCGACTTAACTCCATCATACGTCACTCCGCGACTTAACTCCATCGCCGATTGCTAAGTCGCTCAGGACATACGACCTATGTGAGTCGCAGAAACCCTAGGTCATCCGCTCTTTATCTTCTTATGCCGCTCTATCAAGCTGTAGGTCGCTTTCACCTAGGTCGCTCCAGAATTCCTAGGTCGTTCTGACATTGATTCGCAAGCAAATCCTTAAGTCCAAGCCGCTTCAGTAGGTCGCAAGGTCCTTGTGTCGCTGCTTCCTTATGTTGTATGTGGTATGTCGTTGTAACCCGTATCTGTTTACATGTGTTAAGTCGTGAGTCGTGGGATGTAAGCCGTATGGGCTAAGTCATAAGTCGCGCCTGTGTGCGCCTGTGTGTTGTAAGTCGTATATGTTATCTCGTGTGTCGCATGTGCTGAGTCGTGTGCTGTGTTGTATTTTCTATAAATAGGGGTGTGTTGTCATTGTAAAAGGGGTTGATTTTTGAATAAAATTTGTGTGTGAGCTTTTGCCACCATTGTTGAAGTTGAGCGCGATCTCCTTCTTCTTTCCATCTTCGGTTATTCGCGCACGAATCAACGAAGTTGAAGCCAATTCTCGGTATCACTTGCGAGTGATCAACGATCGAATTGTAGATCTTTCAACACGGTATCTTGCGAGATCAACGGGTTGGAGATAGCTAGATTGCAGCATCGTCACGATCAACGGAATTGAGCATTTATCGTTTTATCGGATTATTTGACACGAAATCATCATTTCGTGAGGAAGAAAGCATTATTAGCACGTCAAAGTTAAATCCACTGCGTCAAAAAGTAAACTGTAGTTTTAAAGAACTTTAGCAACTCAAAGTTTTTAAATCAAAGCAATTCAGGTTCAAGCTTTTCACAAACATTTGCTCTGCTCATAATTTTTTTTACTGGTGAGTAACATTTTATATTAAATAAACTTATGTATAAATTGGTTGCTTGTTTTACTCAAGAAATAAGTGTGTTTGCGTGCAATTTACAAGTTCATTACTGGAAAATATATGATTGTATGTAAAAGTGCTTGCTGTAGTATAATTTATTTTCTATACTTAAGTTTCCAGATTTTAGAATTTCTTAAAATTCTATTTCATTCAATCTAAGCTGTGTTAAGATTTTAAGATTTAACATTCAATCAAAATGTGGCTGTGAATATAAGTTAAAGCTTTAATTTTATTTAATATGAAAAAATAAAAGAAAAAACCTGTAATGTCTCTGGAAAAACACAAGGTACAACAGAACAACTTTTCAAAATAAGAATTTGATCATTCATATTCTTTGATTCAAGAATATAAACAAGTTACATAAATAAAGACATGAATTTTAAAACTAAAATTAGAATTTTTAGTTTGTATTTGATTAAGTATTTCTGGTTTAACCAGAAATTGTGTTTTGGGTTGGAACTGTCAACCTAGGAGGTCAGGGTGGTCAGTGTTTTTTCTGGTGATGGAGTAATGATCAAAGATTTAGGGAAAATTATTGGTAATGGATTTAAGCATTTAGACAGTGGTGATTTAGGGATTGAATATTTTAACCCTAGTTTTCTGTGGCTTAGAAAAATTGATCGCCGTGAACTCTAGAAGTGATCAAGTTCTTCCAGATTTGAGTTGGTGATAGATGGGGTGTGGAAGAAGTAGTAGCCGGAGGCGTAACTTCTCTGGTGATCAGATTTTGGAGTTTGAAGCGAATTTCAAATTCGACATTTGTTCCAGTTTTGAGCTCATAGGCTCTTTTTTGATTGTTTGGATTCTGTAGAGCGAGTATCCCGATATTTTGCTTGGGAAACTCTAGGAAATCCTATCCAGAATTTTGTCTGGATAATTAGATTTGTTTTTTTGAATGAATTGGTTGTTATGGTTGTTAGCATATGTTTGATAATAAATGCTTGTGTTTTAAAATAAAATCTTAAGATAAATTATTAAATTACCTTTGCTTTTAAATTTCGGGGACGAAATTATTTTAAGGGGGGAGGAATGTGATATCCCGGAAATTTGGCAAAATAAATTTAATAATCTGTGTAAGAAATTAAATGGATTTGATAATTTTTGATAATAAATTTTGAGTTGATTTAATAATCTTCTTTTAATAAATATTTAAATTGGAATATTTTATCTTTTTAAAGCAAATAAATTGTTTTCTGTTTATAATATATATAATTGTAAATTGATACACTGATTTGGAATTTAGTAAATGAATCAATTTTCTAATTTTAATTTATATTTAAGTAAATTGGAAACTAGAAAATTGATTCATTTAAAATTTAAAGCTTATTCAAATGAATTTCTTCCCTTTTTAATTTTAGAAAAACAAAACAAAACAATTTATAATTAAAAGCTTATTCAAATATTTTTAAATACTTATCCTTTTAAATTTCAAAACATTAAATTCAAATTTAAATTAAATTATCAAATCCAATTTAAAAATCAAGTTATATATATATATATACATATATAACTCTTATTAAATTTAAAAATAACAAATCCTATTTCTTACAAAATTTATTTATGTTCATAAGAACTAAGTATTATCATTATTATCTGAAAATAACAAGTTAAACAATATTAAATAATTTATAAAAGAGATTATAATTTACTTCTATTACTCAATATATTAAGATCATTTGTAAATTGTATTTTAAATTCTTATATAAAAATTTCAAGCAATATTTTAAAAGAAAATAAAACAAATCTTTTGTGTTAATCTAATCCAAATTCATATTTAAGTTAATTAAATATAATTTTAAAATAAATCAGATTTATCATAAGTATAAACCATATAATTATTTATTAAATTGCTTTGAAAAGCTAAATGTTAATATTTAAATCAAAATTTCCAATTTACCCAAATATAAATTAAAATTAGAAAATTGATTCATTTACTAAATTCCAAATCAAAGTTTATCAATTTACAATATATACAATTATATATATATTATTAACAGAAAACAATTTATTTGCTTTAAAAAGATAAAATCTTCCAATTTAAATATTTATTAAAAGAAGATTATTAAATCAACTCAAAATTTATTATAAAAAATTATCAAATCCATTTAATTTTTAACACAGATTATTAAATTTATATTACCAAATTTCCGGGATATCACAAAGGAGGTAAGTTAAACATGTAGATTACAGTTGAATGATATACTAGACATATCCATCTTAGTTGAGTAAGGAGTGATAGGGCCACAACATCACTGACTTTAGTTGATGATGAAGGGCAACCTACAACAATTGTTCTTTTTAGGTTATAAAGATTATAATCGCTAGTTGTCACCCGTCGGTTATCAGAAAAGCGTAATATGATATGAGATATGTTCCTAATTTATTACTATGTTGATTTTCTAGATGACCTTTGCTTGCTATATATATATATATATATATATATATATATATATATATATTTAAAAATAGTGAAAATAAGGAAAACTTATAAGGACACTTAACTAGTAATAAATATAATTGAAGCTGGAAGTTTTAAAATAGATTAGGAAATTAATTTAGTAACTAGAAATAAAGAATGTTTTAGTCACAAAAACTATAGATTTATGTAAAATACATTTTAGCAATCGGAGGACGGGGAAGGTGTTGTTGCGAAATCATGGATCACTATCCCTATGCATCAAAAGTTAAAAAAATAAATAGGCTTGTTTGTTATTTTGTTTTGAAATAAAAGGAAAGGTTTCCCTAAATTTATGATTAACCAAACAATAGAGTCAATCATATGCATTATTTCATTGACGAAGTCCTGGTTACATTAATATGCGACTTGATTTAGTTTTAAGGATGAAGTAGCAATTTTTTTGGAAAATTTCGTTCGAAAGCTTTTGAATTTTTTTTAAATTCATTTGAGAAGTTAGGTTCAAATGCTTTTGGAAAATTCTATTCAAGTGCTTTTGAAAAAAATGGTGTGTAAATGCTTTAGGGAATTCGATTTTTCAAACTATTTTGCATGTTTAATTGAAAGAGGGAAAAATATTTAACCAAAAATGAGAAAATTTCTAATTTTCAAAGAAAATGCTTAGTGTAGGGAAAGTCGACATGTTAGTGAATATAAAGTCTACTATATAACAAGGGTGACAGTATACAAAACATAGGGAGTAATAACAGAAAAAGTTGTTTTAGCTTTATAATTTCTATTGCCATACCTTGTTTGATAGTGGACAGAAACTTGCATTTAGAATAATTCCGTTTAACATCCAAAAGTAAATATCCTTATACAAATTGTACTGGGAAAAGTTGGAAAAAAAATGGTGGCAAAAGAGAAGGTTTCAAGGCCCAACATAATAAGTATCCAAGAGAAGAGTGGTAATGTAAAATTTTCCGTCTAAATTCATTTTCTGACATAAGAGAGTAGACATAGGAAAACTAGATTTTTAAAATTTTGGATATTAGAAAATATGTTTTAGGTATTGAATGGTAGGGGTTTGATGATAAACTGGTTGAATCATACTCCTACCGTGGAAGCTATTATGTGATTTTTTTTTTGATTTTTGAAAACATTTATACATATAGAACTGCTAGTACATATAGGTTGGTTGTATCATATTTTCAAAATATTTTTAAAAGAATGCATTCATATAAGAGGCGCCGATTTAGAATTATTCAGCATGCATATCACGTATGTTGTGATACACCATGCATTTGTAAATGTTTGGCTGCAAAATTTGTTGTACACTAATTGGTTGGATAGTTTAGAATGGTCACATGTTATATTACACAATTCCACACTTGAGGAATTTCGAGGAAGAAATTCTTTTAAGTGGGAAGAACATAACACCACGTAAAATTAACGGTAATTAATAAATAATTTTTAAAGCTTCAAAATGGAATTTGAGCAATTGTAAAAATTCGACCCTGAAATTTGTAACATTGTGTTTGTAGCGATTTTTTGAGCAACTTTCATATTTGGAGCTTTGCGATCGGAGCTCAAACGAAGTTATTAGCATTTGGAGTTTGTAGAACGAAAATAATTATATAGGAAAAATAGAAAATAAATAATAAATGCAGGATCCCACCAATTGACAGTCCTCTTTGGATCAGTTGATCGCTAGTGGTCGACCGATCAAGTAGCGGCGGCTATGTTTGAACCTTGGTCGAATGACCCGGATTTAATTATTTTAGATCTAATGAATATGATTAATTCGAGCGCTTATAAATATGGCCTCAACTCCTCACTTTTCTTCTCATATATTTTTACCAAAGAAGCGAAGATCTACCATTTTCCCTTCTCCACTATTTCTATTAATTATAAAACATTATATATATATATATATATATATATATATATATATATATATATATATATTAGCAAGGCGCTTTTAAGTGGGCCATCCACTTTTATTGAAGAAACAATTATAACAGACGTTCGGCACAACAGCTAAAGAAGAACAAAAAATAGGAGTTAGGCAGAAGCACCTAAAATACTAATATGCAAAGATTATCAATTCCCGTCAACACCACCACTATCAACAGCAGAAACATGCAGATAACATGTATATACCCAGAAAATAACGATGCTAGGTTCGGCACAAAGTGCAGCGAAATACAAGAGTAAAGATAAATCATATCGCATGTATCAACCTCTAAAACAATCTTATGATGCTCATCTTCTTCTCCAATAGTTTGGAATCTCAGAGGTGGATATAAAAATATTATATTATATGTATATATGTATGTATATATATATATATATATATATATATATATATAATCGGAGCAGGGCAGAAAATAAAAAAGAAGAAGATAATGAGCGAATCGATACTACGGAGAAATGTAAATTTCATAATTATAAATCTATATTCCCCTTAATTCTGATTCTTTTCTTAGATTTGTAATTCTAATAGTATGTATACATCTTATTGTATATATTCATTTGGATTAGAATGGAAAAGAAGTCAATTAAAGGAATAAGTTTGGGTTTGGGAGATTCAAAAAAAGTTGAAAGGTGAGTGGAAAATTATATGATTTATATACAACATTGAAATTTATATTTTTGACTTCTATTTAATTGTTATATCCATACAAGATCATTGGAGTTGTAGGCTTAGAAAGAATCTTGCCTACATATTCTGCAAGTTAGATAATGGGAATAGGAATAAGAATGTTATTTACATTGTAATCTGAAAATTTGAAAATCAGTCCCTAAATTTGTTAAAGTAGAATGTTGATAAGTTTGCAAGATTTATTCTAGATTTATGATAATTGGGTTATAAATTATTAATATTAATTTAAGTTGCCCAAATTTGACTTGGAATGTGAATTTCTATGCTTTAATTTATTGAAAGCGTTGTGAGTATAATTTCATTATACCTATTTTCGTATAATTTTCAGAAATTATCTAATTCCGCAAATGTAAGTGTGTCGTTTGACGTAAGAAGAGATATACCACAAATGAAAGAAATGTGTAAATACAGATGTTCTTCCTCGTAGTTTGCATTGTTTATTTCAATAAAAAAAGGTAATTCATGTAATTTCAAATGAAGTAAATGTCTCACTTTTGGCTAATTTATGCAAAGTTATAATGTTAATAATTTTTAGAAAGATAGATCTGAGAAATTAAAATGTGAAAATGAATGTTCTGGTTTTGGAATTAATATTTATAAATAAGAGTACACACATATAACCGCGCCTATCGAAATACATACATACATACATATATATGCATATATATATATATATAGCGTAATATATATCGATATTCGCATTAGTTATAATGAGGACGTCTAGTTATAAATAACATAGTAAATTATAGGATTAGGAGGTGTAGATGGAAAAGAGATAGTAACTTTAAAATTAATAGGTGATGTGCACGTAAATGTGCATATTTTTACCACCATATTTAATCTATTTAAATTGAATAAATGATCATATTGGGCATTCTAACTTATTTAAACCAAAATCCAAATTATTTTCAAAGTGTCACATATTCATCTTAATATAGGGGTAAAATGGTCATTTTTTTGCATTTATTATATTGTGAAAATTTACTTGGAATTTTCTATGTTGTTTTATAGGAAATTTGATGAATTTTACAAATGGTTTTATGATGAAATATGCATGCACAAAGAAGATACAAAAGAATGAAATGGAAATAATTCAAAACGAAGAACATGGAGTACCCCACCCACTTACCTTGATTTTCAATTAGAGGCTAATGTGCATGCTTATGGAGTTTATGCCTTCCTATACACTTAAATGATGATTAATATAAGCTAATGATTATTTGCCTCCACACTACCTTAAGGGCAATTTGGGCATTCCCCAAAAATATGAATTAGGGTTTCATACATGTATAAATACCCAATATGTTTCATGTAACCCTCTTCTTCTTAAGTCTTTTTTAGTTTAGTTTAGGCTCAAAAATAAAGCAATGCTCTCTTTCTCTTTTCATGGCTACTTAGCCATTTCTTTTATGTAATTTTTATGCAACTTTAACATATTTATCTTTTCTTTTTTTGTTTATTTCCTTTCATGTTGTAGTGTACATTTACAATCATGCAAAGTAGAATAGTTCTAATTCTTAGTTTTTGGCGTCGTTGCTGGCGAATTGTTTTGATTTTATTTTCTATTCTTCGGATTAGTTGTTTGATTTTTGTGTGCGTTTGCATTTTAAAAAAAAATTGTGTGCTTGTTGTTTTATTTTGCTTGCATTTTTATTTGTGTGTTTGTGGTTCTATTTCCATTTTCATTTGCATTTCAATTAAAAAAAGAGAAAGAAAAACCACACTTTCATTTGAAAAAGAAAAAATATTTCATTGCAATTCACATTTTACAGTGTACATACATTTTGCATTGTTTTACATTTTACATTATTTTCACTCCCTGTTTACAAAACTGTTTTCACTCTCTGTTTTCAAAACTCTTGTGCACTCCTCTCTGCTACAGTGCCTCAACTGATATTCAACTCCCAATATAAACTGTCACTCGTCCATTTTCTTCCTTTCAATTCACTCCACATTTCTTCCCTGAACCACCAAATATTGCTCTGAACGATCACCGGTGTACAATCACCAGTGCACAATCACTAGTGCCTTGCTCCTTGTTGACATTTCAGTCTTTCCATCAGACCACATTCCCACCTGCAGACAGAACACTCCCATCAAACAAAGCAAACCATATAAAAACTGACCACTGTCGCCATTTCTTTTTCACCACTGCAGCAACCATTCAAACACTCCACTCCATTGCCAAATCTTACCAATCACAGTACTGTCAAGCCAGACAACCAATTTCCGTAATAGTTCCTACACCCCCCTTCACCATACAATCAGTGCTTTAACTAACTTGCCTGCAGTTTTACATCTGCCAATACCATTACTACATCTCCTCATCGCACTTACTATCATTTCGAAAAACCATATCTGCCTTCACAACCACCCTAACCACATTACTTCCATACCAACAATTTCACCAATTCATACAGCTCTACCACATCAAAACTGCTGCCTGATCACAGTCCCGCACTTACAACTTCATCATCAACACATTCGTACACCAAACTATCTGCTCCCCTTGACCACTCCATCCCCCAGTCGAACAGAATCACCTGACCGAACTTCCCACTGCACTACTGTATACTTCTGCAACCTGACTACTGACCGCCACCAAGTTCAACTGTCAAACTGCGCCTCCTCTGACAATAGCAGTGCAATACTCCACCTTCTCCATAGCATCATCACTGCTCTACACAGTTGATTTCAACCCAAGTCTTCACTTCACAGAACAATCCCCTGCACCTACCAATCGAACTACAATTTCACCAAATCAACCTGAAATTCCCCCAATCGAACAGCCGTCAAGAGTAGAACCACCAGCAAGCATCACTCCAAAAAATGAAGAAGAAAAATACTGCCGTGCATCACACCCTCCCCTTCATCTAACCTATTCCCAGTCAAACCCACATCCAACATCGCCACCACGACCTCAGGACCACAAACGGCAACCCAGTCACAAACCAAAACCCCCTCCTCAATTGCAGTCGCCATCACCTGAACATCAGCGATCACCTACGCTCACCGCCACCTTAAACCAGAAATCAATCGCGACAACCCAAACTCACGACTTCGAACACCACAACATCCTTAACCACAAATCCCCAAAACGGACCTCGAATCTGCCGCGACCCACGAACCAATCACACCAAAACCCACGAACGAATCTGCCGACCCAACCATCACTTCGTCGATCAATTAAGAATTTGTGAGTTTGTGAATTCAGTTGCGAGTTCGATTTTTGTGGAAAATTTTGTTTTGTGTAATCAAATGATTAGTCGATTTGTTTGTGAAGTCGATCCAATTTAGGGGATATTTTAAGCGGGCCGGTTATGTGTTTGGGTTGTTTGTTTAGTTTTTATTTTTATTTTTATTTTTATTTTTTTAGAAGAGAAGGAGAGACAAATTTCTTTTTTTTATTTAGTTATTTTTAAAAAAAAAAAAATTAAAGACAAGTTTGAATTTGTCTTGACTCAATTTGGTTTGTTTTCATTTTGCTTTGTTTTATCAAAAAAAAAAAGAGTTTGAATTTATTTTAATTCCATCCTTATATAAAAAAAATTATATATATCTTATTTCATTTCAGGTTGCCAAAGCATATTGGAAGAGCTGCTTGCTTCGCTCAACTGCTTGCCAAACACAAATTGCTTAGCTTGCTTGCTATAATTTTTTTTGCTGCCCTTATATAGCTCTGTCTATTGTTTTTACTTACCTTGCATTGTTGTTTGCTTGCATTTTTTTTAAAAAAAAAAATCATTTGTAATTGCATTGTTAATACACGTTTATTTTCTACTTTGCATTTCATCTTAGAATTTGATTAGTAATAACCGTTAGACATCGATAACCTTTAATTGTATATTGACAAGTCGTCTTCTTTGAACAATTTAAATTCTTGGTGTCTAGGCTAAGGCAGAGCAATAACCATTTATAAATATTACGGTGATTCATAAATATTATAGTGGTTGTTTCTCTGAAGGTGCTTAAACCTTCAGCTGCATTGCTATGGTGATTCGTGGTGCACCGATAAATTCTGTCCGTTACCTGGCTGAGAACTATCTTGTTGGATTAAGACAATGTGTGAGTATACAATTTTGGTTTAGCTTAGGATAAATCATTTGTAATTAACCACTGTATTCATTTAGTTGTATTAGTTCATGCATATTTTAAAAAAAAAACAAAAAAAGTCAAAACCCAAAACTAAAAAAATTGTAAATATTCCTTTTCCTTTAAAATTTTTAAATCCTTTTTCTTTGAAATTTCAGAAATCCAAAAAGTTTAGAAAATTAAAAATCCAAAAAAAAATATAAAATCTTTTTTTTTTTTTTGAAAATTGGTGAATTTTATTGATGCATCAAAGCTCAGTACAATAATCCATGTTCCGTGTATTACCTAGAAGTAAACAGGACACGTGCTAAACGTATTTACAAAGATCATTTCAACAACAAAGTAAGATAACAAACGCCCCTTTCTAAAAAGCTCTGAAGCAAAGGTTCATGGCGGATCCACTTTCCATGCTCGGAGGATTTTGTTCTCCAGTTCAGTCGCATGAGTAAATAATTTTCCTTTAATTCTTCTTGCAAGTATCTTGACATCTTGCTCTATTGTGATTTGAATTTGTTTATGTCCCTTTGCAGTATTCTTGAAGACTCTCCGGTTCCTCTCCTTCCAGAGGTGATATACAGTTGTTGTGAGGCTAATAATCTGCAGTTGAGTCAACAGGTCTCCTCTCTTGCTATGGCTCAGGTATAGCAGTTCGTCTTCAAGTGTAGAAATAGCATGCATGTCTTGATTTTTGCTTTTAACATGGCTTATTACACGAGCGGAGAATTCACATTCAAAGAATATATGATTGTGTGATTCTGGAATGTTGTTACAAAGTTTACATGTTAGATTAACCTCCATACCCCATCTTGCTAATCTGTCAGCTGTAGGAAGTCTTAAATTAATTGCTTTAAAAGTTGTGAAAGCCATCTTTGGGTTGTTAGATCTGGACCAGATATGGGCTGCCCAATATTTGTTAGTATGTTTAGTTCGTATTGCTTCCCATGCACTGTTTGTGGTAAAAATGCCATCTTTTGTATGATTCCATGTCCAGATATCTTTGGGTTCAGAAGAGTAAATAGGGATGTACTTGACATCTTCAGCTATGGCATGTAATCCTTTTTGTTCTGGTATCCAAGTGCCCTGACTGATGATAGATGCAACTAGGTCATCATATTCCCCCATACATGAAATCATGCCCCAACCATATTTGTTAGCAAATGATTTTCCATTTATCCATGGGTCTCTCCAAAGATAAGTATCCCTTCCATTAGCAATTCTCTTTGTAATGCATGTTTTCAGAACTTCCCTGCTTCTTAAAATACATTTCCAAACTCCAGAAGAGTTAATATCCTCATGCATTGTCCAGAAACTACCTTTTATATATCTACTTCTCATCCACCTAGCCCAAAGAGTATTTGATGTTAGAATTTTCCATCCATGTTTTATTTGATAAGTCTTTCTAAGTTCTTTCAGGTTGATTAGACCAACACCTCCTTCAGCTTTAGGCCTAGAAAGAATATCATAACTGACTTTATGTAATCCCCCCCTCCATATGAAATTTGCACATGCTGATTTAATCTTCTCAATTGAACTATCAGGAATGTGAAATGATTGAAGCCAAAATCTTATTTTTGCAGTTATAACTGTGTGTACCAATTCAATTCTGCCAGCAAAAGAAAGTAATTTAGAACTCCAACCATTTAGTTTGTCTCTGATTTTACCAACTAGTTCACCACATTCACGATCTGTAATTACATTCGTTGATAAAGGAACCCCCAGATACTTGACAGGAAGATGTCCTTCCTTAATTTTCAAAATTTCCAGGATCTGATTTTTGGATGTACAATATTTGCTAAAGTAGCATTTGGACTTATTAGTATTTAGTTCAAGTCCCACAAACAACTGTAATTGATCAAATATGTGTAGTAAACACTGTGCTGCAGAAGAGGAAGCTCTAATAGCAATTATCAAATCATCAGCATATAAAAGATGATTGACACTAGGGTTATGTTTAAACAAAGGCTGGATCAAAGAATTATGACAAGCTATTTCCATTTGTAGTGTAAAGAATTCCATAGCAACTGCAAATAAGTAGGGGGAGAGGGGATCACCTTGTCTCAAACCCCTGTTGCTAGTTATATATCCTTTGGGAATACCATTAATAATAATTGAATATGTGGGGGTGGATATGCATTCTTCAATGAGTTTGATCAAGGAAGTAGGAAAATTCATACAGTGTAGAACATGAATGATGAACTGTCTATTAATTTTATCATATGCTTTATGTAGATCAATCTTTAGACACATTTTGTCAGCTCCAGGTTTATTGAAATTTCTAATTAGTTCATGAGCTAGTAAAGAATTTTCAGAGATGTGTCTTCCTTTTATAAAAGCAGATTGACATTCAGAAATTAAATCAGGGAGGACTTTAGAAATTCTGTTGCATATTACCTTGCTGAGTATCTTATATAACACATTACAGCATGCAATAGGTCTATAATCTTCATTCATAGTAGGGCTTTCCACCTTTGGGATAAGAGTGATGAATGTGTGATTTAATTCATGAAGAATTTTGCCAGTGTTGAAAGATTCCTGTATAGCTTCTAATAATTGATTTTTCAGATGTTGCCAGTGCAATTGATAGAACTTGGAATTTCACCCATCAGGTCCTGGGGAGGAGTCTACGTGTATGGAGAAGACAGTAGCCCTTATTTCTTCCTCAGTAACAGTCTCTTGCAACATTTGTCTTCCCACATCAGATATTATAGTCCTGCAATTAATAGGAGGTAATGTTATCTTAATCTCACTATTATATAAATTTGTGAAATAAGATATGGCTCCCTGTTCAAATTGAGATATATTAGATGCTATATCCCCCTGGTCATTCATAGAGTTAATAAGAGCATTGCAGTTCCTCCTATATGACATCTTAGCATAAAAAAATTTGGTGCATTCATCCCCTTGAGTGAGCCATTTCTCCTTTGCCATTTGTTTAGCTTGTATAGCTTGTAAATGCAATGCTTCTTTAAGATTCTGTTGTGTAGAAAAATAATTTGAGATTCTAGCTTCATCAAGAGGGTCTGCATCAAGAAGGTTCTGCATCTGTTCACATGTTTGTTGTAAATGGCTTATAGTATCCTTTGTTTTACTCCTTTCTCTGTTCCAGTTCTTCAATCTCTTTTTTAACTCTCTTAGCATCATGACCATTGAAAACCAGCAATTTCCATCAGTTTTGGTAATGTTATTGAAGTCTACAACATCAGCATATCCTTCTATTAGGTGCCAGTGGTTACCATATCTAAAAGGTCTTCCTTTCAATAAATTAGCTTGTTGATTAAATTGGATATGTAATGGAGAATGATCACTTGTTGAGCTAGGGAGAACTGATATTTTCAAATTTGGGATGTTTGTTAGAATTTTGTCGTTTATAAGAACTCTATCAAGTCTGCAAGCAATTTTTTTTACTTCTCCACTGAACCAAGTAAATTTCAGGCCAGAGTGGATAGCTTCAGAGAGGCCAGCTGCTACAATGCACTTGTTGAACTCCTCTGTTTGTGACAGACTAAGGGTACTTCCACCTCTTTTCTCATTAGTTTTAAGAACTGCATTAAAATCCCCCATTACCATCCAATTATTATTAATTTGCTTAGATGTTTGAATTAAATAAGACCATAATTGTCTGCGAAGAGAAGCCCAGTTATGGGCATAAACAAAAGTGCATATGAAATTCAAACCGCCTACATTAGTACAAGTAACAGTAATATGTTGTTCAGATTTATCTCTGATAGATAAGTTCCATATGGATTTGTGCCAAGTGATCAGTATGCGACCTTTAGAGGATGCTGAATTATTGTCTATCCATTCCCAATCATTACCAAACATGTTAGCAAATATCTGAGTACTACGATCCCCCATCTTATTCTCAAGAAAAGCAATTATGGTAGGGTTAACTTTATTTTTTAACTTAAAGAGGTCTAATCTTCTAGTTTCACCATTTAGACCCCTTACATTCCAACAAATAATAGACATTAAGAATGTCTTGATTGGCTCCTTGTTACCCGAGCCAAAGTGTTCCTACTTTTCTTTTTTCCTTTTCAAAAAAATTGAAAAACCAAAATACAAAAAAAAAAAAAAATCAATTTTCCACTTTGAAAAAAAATTCTATTTGTAAATATTTTCCTTTATTTAAAAAAAACCAAAAGAAAAAAAAATTCTTGAAAATGTCTGAATTTCCATATTCACTTGAATTTTACAATAGTTGTGAAAACCAGTATAATCCATATGATTTCACTCCGAATTCGTATGGATATTTAACGACAACTATTCTTTAAACAATTCAGATTTTGCACCATAAAGTTTTCAAAATAATGAAAAACCCTCAAATCTTGAAAAATAGCATTTCGTCTTTACTTGAAATCTCTACACAACAAAATCAAATGATTAATGAGTTGTGTAATTCATATTTGTGCGATAACTCGAATCAAAGTTTTCAAAATAATCAAAATTTGAATTCACTTCAAAATTCAAACGATTTCGAATATAACCCCTGCGAATTCAATTTTGAACTCCAAAATGAATTTCAAACTCAACATGAAATTGGGAACAACTTTTCAAATAATTTTGATAGTGGGAATAATCTCAACTACGAAACGAGTGAAATTTTTATTCTCAACAAATCCAAATCGATAATTATCAAGTTAATAACTATAAATTGGATTTTGTTAAAAAAAGGACGAAATCTACAATGATCACATGAGTTTGTTGTTCGAAACATATATGAAACAATGTGAGAAAAAAAAACCAAATCCCAACATGTGATGAGTCAAATGATAATCCATCTTTTATCCAAATCGACGATTTTCAAATAACAACTTTCAAAATTGAAAATGACAATCTTAACGAAGTTGTTGAAAAGACGGTAATTGAGTTGGATTTCAATTCTTTTGAGGGTGTGGAACCAAATTTAAAATACGATTTTCCTTTTCTCGATTTCAAAATTTTGAATACAACAACTTTGGATTTCGCACTGAGATAAGCAATGAAGTTGTTGATAATCCAACAAAGGAAGAAGAATTTAATAAACACGAATTTTGTGGACTTATGGATGATGAGTTGTTAAATTTCGAACGGGAAGATTTAAATCACCACTTTGATTTTGAAATCAATAATTTCAAAAAAAATTTCAATGACAAACTTGAATTTCAATTTGGTGAAAATAAACATGAATTTCAATCAATCATGATCTCTTACCCCCAAAAATCATCGAAAATAAAACAACTAGTACGATTTTTAATAAAACGACATTCGTTTTTCCAAATCCACATTCGATTCCAAAATCTTTTACGATTTGGTTTTCTGCACTTAAGCCGTGTCTCACGTACTTGGAGAGACAAATGAATTGGGTTTTGAAAGACCGGTTCATTTACTCTTTAACGACATACTTTCAAATATCATGCAAATAACCATCTTTTCATTTTCATTTAAATAAACGTTATGTTTTTATTTTCTCTTTCCACTTGGGTTGACTGTGGGGACACAGTCAAAATCAAGTGTGGGAGGAGTCTCATCTTCTTTTTGATTTTTCATGATTAATTTTTCATTTTTTTTACTTCGAAACTCAAAAAAAAAAAAATCAAAAACATTTTTTTTAATCATTTTGATTTATTTTTAAAGAAACACTTACTATAAGATAAATATATGGTTTTGGTTTATTAAATTGAAATTATTGAAAATTTATTTGTCTTTAACATAAATAAAAATGAAGTTTGGTTACAAATATGATAGTTTAACTAATATATAGGAAGGTTCATACGTGATAATTATGAAATGTATCCTAACTGAAAATCTTTGTTTTAAAAGTGGTGAATTTAAAGTAAAGGATATAACATTTTTTTGTCTTCTAAGTTAAATGGTGCTAAGATGATTTTGCAAAACTTTCTCTCTTTCTAAAAAAACATATAAAAAAACAAGACATTTGTGTGTGTGTGTGTGTGTATATATATTTTCTATTAACACCTATGGTCGACAGGTGTACACACTAGTGTGTACAGTTGCCATGCTCTGTACCTTTCTTACGTAAGCCCGGAAGGCAGTGCACGATCGGTATATCTGCCCTCAGTTTATCTTAGCTAGGCTTATATATAAAAATTCTTTTTAATAACACCTACAGTCAATAGGTGTTCACACTCGTGTGTTCACTCGCCAAGCTCTGTATTCCCCTCACATAAGTCTGAAAGGCATTGTACGGGTAATATATCTAGCCTTAGTTTTTTTTGTTAGACATATGTAAATATTTTAAATGTAAATAAAATTTTCAATAAAAAAATAGAGAGAGTAAGCAAATGAAATCCAAGCACTATTTTAACTTATTTGATTTGACTTGTTATTGAACTGAAATGAAAATACCACTTTGATAATGGACTAAGGATCTATTTCATAATTAGACTTTGTTATCAACCGAAATAACGAGTTAAACTATAGTATATTTAACTGTTACGATAACTTGATTTTTGTTGGAAATTTTGACGAGTAAATGACTTAAATTTTCAAGATAATGACCAAAACCTATATTTAACTTATTTGTGTCGATTTAAAAGTGAATCCTTCATTGTAAATATTTTCAAAAAATTCGCATTCATCTCTTTGTAAATAAATCTTTCAATTTGTAAATATTTTCATCCTGCATTTGGATTTTGTGAGTAGTATCCGCTGAAAACCCTCACAAGACAACACTCGTCCTACTAAGGACACCCAGAGGTTTAACTGTTTGTTGCATACGCTTAATGCAATTATGCTCCCTACGAAAACGGATTTATCTTAGTTTTTCTTTATTCTAGGATTTTATGACCATATTTAATCTATTTAAATTGAATAAATGATCATATTGGGTATTTTAACTTGTTTAGACCAAAATTCAAATTATTTTAAAAGTGTCGCATATTCATCTTCATATAGGGATAAAATGGTCATTTTTGTGCATTTATTAAATTATGAAAATTTACCTTGAATTTTCTATGTTGTTTTATAGGAAATTTGGTGAATTTTACAAGTGGTTTTATGATGAAATATGCATGCACAAAGACGATACAAAAGAATGAAGATGGAAATAATTCAAACTGAAGAACATGGAGGACCCCACCCATTTACCTCGATTTTCAATTAGAGGCTAATGCAGATGCTTATGGAGTTTATAGCTTCATGCACACTTAAATGATGATTAGTAGAAGCTAATGATTACTTGGCCTCCACACTATCTCAAGGGCAATTTTTGCATTCTCTAAAAATATGAATTAGGGTTTCATACATGTATAAATACCCATTATGTTTCATGTAATCCTCTTCTTCCTAAGTCGCTCTTATTTTAGTTTAGGCTCAAAAATAAAGCAAAGTCCTCTTTCTCTTTTCATGGCTACTTAGCCATTTCTTTTATGTAATTTTTATGCAACTTTAATATATTTATCTTTTCTTTTCTTGTTTATTTCCTTTCATGTTGTAGTGTAGATTTACATTCATGCAAAGTAGAATAGTTCTAATTCTTGTTAGTTAGTTAGCTCTCTTTTTCATTTAACTTTCATTTTCCTTTCTTTTTGCTTTCATGTTGCAATCTACATTTATTAATCAAATAACAAATATGAGAGGCTAAACTACTTCAATTTAGGGGTAATGAAGCTGCCTAATTTTGTAGCTTCAGCTATTTGTTAATTCATGCTCTCTTTTTGTGCTTAATGATGATCAATGAAGTGTTTTATTTGTTGTTCTTGCTTTGAATTTGATGGTCTATATTGTTGACACCAAATAGGCTATACTTAAACAATCATTAACACAAATGCCTCTTCATCAAAATACGATTATGGCAAAAGAAAGTGATTTGAAATTAAAATTTGATGGTCTGTATTTCTAATCAACAGTTAATAGGCCATACTTAAAATAGATTTCATTTTCATTTTCTTTGTCAAGTTCCATGAAAGTTAGTAAGTGCTTTAAGGGATGTGTTATAGTTTGATGGCTTATGTTGGCTAATCAATAGCACAAATATGCCATACTTATAATAAGCACATCAATTAAAGCACTAATTACCATAAAAGAGAGATCATGATTTCATATATGTTGAACTATGTGATCTAGAGAGTGGATTTATTCTCTAAATTGTCATTTAACTCTTATATTTGCATCTCTTTTCTTTTAGTTAGTTTGCTAATTTTCTAGTTCTCTAGCTTAACTTTCACTCGACTTTGGTATAATTTGATTTAATAGAATTTTTAAAATCATCAATTCCTTACGGATCGACCCGTATTCACCACGTACTACAATTGTATGCCATGTACTTGCGGTTATTTTTATTTCAAAATTCATTCGGCTATTTTCTAACTTGATAGACATTTAGCCGTGTGAACAATAGGAAAAAATATACAATTAACAGAGAGTTACAAGAATTAAATGGGATATAAGTGTGTTTAATAGGACTAATTAAAGAATTTAAAATGGTATTTATGAGAAAATAATCTAGGCATAATAGGTTGAATCATAACAAACAAATAAATGTTATTAAAGATTGTCCGAATAGAATAATGATGATCATTTATTATGGATAATGGAATATAGCAAATAAGCATATAAGATATGAATCAAATGTTGGAAGGCAGTATAATTTTCATAGTGGGAAGTTATACAGTGTTAATCATACGTTTAGAATAAGCATGAATTAGTGGGCGTAGCCTGACATTTAGGCTTAGGATGATTGATTTGGTTTGATAGATTGGGATGCGAGGTCAATAAAGTTATGCAACAAAAGTTTGCCATTCATTTAGAGGCTACCATTTGTTGTAGTGCCTACTACTGATGTGGAACATCTCAAACCATAGGACCCATGAAAAAGAGATATGTGGTTGCATATAGGTAAGAGAAAATATACCAATGGTTCGCCCCGAATTTGAAGTATTAAATGACAAAGTACATTTTAGAAAAATGGAGTCTACTTCATTTTTGATAAGAGATGTTAAGTAAATGGAATGTGCATTTTGCTTGACTTACATAGGTTAGTCTAAACGAGATTCCGGCTATAAGAGGTCGTTAGGGTATGTAAGTATTGTTGTTGAATCATTATATAGTAGTCGGGCTGACATTTAGGCTATGACCACCAATGGTCCCTAGTAGTCAGTAGCAAAGACTCGGGTTACGCCCTAACAAATTTCGCTTCCTACTAATGTAGAATCTGTATGTGTAACAACCCAAAATTTAACCCATAATAATTAATTCATTAATTAATAAAATGATAAAATAAATTTATGAAATTATCAGAATTGAGTACCGGAGTTGCACCATCGTGCCCGTGGTAATTTTCTGGTCAATTTCCATATATAGAACATCAGAATCCGAGTCAATATGAGGAAGTTACGCACGAAACAAGAATCAATGGAAAAAAAATTACATGGGTCAGGTAGACCAGGAGGTCAACCCAACCACACCCTAGGTCGACCAGCCGGTCGTCCTAATGGGAGGGAAGGTCGACCTCGTGGTCAACCTGCCCTACATGGTAGGCGAACGAACTTTTTGTTCGTTCCAGCAAGTTTTGTACACGATTTTTTCGATCTTTGGCTCCATATGTTTTTCTATGTGCTTTCATCCGACAGCTCCTATTTAGCCTGTGACGTGGTTGCATCCTATTCAATCTCCAAATTCAACAGTTTGACACCCACTTCTACCTCTATAAATAAGACCCTATGCCTAACACATTTTCTCATCTTAAGATTTTCTCTAATTGGGTTCACCTTTTCAGGAAGGACCCTAAATGGAATAATTTTCCAAGGAGGAAATCATTTTCAATTAAAATATTTAACAACCCCAAGTGGACCAGGGGAGAGCTAAAGGGAAGAGCTTAGGACCATAGATGAGTGATTATGATTATTTAGATTTTTATGTAATTTAAAATAATAGGTTTTCCAATAGTTGTAGTTCTACTACGATTTTTGGAATAACCATTTTAGCAGTTTATTTACAATTTTTAGAATTATTTTCAGTCTATTTCTTTTAGCAATTCTTTTCAGTTGATTTTAGTTTATTTCTATTAATTATAGCTTTTCCATTTAATTGCATTTTATTTACAGTATTTTAATTTATTTACTGTTATTTATGCGTTATTTACATCCTTTTTCTATGCTTTGGATTTTCTTATATTTTCGGTTTTCATTTATTTCTCCTTCTTCTTCGTGTATGGATTAGAATAGATTAAATGCGAATATGGATTAAAATTATAAGAATACTGAAATAATGGAAGGTAAGATGAAATCTATAAAGACTATAATAAAAATGGAATTAAGACTGAAATTGAGCCTAATTATGATATTAATGTTAGAATTTGACTAATTAAAGATAATTGGCCTAGTTATAACTTAGAATCATAACTAAAAAGAGTATAAGATGAAAGAAGCTTATTTTTACACTTAGACCTTAGGTTAAGTAATAAGCATGGTTATAACATAGGTTGTAATAAGAAAAAGAACGGAATGAGGCTTATTTTGAGACTTAGGATAAATTAATAAGAAAAGATAGTGAAGATAATAATAAAGGCTTATTTAAATAATTTATCTAAGTTAATAAGCAAAGATGAAAGTAGGACCTGTACCAAAAAGCATTCCCTATTAGAAAAAATGGTGGTCTCATGTTAGCCTGAAGTGAGTTAAGGGCATGCTTATGCTAATAATGGTAGTAATTGGTCAAATAAAAGTCCAAATCACGGGGGATTTGGACAAGGGGCGCAACTAGATATTGTTTGGATGATGGGCTAGTACCATCAGCATTTCCCCTATTTTCTATGGAACGGTGATCTCACATTAGCCTGTAGTGGGATGAGGGGCACGCTTATGCTGGAGCTTGAGGTAATAAAAAGACCCAATAAGTGGAACAACAGGTAACATAGGCATGGTGGTGGTTACGCGTGCGACTTCCATTCGGGTGCTCATTAAGCGTTATGAGTTCCAAGCGCTTAGTATGTTTGCCTTTCGTAGGTACCATTGCCTTCTGTGCAGGGAGCTATATAATGTCTAGTCCATAGTAGATACTTTGTGTGTCATTCATAGAGACCATTTCTGTGTAGGGAGCTATGTAGCGTCTAGTCCGTAGTAAGGTCTATGTAGTAGCAGGCCGATCAAAAGGTAGAATTAGGATTTCAGCCTAATTATAGGATTAGGAATTCAGCCTAATCAAAGTAGCTAGCAAAGACAAGTGCAAACAATCAATATTAATTAATTTAGTAATTCGTATACTTTTAGCAAATTATTATTTTAATTGTTTCCATTATTTTATCTATTTTGACTTGTGAATCTTAGTCTCTGCTAGTTTTATTTATACTTACAATGCACTACATCTTTTAGTGTGTCCTTTAAAGCATATCGGAGTAGGGAACCCCATAGGTGGATCGACATACGATGCCTATGTTTTGGAATTTTCGAGGTATAGGATGATTTTGGGGAATGGATTGGCTATCCGCATATGGAGCTATATTAGACTACGAGAGGAGAGTCATTAGACTAGAGATATCCAGCGGTAGGACTCTCAAGTTTTATTGCGACCCGCAAAGGTCAGTTATGTTGAGCTTCCTTTATTCCCTCTTTTCATCATCATCATAGTCAGATTTGGTTTCTTTCGTCAGATATTTTCCAGACATCTTTGAGGAGGTTAGAGGACTATCCCCCAAGAGAGAGATTAACTTTAGGATTTATTTGACTGATAATGCTAAGCTAGTAGCATTACCCATGGCAACTAGGGAGAGGAATGAATTGAGCAAGCAGATCCGTGAGCTTTTGGAGAAAGGATTTATAAAAAGGAGCATATCGGAGTGGGAAGCGCCAGTCATCTTTGCAACTAAGCGAATGGTTCCCTTCGACTTTGCGTAGACTATAGAGAATTGAATAAGCTCACGAAGAAGAACCGATATCCACTCCCTAGGATAGATGACCTTTTTGACCAATTATTTGGCTCTGTAGTGTTCTCTTAGCTTGATTTAGCCGCTGAATTTCATCAGCTTAGGGTCTATGATAACAACATTGATAAGACCGTATTTGGTACACCCAATGGATTTGTTGAGTGGTTGGTTATGCTTTTTGGAATAACCAATGCCCTAGCTTATTTCATAGATTTGATGAGCCATATTTTTAATGACGTCATAAATAGGTTTGTGGTGGTATTCGTGGGCGACATATTAGTGTATTCCAAGAGTATGGAGGAGCATGCTATTCATCTTGAGGAGGTTCTTCTTGCGTTCCGCGTTCATTGGTGGAAGGCAAAATTCTTGTAGTGACACTTTTGGCATAAGGAAGTGTGTTTCTTGGGCATAGAGAAGGTCTACACATGGAAAAGAGTTTGAGAAACGGTTTTGTACATTTAGGTTCGGATTGTGAAAATCCAAAGAGTGGTTGGCAAAGATTAAAGATGTAGAATAGATGCAGTTGTTAAAAAAAAGGAGAAAGCCCATGTGTAGATTTGTAGAAATTACAATTGTTCAGATAAGTGGATTTAACAGTAGTACTAAAAGACTTTAGTAAGGAAATGGGATTACTAAAATTTTGAAAGGGAACTCGTAGTGTAGCGAGAAGAAAATCTACCTTATGTTTAGCTCAATAGAATATAATTGTTAGAATTGAAAATTTAATTGTTAATATTTTCTTTTAGGAAATAAATATTGGGTTTTTGAAAAATGGTATAAAATTTAAATTGGTTTTTATATGATATAACTTTTGTTAAAAGTAAGATTCTTTTTGAAGAATTATAACTTGCTAGTTTCTTTGTAGATAAACAAAGATTTTAAATATAAAAACCTAAAGGTTACCAAGTATCGAAAACATAGGTTACAACATTAATTGCTGTAATAGATGCTTTCGTGAAAAGTAAAGGGTGCATAGAGTATAGCACTATTATTATAATAGGTGACTTCCAAAGAAAATGTAAGCATATGTGGTTTATTAGTATTTATTTTAATAGAATCCATACACTAGTACTTTTTAGTTGTAGTAACAGTGTTTTACGCAATATTTGTTTTGACCCACATAAAAATGTGTTTTGAAGAAAATTTTCAAGTATAGAAATAAAGTGATTTGTAAAATACACTTATTATTTAAATAAGTATAAGAAAATGTTTTCTGGCTATGGATATATTAAAACAGTTTTAAAAATGATTTTTTTTGAAAAGAAAAGAGTAAGTTAGATATTAGAAGATGTCTATCATAAGAGAATATAAATTAAACATACTTTGATTTACTGGAATGAAAAGAGTAATGCTATAATTTTCTATGAAACCAATAAAAATGTTTTGTGCAAGTTATAAGGAATGCACGAAAGAGATATACCAGGCATGGAAGCATCATATTTTGTGTAGCCTATTTTGAAAAATATAAAATAAGTTCCTTGTAATTTCACATAAACATAATATCCTCTTTTAAAGGATTCATAGAAGGTTTTACCATTAATAGTTTCTCATAAGGGAAAGTAATTCTAATACATTAAGGTATAAAACTGTTAGGCGTAATAAGAAGATGTTTTATAAAAAAGACACATAAGGACATTTGAAGATATTTTAAAGGATAATGGTTTGGTGAAAAAGTAAATAAGTTTTTTAAAATGAAAAACTTAATAAAAGTCGAAAATCCGTATTTTTATATAAAGCTCTAAAAGTCTTTAAAAGAAAAGGAGGAATAAGTTCTAGACTTAAATTTTTGGAAGTTTTTCCCTCTAGGTTTGGAGAATAATGTTAAGTAATCAATTATTTTTGAATTCAATTGGAACTTAAAGATAACACTTTTAAAGGCAAATATTTTAAGATTTGACGTTTTAAAAATTTAGAAACCTCGGTTTTTTAAAATAAAGTGATACATACCAATCTAAGGTCTTAAATGTGGAGTAGATATGAATCATTTCCTAGGTGTAACGGAAAAAGTGCAAGACTATAATAGTGATTATTTTAAAAGAAATGATAGAAGTTCCCGTGGAGTGTGTAGGTGTAACAACCCGCATATTTATCGAGTTTACATTTAAATATTTTTATTTAAATATTAAATCGTTAATCGGATTTTGGTCCGAAAAACTACTTTTTTGCAAACGGTCAAATTAGGACTCGAGACCACTTCCATTGAGTTCGAAATGTCGTTTACAACTTTTTAAGTATAAACATCGATAGGTTTGGAGTTAGTGAAATTTCACTAACTTTTCCCGCTTTGGACTTTGGGTTAGTTTAGCCTATTAAGCCCAAGTTCCAACCCTCTTCTCCTCACTCTTCATAAATTTCTTAACTAACTCAAGCTTTAGCATTAATGGTGAAGAGAATGGGAAATTAAAACTCCAAGCTCAAATTCAATTGCAACTCCATCATTCAACTCCAAATTCAAGTAGAAGATATTGGATTCAAGCTTTGGATTGCTTCTCCTTGCTTTCAAGCTTCATCTTCATAAATTTTAGTGCAAAGGTGAGATTTTTATCTCACAATTCTAGTCTATAACTATATTGGACTGTTGGGAATGATTCCCTATCACTTTAGCATGCATATTTGCTTTTGGTTTGGATTGGATTGGCGAAAAACTCCGATTTTTGGTGTTTGGGAGAAATTTCTGCATTTAGGTCGTTCTGGCCGTTTTTAGCTCGCTCGGAGTTAGGTCGTGTGGACCTTAGGTCGTAGGTCGCGTACGAGTTAACCCCTAGGTCGTTCTGGCCATTTTCGTGTTTTCGGAGTTAGGTCGCTCAGGACCTTAGGTCGTAGGTCGTATGGCCGTTAGGTCGCTCTGCTTTGGCTCTGGCCATTTTTGCTCACTCGCAGTTAGGTCGCTCACGACCTAGGACTTAGGTCGCTTGGAGTTAGGTCGTAGGTCGGCAGGTCTTCAGCTCGCACGCGTTGAAAAGGCACGTCTGGAGTTAGGTCGTTCGCGAGTTAACGTTAGGTCGTTTGCGAGTTAGCGCCCTAGGTCACTCGCGTATAGCTCGTTCGGAGTTAGGTCGTTAGGCCTTAGCTCGTATGGCCTATGCAATTTGGTTAGGTCGTCCAACCTCAACACCTTAGGTCGTAAGACCTTAGGTCGTACCCCTTAGGTCGTTAGACCTTAAGCCTTCACTATTGGAACTCGTTAGGTCGTAGCAACCATAGGTCGTAGGTCGCTCACACGGAGTTAAGTCGTAGGTCGTCTCCGACCTTATATCGCTCAGCCAGGTTTCACTTTAAGTCGTTAGGTCGTTTGGACCTTGTTTCCAGTTAGGTCGCAAGACCCTTAAACTGTTAGGTCACTAGGTCGCGATGTTTTAGGTCGCTGCACCCTATGCCTCTATAGGTCGTTCGACCTTGCTAACTTTTAGGTCGCGAGTTTTATAAGTCGCTCGCCTCCCTTAGGTCTTCACTAGGTCGCGATGTTTTAGGTCGCTGCACCCTATGCCTCTATAGGTCGTTCGACCTTGCTAACTTTTAGGTCGCGAGTTTTATAGGTCGCTCGACCCTATTCCCCTTAGGTCGTTAGACCTCATTTTGTCTTCACTAGGTCGTACCGTTTTGGTCGGGGCGCTGCCCCGCACCCCGCCGGGGGCGCTGCCCCGCACCCCGCCGGGGGCGCTGCCCCGCACCCCGCCTGGGGCGCTGCCCCCTGGACCCCCGCGACCTGACCGGGCAGGTCGAACCCCGTAAGCGGTGGCGTTGCCCCCGTACCCCCACCTTGGGGGGTTGCCACCCCCCTGGACCCCCCCCTCCGTAGGGGATCTTATCTGAAAAATATTAAGCTGATTTCCTTGGATTTTATTCGCATCTCCGTATGCGATCTTTGTGACTGATTGTTTCTACACTTGCTTATGTGTTTTGTCACTTTATAATATAAAGGTTTCAATACTAGTAGTAAATATCAAAACTCTTTTAACAAACAATTTCAACTCTATTTTTAATAACAAAGCTCTTTTCTTAAACCGTTTTCCAATCTATTAGTATATACAAGCCTTTACCTCACTCGGATGAGAAATCTAATTAAACGACTTAGTAAAACAAGTGGTATGAAACGCTTGCGTTCACTTCGTCGGTTAATTCTTGGACTTGTTCGATTTAACCTCTTGTGACAATTTTATTAGTGAAGATTTACAGTTTGTTCGTAAATATTTAAGTTAAGCAAGTGGTTATGGGACATGAAGCTAAACTTCTATATTTACTAGCTTAGTGTAATTGACACTTCTCGTTGATCTTGATGATCGCTTTATGAATTAGACTAGCAATTGCGCGATGTCTCTTTCATTGCAAGGTTAGACTAGACACCACTTGTGTGATTCCATTCACACATACCTTTCTGCTTTTTGGTTAGTCTTGACCTCATTCTGTGTGATTCCACTCACACATGTGGGGTAGCTCCCCATGGTCTTCGGACCGTCATGTGATAGGCCTCTTTCCCTTTTTATGATTTCTGGATTTCTCGTGTTGATTTCTGGAATTTATGTCATTGACTTGTTATGAGTACAAGTTTAGGGTATGATGCCCCCTTCGAATCTTTGAGAAGATTCTTGTGATATTGATTATCTCTTATTGATTGATCTTCTGTTGATCATTATTTACATACTTATAGTGGTATGTCGTTATGGATGTTTATGTTTATGCCATATCTTTTATGTTATATCATGTCATCTGATATTTATAGCTAGACTGATCCGTTTATTATTTTCTTAAATAATACTCGGATCAGACCGAGACGTTACAGGTGCTTCTGCTTGACTTCTTCCCAGGGATTCATCACTCTGACTTTTGGCTAACTGTTTAGATTAGCAGTTTTTGTTGTATACACTTGAGATATAGACTCATAGTTGTATTCTTTTGTATAGCACGTGTTGCTATTCTTTTGTATTATCGTGGATCTTATTGACCACTACTCTGATGTACACTTTCATGTGTTAGTTATATATTCATATCTTCTTCCGCCTTTGTGATATGGATATCTGTGACTGATTTGTGATATGATTATTTCTATGTTTGTTTCCGAAGATTATTTATAGCCACCGTGTGATAAGCAATTACATGGATGGTCGCTCCTCAACAGCCTTATTCTCCGTGCTAGTTGACAGCACTCCTCCGGAGTGTTCTTGGCTAGCGTGGGTATAGAGGTGGGGCGTCACAGTAGGACACTAGTAAGAACCTAGGAATGTTGATTCATATGAGCAAACTAATGAAGAAAAGTAAAATGGAGTTAATAAAATTGCAGGACATGCTTGGTTGAGAATGGATATTCCTGATTTTGGAAGAACTTGGGAAACGCGTCTTTCTTTAGTGGAATTCGAATAATATAGTAGTTTACAAGCTAGCATTGGAATAACACCTACCGAAGCTCTTTATGGAAGACTGCGCCAGTCGCCTTCGTGTTGGATAGAGTCTATAGAGGGATTGCCTTATTTTCGACATGGCTAAAATGACTTTGAAAAAGACTAAATTTGATTTGGAGAAAATTTGTATCTCATATCCGCATATCTTTGATAGTAATTTTTTTGAATTTCCTACTTTCCATCCTTAGTTTTGAATAGGTTCATTCCTTTATTATCCTTTGGGAGGGTAGAACTTAAGACTTGACCTATGGATGGTAGGACTTTGTAACATAATGCGGTTTTGTCGGGACTCGAAGGTCGGCATTCTTACGTCCACTGTATCAAATGTTGCATAATCGAATGCGGAAAACCGAATTGTTAGGGCTAAAAAGACGACGTAGAGGAAAAAGATAGAAGAAATAAGAAAAAGATAGAACAGAAACAATACCAGAATCTCATATATCGCAGCGGAACAACATATAATAGATAAATGAATAATCTTTAAATCAAAGAACTATATCAGTTATTACATTACATCATCAGAATGTGCAATAACAATATACGACACAATACAAGAATGGACAGCTATACAAACTTGTCCTTACAAGTGAATTTATACAACGGAAAAGATAATATCATATACAAGTAATACGTCTCGCCATCCAGCTCGCCACTTGAGCTCCAAAGCACTCCTGAATCCAGAACGACCTGATAACCTGACTCTAGACTGCCCGTGTGGAAAATTATAGGCACCCAGAGTTTAGGGAGAGAACAATAAACTCCAGGTCAGTCATAAGACTGGTGTGAGAACTCAAAACAGTTATTTAGCTTTTAAAACAACAACAACAAGGGAAGTGGAAAAATATTCGCAATGCTTTTGGAAAATGAAACTACCATGAGGCCTCCCCGCACACACACAATGCAAACGCAAAATTGGAGGAGATTTCTCCTTATGATAGTCAAAGATGCTTACTACGCAAAACAAATCATTTGTGATATTATTATTAATGCATAGTGTAGAAAGCATTTCAAAAATAGAATATAAATCTTAGCCAACATACGACCATTATCGTATGCCTACTATAGCTACCATGTTCAATAGCAGGTTACCGCCACATTTCATGGCAGGTTATACAACTAAATCCGTACAAGGCTCGTATTGTTTCTTTGGATTTTCCAACAAATGGTCAGGCTAAGGAACTTCCTACCGCCACATGGGATCGCCTCTGGCGGGATGTCCCGAGAACCTAACCGGATCTCTGCCAACACAAGGCTGGGTTACCTCTGTAACTAGGTAACTACTACTCGAGTATGCCACTCCCCGGTCCTTTGGGACCTTTATCTGAAGGCCCTCTACCACCAAGCAACAACCACACAGAAAAATGAGATTGGAGCAACCACACAGGTTAAGCATCAGGGCTCCATATCTGACACCACCCTTTTTCAGAAGGAAATAACATACCCTAAAGATAGCGACCCTCATAACCTTGCCGCATATTCCTGTTTTGACCATTTCCGGGGTGTGAGGTCTGACGAAGTCTCGTCCACAAAGCTATGCTTTTTCACAAAGCCACGCTTTGATCAACAACTGATCAATAAATAATCATCACACAGCAACACTCAGCATGCCACATTACCAAATTAGGAATATATCGCTGATAACCTTCAACTACAAAACCTCTGAGCTCGTACGTCTCAGAGAAGGGTGTTAAGCTAAGAGAATAAATTCTCCGCCACCAACAAAAATGTATTTGAAAGAAATCTGTTTTATATCTCAAAATGTAATGTCAGACACGTAACCATACAAGTCTGTTCCGGGTTCGAACAGAACCGAAGGCACTTCAAAAGAAGCCCTTGCAATTCGGGTATTCACAATCCCGATCGAATTTCCCATCACAAATGAAATCTCCATACCGTAGCTAACGGTGCAGAGACAATCGATAGGTCATCCTATCGTTTTCACAAATACCCGGTCTTCACCACCGGTCTTCAATGCTATCCATTACGTCGTATCACTATTCAGAATGGGTAATCCGAATAACGAGCGCAATAATTTAAAAATAAGTGTAGCATTCAATTTCAACCAATTCACAACAAATAGCCATTTAAGGGTCAATATTGATAGTCGGTTATTTAACTATCAATCAATATTCACAACATAACCCAATTCCAAATAATCTTCCCAAATTATTTATTTTCAAAAATATCTTTACAAGATATAATTTCCACACTTCAACCCTTTGAAAACAAATTTCAAATCAATTTTCATCTTTCAATTTTCATTTCAAAATGGTTCATTTAAACCAATCAAATAAATCCTTACCGATTTATTAAATTTACGTTTCAAATTCGTAAATTTATTTCCACATTTCAAAAATAAATCAATGTTTATTTTTAAACAAATTTCCTTTTCATTTATAAATTCCGTAGTGAATTTACCTTTCCAAAATATCTATGAATATACGATTTCCAAATCGATTTCTAATATTCATTTTCAATTTGTCTTTAAAAGATAAAATCTCAAAACATTCTCTTCATATTGGAAAAACATTTTCATACTTATTTAGTAATAAGTAATTCACAAATCTGTTTATTTTCAACACTTGGAAAATATTCAATATACTTAAATTCAAATTAAGTATATATTTTATTCTTTAAGGAAAACTCCTCTTAAACACATTTATTTGGGTCAAAACGAATGTTACGTAAAACATCGTTACGACAACCCAAAATCACTAGTATAGTGATCCGAAATTAAGATAGAATACTATACAAAACTTTTCCTTTCGGAAATCATTTACTATAACAACAGTGTTATAGTCCGCTATTTCTCTATATTTCTCGAAAAAGTCTATTTCAACAATGAATGTTGAAATCTATGGTTTCGATACTTAATACATTTTAAAACATCTTTAAATCGTTTTAAACTCTATTTAAAATATCACTTTCCCAAAATATTTCTTTAATATATTATTCACCGTCCAAAATCATGAATATACTTCGTTAACCAAATTCAATTTTTTCATATATTATTTAAAGGATTATTCACTGTCCAAAAAATCGTGAATATACTTCCTTTAATAAGCTATAATAATTAAACTTATTGAAATAAGTCGATTTTGGATTTATAAACAACGTTTATAAATTCCATTTATACTTTATAACAACTTTAACTCATAAAATCACTTTAGCAACAAATTCTATCCATATCCCATTTACACGCCAAAATCCAATTTATAAGTTAATTACTTATAAATCTTTTAATTTACAAAAATCTATTCATTTATAACTTCACGTTTTATAGATCTATAGATTTCATCCACTTATGAAATCCATTTATATTTCATTTTAATACTTATAAAACTCGTTTTATAATTCCAATATTTTAATTTACAAATATCAATTTTATAAATCTTTTATATAAATCATTTATAATAATTCAAAAATCTCAATTTAAACCATTTTATAAATTAATCAACTACTTATTTCAAAAATCACATCTCGGTTATATTTCACAAAAATCATAATTTTTATAGCATAAAAATTTCAACGTTTATTTATTTAAAATGAATCAATTCTAACATTAAATTTTATTATGAATTCTCAACTTAAATTTTCAAAAATCCAATTTAATTCATTTTCGGCATCTAACGATACCAAAAATATATTCGGCTAAAATTTAGCCTTTAACGATTTCAATCACAAAGATAATCATGCAGATTATAAATAGATCAATAAATAGATCAACACGCAACATTGAAACAAATTCAAATGTTTGAGGAATCCAGTTGGATCCCTCCAACCTGTTTCCCTGCATCCAAAGATGTTAGCGCAATACCAATTCCGCTTCAAGACGGAATATCGCGGTATATGGGATTTATAAAATATTATCCGCTATTATGCGGCGCAATAGGGTCTCATCCGCTATATAATGCGGGAAATCAACTCCAAATACATATATAATACCAATTCCATTCAAGTTGGAATTATCGCGGTATATGTTTTTAATAAATAACCTCCGCTTAATATACGACGCATAGGGTCTATTTCAAACAATAGATAATAATTATCATCCAATCACACAATCAAGCAATTTTAAATTTAACTATTTAAAATTTAAATTGAAACTAATTCGATTGAGTGAGAAGTTCTCACCTTGAGTTTTCGATAACAGTTGTAGCGTTTTATTTCGAATAAAATTAAACGCGCGTTTAATTTTACCCGAAATTTTCACTAGTTCCAAACGACTCCAAACCAGCTCCATTGCGTAGTGCTCGACAAAACGAACACGACGCAAGTCGTTTCGTCAAAATCCGACCTCGTATGAATAAGTTATCAATTTTCAAATTTCACACACATCATAATATAATTTAATTTCAATTTCCCTTAAATTTTTATGCCCTATTAACTTCTGGGCGTTGATCATGCTCGATGCCATCCAGGCCGCACCTTCCTTCTCCCCCCCTCACATTCAAAATCGCGTGAATCACCAGGGTATACGAACCCATCGGCCGCCGCTCCATCTCAAATTTTCGCACGCCAACCAATCGGCTTCAGGTCGATCAACTACCGCCACGTCGAAGGCACGAATGCCACGCACCACCGCCCAGAGGCCGGCCCCACTCAGCTGCGTACGTTCGTTGAAAAACATGCCTGAACCACGCGGCTTTGATTGAGAATTGCCGACGATCTATAGCTCAGAAAACGATCACAACCGTTGAATACCTAGATCTTGTAGTGCTCTACGTTTTTCGTGTTGAAGGTTTTTCGAATTAATGCTTGGATTAGAAGAAACCGAGGGAAGGAGAATGGCAATTTTCGGCCATTAATTTGTTTCTGCGGCTAGGGTTTGGAGATGGAACCCTAATTTTTTTGTTTGCAAATGAATGAACACAAGTCCTTTTATTGAAAATTGCCCAAATTACTATTCATCCGAATTTTACGAACACCAAATCTCGCGTGGTGACTAACATTTCTAGGGTTTACCCCGCGTTCTGGACACAATGGAATAGGTTTCGGAGGCTAATTCGATCATCTGTGCGAGTTACAACAATAAACGTTTGAATTTAAATTAAATCGATTAAACCAAATTTCTATGCGTTTTGGCTTGCCTCGGACAAACGGTAAATCCGATTGACACGAAATTTGAAACCATACAATAATTTGACATTACGGATCCGATGAAACTGGTTTCGTCGAAATCCAAGACTGTTTGAAAAATGAGTATTTTCACTAGTCAATTAAATATTAAAATATTCAATTTTCACAATTTAACTTTTAATTCAATTTTTAAAGTTCACAAACATTGTTCTAACCCCAATATGATTTAATATAACTTTATAAATCATTTTTAATCACATTAAACCCAATTGCCAATTATTTATGGAATTTCAAATATTAAATTATCGATTTAATTATCTAATTAAATCCAGATATTCGAAAAATAAATTATTCGACTTATAAATTTTACTTGTTAATATTTAAAATCAATTAAATATCTGAATTTCAAATGATAGAAATTCCGGATCGTTACAAACCTCCCCCCTTAAAAGAATTTCGTCCTCAAAATTGCCAAGTAAGAAAGAGTTTTGAAATCCATTAACTTTTCAAAACAAACCGTTCAAATTTGATTTACAAATCTCTTAAGTGTTTAATTTTTCCAAAATCCATAATTAAACCTCTTACAAAACTTCACTAATATTTTCAAATCCATATAGTTATCTTTTCAAAACCAACTATATCGTTTAACCATTAACTTCAAATCAACTTAGTTTTCAAAAAAATTTCCAAAATTTTCCGAAAATTTTCCAACGCCTTAAATTTTCAAAAAAAGTCGTCATAACCTCCTTCGTACGGAGGAGCTTTTACAATATCACAATAGAGATAAATATATATACATCGACCCACACGGTCGGAAAAACAGTTCATATTTCCTATTTTTATTGCATAGGCGTACCTTTTTATCATTTTTAAGAAAAGCAGTTATTTATCTAGCATTTTGCGCAACCAAATCCCGCTAACGGTAGCCCCGATACCTGTACTTACTCAATATAAATATGTAAGTGACATATATAAGAAGTTATTAATATTTTACTCTTTTAAACAACTACAACACATGCATATTAAAAGAAATGCATACCAAACAAGGTTTATAAGCAACTTATATGATTTCAACATTACTTGTAATTGTTTACAACCAATTTATATACAACGACACTCAATTATTCATTTTCAATTAGTTTACATTCACTAATTCACATTCATATTGGTTCACTTTCAATTTAAATCAATTTCCATTCAATTTAAATTTACTTAACTTCCAATTTGAATTTAATTGCTTTAGCTTTCAATTTCACTAATTCAATTTCATCAACACTTAATGAATTTACATACAATCAATTAGCAATCAAATAACAACCAATGTATTCAATACCACCGAATTTATTCACTTTACATTCAACATTCATATTCACTTTGTTTACCTTTAATTTGGTTTAACATTCAATTAGCCTTAAATGAATTAACACTTATATCCATTATTCTATATCAATTCATTACATTCGATTGATTAATATTCAATTCATTAGTTCAATTACTAATTTATTTTATAAATAAAGTTGAATCTCCTTTATATAACCCAAGTTCATATCCATTTAATGACTTCATTTCATTAATTCATTTTGATACCAAAATCAGCTTCATTCAACATTACTTAAGTTATATTCCACTTAAACATCATTTGTTTAACTTAACTTAAATTTCCATTTCAACAACATATCTAATCCAGTTAAAATCCAATTCAAATTCCAATTCCAAAGTAAATTCTATTTAACTTTTACCAAAGTCAATTTTTTTATCACGTATTCAGATTCATACCTCATTTTACTTAACAACGTTGTTTAACCATTTTAATAATTGGTTTTACTTACATCTTCACATTTAGTAAGTTATACAACTTATTATTCAACTTCCAAATCTGATTTAATTTATTTAACTTACTTTAGTTAAATTTCACATCATATATTTATTATGCTAATTCAAATTTATTTCAACTTTACTAAAGTTAAAATTCTTTATTATTTCATATTATAAGTTCAAAACTTGATAACTTATATTCAATAATGACAACTTGAATTTTTAATCTCAAATTTGTTTATCACAACAAAATTTAAATTTTCAATTTACTATGGTAGCAAATCCATCACACAGAAACTCGAAAATGATACTGATGATGCTGCAGTCATCACCCTTATCATTTCCCAGCAACAGTAGTGAATCCAGTGCTTTAAATTCTTTCAAAATTTTCTTTTATTTATAAATCACATTTATAAATCTTGCTTATATAATTTCACTATTTCCCTTTACTTATACCATATTATTCCACAATTGCAAATCATTTCAATTATAATTCCATACTTATACAATTGTTGCTTTTATATAATTTATTCTTTCACAATCATTGTTTTTATTCAAATTATTCGCACAACTTTGATTCACTTATATATTTTCTTACATTTTCAACAATCAAACAATCAATTTATATACACTTTGATAATTCTGAAAAATTATTCCTTTATATATAAAATATAATCGAGGTAAAATTATTTCATTTACCAATTTAAAATGATACTATGTCGGTTTATCTCGTTTAAGAGTTTAGGAACCCCTATCGACGACAGTTAGCTAGACTGCGCCGACCAGAAATCTATAAACAATCAACTGATAAATCAACACAATACAAAACAATTTCATATTCACTAACAAATACGTGCTCATATCCATTTTTACACTCAACTCATTCTAGAGTACTGCTGACTCTATCTCTAACGAGTAATCCCCAACAGAGCCAAGGTTGTCACTTAACCATATGCTCTGATACCACATGTAACATAACGCGGTTTTGTCGGAATCCGAAGGTCGGCATTCTTACGTCCACTGTATCAAATGCCGTATAATCGAATGCCGGAAAACCGAATTGTTAAGGCTAAAAAGAAGAGGCAGAGGAAAAAGGTAGAAGAAATAAGAAAAAGATAGAACAGAAACAATATCAGAATCTCACATATCGCAGCGGAATAACATATAATAGATAAATGAATAATCTTTAAATGAAAGAACTATATCAGTTATTACATTACATCATCAGAGTGTGCAACAACAATATACGACACAATACAAGAATGGAAAGCTATACAAACTTGTCCTTACAGTGAATTTATGCAGCGGAAAAGATAATATCATATACAAGTAATACGTCTCGCCATCCAGCTCGCCACTTGAGCTCCAAAGCACTCTTGAATCCAGAATGACCTGATAACCTGACTCTAGAATGTCCGTGTGGAAAATTATGGGCACCCAGAGTTTAGGGAGAGAACAATAAACTCCAGGTCAGTCATGGGACTGGTGTGAGAACTCAAAACAGTTATTTAACTTTTAAAACAACAACAACAAGGGAAGTGGAAAAATATTCGCAATGCTTTTGGAAAATGAAACTACCATAAGGCCTCCCCGCACACACACAATGCAAACGTAAAATTGGAGGAGATTTCTCCTTATGATAGTCAAAGATGCTTACTACGCAAAACAAATCATTTGTGATATTATTATTAGTGCATAGTGTAGAAAGTATTTCGAAAATAGAATATAAATCTTAGCCAACATACGACCATTATCGTATGCCTACTATAGCTACTATGTTCAATAGCGGGTTACCGCCACATTCCATGGCAGGTTATACAACTAAATCCATACAAGGCTCGTATTGTTTCTTTGGATTTTCCAACAAATGGTCAGGCTAAGGAACTTCCTACTGCCACATGGGATCGCCTCTGGAGGGACGTCCCGAGAACCTAACCAGATCTCTGCCAACACAAGGCCGGGTTACCTCTGTAATTAGGTAACTACTACTCGAGTATGCCACTTCTCGGTCCTTTTGGACCTTTATCCGAGGGCCCTCTATCACCAAGCAACAACCACACAGAAAAATGAGATTGGAGCAACCACATAGGTTAAGCATCAGGTTTCCATACCTCACACCACCCTTTTCCAGAAGGAAATAACATACCCTAAAGGGAGCGACCCTCATAACCTTGCCGCATATTCCTGTTATGACCATTTCCGAGGTGCGAGGTTTGACGAAGTCTCGTCCACAAAGCTACGCTTTTTCACAAAGCCACGCTTTGATCAACAAATGATCAATAAATAATCATCACACAGCAACACTCAGCATGCCACATTACTAAATTGGGAATATATCGCTGATAACCTTCAACTACAAAAGCTCTGAGCTCGTACGTCTCAGAGAAGGGTGTTAAGCTAAGAGAATAAATTCTTCGCCACCAACAGAAATGTATTTGAAAGAAATCTGCTTTATATCTCAAAATGTAATGTCAGACACGTAACCATACAAGTCTGTTCCGGGTTCGAACAGAACCAAAAGCACTTCAAAAGAAGCCCTTGCAATCCGGGTATTCACAATCCCGATCGAATTTCCCATCACAAAGAAAATCTCCATACCGTAGCTAACGGTGTAGAGACAATCGATAGGTCATCCTATCATTTTCACAAATACCCGGTCTTCACCACCGGTCTTCAATGCTATCCATTACGTCGTATCACTATTCGGAATGGGTAATCCGAATAACGAGCGCAATAATTTAAAAATAAGTGTAGCATTCAATTTCAACCAATTCACAACAAATAGCCATTTAAAGGTCAATATTGATAGTCGGTTATTTAACTATTAATCAATATTCACAACATAACCCAATTCCAAATAATCTTCCCAAATTATTTATTTTCAAAAATATCTTTACAAGATATAATTTCCACACTTCAACCCTTTGAAAACAAATTTCAAATCAATTTTCACCTTTCAACTTTCATTTCAAAATGGTTCATTTAAACCAATCAAATAAATCCTTACCGATTTATTAAATTTACGTTCCAAATTCGTAAATTTATTTCGACATTTCAAAAATAAATCATTGTTTATTTTTAAACAAATTTCCTTTTCTTTTATAAATTCCATAGTGAATTTACCTTTCCAAAATATCTGTGAATATACGATTTCCAAATCGATTTCTAATATTCATTTTCAATTTATCTTTAAAAGATAAAATCTCAAAACATTCTCTTCATATTAGAAAAACATTTCCATACTTATTTAATAATAAGTAATTCACAAATCTGTTTATTTTCAACACTTGGAAAATATTCAATGTACTTAAATCCAAATTAAGTATATATTTTATTCTTTAAGGAAAACTCCTCTTAAACACATTTATTTGGGTCAAAACGAATGTTACGTAGAACATCGTTACGACAACCCAAAATCACTAGTATAGGGATCCGAAACTAAGATAGAATACTATACAAAACTTTTCCTTTCGGAAATCATTTACTATAACAACAGTGTTATAGTCCACTATTTCCCTCTATTTCTCGAAAACGTCTATTTTAACAATGAATGTTGAAATCTATGGTTTCGATACTTAATACATTTTAAAACATCTTTAAATCGTTTTAAACTCCATTTAAAATATCACTTTGCTAAAATATTTCTTTAATATATTATTCACCGTCCAAAATCGTGAATATACTTCATTAACCAAATTCAATTTCTTCATATATTATTAAAGGATTGTTCACTGTCCAAAAAATCATGAATATACTTCCTTTAATAAGCTATAATAATTAAACTTATTGAAATAAGTCGATTTCGGATTTATAAACAACGTTTATAAATTCCATTTATACTTTACAACAACTTTAACTCATAAAATCACTTTAGTAACAAATTCTATCCATATCTCATTTACACGCCAAAATCCAATTTATAAGTTAATTACTTATAAGTCTTTTAATTTACAAAAATCTATTCATTTTATAACTTCACGATTTATAAATCTATAGATTTCATCCACTTATGAAATCCATTTATATTTTATTTTAATACTTATAAAACTCATTTCATAATTCCAATATTTTAATTTACAAATATCACTTTTATAAATCTTTTATATAAATCATTTATAATAATTTAAAAATCTCAATTTAAACCATTTTATAAATTAATCAACTACTTATTTCAAAAATCACATCTCGGTTATATTTCACAAAAATCATAATTTTTATAACATAAAAATATTAACGTTTATTTATTTAAAATGAATCAATACCAAAATTAAATTTTATTATGTATTCTCAACTTAAATTTTCAAAAATCTATTTTAATTCATTTTCGGCATCTAACGATACCAAAAATATATTCGGCTAAAATTTAGCCTGTAACGATTTCAATCACAAAGATAATCACGCATATTATAAATAGATCAATAAATAGATCAACACACAACATTGAAACAAATTCAAATGTTTGAGGAATCCAGTTGGATCCCTCCAACCTGTTTCCCTGCATCCAAAGATGTTAGCCCAATATCAATTCCGCTTCAAGACGGAATATCGCAGTATATGGGATTTATAAAATATTATGCGCTATTATGCGGCGCAATAGGGTCTCATCCGCTATATAATGCGGGAAATCAACTCCAAATACATATATAATACCAATTCCATTCAAGTTGGAATTATCGCGGTATATGTTTTTTATAAATAACCTCCGCTTAATATACGGCGCATAGGGTCTATTTCAAACAATAGATAATAATTATCATCCAATCACACAATCAAGAAATATTAAATTTAAATATTTAAAATTTAAATTGAAACTAATTCGATTGAGTGAGAAGTTCTCACCTTGAGTTTTCGATAACAGTTGTAGCGTTTTATTTCGAATAAAATTAAACGCGCGTTTAATTTTACCCGAAATTTTCACTAGCTCCAAACGACTCCAAACTAGCTGCATTGCGTAGTGCTCGACAAAACGAACCCGATGCAAGTCGTTTTGTCAAAATCCGACCTCGTATGAACAAGTTATCAATTTTCGAAGTTCGCACACATCATAATATAATTTAATTTCAATTTCCCTTAAATTTTTATATCCTATTAACTTTTGGCCGTTGATCATGCTCGATGCCATCCAGGCCGTACCTTCCTTCTCCCCTCCCCACATTCAAAATCGCATGAATCACCAGGGTATACGAACCCATCGGCCGCCGCTCCATCTCAAATTTTCGCACGCCAACCAATCTACTTCAGGTCGATCAACTACCGCCACGTCGAAGGCACGAACGCCACACACCACCGCCCAGAGGCCGGCCCCACTCGGCTGCGCACGTTCGTTGAAAATTGTGCCTGAACCATGCGGCTTTGATTGAGAATTGCCGACGATCTATAGCTCAGAAAATGATCACAACCGTTGAATACCTAGATCTTGTAGTGCTCTACGTTTTTCGTGTTGAAGGTTTTTCGAATTAATGCTTGGATTAGAAGAAATCGAGGGAAGAAGAATGGGAATTTTCGGCCATCAATTTGTTTATGGTGGCTAGGGTTTGGAGATGGAACCCTAATTTTTTTGTTTGCAAATGAATGAATACAAGTCCTTTTATAGAAAATTGCCCAAATTTTCATCCGAATTTTCCGAACTCCAAATCTCGCACGGTGACTGGCATTTGTAGAGTTTACCCCGCGTTCCAGACACAATGGAATAGGTTTCGGAGGCTAATTCGATCATATGTGCGAGTTACAGCAATAAACGTTCAAATTTAAATTAAATCGATTAAACCAAAGTTCTATGCGTTTTGGCTTGCCCCGGACAAACGGTAAATCCGATTGACACGAAATTTGAAACCATACAATAATTTGACATTATGGATCCGATGAAACTGATTTCGTCGAAATCCGAGACTGTTTGAAAAATGACTATTTTCACTAGTCAATTAAATATTAAAATATTCAATTTTCCCAATTTAACTTTTAATTCAATTTTAAAAGTTCACAAACAATGTTCTAACCCCAATATGATTTAATATAACTTTATAAATCATTTTTAATCACAGTAAACCCAACTTCCAATTATTTCTGGAATTTCAAATATTAAATTATCGATTTAATTATCCAATTAAATCCAGATATTCGAAAAATAAATTATTCGACTTATAAATTTTACTTGTTAATATTTAAACCCGAATCCGTTAGTATGGAACATTTTCTTTTCCAAGTCAATTAAATATCTGAATTTCAAATGACAAGAATTCTGGGTCGTTACAGATTTGATGTAAACATGTTATTAGAATATGTTATGAATGATGGATGCTAGTGGTTACAAGTATTTGCTAGTGGATGCTATTGGACGCATATACTTACACTAGGAATTATTATCTCTTAGGGATCGGCCTAACTACTACAATAGAGCATATGCTTATGGATGTGTGTGCATTTGCATTTTTATTCATTTTCATGGTTGCTATAATGGATGTTTATCACATGGTTTTTGCATTTGGATGATGACAGAAGCATGCATATAGAACTATCAACTACCATTAGGAATTTTTGCATTCATTTGTATACATAGCACGGACATGTTTGCATAAAAGGAGGTCAACTGAATCAGTGAATCGTCTAATCATTGGCATTAGTTAGGGACATTACCACTAAAGTAATTGCATAAGTATCATAAATTGCATTAGAAAAATTTAAGGATAATGGATGAATGGATGATGGTTGAGTAGTTGGTTGTAGAACTTAGATGAAATCATTAGTTCATTCTTTTATCCTTAAAGATTTCGGGGATGAAATCCCTTAAGGATGGGAGAATATAACAACCCTAAATTTAACCCATAATGATTAATTCATTAATTAATCAAATGATAAAATAACTTTGTGAAATTATCAGAATTGAGCCATGCGAGTTGCACCATTGTGTCTGTGGTAATTTTCTGATCAATTTCCATATATATAATGTCGGAATTCATATCAATATGAAGAAGTTACGCACGAAACAAGAATCAACGAAAAAATATATATTACATGGGTCAGGTCGACCAGGAGGTCGACCCAACCACACGTCGACCGGCCGGTTGTGCTAGGGGGAGGGAAGGTCGACCTGGCGGTTGGCCTGCCCTACGTGGTGAGAAAACGAACTTTTTTTTCGTTCCAGCAAGTTTTGTACAAGATTTTTTCGATCTTTGGCTCCATCTAGTCCTTCCATGCTTCCATCCGACGGCTCCTATTCAGTCTATGACGTGGTTGTATCCTATTCAATCTCCAAATCCAACGGTCTAAGATCCACTTCTACCCCTATAAATAAGACCCTAGGCCTAACACTTTTTCTCATTCTAAGATTTTCTCCAATTGGGTTCACCTTTTCAAGAAGGACCCTAAACGAAATAATTTTCCAAGGAGGAAATCTTTTTAAATTAAAATATTTAACAACCTTAAGTTGATCCGGAAAGACCTAAAGCGTAGAGCTTAGGATCATAGGTGAGTGATTGTAATTATTAAGATTAGTGATTTAAAATAACAGGGTTTCCAATAGTTGTAGTTTTAGTACAATTTTTGGAATAACCTTTTTAGTAGTTTATTTACAGTTTTTAGAATTATTTTCAATCTATTTCTTTTAGCTATTCTATTATGTTGATTTTATTTTATTTCTGTTAATTATAATGTTTCTATTTATTTATAGTATTTTAATTTATTTACTGTTGTTTATATGTTATTTACATCTTTTTCCTACGCTTTGGATTTTCTTCTACTTCTAGTTTTCTTTTATTTCTCCTTCTTCTTCACGTATGGATTAGAATAGATTAATTGCAAATATGGATTAAAATTGTAAGAATACTGAACTAACGGAAGGTAAGATGTAAATTGTAAAGACTATAATAAAAATGGAATTAAGACTGAAATTGAGCCTAATTATGATATTACTGTTAGAATTTGACTAATTAAAGATAATTGGCCTAGTTATAACTTAGAATTATAACTAAAAAGAGTATAAGATGAAAGAAGCTTATTTTTACACTTAGACCTTGAGTTAAGTAATAAGCATAATTATAACATAGGTTATAATAAGAAAAAATACGCAATGAGGCTTATTTTAAGACTTAGGATAAATTAACTAGCAAAGATAGTAAAGATAATAATAAATGCTTATTTAAACAATTTATCTAAGTTAATAAGCGAAGACGAAAGTGGGACCTGTACCAAAAAGCATTCCCTATTAGACAAAATGCTGGTCTCACATAAGCCTGAAGTGAGATGAGGGCACGCTTATGCTAACAATGGCAGTAATTGGTCAAATAGAAGTCCAAATCACATGGGATTTGGACAAGGGGTGCAACTAGATATTTTTGGATGACATGCCAGTACCATCAGCATTTCCCCAATTTCTATGGACACGGTGATCTCACATTAGCCTGAAGTAGGATGAGGGGAACACTTATGCTGGAACTTGAGGTAATAAGAAGACCCAATAGGTGGAACAACAGGTTACATGAGCATGGTGGCAGTGATGCATGCGGCTTTCATTCGGGTGCTCAGTAATCGTTATGAGTTCCAGGCGCTTAGCATGTGTGCCTTTCGTAGGCATCATTGTCTTCTGTGTAGGGGGCTATATAATGTCTAGTCCATAGTAGATACTTTGCGTGTCATTCGTAGACACCATTTCTATGCAGGGAGTTATATAGCATCTAGTCCACAGTAAAGGCTATGGAGTAGCAGGCTGATCAAATGGTAGAATTAGGATTTCATCCTAATTATAGGATTAGGCATTCAACCTAATTGAAATAGCTAATAAAGACAAGTGCAAACAATTAAAGTTAATTAATTTAGTAACTCGTATTTATTTCCAGCTTATTATTTTTTCTTCATATTCTCTTTGTTTCCTTTATATATAATAGAACTGTTATAAGGTCTATTACTTTTACTTTTCTTAAATATTCTAATAATTACTATCATTCACCAGACTTTTAGTCCGACCCACTCCTCTATTTTCCCATTTCCCCCCATAGGCTAGCAAGAGCAAGGACGATAGATTGCAAACACTTAAAGACTTCTTTGGCTAAGATTTCTTATGTATTTCTCTTATTTATTTTCAGTTTTTAGCTTATTCCATGTGTTGCACTCTGATATTTATGAGACTGAGGTTTTGATTACATGAGACATATATTATTATTTTGAGACATATGATGTATTTGGTTTTATAATTCTATATTATGAAGTTTGACTTTTAGAAAATTATTATTTTAATTATTTCCGTTGTTTTATTTATTTTGTCTTGTGAATCTTAATCTCTGCTAGTTTTAGTTATACTTCTCCACATATTTTAATGTGTTCTTTTGGGTATACTAAGGGGTGTGGGGTTTTTCAGCATGAGATACGCACGGACCTCAAAGTTTAATTTACTAGTTGTTTGTTTGTCGTAGGTAGGCTAATTAATCCTTAGATAAGCCTTTCAGATGCAATAGTAGTATGATAATTAAATCATAAAGTCGTATCTATAGTTCAACAGTCTCTGTAGCTAGAGTTGATCGACCACCAATTACGTTACGAAGGGTTCGCTTTGGAGTTGCAGTATTAAATCACCGCTGGGTCTACCTCCTCCTTATTTAAGAAGTATTAAATTGCTGATGTTTTTGGGTAGTACAAAATTTTGATATATATGCATATATATAGTTATTCCTCGGAGGAGATCAGGAATATCGTAAATGAACACAGAATTTAATGGATTAGTCGTAAATAATATACATAACACCTAAATAGAAATAAATTAGCATAAATTAGTATCGTTGATAAAGTATGTAATTTTCAGTCACCGGAACGTTGCTTTGACCCCCTCTTCATTATAGTCCACATGATTAATTTAGAGAGACATGTTACTACTGCAAGACGGGAACTGCAGATGGCGGAGTCTTCTCTTTCATGCTCGACACTGGCAAGACAATCAGATACCAAAGGAATAATATTGATGCCAAGGTAGTAGCCTTAATCAACATATATATTCTATTATATTTTTCTATTCTACTACGAGTTTATGTACATAGCTATCTGATATACTTATGTTTATTATAATTACAAACCAAAGACCCGTATCCTAATGGATTCGGGTTTCCATTTAGTCGAAATTCGGGTCCATTACGGTATGAGTTGTTATAGCACACAATTGAACATCGCCTTTAATAACATTATTGATGCATAGAGTATTAAATTACATAACAAGATAAACTAAACTATAATAGATCAAAGGAATATTTTAAATTAAATAAATGATTAAATTATCAAAGAAATGATGAAACCCAAGATCATGCAGAAATGTTACGACTCTTGGAATATTTGCCAAACGCTTGTGAAAACATTTTATGATATTAGTTAACAAACCCCAGAACGAATATTCCATGTCTGGTTTAGTTAAACAAAATCTTGAATATACATAATAAAATGATAATTTACTTTAACCGTAACAAGTAAAATATACTTGCAATGAAGCTGGTCTACACATGCTGACATGTACTTCTCCTTCTGGAAATACTTGAAAATTTGTAAGAACCTTTTCCACACTCAAGTTCGAATTTTCAAAATAACTCAGCTCAACAATGCTAGCGAAAATTTGCTCCACCCACTAACAACTCCTATCTACTCGACCACCTCGGTGACCTCCACGACCCATTTGACCTTTGTAACCACCTTCTCCTCTACCCTCCTCGTCTGCTTCAAGTAGCTCTTCCATTCGATGCTAGTATCCAAACGAAACAATCACATTCTTTTCTCCACGATGATCATCGCCACCACTGCTACTATTTTCTCCATGCACTAACCTTTTCGTAATTTTTTTGAAAAATATAGATAATTTAACACATGTAGATTACAAAAACAAGATTTAATTTTTATGCTTTTGCTTCAATTTAGGAGTTTGAGGTGAAATTTTTGATGAAAAGAGGTAGGGTATTTTTGTTTTACTCGTTGAAAAATGAAACGAGGAGGAAGAAGGAAAATGTTGCTGGTTGTGGAGCTAGTTTCGTTGGAATAGGAGGATATATGTATGAATTACACATGTTCAGGTAATGGTCTTAGTGCCATTTTTGGGACGCACCAACACTCAAAAGCAAATTCGAAGGATTAAAGAGATGTTCTTAAGTTTAAAGGTAAACCCGAGATAAAGATATTACCATGAATGTAGGCATAAAATGAGATATCAACTATCTATAAGAGCATCTCCAATGGTTAAAGGTGGAAATATTAAGACCTTAAATATCACCCCTTTAATATTAAGAGTATTTTCCATCAGTCAGATGCCTGACTTTATTTGATTATTTAATGCTCTATTTGTTCTCATGCTGAATTTGAGCATGTTGGAGTTGCTCTAAACATGTTCTTTTTTTGCTGCTTTTATTTTATTTTTTATTCTCCTGCACTTCTCGCTGACCATTGCTTCTTTGTCTCATTTTTTTTAATTCAAGGCATCTCTATAAGTCTAAAAGTGTCGGTGGTTCTGTAACCCAAACCTCACACTTAACAAAATTATTATATGTTGGTTTTCCTGGCAACTTTTCTTGTGGGTGTCTATTAAACTACCATTAGTGTAACGACCCAACTTCCCAACTACCAGGAAGTCGCATCGCTAAGAAGAAAGAAAGGGATAGAAAAGAGAAAAGAAAGAAAAGAAAGAAACAGACAACATCAGAATCTCACAGCGGAACGAATAAATTATATTATATCACATCATACTTTACATAGTATCATATACATCAGAGTTTTACAGCCAATCCAACACAAACTAGACAGTTATAAACATCTGTCTAGCAATTACAATTCAAATATATCAGAGGGAGCAGATACAACTCAACACAGCAGAACTACAATATATATCTACACGTTGAAGCCTCCTGCTCCATTATCTCCTCCAGAACTCGTCAAAGCAATCCTGAATCACTTGACTACTCATAGGTAATATGAGTACCCAAGAGTTTAATAAAACAGAAAATAAACACTCGGGTCAGACAGGGGTCTGGTGTGAGTAAACGGGTTTAAAAGTTGCTTAATTTTTAGAAAATCCTTTGAAAACAAAAGGTATCACGTAAGACTTCCCACACATAAACATGGAAAAGTTTTTACCTTACGCTAACCAAAACATTTGATAGGAAATCCAGTGATATTATAATAGTGTCTAGGGTTTTCAAAATAAAATACAGAAATAGCTGGAATGCTTACATCTCACGTTCCAACATAGTTGGGCACAATCAAAACCGTACAGGCACTTATTGGATTTTGGATTCCATCAATGGCAGGGCTACCGGGGTACCGCCCGTCACAGTACGTGGCCTAGATCACCATACTGAGGATTACTCCCAATCCCCTACAACACAAGGCCGGACACATTCCTTACTGAATAGTTCTGAACAAGACCACCCGGACAGTTGGAGCTCTCAATCGTCCACACAGCCGAATAAAAAGGGACCTCTAGACAGGGGTAAATCTCACTCTCAAGTGGGGGCTACCCACGAAGCCTTGCTGTACCTCCCCTGTTTTAGCCATTCCCGGTTGATGAGGCTTGAGGCTACGATTACCTTTAGAGAACACATCTATCTTAGAATGCTCATCGTCCACCTGACGATGTTCTGAAAGCATTCAATCTATACAAGTTCGTTCCGGGTTCGAACGAAACCGAAGGCATTATCTCGTTACACTCGTATTGGAATCACCCTCAGAGTTAACGACGATAACCCTTGCACTCTGAACCACCATCTCGAATCTATAAGTACTATTCCGTCAAACTCATTACGGAATCACCCACAGAGTTATACTGACGTATAGCCCTTACACCTCGAGTCTTCACTTGCTCCACTTGGATTAACGACCTAACATTTAATTGGAATCGATGTGGTTTTCGGATATCCAAATATGGAAACCCGATCCCGGTCTCATCGAAACCAAACGCCATTTTAATGTCCACGTTATACTTAAGGGTTTTAAATAATTAACTCATTTTATTTTTATCTATTTCACACAGAAAGATAAACTACATATTCTCATCATAACAGATAACCCATAACATTATCACAACAGATAATCATCACAACAGTCAATCATCACAACCAAAATAATCCATCATACTATAACTAAGCATCCATATCCTATAGATACTACTCATCTCATTTCTAAGATCACAACCATCCAAAGGTATATCAATATCATCCATAAGCAATGATATATTATCCATTATTTATAATTAATTTAAAATGAATTAAATTAATTACTTCTATCTTTAATTAATAAATTAAATTAAATATTCACCTATAAATCTTGCTTATAAATCCATTGATTAATCAACCTAGTTAATTAATCATTCATTAAGTATTTGACTTGCTTAAACACCTTTGATTAATCATTCACTAATTACAATAAGTAATTAGTCTTAAATTAATTCCATAAAATTAATTAACCTTAATCATAAGTAATTAACATTTAATTACTTCATTTATTAATTAATTATAATTAATTACATTTATCCTTAATTAATTACATTTAATTAATCACTTAATTAATTAATTATTATTTAATTAAACAATTCTAAATTACATCATTAATTATAATAATTAATGATCTCTAATTAATGTTTAAATTAATTACTCAATTAAAAATTAATTACATTTAGTAATTAATCTAATCATTAATCACCTTGATTAATATTTAAATCCAGTAATTAACTACTCTTAATTACTCATTAATAAATTAATTATCCAATAATTAATTATCTTTATTAATTAATCCTTGATTAATTACAAAAGTAATTATCCAAATTACTTTATTAAAATAAATCACCTTTCCTTAATTACATTCCAGTAATCACCAACCAAAACTTCTCTAAGAAATCCTGCTCCATAATTACATTAAGTAATTATTATCATTAAATTATTAAATTATTACTTAAATTAATTAAACTAAATTAATTAATTTAACAAAGCACATTATCAGAATTAATTACAATAAGTAATTAACCCTTAATTACTTTTATAAAGTAATTAAACTTAAATTACAATTGATTATCTTAAATTAATTAATCTAATTAATTAATCAAAATTAATTACATTAATTAATTATTTATTATCCTTTGATAATTATATTATATAATTAACAACATTTTCATTAATTCCTTACTTAAGAAAAATTACCTTAGATTAATTATTCATTAATCATTTCTAATTATAAATTAATCCAAAACATTAATTAAAATCAATTTAATAAGTAAATTCTTAATTATCTTAATTATTTCCAAATTAATCCATTTACTTATTAATGACTTATTAACTATTCAAATGTATTTAAACAATACACTCCTAAAATTAAAATCAACTTCCATTTTAAAAATTTTAAGATTTTAAAAATGTTTAACCATATAAACATTATTCAATTTAAATAAATTAATAAACCAAAAGGTAAAGAACTACCATTATTATATAAGAAAAGTTTAAAAATCTATATTACTTAATTTTACTAAGAAATCAAACATTTGTAAATAGATAGACTATTTAACTTTCAATTTAAAGTTAAACAATTCATAATTTATTTAAATATTTAAAGGAAAGAATTCTTCTAAATTTAAACCTTATTTGAAATCAAATTCATATTTAAATTCTACTTAAAAACATTTCCTGTCCAATATTTAAAAAAATTCAAACTGTTTTGAATTAAACTCATTTCAAAGTAAAACTAAAATCACATTCAAAACTTGATTTCAAAACTAAATTTTACATCTTGCTTAAAATTTAAAAGTTTCATTTTTAAACTTTGAATTCAAAAGTACTCTTAATCCAAATTCAAACTTACCTCTGAATTTAAATCTTTGTTTTTAAAAATTGAATTCTCTTCGGATTTTAAGAAAAAAAAACAAACTGGTTTAAAATAAAAATCTGGAAAACCTGAAACTTAATTTACCACTGTTTCCAAATTTTAAATTTAAATCATACTTAAATTTAAATCTTACTTAAATTTAAATCCATCATTTTTAAACTTTTGAATTCATAAGCCTACTTGAATTTAATTCAAACCCACACTTGAATTAAGCCTGTTTTAAAAATTGAATTTCTTCAGATTTAAAAAAAAACACAACAGCACAGTTTTACAACCTGCGCTTAACCACCCGAGACCACCATCAACTTACTTCGGGTTAATACTCTACTTACTTCGGGTTACAACACTAACTGCACGGGGTTGACTTCGAGTCACCCAAAACCTGCACTATCCCAAGTTCACCAGAGATAATCAACACCGTGTAACTGCGACCACTGCTCCGGCGACTTCCAGCATCCTTCACCAACCCCTCCAATACACCATCCACCCCTCTACTTGTTAACAATCATCAACAAAACTCTCTGTTGCTTGAAAACAGATTCATGCAAAAACATCCACCCGAAGAGCTTCACCACCACATACCCAAAACCTGTCAATCATCACAACACCCTACTCCGGCCATTTCATGACCTCCAACTCCAGCCAATGCTCCACTTAAACCCCCTCTGCCATACCCCAAAATATGGCAACACTCAGATCACCACAGAGTTCAGGCAGAAATTCAAGTTCCAAAATCCATTTTATGTTTGATGACCTCAAAATCCCAAAATTACTGCACAGACCTAAATTCCTAACTCCTCAGTTGATTTTAAAACTTGATTCATGTTTTAATATCCATGTTTTAAACATGTATTAAAGCTTTAACTTGATTGAATAATTTAAAGATGTTTGGTAATTTTTACTTTGGAAACCATTGTCTGCTGTGACTGTTTTCAGAAGTAACAGGGTTCTTTTTTTTTCCTTTACTTTCTAAAATAAAAATCTTACAAACATGAACAAACACAATATGTTTACTCAATAATTCCTAACTAAGATTCAGTCATAAAGAAGTAGATTTGTATTCACAATCCTAATTAAGAATAGAAGCAGGACTGTTAGAAGATTTGTGTCACCTATATGCATATTCAATAAAATACACAGAGCATACATCATACAACAGTCAAGCATATATATAAACTCATGCACAGATAAATTTTTAAACAACCTATAAAAATTGAGGTTACTCACTAAAAAGAAAAACAGAACAGTTATCAATTGCTACTGTTTTAATTTGCTTATTTAAAAGGCATTTGAATTAAACTTTAGATTATGCAAATCTTGATAGCTTGGTTTAAAAAGAAGAAACTGTTTTTAAAAAAACATAGGTTTACTCACCTTTAAAATTGAAAAAGACAGAGAGCCATCCAGATGAAATTCATCCCTGCAGCCTGAATTCTAATGCAGATTAAATCTGTGCTTGCTCCTAGTTAGAGTTGATTATAACTTGTTGATTGCAGGCTTTGAAATTACATTTGATGATATTAGTCTGCATGCTTCCCATTTCAACTTTGCTTGAATTAATTTTACAGGTTGCAGAAATTTTGTTTGCAGGTTCAACCAATTTGCAAACGTGATTTCTTTTGCAGGTTTAAAGAATTTGCAATTTGGGTTTTCAAATTTAAACATGCATTGAGTTTGCAGATTTTATACAGTTGGAATTTGCAGAGTATAGATTGAGTTTGGGTTGTGGAATTTTGAGTAAAAATGATTTCAGTTTTCATTGATTTGAATTTTGATTCATTATAGAAGATAAAATGTTTTAAGTTTTTATCTAAAATAATAAATTCAAACATTGATTTAGTAATGCCACTTGTTATTTAGATATGAAGATTAATTACAAGTGTCAATTTTAAAAACATGAATGTTAACACATGTATGATTTAGATATAAAATAAATTTCTTTGTTTACAAATGTTTTAATTTAAGATAAAACCATTCTAATTTAAACTTAAGATGTTTTATATATTTATTTACATTTAGTCTTTAAATAATTACAAATGAATTATCTTCACATGTTTAAATGTTTGCTTGAATATTTTTAAAAATTATTTAAAACAAATTTTCAAAAGAGAAACTTTTAAAAAGAAAAGAAAAATGTTGAATTCATTTTATTCCAAAGATTTCAAATCAAAATATTATACTTTAATATAAATAAACTAAATTTATTTCAAAACAATTTAAAGATAAAACAAAATGAACTTTATTATAAAAATACAATTTTTAACTATTATATATTTATAACAAAGTATTCACTCTAATTTCCTTCTAAAAAAAACAAGATAGATTTATAAATTGACTTATGAAAAGTTCCAATACTAATTTCAATTTAATTTAATCAATTCATAAATTCTACACCTATATATATTAAAAATTTGAAAATATCCTTTATTAAATTTAAATTTAAAATTAAAATTAAAACTCCTATTTACAATGTATACACATATATACATTATAAATAAAATATTTTTAAATCAATTTATAAAGAAAATTTCAGGTAAATAGGCACAAGGAAGAAGTTGCAAAAAAATTTAGTCTCAAGGACAACAAGTTTGCTTTTTAGTCTAAAGGACACTTTTTAGTGTAAACTGAAAATGATAGTTACAACTATCATTCTGTGATTTACACTAAAAATGTCCTTCAGCCTAAAAAACAAACTTCTTGTCCCTGAAACTAAATTTTTATCTAACTTTTTCCTTGAGCCTAAAAACCCCAGAAAATTTATTATCTTAAATATCTTAAAACAATAAGATTCTCAAATTCAATTATTATTATAAATTTTCAAAAGAATATCATTTATCAAAATAAATAACATTAAATTTTCAAAAGAAAATTATGTTTGAATTGGATTATTAAATCAATATTTCACATTTTAAAATAATTTATAAATGAAATTATTAAATAAATATTGCCCAAATTTTCGGGACATCACATTCCTCCCCCCTTAAAAGAATCTCATCCCCGAAATTTAAAAGCAAAGGTAATTTAATAATCTCCTTAAAGATTTTATTTAAAACACAAGCATATATCAAACATATGCTAACAATCAAAACAACCAATACAACCAATCAAACAAATCTAATTATCCAGACAAATTCTGGATAAAATTTTATCGAGTTTCCCCAAGTGTGTGTATATATATATATTGGGATACTCGCTCTAGAGAATCCAAACAATCAATACTAAGAAGCTCCAAAACTCCTATACAACTATATCTATAACACTAGACAAGATATCAGAATGCAGACGAGTCTGACTCAACAACCAAAACTCTAGAACTGCTGGTTCCACAGCCAGAGATAAATCATACACGTATTCCCTCAGAGTGAAATTCATCGAATCCCAGTTATCCAAACTGGCAATCCAATCCTGTAGATCAATCACTTAACCTTTGAGAGAAAACAGAAAGATCTAATCCTTTATCCGCAAATCTTTCCTGTCGATCCTGGGCTGCCTTCCACCTTCTAGATCAATCCAATCCACCACACAAACTCTACTACAGATATCAGAAGACTTCAGACAAACTACACTTATTCGGAAAGCAAAACAGATGCCCAAGACATCCAATTCTCCAGATTAAAATGAATTTCCCGTAGAAATCCTCTGATCCAAGATAAAACACAAATTCCCACTGAATCGGGTGTTGCTTCTATTCTGGAATAGCTGCCACCATGCTTCCACTACGCAACTCTGATTTGAGAATGCTGTTGATGAACACAGGTATAGACTTGATCAACTTATCTCGAAAACATTGTTCATCAAATTTCATAAAATCTCCAAAAACCAAGTCGAAACAGAACTCAATCTCCTGATGCGGATGCAAAACTTAACTCCTTCGTAGACATCAAGAAAATATTAAACCACTTCGATAACTCAAACATCTTCTAGAGATGCTTCAATCTAAACAAAGGTTACTCAGAAAGCTTCCGGATCATCGCAAGTCACTTTTGCGATTCTATTCAGTTCAGATTCCAAGAAATCGTTCTTCCTTCAACAAACAGAATAGCCAAAGCCTTCAAAAAAAGAAACTAGTGGTCCACCTCTTAACCACTAACATCACTCCCAACTGAGCTTCCAGAAGAAATGGACAAGCTTCATCATATGCCCGGCCTACTGACAAAAGAATCACAGAGACTTCAGAACCATCAAAGAAACAGGCCACTCACTGCTGCTACTACTACCAAAAACTTCCTTACCCAAAAGCTCATCGAACCTCAAAGCTACACCAGCCATTTCCACAAAAGAGCCTTCAGAAGACAGATATCCCTCAGGAAACTCGCTCCCAAACCAAGCACAAAACTCTCTGTCAGACTGAGTCTCAAACTCAAATACAGACAGAACTCCTTTCTAAGGTTGCCAAAATACCATTGCTGTCTTCAGTACTCCAAACTGATCCAAACTCAAGAAAATCCACTCACACGGGTGAATTCAAGCTTAAAATCCAAAAATACACTCCGAATCTTGAAAAGATTCTCCTTCAGAGATCAAAAAAAATCCTTCACACCAAACTGCCAAACTACTCAAGATGCCCAATACTGCCCTAGCAGAACGCTTCCCAGCTCAAACACTCGGACTCCCACCATTGGTAGTTGTGTTACACACACCACTACCCCATCTACCTTTATTACTTATATTAGAAAACCTGAACAGGTAACCCAACAGATAGGTAGAATTAAATATATTTATATTTAAAATTACAAGCACGCTCTCTCAAGAAAGACACCACTACAGAGCCTAGGTATTCACTCAACCTAAAGCTCTGATACCACATTTTAAAATAAATTATAAATGAAATTATTAAATAAATATTGCCCAAATTTTCGGGACATCACAATTAGACTATTAATATATATTTTTTACTTGTAATTGAGATGTAATATATGAACTTTATGCAAATGTAGAGTAGATTTTTTAGTGGATTATTTTTCGCATGATGAAATAGTTGGATATATAGGAGGAAATATGTAATATTTTTGCTGCAATCCAAAGGTTTAGTTGAAGATTCTAGGCTAGTGAAAAATGCTGATGTTATATTTATTGGGAAAGCTCTTGGCCGGTCTACCAATCACGTTGAGTAAGCTTTTTACGTTGAGGAAATGAATTATAAAACTATAAAGCAATAAGAATTCCAAGCTACATGTTAATGATAGGGGCAATTGAAAACATTATCTAGGCTGTTCTTTTTCACATATGCAGAATTATACATGAAATTTGTTTATTACCGCTAATATTTTTTGTAGAGATGTCTACTTTGTTAGTATATGTTATCCCACTTTTTGGCAAAGCCGCGATACCAAAAGATCGATTGAAAAACGGAGAATAGTTCGTCTCAGAGGTTGGTCATATTTCGTTTCGCTATGGATATCGCTGAATTTTGTCCGAGTCCAGATTGAGCTTCAATTGATAGGTCACGACAAGAAAGACCGTAGAAGTTAGCATCTCAAATTTCAAGTCAATCCGAGCTCATATGCTCGAGTTATGATCGATTCAATTTGGAGGGAAAGACCTAAGTTTCGAACCGATGGCTGATCAATGGTTCGAACCGATTACCTTCGAATCCATCGACTTCGAACCCATCAACGCGCCTCGGGTTCGACTCCATCACCTTTGAATCCATCGAGCATCAGTTGTTCGAACCCATTGACAGAGCCTCATTCGAACCCATCCATAAGGCCATGTTCGAATCCATCCATGAAGCCTCATTCGAACCCATCCATGAAGCCTCTTTCGAATCCATCACTGGAGCCCTGTTCGAATCCATCTAAGAAGCTTCGTTCGAATCCACTAGGTCAACTGGCCAAGGTGACGTGTCTTTCATCGGTTCGAATGCGCCGAAATATATGGAGTCGAAGCATTCAACTCGGAGCAGAACCCGGATCGAGGCGAAGTGTGCGCTCCACGTCAACATGAAGACACGTGCCACCATGGTTTCGAAACCATCGATTCGAATGCATGGTTTCGAACCAAACAGCCACGCAGTGAAACCCATTTCGAATCCATCATATCTCCCAATCTACTGATCCAAATGCCATGAAATTTTCACAGAAGCTTGAATACATGTTGAAGAATGCCCACACCAAATTTCACCTCGATTGTATGATTTTATGATCGATTCGAATGGAGTTCGAATCGATGTCAAAGTGGGCCCATATTTCCTGAGGCCAGGCACGTGGGCCCCTTCACGTGCCAGAAGTGGTCTCCCGAGTTTTCAGCGAAATATCGGCAGCTTACGCCTATAAATAGAGCTCCTGAGCCAACAGAAAAGGGAGCTTTCGACTCTCAAGCGCCCAGACTCTGCCAGATCGAGATCTCCATCATCCTACATCATAATTTTACTGTTGATTTCGAATTTCCAGTTATAACTTGCTGTTGATCGCTGAAACAACTTGTAATCATTGAAAGAGAATCAATAAAACATCAAAATACTTCACAGTGGACGTAGGCAACACGCCGAACCACTATAAATCGCTTGTCTACGCATTTATTTTACTGCTGATTAGAGTTTTTGTTAGATAATATCTGTTTTGAATTTACATTCTTCGTTATTATCTCTTCAATGACTCCCGAAGAGTGTTGTGCCCAATTTTGACACAAACACTTTGGTGCTTTCACTGAGAGAACCCAGATTTTCTCCTGCTCGTTGGATCTGTCATCGATACCGGATTGAATAAATCTAAGAGAGAGATCCAGATCATTGAATTCAACTTCCTTCCCTTCTATTCAGATTTGCATAAAGTCTAGGAAAGGAATTTAACTATCAAGATGGTTAGCACAAGAACCACCTTAAACGCTGTCAATCATGAAGAACAGGATAGACAAAATCCTGTGCCCCCACCTCCATCTAATCAGGATGCTACTGGGCACTCTGAACCGTCCGGTCCGGTTACTCGACAAGAGTTGCAGTTGTTACTCCAAGAGCTGACCCAGAGTCGGCAACAGCTAGAAGAACAGCTACGCGCTAATGCTGAGTTAATCAACAAGCTGGATCGCCAGAAACGAAAGAGATCCATGAGAGACCATGCTTCTTGCTCGTCCAGCGAAAGTTCTTCATCCTCTGATTATCATAACCGGCCTCCACGACCCCGGCTAGATGGGAGTCGTATGCCACCCGTTGGAAATCAACCAACATTGACCGTTGGACAACTTAGAGTTGGTCCGTCAGCCAGTTTCCAAACCGGACCCTCCTCCCGAGGAGGTGCCGTTCCTCACCACACCGCAGAATACCGCACCACTAACGTTGCGACTGATCCAGGGGTCGACGCCCAAGATCAGTCGGACCTGGACCGTCGTCATAGCGGGCATACTCCTGAACCGTACGTCCCAGAGGACTATGAGCCGAGAAGGCAAGACTTGGACCGTCGACGATATCCGGTTTAAACTCAAAGTATGGAACATGATCATACTCCAGCGCAAATGCCGGATCATTCAACTATGATACGTCAGATGATCCGTGAGAGTCAGGGATTCACGAATGACGATTGGGGAGTTTCCCGAAGTCACACTCCCTTTACGGACGATATTCTTATTGCTGAACCCCCGCGACGATTCCGAATGCCCACTTTACCCATGTACGAGGAAACTCCGACCCTAACCAACATATCCTAAAATATGAATGGTCGATGACTGCTGCCAGGGCTGACGATGCAGTGAAATGTCGTAGTTTCCCCATATCCTTGGGGGGCATCGCTACCATGTGGTTCACTCGGTTGCCACCTCGATCCATCTCTTCCTTCAATCAGTTAGCCACAAAATTTGTCGAGCAATTTCGCATGCACATCGCAAGGCCAAAAGATGTCAACACTCTATCTAGTGTCACGCAAGCTCCTGGAGAGACGCTCAGACACTACTTAGAGAGATTCCATACTGCATGTGTGGAGATTAGTAATCCAAATGACAACTCCATCCTTATGGCGTTGACTAAGGCGATCGACCCCGATTCTGAATTTGGCAATTGGCTAGCTGGGAAACCACCTGCGTCATTGGACCGTTTCCATGCCAAAGCAGCTCAATTCCTGAGACGGGAAGATGCGAAACAGTCTAGGAAACAAACTGACGCAGGATCAAATGCGGAAGAGATCAAAAGCAATGTTGCAATAAAACAGTCCGGTGAGAACTCCAGAAAAGTCCAGTTGAACATTAAAAATAAACAAGCTCGGCGAAGAGAAAGCGTGAATCAAATTAAAAAACAAGATCAAAATCGTGGCCCGCAGCGCAAGAATCCAATGTTCGACAGTTACACTCCTCTAAATACATCACTATAGGACTTGTACTTACAAACCTGTGATACAATTCAATATCAAAAACCTGCACCAAGACCGTCGTCAGAAAGACAATCCAGATGGGAAAGTTTTGTAGGTTCCATGAAAGCTACGGGCACAATACGAACGAATGTCATCACTTACAGGATCTTGTTGAAAAACTGATCAAAGAAAGGAAGCTGGAACAGTTTGTGCGAACACCGCAGCCCAGAGAAGCGGGCCCATCAAATCCAAACAATGGACCCAATCGGTCGAGACAGGAGGATTCGACATGTCCTCGTGGAAGATTGGTGATAAACGCCATCAGTGGCAAACCTACTTACTCAGGAGCCTGGAACGACGAAGATCCTCGTCACTGTCACACATGACAGGCTCCTTCAATCTATGAATACTTTGCAGTTTCCTTTGCATTCTAGAATTTGAATTTGTAATAAGGCACTGACTTTGCCATATTTTCTTATTTCAGCAATAAGTACTATCTCTTCAAGCTAGAGCTGTGATTCACCGAATACAACGTTCAACAATCACGACACACGAAGAGCTAAGTTCCATCAAACGATGAAATTTATTCAAATAGCGAGTGACTGCGATACGACCGACCACTCACTAAGTGAAACCCCAGCTCGGGGGCAAGCCGACACACCAAAGGCTGAACTTGACCAACACACGACAGTCCTACCAATAATTTGTTCCCACAGCGTGAACGGACTCCAACTTCCCAGAGTGTGAATTGGAGTATAAACATTCAACAATTCGTTCCCACAGCGTGAACAGACTCCAACTTCCCAGAGTGTCAATTGGAGTATAAACATTCAACAATTCGTTCCCACAGCGTGAACGGACTCCAACTTCCCAGAGCGTGAATTGGAGTATAAACATTCAACAATTCGTTCCCAGAGTGCGAACGGACTCCAACTTCCCAGAGCGTGAATTGGAGTATAAACATTCAACAATTCGTTCCCAGAGTACGAACGAACTCCAACTTCCCAGAGTGTGAATTGGAGTATAAACATTCAACAATTCGTTCCCACAGCGTGAACGGACTCCAACTTCCCAGAGTGTGAATTGGAGTATAAACATTCAACAATTCGTTCCCACAGCGTGAACGGACTCCAACTTCCCAGAGTGTGAATTGGAGTGTAAACATTCAACAATTCGTTCCCACAGCGTGAACGGACTCCAACTTCCCAGAGCGTGAATTGGAGTATAAACATTCAACAAATCGTTCCCAGAGTGCGAACGGACTCCAACTTCCCAGAGTGCGAATTGAAGTATAAACATCAAATCCATCGTTCCCAGAGTGTGAACGAATTCCTAAAAAGCCCAAATAGGTGTGACTGACCATCCAGCGACTAACTCCAGATTCCCGAAGCGCGAGTTGGAGTACAAACATCAATTCCAGGTTCCCGAAGTGAGAACCCAAACATACATGTTTTCTCCAAGTTCCCGGAGTGTGGATTGGAGCACAAATACCAAGTCAAAGTTCCCGTAGTGCGAACTGAAATGTTAATACTAACTTCGAGTTCGCAGAGTGTGAGTTGGAATGTGAACATCAATTCCAAGTTCCCGGAGCGCGAACCGTGTTACAAACATCGATAACTCTCGAGTTCCCGGAGTGCGAACCGGATTATCGATCTCAAATTATCTTAAGTCCCCAGAATGTGGACATGTGCTTAAAGTTTGCAATAAACGCACTCAACCACCAAAACGCAAATGTTATTCCCTGAGACTAGGGGGCAAAAAAGCTAAGTGTTAATCGCTAACCAAAGTGATACAATGTCTGAAGTCGCCCAGTTAATATACTGGACTTTCCGAATGAATATCTGGGATCCAGTAGCTCGGAATCGGGACAATGAGAAAGCAGCCTGACTTCAACAGCGTGAAGTACAGGCAAGGGAACACGCTTTGGAACAAGAACAAAGGGAGATTACTCGGGTAGTTATGAAAACGAACCGCATACCATTCCAAAAGAATGGAGCGAAGGTGCACCAACTTATTGACCGGGAAGTCCCCTGGCAGTTCCCGCTCCCTGGGAGGTACCAAATAAATGACTACTGGAATTAGGGTTTTGGGCATAAAGATTCCACTGACCCGTAAGAAGTGGTTCCAACCCGGGTAATACGTCTAAGAAATTATAATGAATCGCAATCACAATTGAAACGATCGAAAAAGAGAGATGAGTTAATATATGTTCTATTCCGGGATCAGTGATTGGATCATGCAAAATAGAAATACTTTTTCTTGGGTAAAGCAACAGATGACTCAATTAACAACCCCTTAGAGGAAGGGCTAGCAAGGGGGGCAACGAGTAGGGGAAATGGAAGTTTGTATTAGCGCCGTCGAGTCAAATTGATCGTGTCATGTGCAACGTCCATCAATGATGGTTCATTAATGTCTATTGATTTAGACTCCTTCCCTTATACGAAAAAGATCGAGAGGTGCCGCACGCTCGAAGACCCTGAGAGGGGCCCGAACCAAACCAAGAACGGAAACAGATTCGACTCACTCTCGTATGAAGAACCTTACCTTAGAATTCTAGCTCTTCCAGAGTGGTATCTCACTGATGGCTCGGGCCCCCCCGGAAGGAGGTCTTCTTCGCCTTCCACCTAAGCTGCGTAGGAAAGGCCCAAAGCCAATAATCGAGTGACATTACTTCTTCGGTCCGAACCAAGGAATCCGTTAGATATGATGCAAAATGGATCTTTTTCTATCGTTGATCAGAGATTTTTCTATGAAAAATACGAATCGGAGTTTGAAGTTTAATTTGATTCAATGACCAGAGTTAGACGAGGATATATAGCTCGGAAAAACGAATTCTACTTGACGATAAAAACACCGCAAGTGCACCGGACTGAAAACAAAACACTACAAACACTTAAGCACAAAAAGAAATGAGAATTGAAACAAAGAAACTGAATTTTATTTCAATCGACCAGAGACAAGGAATTACATGAAGATGAGTTCTTCCAAAAAAAAATTCCTACTTGCAGGGGACGAACCTGTATCTATACACGGCCTACTAACAAAAAACGAAAAAAAGTTCCTATCTGCCAAAAAATCTGCTTGGGAGGCCGATTTATTCCTTCTTTCTTGGCTTCCTAATCAGCGGTTCGTCATCAGAATCGCTAGGAATGAAAATCCTTCGTTTGGACGGCCTCCTCTCCGGTGGCCGCTCCTCGGTCGGGGGCATAATGTCCACGTCCTCCTCAGAACTCGAACTTAAATGAAGGCTTCCTGCCGGAGGAGTTGAAGGGACTGGACCCGCAATGGAAGGAGGGATAATACCACTTGATGATACTACCCTTACAGGTGCTGAACTCTGCGCCGCCGTGCTGCCACCAACACTACCACTTTGCCCCGCAGCCTCTATTTCAGTATTGATCTCGGCCAGGATTTCCTCATCGCGAGTCGCTTGGGCATGGCTGGGGGCATCTGCAGTCTGCGTTAAAGAGCTAGAGGTTGGCGGGAGGTCACTAACGATGAACGGCAGGTCTGTGGAGAAGCCACCCTGCTCATCGAGCAGCTCGCTCACCATTTGTTCATCAAGAGATAATCCGCTCCCCTGCGCCGCCTCAGTTGATACTGCTGTTACGACAGTAGTCTCGGTGGTGATGGCCTTATCCCCTTTGCTTGATTCTTGGGACGCGGTAATCGGAGCAACTCCAGTCACTAAGCAAAGATAAGAAGAAGTTATTAATAACTGCTTCAGAACAAACTCTCTATTTGAAAAACACTTGAGATAAGTTCGGAATACCTTCCCCAGTTTGGCTTGCGGACGATTGAGCGGCCTCGGAAGTATGCTCATGAATAGGAGATAACCGCGGCTGTTCCGGGTCGTAAGCAGGGACGGATCGCGAACCAACGACAGATGCTGGCTCTAACGGAGGTGGAGCGGTGATTTCAGTAACACTGGCGTGATGCTCAACACCTGATCCCTCTCCAACCTCCAGAGATTGGCCGCCAACCATCTCTTTCTCATGAGCGATAATAGCATCATGAAGGACCTTCTTCTCATCATCTGTCAGCAGTCGGTTTTCAAGTTCGAATCAGTCGACCAATTCACCTGGACGTGCTTCCTCTTCTTCCTCGACCAATCGACCCCAAGCGCTGCGGAGGTGTATCGGGTAATCTTGGAGCCAGGCCAAATTTCGGTGTCTCAACACGTTGGCATTGTAAGTGATAAGCAAATCTTCAATATCGGCCTCCAGCCTGGCCTTCGCTTGATGAACTTTCTCCTCAACCTCCGTCTCAACCGCCTGGACCTTGGCTACTGCTGCATCCCGTTCAGTCCGGATAATCACGGCCTGTTCACACGCCTCCTGGGCTGCATTATTCGCATCATCCCTATCCTTGGCGATCTCGGCGAATTTGGACTTAAGCTCGTTTAACTCCTTCAGGGTTGCGTCCCTCTCAGCAGTGACTAGGGTGTTTCGATGGCCCATGTCCTCTACCGTGGCATAGTGCTCACGTTTCATCCTATCCATCGTTGCTTGGGCTTCGTCGGCCTTTGTGATAGCCTCCATTTCAGATTTCCGAGAAGATTCAGCTTCAGTGTTTAACACATCAATAATACGGCTCTGTTGAGCTAACTCAGTCTGCAATTTCTCGATGGTGGCCCCACGCTCAAAGGCCAATGACGACGCTTTCTCGGTTGCCTTATACCATGCCCTGTATTGGGCATAAAAGTCGTGCACATAATCGTGCGCCGTCTGCTCGGCCTCAGGCGGGATTATTTTCAAGTGAAGATGAAAAATGTAGTTATCAAAGCAAATATTTAGAAAGTCCTTCTTCAGTTGAGCAAGCCTGATTGCTCCTTCCCTCGAAATTTCAGTAGGAGTTTGTTCCGCGACTATTGGAGGCATTGCCTCGGATCTGGGATGGCGAGATTCATGCTTAGAAGATTGAGAGACCGACTGGTAGTACGAGGAATCAGAAGGACGAGAAACATGGACATGAGGTTGTATAGGAACTCTTGGAGGAGGAGTGTGCGATCGGGACCGATGTCTGTAATCCCTATCTCTCTGTTCTTGGCTGGAATACCCGGAGTACCTGCGATCGTGATCCCTATCTTTTTTCTCCGTTGTGACTCGTAATATGAGGAAGATCTGCGAGCATGTCGTAGGCTCCCCAACATCGAACCGCGTCCAGTCATAATGTCTGCAAAGCGAAATGAGAATAAAGTTAGTGGTTTCTCAAAACCAATGACCTAGGACTCAGGACTATGTAATGTCGTGAAATGTGTGTGAATATATATTCCCCCGACCAACCAGAAGTGTCGGCTGAGCTAGTAATAAAAGGCTCGCTCAATTCTAGAGTACGATGGAACTCCTCCAACCCGGCATCATGTTGAAAAGACACATCATCCGGGATTGGAAGATCGGTAAGCCCTTCGTAAAGACTTTCGGTCCGCGGAGGAGACATCTCAGAAATTCTAACTCCGGGAGAGGATCGTGCCGTAACAACCGATTTCCATCTCCCCTTCTTAGTTGGCGCGACGACGGTTGCCTTGCCTTTTCTTTTCTCTTCAACATTCTGAACCACGTCTGTAGGCTCCAACAACGGCTCGTCGTCAGTATGAGTTCTTTCAGAATCAGCCTCCTCGGCTATGATAACTTTGGGCTTCTTGTGTTTGACTCGTTTTTTAGAGACAATCCTTAGTGCCCCGTCAAACAGTATGCTCTGCCCTCGTTCAATCAACCCGTAAGTCCGAAGATTCCTATCCGTCAAGAGCGACTCGATATCCTTATCTTCACTCGGGACTTCTCGAAGTACTCGCACCATCTCCTTAAAGTGCTCGCCCTTAGGTCGCTGAATCGTCGCAGTAAAAAAGAGAAAGAACATAAGTTTCGCTTTGACCACAATTGCCTTAGTAATTACTTGATAACTCAGCTACACTCACGTCTGAATAACCATCGCCGGGCAAACCCCGGAGGACACCTGACATAGAACCATTCCGTCCTATAGTAACTCAACCTGGTCCAGGACCCAGTGACCACTTGGCAGTTCCTCACCGCTTCCAGAAATGTGAAGGAAGGATAATCACCTCGAGTTTTGAAATTAAATAGATATCTGATCTCGGTCGGGATCGGTGGTCTATGAAGGTACTCCATGAAGACGATGAATAAACTATTCACGGAGGCATACCCGTTCGGGTGTAGTTGAGATGGAGCGATCCTCAAAAAAGACAACACCTCCCTTGTGTACTCGTTGAACGGAGGAAGCGTCCCAGCCGCGCACGCGTGGCGATTAAATGCTGTATATCCCTCCGGCGGGTTGTGTGGTCTATCATTCAGCCCCGGCAATAAGACGTCATCCAGTGACAGGGCGTGCCTCAAGCATATTCTCCCCAACATATCTTCAGAAATATTGGATTGAACGGAATCCGACGGATTGGCAATGAAAGACGCATTGGGAAGTTCGTCCGGGGCCGGACCAATGATCTCAGGTTCGATATCTGGAATCTCTAGTCTCGGAGCAGCTGTACTTTGAACTTCCTTCTGTTGCGAACTTGAAGGTTCCATAACTAGCTAACTCATAAGAAACCATCGTTAGATGACAAAGGACCCGTGCGTTCCCCAGTGTAAAGTGTATGAATGTATGTTGTGCAGTGCCATGCATTACTTGAATAAATATCGCAGAGTTAAAGGAATTATACAAACGACAAAGCTAATTTCCCCAATTATAATGACCGTCATCGCTGACCGTCATCACTAAACCGTTTGTATGATGGAATTTGATTTGGATAGAAGTTGTTATGGTTCCATCGACGAGCTTCGAAAGGTGGTCAAGTATGCGGTGTGATTATCAAGTCCAAATATGCAAGGATGAAGCTCGCCGGAATTATGCTTAGAAAATGTCAAACTTTGGTATCCATCATAGAGGGTTCGAACCGATCACAAGGGCCTCGTTCGAAACCAACCTAACATCACTTCGAATCGATGACTGGAAGGCGCGCTTCGAAACGATGATCAGGTGTCGAGTTCGAATCGATCAAAAATGGATGACTTCGAGTCGATCCTTGTTTGGCTAGTTCGTACCAATCAGAAACCCCCAACTTAACATCGATATCGTTCGAATTGATCCTCTTCATAATCGATATAAAGTTGAGAACTTCGAACCGATAACCTTTGGATTCGAATCCATCGATTCGAATGGACCCATCGAATCCATCAATCGGTGCGAACTGCGTCACCCCCATAAGGTCATCCAAGAGATCGATACGAAATCCAAGAAAAATGATGCCGCCATTATCGATTCGAACAAGAGTCCCCAAATGGTTTCGAAGCTCCCCCAGACCAGATCCGGCTTTACCAATCACCAGAGTGGCCAATCGATGAAGAAGACGCGGTTTCGAAGTAACTTTGCCGTTTGGATTCGAAGCTAGTTACCTAATTTGAGTGATGGGTTCAAGGAATTAAATGCTTGGATCTTGAATGTCTCGAATACGAAAACACAGTGCCTTCTTCTCTGAAGTTTCGAAACGATGTAATACACAGTAAAAGCAAGGCGAGAGTAAAAAGTAAAAAATGAAAAAAGTAAAACCCTCTGCTATTTATATGAAGCCTGGGATGTGACCGGGCCGCTTCGTATCCCAGTTAACCCAACCGGTCACAACCGGTCAAATACCTGATCGATTCGAAGTCAGCCTTCGAATCCATCTGCCTAAGGCCCTATCGATTCAAAGTTCACCTCATATTTCACCGGTACGAAGCACATAGCAGAGTGACGAGCTGCATCGATGCGAAACAAACGGTGGGCGCATCGATTCGAAGCCCTTGTTCACATCAACGACTTCGTATCCAACCATAACCTATCGATACGAACTACTATGTCGTATCCATCCTTTCAGATCGGTTCGAATGTCAATTTCGTACCCATCATAGCATAAGCGTACTGCATCCATACGAGCGCATGTTTCGAATCCATCGATGCTCAAATGCATCGGTTCGAAATCTTACACTCGCGCAATACAAATCCAATTCCTTCAACTTTCAATATCGGTTCAGGAGAGGATCGATACGAAGGGACTTTTCAAAACAACCATCAAGCGTTGTCTCAATTCAAATTTCAAAATCGGTTCAGGAGAGAATCGATACGAAATTCAATAACAAACAAAACTAACAACGACTTGTAGACGCACGACGTTAACAAAGATCAAACTAGCATATGTGCATATATATCGAACTAACATTCGATTTTAAGCATTTGCAGGGATCAACACTTATCTTGTTACAAATGCAACAGCCAACGGCTAAGCACTATTATACAGCAATCAATCATATCAACGCAAGGTTGCAGCAACACTGAGTACGAGTCTCAACAAAAAGAGAGCAATGATTGTTCGGAGAGAAGTTGTAGCTATTCAAAGCACGTCATGTTCCCACAAGACGTACTTTGGGGGGCAAAATGGTATCCCACTTTTCGGCAAAGCCGCGATACCAAAAGATCGATCGAAAAATGGAGAATAGTTCGTCTCAGAGGTTGGTCATATTTCGTTTCGCTATGGATATCGCTGAATTTTGTCCGAGTCCAGATTGAGCTACAATTGATAGGACATGACAAGAAAGACCGTAGAAGTTAGCATCTCAAATTTCAATTCAATCCGAGTTCATATGCTCGAGTTATGATCGATTCAATTTGGAAGGGAAGACCTAAGTTTCGAACCGATGGCTGATCAATGGTTCAAACCGATTACCTTCGAATCCATCGACTTCGAACCCATCAACGCGCCTCGGGTTCGACTCCATCACCTTTGAATCCATCGAGCATCAGTTGTTCGAACCCATTGACGGAGCCTCATTCGAACCCATCCATAAGGCCATGTTCGAATCCATCCATGAAGCCTCATTCGAACCCATCCATGAAGCCTCTTTCGAATCCATCACTGGAGCCCTGTTCGAATCCATCTAAGAAGCTTCGTTCGAATCCACTGGGTCAACTGGCCAAGGTGACGTGTCTTTCATCGGTTCGAATGCGCCGAAATATATGGAGTCGAAGCATTCAACTCAGAGCAAAACCCGGATCGAGGCGAAGTGTGCGCTCCACGTCAACACGAAGACACGTGCCACCATGGTTTCGAATGCATGTTTTCGAACCAAACAGCCACGCAATGAACCCCATTTCGAATCCATCATATCTCCCAATCTACTGATCCAAATGCCACGAAATTTTCACAGAAGCTTGAATACATGTTGAAGAATGCCCATACCAAATTTCATCTCGATCGGATGATTTTATGATCGATTCGAATGGAGTTCGAATCGATGTCAAAGTGGGCCCATATTTCCTGAGGCCAGGCGCGTGGGCCCCCTCACGTGCCAGAAGTGGTCTCCCGAGTTTTCAGCGAAATATCGGCAGCCTACGCCTATAAATAGAGCTCCTGAGCCAACAGAAAAGGGAGCTTTCGACTCTCAAGCGCCCAGACTCTGCCAGATCGAGGTCTCCATCATCCTACATCATAATTTTACTATTGATTTCGAATTTCCAGTTGCAACTTGCTGTTGATCACTGAAACAACTTGTAATCATTGAAAGAGAATCAATAAAACATCAATATACTTCACAGTGGACGTAGGCAACACGCCGAACCACTATAAATCGCTTGTCTACGCATTTATTTTACTGCTGATTGGAGTTTTTGTTAGATAATATCTGTTTTGAATTTACATTCTTTTTTATTATCTCTTCAACGACTCCCGAAGAGTGTTGTGCCCAATTTTGACACAAATATATATATAACAAAAGTAGAAGAGCCGTTGCAGCATAGTATATCATTTTTAGGAGCATCTGAGAAAAAATAGCTTAGACGTGAAACCGCAGTTCTCTTGTTAATACTCAATATCTAACTTCACATAGATAGGGTCATCACATGTAATATTGTTTTGGGAAAGTGAGTTACGTTCATGAGGCTATCGTTGTCGATGGTTATTTGCATCTTTTGTACCTCGGTCTAAATCTGTAGCGTATTTTTGGCTGAGTCGTGGATTATTTCGCTCTCTTTAAAACGTTTTGCCGCTATGCTAGAATTTGCAAGTAACTCTGATGCAGCGCCACAACCAGGATAAAACGTTCCTATACATTAGTATTAACAGTCTATTGCACAAAGATCGCCGATTAAATAGCACGTAAAAAATATTGCTCAGATTGAAAGTTATGTTTTAAGGCAGAAGAAGGGAACACGGTTTTGAAATTGATAATATTTTTGTGTCAATTGCTTGGTTTATATAGAGAGTAAAAACGGGACTGAGTCATAAGAAATATCGGATCTGATTTTACTGGGTATTATTACCAAATCAAAGTTGGTTTAAAAATATACTACCAAAAATAAAAAGTTCAACACCATATTATCCAAGCCTAGGTCAGGTAGAGTTGGTCGGTCGGCGCGCGTGTGTGATGGTAAGCATTAACATATAAGAAAATACTAGGTGCCCAAAAGACCCATCCTTTCTCTTGCGAATCATATATTTAAATAGGAATACTTTATAGTTCCCCATAATGTGGGACTATTCAATCATAAGGGTATTATATACTCTTTGAAATTTTTTTAATAATTCAGTTTTAAAACCAAATTTTCCTACAATCCCTTACTTGAATTATTTTAAAATATCTTTCTCGAGCAATTTCTGATTTTATAAGATTGCACATAAATAAAAGTATCTTTCGATTTGAACCTTTGCATAGTGAGTAAGATCCAGATTATACTAAAGCGACTCGTAGTTTTGAACACCATCTCTGACATCAAACCACACACAACGCTTCTAGGGTGTAGTCTATAGCCCGTGCTTTAAAGGTCATGCACATCTATCCCAGTTTAGCGGACACTCTAAGAATTTTATTCAAAATTCCATAGGTAATGGTCACATTTCCACATTCACATAGTTGAAACTATCAAGAGCACTCCTATAGCTAGGTACCCCACTCCACATAAAATATAGATTTCATCAAGAGTTAAAATCATCCTCCCAACGCTTCAGGATTACATCCTTCTATCTAATGAAACTAGCATGTTCAATCAATGTCACTTAATAACTTGTTATTATATACCCATTGAACCTAGTTCTTGAGATCTCTAGTCATTAGGTTAGGTTACTATTATGAGTGACTACTCATTCTCTAAGTTCACATTTTATGGGAAATAGTCACATTCTTTTAGATGTAGATAGGACTTTCTCTCCGGCTATTCCTTTCATCAAAGGATTCGCCAGAATCTCATCAATGGGTACATGATCCACTCTAACATATGCTAAAGAGATATACTCTCTTACAATACTGTGCTTACGACAAATTTGTCATCACCTACAGTTGTAATAACGGTTCTCAACTTTTTCAATAGCTGTGGTACTATCGAATGGATTAACACAATTAGTATCAATTTTTTCCGTAAGGGGATCTCAACTAGCAGATTTCTTAAGTAATCCACTTCTTCACTAGCAGGAGCTAGTGCTATCATTTCTTACTCCATAGTGAATTGAGCCAAAATCGTATGTTTCTTAGATTTCCAAAAAACAGCTCCTCCTGTAATACTAAAAATATATCTACTGGTGGCTTTGGAATCATCTAATAACGTATTCCAATCTACATCGCTATATCCTTCAAAGATAGCGGGAAGCTTCTGATAGTGTAATCCATGGTTCATAGTTCTTTTAAGGTATCTCATGAACTTTTCAATAGCATGCCAATGATCTATACAAGGTCTGCTAGTAAACGTGCACAATAATCTCATGACATATGCAATGTCGGGTCTAGTACAATTAGTGCATACCAAAGGATTCCAATGAAGCTCGCATATTCAGAATGTCTTACACCTTCACAGTGTTCTTTATTGGTTTTACACTTAGATCGCATGGTGTACTAGTAGGTTTACATTCAAAATAATTATACTTCTTTAACATCTTATCAATATAACGAAATTGATCCAAAGAAATTTCTTTTCTAGACTAAGTAATCTTAATATCAAGAATTACACTCACTTAACCAAATCTTTCATATCAAAATTGGCACATAATATGGACTTAACTAATAGAAATGCGGATTACGGATCTTAAGACTAGGATAAACACTAGAGGGGGGGTGAATAGTGTTTTAAGTAATTACTAAATCTTTTAGAGTTTTTGTTAATTTAAACACAAATGTATGCAATATTCGGATATAGATATGATCACAGAAACAAACATAGATGTAGAAATAAAGTAAAAGAAGTAAAGGAATGTACACACCGGATTTTATACTGGTTCGGAGTTACCGTACATCCAGTCCCGCATACAAGTATAGATTTCCTTTCAAAAGCAATCTTTACAATTATACCCTCGATTTCAAGGCTATGAGGTACACCCTCTGGATTCACAATCCTCTGGGTAGAGATACATGGTTTCACGGGCAACAAGTTCACCCAATTGATTTCCAGGGCTACAATCACTCCTTTTCTCACTTGATTGATTTCCAAGGCTACAATCACAACTTTTCTCACAGAAATGATTACAAAGAAGCCTATAACTCTGAATAGCACTAAAGATCTTGTTGAGATAGTGATAGAGAATCAAACCAGAAATGATCTAGTTAGATTCAACGTTGATTTCGGCAGAGTAATGGTAAGAATATGTATAAAGAAATATGGAAGAAGAGGAGTGAAAACCATAAAATATGATTAGAAATTCATTGAAAACAGCCCCTATTTATAGAAAAACAACAGCCATGTCCATTCGTGAAGGGATATGACGAATAGACACTTCTTGTGAAATTCAAAATTTTGAAATCAATTGACACTATGTCGACATGAGTAACTTGGGTATGTCGACATCCCAAAGGAAATTTTGGTGTTTTGTTTTTCTTTGAAAATAACTTTTATCTTATATTAAAACTATTCTAAACTTTTATAAATATACTTAACTATAGTTAAAATACATAAATAAACATAGAGAATAATATTTTGGTGTATATAAAATTTTATATTTAAATCTAAGTATAAATATTAAAAGTTAAATATATTATTATTAAAAGATAGTTTAAAACTAAGGATAATTTGATTTTGAAATTAAAGATTATTTTGAGGCTAAAAGTATTTAAAACCAGGATGGATGATTTTGATTCTTTTAAAAGGAAGGTTTTGAAATCATTTTGAAAATAAGATATAATTTTGTAAAATCATTTTTGATTAAAAGTTAGTGGATACAAAACAATGTCCCACTAGATTTTTCGTAGCTTCCATCCTACTTAGGGTTCCATCCCTTTAACGGGCTCGAAGTGGATTCCATTCCACGAATAAATTGGATTTTAAGATGCCAGTGCTTTTCTAGGAGTTTAACAAAATTCCTAATCAAATTACTTATTCTTGAAATCTTGAACTCTTGATAATCTTGATATTCTTGATACTCATGAGTCTTCAATCTTGATTTCTTGAATCTCTATACTGTACAGTCTTCATTCTTGGTACCTGCATGGTTAAATCCTACATATACATATATTTCTAAACTATAATGTTAGTATTTATATTTTATAATTCTATTCTAAGGTTGTTGTCATCAAAACCATCATCTCAAAGACTAACAATCTCCCCCTTTTTGATGATGACAACCTTTATTTATAAAATATTACTTCTATCCTAATAACTCTCCCTTAATCTATGCCTAACTACCCAATTTATATTTCTCCCCTTTTGTCATCAACAAAAACTAACTCCAAACTATATAACTCCCCCTCATTCTTGGACTAAAGTACCTGCATTTATAAACCATACAATGAAGTATATAATAGATAGATTAATAGATAATTATAATGATAGACATGATAATTAATTAAGGATCATATAAATATCAATGCATATTTATACATGTTTTTCACACCAAATATCAATCCAAATCAAATCAAATCAAATCAAATCGAAGCAAAGCAAACAATTCAAATCAAACAAACCAATCAAATCAAACATTACGAGGAACTTCCATCCATCCTTCTTCTCTAAATATAGGGTCTGCTTTAATGGCATCCCAATTTTCATTATCATTAGCGAGAGAGACTGGAGGATGTGCTTCGTTATCATCCTTGTGCAGGGAGGAAATCATCCATCGTATTACATCGAAATGACTTTCTTGCTCCTTGATCATCTGCATTTGACTCAACTCTAAGAGTCGCTGGTTTCGAAGAATGAACGAAAGAATATTCTTGAAAGAATTAAGAGTCTCTTTAAGATTTTCGAATAAATTATGAATTGGATTGGCCATATTCGAGTTTGTGAGAAGAATGAGAGACAAAGTGAATAAGAAATAATATTGAGTGATGATTCTAGAAGAAAATGTATTTATAGGTGTAGAAATTCATCTGAAATGAATAGACATAAGGTAGTTATTCAAATTTCAAATTTAAAACGAAGTGTCATTTCTGACCAGTACATGTCGACATGGTCATAGGGGGGATGTCGACATGGTGCAGTGAATTTTGATGGCTTATTTTGATTTTGTGAATAATTGTGTGTGTGTATATATATATTTATATAATATACTAACATTTATTCTGGAGATAAGATAAGCTAGATAACAGAAAGGAAATTCAATTTCATTGCATAATAGATCAATACAATGATTTAAAATTAAAACTACATGAACATTCAAATCAAAATAAACTAAAAAAATTACAACGAGATACGAAAAGGTAGAACTAGTTAGAGGATGACGAAGATGAAGATAATCCAAGCTTCTTGCTGACTTTGGAAATAAACTTGTTCATCTTGGATGAAATTTTGTCCAACTTGTTACTAACGGATCGTTTAAGAATCCATTGATTCTCAACAATGGTCTTTTGGTTTTTGAGTAGGGTTTTGTTGGTTGGATTAGGATGGTAATCAATGCTTTTCAAAGATGTCTCACCTTCTTCTTCAATTTCCATTTCATCCCCTTCTTCTTCTTCCTCTTCCTCTTCCTCCTCTTCCATCTCCTCATGAGCCAAACGCTCTTCCTTTTGAGCAAGAGTCTCATAAGGTTGAAAAAAAAATGGAATTTTCATAAGAGAAATGTTTGAGTGATTAAAAATCTTTCTTAAAACAAATTCTTCTCCTTTGAAATCCACTCCAAAATAGTTAAAAATTCGAGTGAGATAGATTCCATGATACAAAGTATTCTCACCCACTTCAAGATTTTTGGGACGAAGTTCATCCAAAATAACTTGCGCCCAATTAATATCATAATCTCCAAAAATAGCAAAAAGTGCTTTGCAAACTTTTGAAGTAGGATTGTAAAATTTCCCGATCTTGAGGTCAAAGTATGTTGTGAAAGAAGATTGACAATTCTAGCTTTTGGTCGAAAGTTTCGATTTTTGAATTCAAAATTATCATTTCCTTCGAAAATGTGATGAAATGTCTCACGATCATTTTCATCGATTTTAAAACTAGGAAGATCCATTCCCATACTCTCGCAATTGAGAATGGTGCCCAAAAGATCACAATTCAAAACAATTCTAGTTCCTCTGACACTTCTCTAAATTTCATCGTCATTTCCGATATAAAATCCACGGTTTAAATTTGCATAGAAAATTTTAACAAGATTTGGATAACAAACAAAATCATTTTGAGAAGCTTCAACAAGACTAAGAATTTGATTATTTGCAAAAAGAGAATCAATTTTATAAGAAGAGAAATCTTGAAATATAGCAAACTTTCCGGGATGGACTTTTGCATAGTTAGCATAATTGATGTATGCTTTTATAGCCTCCGAATCATTGAAGATTTGCTCTTTCATCTTTTTGGAAATTCCCATGGTGGAGGGGTTACTTGAAGAAGCCATTAAAGTAGAAAGTAGAGAGCTTGAAGTTTTGAAGAGAGAGTTTGAATTTGAAAATGAGAGTAAAAAGATGTGATAAAAGATAGAGAATAAATAGATTCCTAAAGGACATGTTCTCTGGTTAAAAGTTGCCTTTTTAGAGAATTGAATGAAGTGAAAAGGTGTAGGGAAATTCAACCATTTGAATTCAAATTTTGAATTTCAAATTCGGTACTCATTTTGACATCATGGTGGGGACCATGTTGACATGTGTCTTTGAATTTCTATGATTTATTTTTCCTAAATATTCTAATATATATATATACACACACTTATTATTTTAATGTATATATATATATATCTGGAATAATTATGAAATTATAGTATATTCTATAAAATATTATAATACTATTAAGATAAAAAATAAAATAATAATAAAATAATAGTAAAAAATAAAAAATTTAAAATTCAAACAATACACCAATTCAAAATCAATCAATCAAGCAACCAATTCTAATCATGCAATTTGTAAATGTGTACTTTTTTCTGAGTCCGTTTCTTTGAATTCGTCGGAGTCATGAACTGCTATGAAACACATATTTGAATTATCTGTCTTCTGATCATCATCTTTTGAGGACAAGTCTGAGTCATCTAGAGTAGCAGTAAATGCACGTTTTTGTTTCTTTATGGAATCATTGTTTATAGGAAGATTTTGCCTATCTGGATACGAACAGTCTCTTTTGATATGGCTTGGTTCGTCACAATTGAAACATTTGATATTGTTTGGCACTACTTTCTGATTTCCAGAGTTCTTATAGTTGTTTCACTTGAGATTGTTCATCTTTCTGAATTTCAGGAATCTTCAAAAATTCTTGGTCATAAAGGCTATCTCTTCATCATTTTCGCTGTTTGAGTCTGATCCATCGGTCAATGCATTGAATGCCATTGATTTCTCTTTAGATGCTTTGCTTTCTCTTCTCCCAATCATTTGCACTTCAAACAAAATTAGATTTCCAATTAATTCTTCTATCTTTAAGGTAATGATGTCATTTGCCTCTACGATCGCAAGTGTCTTTTGATCCCATTCTGGAGTAAGAGAATTTAAGATTTTTCTGACTTGATCTTCTTCCGAGAATTCCTTTTCCAAGGAAATTAGGGAATGCATAATATCCTGAAATCTATTATACATATCTGAAATAGACTCATTAGAATTCATTTAAATAATTGAAATTGAATTGTGAGCATGGAAATTTTGGTCTGTTTAACATTGTTTGTTCCTTCGTGAGTAACTTGCAAAGTTTTCCAGATTTCATATGCAGACTTACAAACTGACACTCTATTAAAATTTTTCCGATCAAGTGAACAAAACAGAATATTCATTGCTTTAGAATTATTTTGTGCAACAGTCTTTTGCTCAACGGTCCACTGTGTAAAATCAGTTGTGGGCTCAGAATATTCAGTCTGTGTGATATTCCAAGTGTCTAATCCTATAGATTGTAAAAATATTTTCATCCTACATGCCCAATATGCATAGTTACCGCCATTAAAAAGTGGTGATCTGACAGTAGACTGACCTTCTACAAATGAACTAGTGATAGGGATGATAGAACTATGTTGGTAGTGTTACCAATAGCAGTTTTGGTAGCCATTTTGAAATTTTTTCAAAATTCAGATTATGAAAACTTTGAAAGCCTCGCTCTGATACCAAATGATAGAAATGCAGATTACGGATCTTAAGGCTAGGATAAACACTAGAGGGGAGGGGGTTGAATAGTGTTTTAAGAAATTACTAAATCTTTTAGAGTTTTTGTTAATTTAAACACAAATGTATGCAAGATTCAGACACAGATATGATCACAGAAACAAACACAGATGCAGAAATAAAGTAAAAGCTGTAAAGGAAAGAACACACTGGATTTTATACTGGTTCGGAGTTACCCTACATTCAGTCTCGCACACAAGTACGGATTTCCTTTCAAAAGCAATCTTTACAATTACACCCTCGATTTCAAGGCTATGGGGTACACCCTCAAGATTCACAATCCTCTGGGTAGAGATACTTGATTTCACGGGCAACATATTCACCCAGTTGATTTCCAGGGCTACAATCACACCTTTTTTCACTTGATTGATTTCCAAGGCTACAATCACACCTTTTCTCACAGAAACGATTACAAAGAAGCCTATAACTCTGAAAAGCACTCAAGATCTTGTTGAGATAGTGATAGAGAATCAAACCAGAAATGATCTAGTTAGATTCAATGTTGATTTCGGTAGAGTAATGGTAAGAATATGTATAAATAAATGTGGAAGAAGAAGAAGAGTGAAAACTAGAGAAATATGATTAGAAATTCATTAAAAACAGCCCCTATTTATAGAAGAACAACAACCATGAGCATTCATGAAGGGATATGACGAATAGACACTTCTTTTGAAATTCAAAATTTTGAAATCAACTGACACTATGTCGACATAGGTAACTTGGGAATGTCGACATCCCAAAGGAAATTTTGATGTTTTGTCTTTCTTTGAAAATAACTTCTATCTTATATTAAAACTATTTTAAACTTTTATAAATATATTAACTACAATTAAAATACTTAAATAATATTTTGGTATATATAAAATTTTACTATAATTTTATATTTAAATCTAAGTATAAATATTAAAAGTTAAATATATTATTAATAGTTTAAAACTAAGGATAACTTGATTTTGAAATAAAAGATTATTTTGAGGCTAAAAGTATTTAAAAGAAGGATAGATGATTTTGATTCTTTTAAAAGGAAGGTTTTGAAATCATTTTGAAAACAAGATATAATTTTGTAAAATCATTTTGAATAAAAGTTAGTGGATACAAAACAATGTCCCACTAGATTTTTTGTAGGTTCCATCCTACTTAGGGTTCCATCCCTTTAACGGGCTCGAAGTGGATTCTATTCCACGAATAAATTGGATTTTAAGATGCCAGTGCTTTTGTAGGAGTTTTAAAAAAATTCATAATTAAATTACTTATTCTTGAAATCTTAAACTCTTGATAATCTTGATATTCGTGATGCTCATGAGTCTTCAATCTTGATATCTTGAATCTCTATACTGTACACTCTTCATTCTTGGTACCTGCATGGTTAAATCCTGCATATACATGTATTTATAAACTATAATGTTAGTATTTATATTTTATAATCATATTCTAAGGTTGCTGTCATCAAAACCATCATCTCAAAGACTAACAATAACATGATTAACAACATGAATATTTGAAACAAATATAAGTAAGTCATCCACATTTAAACATATGGTAATGCAAATGGTATTCTAGGATTTATAATACATACACTTGTTACTTTCATTTACTTTAAAACCATGCTAATAATTATATTTTCAAAATTTTCATGTCATTGTTTAGGTGTCTGTTTAAGATCATATAGAGATTTGTCTAATTTACAAACTATATGCTCGATCATATAGATATTTATCTAACTTACAAACTATATGCTCGACCACGTAGAGATTTATCTAATTTACAAACTATATGCTCTTGACCAGGTATAACAAAACCTTCGGGTTGGTTCATATAAATCTCTTCTTCTAATTCATTCACAAAAGCAGTTTTTACATCCATTTGATGAATTAGTAGATCATAGAGTGAAGTAAGAGAAATTAATATTAGAATTGATGTTATTCTTGTAACAAGTGAAAAGGTTTCAAAAAGTCAATGTTTTCTCTTTCTCTAAATCCTTTAGCTAAAAGACGAGCCTTATATTTATCAATTGTACTATCAGGTTTCAACTTTCCCACTTACAACCTATAGTTTTACAACCCGAAGGCAAGTAAATTAGAAACCAAGTTTTATTAGATTCAAGAAATTCCATTTCATCATTTATAGCTACTTGCTAGAGGTCTGAATCTAAAGAAGATAGAGCTTATTTTAGAATAGTAGGGTTGTAACAACCCGCATATTTGTCGATTGTATATTCAAATATTTTATTTAAATATTTCATCGTTCGTCAGATCTTAGTCCGAAAGACTACTTTTTGCAAACAGTCGAATTAGGACTCGGGATCACTTCCATTGAGTTCAAAATGACGTTTGCGATCTTTTTAAGTGTAAGCTTTGAGATGTTTTGAGTTAGTGGAATTTTGCTACTTTTTCACTTAGGGCTTTGGTTTGGGCTGAGCCCATTAACCCACTTATGTATTCAGTTCCAACTCCACTCCAACTCTTCATTACTTCATTTCTAATTCCTAATACTCAAGCTTTAGCAACAATGGTGGGAGGAATGGGAAATTAAAACTCCAAGTCCTAATCTTTATTGCAAATTCAAGCTTCTACCTCCAAATTCAAGAAGAAGCTTTGGTAAGCCTTCTCTTCATCTTCTCCAACTCTTTCTCCATTCAATTTCAGAAATTTCCTAAACCTAATTTAGGAAATGTTTCTCCTCTTAGCTTAGATTCAAGCTTGTTGGATTGGAATTGAAGAGTGATTGTTCTTGCCATTGCTCTATAGCTTCTTCTTCTTTGATTTTGTGAAAAGGTGAGATTTTTATCTCACATCTTAGTCTATAATTATCTTCGATTGTTAGGTATGAATTCCTAACACTTATTCTTGTGCAATTGATTTTGGTTTGGATTGATTTGGTGTATATTCCAATTTTTGGTGTTTTGAAATAAAAATCTATGAAAATCCTTTTATGGATATTTGGACATTGATATTTGAGGCGTATCGAAGAGCCGTTAAGGCTGGGTTATCGCTAGGCGTAAATCCTTAGTCGTTGTCGCTCGATCGATCGCTTCCGTTATTCGTTTGGCCATTTTTTGCCTAGGTTCAGGGAATGCCCTGAACCCTTGATTCAGACGTCTGAAACGTAGTATTCAGACGTCTGAATATTATACTGGGAATTTTTATTCCCCAGTATTCAGACGTCTGAATCTATATTTCAGACGTATGAATTGGTACATTTGGAACCAGAAAGGAAATAGGATAAAATGTGCCTATTTCAGACGTCTGAATTCTTGGATTCAGACGTCTGAATTCTGTTTTGGAAAATATTTTATTTTCCAAATTCAGACGTCTGAATCCTTGATTTCAGACGTCTGAATCTGCACTCTTTTTGCCTATTTGCCTATTCTCTAGAGAATTCCAACTTTAATCGATTCGTGTTGATTCCCTTTTGTTGTTATCATTTATTATTGACTTTGATGACAGTTTCTTCGGATTTTTGGGAATATCCATTTTGATGGATTCCGTAATCGATTTCTTTGGATTTTATTCACGTCTTCGAATGTGAATTTTGGTGATTGATTGTTTCCACAATCATTTCTATGATTTGTCACTTTAAAAAATATAAAGGTTTTCTATACTAGTAGTAAATATCAAAATTCTTTCATCAAAACGATTTCAACACTATTTTATTACAAAGCTCGTTTCTTAAACCGTTTTCCAATCTATTAGTATATACAAGCCTTTATCTCACTCGTATGAGAAATCTAATTAAACGACCTAGTAAAACGAGTGGTATGAAACGCTTGTGTTTACTTCGTCGGTTAATTCTTGGACTTGTTCGATTGAATCTCTTGTGACAATTTTCTAGTGTAGATCTACAATTTGTTCGTAAATATTTAAGTTAAGATAGTGGTTATGGGACATGAAACTAAGCTCATATATTTACTAACTTATTGTAATTGACACTTCTTGATGGTCGATGACGATCATTTTGTGATTTAGACTAGCAATGTGCGATGTCTCTTTGTCTACGTCGAGGACGATACTTCATTTTTGTGGAGCTTTGGCTCGTTTGGTGGAGCTTCGGCTCGTTTGGTGGAGCTTCGGCTCGTTTGGAGGAGCTTCGGCTCGTTTGGTGGAGCTTCGGCTCGTTTGGAGGAGCTACGGCTCGTTTGGAGGAGCTTCGGCTCGTTTGGAGGAGCTTCGGCTCGTTTGGAGGAGCTTCGGCTCATTTTGTGATACATATGTTGGTGAGTTTTCATGCTCCCATTCGTGTGATAGGTCTCCCCCTTTTTATGATTTCCGGATTTCGTGTGTTGAATTCTCGAATTTTTGCTTTACCAATTTTAGTGATTTCATTGATATGATTTATCAATTTTTGTGCATTGGTGAATTCGTGTGTCATTGATTTGTTGTGAATACAAGTTTTGGGTATGAAACCCTTTTTGGATCTTTGTGAAGATTCTTGTGGTATTGAACGATCTTTGTTGATCATCATTTACATGCTTATAGTAGTATGCCATTATGGATATTATATGTTTATGCCATATCTTTTACTTTATATCATGTCATCTGATATTTATAGCTAGACTGATCCGTTTATTATTTTCTTATAAATAATACTCGGGTCAGACCGAGATGTTACAGGTGCTTCTGCTTGATTCCTTATCGGACCATCATCCGATCTTTTGGCTAACTACTATAGTTTAGTAGTTTTTGGTTGTATACATTTGAGATTTAGACTCCTTGATGTATACGTATTCTTTTGCCTAGCACTTGTATATATTCTTTTTTGATATTGTGGATCTTGTTTGACCACTACTCTGATGTACACTTTCATGTGTAATATTCATATCTATTTCCGCCTTTGTGATATGAATTGACTGTGACTGATTTATGTTATGTTTATTTCTATATTTGTTTCCGAAGATTATATATAGTCACTGTGTAGTAGCATTGAGTTTGCGTCGGTATGTCGGATTTTCTCTTGAGATGAAATGCATGTTATATTTTATCTGGCATATCGGTGCTCGCACAAAGCAATTACACGGATGGTCGCTCCTCAACAGCCTTATTCTCCGTGCTATTTGACAGCATTACTCCGTAGTGTTCTTGGCTAGCGTGGGTATAGAGGTGGGGCGTCATAGCTTGGTATTAGAGCCAAACTTCGGAACAATGTAGAATAATTTAACAAGGATCATCGTCCTAAGTCCATCTTAGGAGTTGTGCTTTAGGATTTAATTCGGGTCTTCGTACCGTCCTATCCTATTTTCTTTTATGATTCCTTGTTTTATTTATCAAGATTGCTTGATATTTATTTTGAGAGTAACTTTTCTTCTTCTTTCTTTCTTAAAGAAGAAAAATGGTTAGATCAAATCGTCCCAGTGCCGGACAATCTAGTGCTACTCCCCAGGATGGAGTATTTATGTCTGCCCAACTGCTTCTTGATCTAGTGAAGAATGCTCAGTCTGCCGGACCCATTCCCGAGTCTACTCATCCTAGATCTGGTTTTGCACGCTTATGCAGAGACTATACCAATTTGGATGGAAGGCCATTCATGGGATCCGAGAGTGTTATAGAAATTCAAGCTTGGCTCAAACCATGCGATCACATCTTTTCTCGCATGAATCTTATTGACCTTCATCGAGTCCAAATGGCTTCTAGCATGCTCCAAGAAAGAGCATTAGATTGGTATGAGCTCTTAACTTTGGGGATTATCGAAGCGGATCTTGCTTGGGAGCAATTCCGGGAACGATTCGAACTAAAATTTGTGCAGGAGGCTGAAAAGGTAACTTTGGCCCGACGTTTTATTGACCTTGTTCAAGGTAAATCTTCTGTGATAGACTATGTCGCATCTTTCGAATCTCTGTCCAAATAGGGGTTGAGTACATTAATATCCCATTGAAGAAAAATCAGAGATTTGTCTATGGCTTGAATAAGAATCTTAAGAAGCCATTACTTTTGAAACTTGAGGTTTCATTTGATCAGCTTATTGATATCGCTCTTCGTCTTGAAGAGGCCGATAATGAAGGTGATGTTGAAGTTGTGCGTGCCCAACAGAACTTCAACCATAACATGAAGAGGCCAATTAAGTTCAAAGGCCCCATTCCCAACAAGAGAGGGAGGCAAGAAACCCCGATAGCAAAAGTTCCTACCTTTAGTCATGGGCAATGCTACAATTGTGGTTCCACGGACCACTATATAAATAAGTGTCCCAGACCTATCTCTTGCCGCTATTGCAAAGGTGCGGACCATTATATGTCTTCATGTCCCAAAGTTCAAAGCAAGAGAGAGAGGGAGCTAAACAACACTTCTCTCGGTCAAGGTATTTTCCATTCAATCCTTGATGACATTTGCTTGGTGATTATCTTATTCGAGTTCTTATTGATATGGGTTTCATCTCGTTATTTTTATATCAAAGGAACTTGTTGATTCTTTTTCTTTAAAACATTTTTGGGCTCGTTGACTTTTTTGAGGATTGTGAATCCGGATTAGTGGATCCGCAACACTCAATTTTCTTTCTATTGACGTCGAAATTATTTTATGTGATTTTTCTTTCCGAGCCGATTTTTACTCAGGCTTCGAAATGGATTTTTGTAAGGATTGGCTTAATCATTGTGAAGCCCATATCCTATTTTCCGTGTGGACTATTCATCTTCGACATTTTCTATCTGTTAAGCAGATTTCTATTTTTTTCTTATGATTCTGATTTCAAATTTTTGAAGGCATTATTTTATTCTTTAAGCCCTCAAGATGAGAAAAGTGTTATTTCTCTTATCTAAATAATTTGTGAAACTTTTTCGGTATTTTTGAGTTTGTCTTAGGATTATCGCCTAAGAAATCTTTTGTGTGGTGTTAAGGTCTTTCTAGTTCGACCTTGCCATAGACTTTCATTTGGTTACGAGTTGCGGGAGTTAGCATTCCACTTACCGCATTCCGCACTCGTTATGATTCTTATGAATGACTTATTATGTCATTCAATTTGCCCATCTTGTTTCATCCATTTTATGAATCTAGTTTTCTACGATCTCGATGACTCCATTCTTGTATATATAATGATTTTGGATGAAAATAATAATTTAAAATTTTGCAGATCTTTTTCATAAGATTTAGTTATAAGTGTAAATGGGATTTTTGTTCCTAAAACGAACAAAGAGAATTTTAAAGGTTTTTAGAAACATGTTTATTATATAGAAGATGATTTTGTGATTGTATTGCCCGTTGAGTGCTTTAAGAATTCTGGTCGATGCGCTTGATCAACGTTATCGATAGGAATTTCCTAAACGCTTAGATGAGACAGTCAGACACGATATATTGACTTGTAAAAATATAAATTTTTCTAGAAAGATTATTACATAAAGATAAATGTAATTCTGAAAGTCTTAGCTTTTCGGGAAAGAAGATTATTTAAAAGAAATTCTATCTTTTCGATACTCCTATTCTTGTGATTCCCGAAGGGAACCAAGACTTTATCTTTTGTACCAATGCTAATCGTATTGGTTTGGATGCCGTTCTCTTGCAAAAGATAACGTGCTATCTCTTGTGCTTTTAAATCATTAAAAGCCGATTGAGACTAGGTATGCCACTCATGTTCTAGTTCTTGCGGCTATTGTTTTCGCTTTTAAAGTTTGGCATCATCATTTTTGGGGAGAAATTTGTTCTCCACCTCGATCATAAATCTTTGGAATATTTATTTTCTCATAAGGAACTTAATGTCGACTCGAGTTCGTGACATTTTATGATCTTGATATTCTGCAAATCGTGTTGCCAATGCGCTTTGTCGTAGGCAACAAGTTGTTGATTCTTTGATGTTGTCTGAATGGAATTATCTTTTTATCAAGTTCATCGGACGTTTTGATGTACTTCGTTTTATTGAGCTTTATCTCATTCCTTTTATGGACTAGCGTCCGATGTTCTTTTATGGTGTTCGGTTCATCGGATGTACTGTTATTATACTATATCGATGTTCCGTCTTATCTGGATCAATGGATGTACCATTATTATACTACATCGTTGTTCCGGTTTATCAGTTCATTGGACGTACCGTTTTTGTACTACGTCGGTGTTCCAAATTATTCGAGTTTCTAGTTTCTCGGGCGTACCGTTTTTGTACTACGTCGTTGCACCGGCTCAATTTTCTGTTATTCATGATGTTTTCTCACGTCTTTCTACGACGGAAATGCCTTAGGGATTTCGATTTTTGTTCTTGAGCCCGCTGTTACTGAGGAAATTGAAGTTTCACCAGATTTGACTTATGAGCAACATTTCATTCGCATCATTGCTTCGGAGGTTGAGCGCCTTCGGAATAAAGATGTTCTTCTTGTGAAAGTTCAATGGTTCTCAGATCCTTAGGATTGCTCTTGGGAATCTTGAGAATCCATCGAGCGATCCCGTCCGGGTTTACTTTTTCGTGCTCTTTATGGTGAACTTCTTATTTCTAATTTTCTTTTGTGATTGATATGCTTCTATGGTTGTTACTCTTTATTTTCTTCTTAAGTATTGCGAGGATGCAATTTCTTTAAGGAGGGGAGTCTGTAACAACCTGCATATTTGTCGATTGTATATTTAAATATTTTATTTAAATATTTCATCGTTCGTCGGATCTTAGTCCGAAAGACTACTTTTTGCAAACAGTCGAATTAGGACTCGGGACCACTTCCATTGAGTTGAAAATGACGTTTGCGATCTTTTTAAGTGTAAGCTTTGATATGTTTGGAGTTAGTGGAATTTTGCTACTTTTTCATTTAGGGCTTTGGTTTGGGCTGAGCCCATTAACCCCACTTATGTATTCAGTTCCAACTCCAATCCAACTCTTCATTACTTCATTTCTAATTCCTAATACTCAAGCTTTAGCAACAATGGTGGGAGGAATGAGAAATTAAAACTCCAAGCCCTAATCTTTATTGCAAATTCAAGCTTCTACCTCCAAATTCAAGAAGAAGCTTTGGTAAGCCTTCTCTTCATCTTCTCCAACTCTTTCTCCATTCAATTTCAGAAATTTCCTAAACCTAATTTAGGAAATGTTTCTCCTTTAAGCTTAGATTCAAGCTTGTTGGGTTGGAATTGAAGAGTGATTGTTCTTGCCATTGCTCTATAGCTTCTTCTTCATTGATTTTGTGAAAAGGTGAGATTTTTATCTCACATCTTAGTCTATAATTATCTTCGATTGTTAGGTATAAATTCCTAACACTTATTCTTGTGCAATTGATTTTGGTTTGGATTGATTTGGTGTATATTCCAATTTTTGGTGTTTTGAAATAAAAATCTATGAAAATCCTTTTATGGATATTTGGACATTGATATTTGAGGCGTATCGAAGAGCCGTTAAGGCTGGGTTGTCGCTAGGCGTAAATCCTTAGTCGTTGTCGCTCGATCGATCGCTTCCGTTATTCGTTTGGCCATTTTTTGCCTAGGTTCAGGGAATGCCCTGAACCCTTGATTCAGACGTCTGAAACGTAGTATTCAGACGTCTAAATATTATACTGGGAATTTTTATTCCCTAGTATTCAGACGTCTGAATCAATATTTTAGACGTCTGAATTGGTTCATTTGGAACCAGAAAGGAAATAGGCTAAAAAGTGCCTATTTCAGACGTCTGAATTCTTGGATTCAGACGTCTGAATTCTGTTTTGGAAAATATTTTATTTTCCAAATTCAGACATCTGAATCCTTGATTTCAGACGTCTAAATCTGCACTCTTTTTGCCTATTTGCCTATTCGCTAGAGAATTCCAACTTTAATCGATTCGTGTTGATTCCCTTTTGTTGTTATCATTTATTATTGACTTTGATGACATTTTCTTCGTGATTTTTGGGAATACCATTTCGATGGATTCCGTAATCGATTTCTTTGGATTTTATTCACGTCTTCGAATGTAAATTTTGGTGATTGATTGTTTCTACAATCATTTCTATGATTTGTCACTTTAAAAAATATAAAGGTTTTCTATACTAGTAATAAATATCAAAATTCTTTCATCAAAACGATTTCAACACTATTTTATTACAAAGCTCATTTCTTAAACCGTTTTCCAATCTATTAGTATATACAAGCCTTTACCTCACTCGTATGAGAAATCTAATTAAACGACCTAGTAAAACGAGTGGTATGAAACGCTTGCGTTTACTTCGTTGGTTAATTCTTGGACTTGTTCGATTGAATCTCTTGTGACAATTTTCTAGTGGAGATCTACAATTTGTTCGTAAATATTTAAGTTAAGCTAGTGGTTATGGGACATGAAGCTAAGATCATATATTTACTAACTTATTGTAATTGACACTTCTTGATGGTCGATGATGATCATTTTGTGATTTAGACTAACACTGTGCGATGTCTCTTTGTCCACGTCGAGGACGATACTTCATTTTTGGGGAGCTTCGGCTCGTTTGGTGGAGCTTCGGCTCGTTTGGAGGAGCTTCGGCTCGTTTGGTGGATCTTCGCCTCATTTGGAGGAGCTACGACTCGTTTGGAGGAGCTTCGGTTCGTTTGGAGGAGCTTCGGCTCGTTTGGAGGAGCTTCGACTCGTTTTGTGATATATATGTTGGTGAGTTTTCATGCTCCCGTTCGTGTGATAGGCCTCCCCTTTTTTATGATTTCTGGATTTCGTGTGTTGAATTCTAGAATTTCTACTTCACCAATTTTAGTGATTTCATTGATATGATTTATCAATTTTTGTGCATTGGTGAATTCGTGTATCATTGACTTGTTGTGAATACAAGTTTTGGGTATGAAACCCTTTTTGGATCTTTGTGAAGATTCTTGTGGTATTGAACGATCTTTTGTTGATCATAATTTACATGCTTATAGTAGTATGCCATTATGGATATTATATGTTTATGCCATATCTTTTACTTTATATCATGTCATATGATATTTATAGCTAGACTGATCCGTTTATTATTTTCTTATAAATAATACTCGGGTCAGACCGAGATGTTATAGGTGCTTCTGCTTGATTCCTTATCGGACTATCATCTGATCTTTTGTCTAACTACTATAGTTTAGTAGTTTTTGGTTGTATACATTTGAGATTTAGACTCCTTGATGTATACGTATTCTTTTGCCTAGCACTAGTATCTATTCTTTTTTGATATTGTGGATCTTGTTTGACCACTATTCTGATGTACACTTTCATGTGTAATATTCATATCTATTTCCGCCTTTGTGATATGAATTGTTTGTGACTGATTTATGTTATGTTTATTTCTATGTATGCATCCGAAGATTATATATAGCCACTGTGTAGTAGCTTTGAGCTTGCGTCGGTATGTCGGATTTCCTCTTGAGATGAAATGCATGTTATATTTTATCTGGCATATCGGTGCTCGCACAAAGCAATTACATGGATGGTCGCTCCTCAACAGCCTTATTCTCCGTGCTAATTGACAGCATTACTCCGTAGTGTTCTTGGCTAGCGTGGTATAGAGGTGGGGCGTCACAAGGGTCCTCTTCTATAAGAAAAATATTCTGTACCAAAACCTTTAGCTATCCTAGCTCTTTTACTTCTTTTAGGCTTAGATTCAATTTTCACATTATGTTCTTTATTTTTTATTATTGGATTATTAGTGATAGACGTGCCTTCACTATTCCTAAGTCTAAGCAGAAATTGATTTTCAAAGAAATCAACATCATTTAACTCAATAATAGCTCGATCGTTCAAATGAAAAAAATCTATATGCTCTACTTTTAATGGAATTAATAACAATCAAAACACATTCATATGCCCGACTTGTTAATTTAATTCTTTAGAGTCAGCAATACGAACATATACTAAGCAACCTCAAATTTTAAAATAAGACAAGTTGGGTTTATGATTTTTAAAAATCTCAAAAGGTGAAATTTTGCTCTTAGATTTAGGAATTTTGTTTAAAAAATAACAAACAGCTAACAAAAGTGTGATGCTGCATCCGAAATTAATAAAAAAACTACAACTAATTTGGTAAGAGTCATATTTTTTCTTTCAGCTTTACCATTCATTTCAGATGAATAAGGTGCAGTTCTTTCATGAATTATGCTATGTTGACTATAAATTCAATGAATAAGCTAGATTCATATTCTGTTCCTCTACCACTTCGAAATCTCATAATTTTCTTATTAATTTGGCTTTTAATTTCAGTAACAAATAATATAAACATATCTAGCACATCGCTTTTATTTTTCATGAGATAAACATGAGTAAAATCAAAGCAACCATCAATAAAAGTAATAAAGTAGCGTTTTCCATCTCTAGATAAAGTGTCATCAAGTTCACATATATCAGAATGTATTAAATCTAAAGGTTCCGACTCTATAAACATGGATTTATGTAGAGTCTTTGTAATTTTAATTGGACTACAATATTCACATTTTTCTGAATCACTTATGGATACTTTATGATTAAGCGTAAGTTACTCATGTTATGAATCAATCGTTTATTGACATGACAAAGTCTAGCATGCCAAATATTAAATTTACACAGCATATAAGCAGAATTATTAACTTTATTCAAATCAACATTTAACATAAACATCCAATTACAACATATCATTTGCCAACAAAAGCACCATTTTTTAGTAATGGTGTACAAGTCAAATCCAATAGTTTGAATAAAACCAGATTTATTTAACAAGAAATCAAATACTAAATTTTTCCTCATTTCTAGAGCATGCATCACATCTTTCAGCAATAAGTTCTTTTCAGAGGTAAACTTTGACTCCACGGTCCCAATTTCAGCAACGATAGTGGTGTGAGAATCTCTCAACATCACTTTCATGTTATTAGCAGCATTAGTTGTTTTAAATAATTCACGATCATAGTAGATATGGTGAAAAGCACCAGTGTCTACCTACCACCCTTTTGATTCATTGACTAGGTTGATCTCAGTAAACATAGCCACATGGGCTTCTTCAGTCAGGTTAGCCTATGGTGCAGGATTTGGAATGTTCTGACACTTTCATGTCATATGGCTTGATTTGCCACAGTTGTAATAGAAGAACAATTATCCAGTACCATTTTTTAGGAGGGTATTTTTCTATTTGTTCCAAGGCTGATTGTTGGGTTCTGATTTGGTTTGTGGTTCTGATTTTTAAACATTTTTGCATTCGGTTTCAGATCCGCGTTTGTACATTTCTTAGTGTTGTTACTAGATACAACAAGTACCTCTTCTTTTCGGACATGTTTTCTAGTCTCCTCTTCAATACGAAGACGAGCAAGCAAACTTTCTAAGGAATCTCATATGCAATTTTCTGAAGCTCATGCAACTACGCCTTTACAAATTTGCCATCGACCATTTGAAACTTCAATAGCGACTGACAACATACTTTTTCGCTCCAACTTCCTTGATATCATATTTCTTTTGCAGCGAATCTCAAAGCTCCTTTGTTGACTTATCCGAGTTGTAGTGATCGTACAGATCGTTGCTGATTCCGTTGAGGATGAAATTATTACACATGTAATCTTGCTCCATCCAGGTATGCGGCTCTTTTGATTTTTCTGTCCAAGCTCATATCTGCTTTGTCCCAGCTCTGTTGGATTTGCCTGGTAGGTGTGGTTTCTTTGTTGTTAATACAGCAACCACCTTCCACGTAGTCAAAAGGAACTCCATCTTTTGGTGCAATTGTTTAAAATACAAGCCCTCGAATCCGAACGACACAACAGACACAATCGGAACCTGAAACATTGACTTGGGGCAGCAGAGTCATAAGTGATCGAAACCATAATGTCTTAAAATTGTTTTACCTCGATCTGACTCTGTAGCATCTTTGTAGCCGAGTTGCGGATGAGATCGTTCCTTTTAAGACGTTTCGTCGTTGTGCTGGGATTGTGCAAGACAGTCTCTGATGTAACGCCGCCTCTAGGTTAAACCAGCCCTAAATATTAGTATGAACGGTCTCTTGCAAAAAGACCGCTGGTTCAATAGCACCCAAAAAAATATTGCTTGGATCTAAAGTTGTTTTTTAAGGCAAAAGAAGAAGAGAACTCAGTTTTGGAACTGATAATATTTCTGTGTCAATTGCTTGGTTTATATAATGAGTAGTAACAGAACTGAGTCATGAGAAAATATCGGATCTGAGTTTACTGGATATTACTATCAAGTCAAGGTGGGTTTAAAAATATACTCCAAAAATAGAGATATCAACACCACATTATCCAAGCCAAGCCAAGCCCGGCCCAGGTTGAGTCAAGTCGAGTGAAGTGCGTCGGTCGGGGTGCACGCGTGTGTGATGGTCAGCATGGTCTCCCTTCTCAACACCAAGAAAACATTTAGTTTTCAAGGGCCTATAATTTCTCTTGTGAATATAAATAAGAGCATTCTATAGTTCTCTACAATGTGAGACTATTCGATAAGAGTAGTTTCTATACCCTTTTTCCAATATTTTCAATAATTCAATTTAACTCCAAATTTTCCAACAGCATCAGCAACAAGAGAAGACAAGTGCAAACAAATAACTAAGTAGCATTTGGACGTATGAACAACAGGTTAGAAGGAAGATGGCACAAAATGAAAAATAGTTTATAGTGTTGAACATGAACATAAAGTCATTGCATAGGACTAGCAATAAATTGATGTATTGCTATACACTTTTAGGGTTGATGCATTGTCAATCTTTTTATATCCTTTAGTTTAGTTTTTGTAGGACCAGTGAATAACCTTTTGTATGTAAGTATACATATAGTTTGTGTAACGACCTGCTATTTTCAACCATTCACATCCGCACATGTCGGACTTGAATTGCTCAAGATATCAGATTGTTAATTTATATTTTGCAAACTCAGCATATAAAGTAAATAAATCAATCACAGAATCACAGAAATAGTGTAATACAATAATACGCAGCAGAATAAATAAATAGTAGTTCATGAAGCTACTATACAAATACCAGAATTAGAAATAGAATACAACATAATATCTCAAATATAGCAAAGTCTTCAGTATGAACAGATGACTTCTCTGAACCAATCAACTGGAAAAGCTGAAAGCTGAATCGATAGTTGGATCTCCAATGAAGCTCCAAACTACACAGGTGAGTCTCAAATGTTGTATCACTCAGTCTGACCCGAGCGTAAAGCAAAAACACAAAACACTCGAGTCAGGATTAACGTTCTTATATCAATAAATCCAACTCAAGTGAAATATCAATTGAAATACAAGTAACATAAAGGATGTTCGAGATAACCATCCTCTGAGAGTCAATGGAACTATCTACAAGGTAGAAATATACACTATAACATCGAGGTCATTTCAAATTAATATATACTTCACAACAAAATATCATTTCATTTCAAATATATATATTTCCAATATATATATATATATATAAATATTTTATAGAGTAAAATATTTGTAATTTCCTCAAACTTAACAAATCACTTCAAAATCAACCCGACTTCCCTATTCAAATTAAATTCAATCTCAATTTATCAACTTCCGTTCAATTCAGTTTCTGACCAAACAAATTCAAATTATATATATTTCAAATACAGATCTAAATCACAAATTAACCATTTAAATTCTATTTTATTTCAAAGCTTTAATATTCAACATTCCAAAGTTCAATTTAACAGTTTCATATAGATCTCGATTTAACCTTATTATTTAGTCTTGAAATGTTCACTTAATAAATTCAATATTTATTAAATAACCTAAATTTACCTTTAAACTAAATATTCCTTTCGATTTGTTTAAACTTGAAACTTCCATTTAATCATTCAAATCAAAATCAAGGTATAAATCAAATCTTAAATTTCAAATTCAATAGTTCAAATCAATCCAATTAAGCAGAATTCTTAACTAAATACCATTTCAAATAAATTCAACTTTATCTTCTCAACCTTAACTTATTCAAATTATTACAACAATCAATTTTGAAATATAAATTTAAATAAATACTTAAACATATTATATGGATTGATTCAATCTCAATAATTTTATTATTAAATCTATATATAAAATTTCCATTTATATATAATATTTTAAGAACCAATATTTATTAAAAACCATATTTTTTTTCAAACTATAGAAATTATTTTCAAACATATATATATATAAATATGTGTGTGTGTGGACCAACGATGTTTGTATATAATTTCCTACCCTATTGTCAAGGGATACAGACATTTATTATTTCAATCCGAAATTTAAATATATGGGTAGATATCATTTCGACCCACAATCCCAAATTCAATTTAATTGAAAATCAGTTGGGTTTATCATTTCAACCCATAACGAAATTCTCCTATTCTAAAGCCCGTTCGGGTATGTATCATTTCAACTCATAGTGAATTCTAAACTATAGGGAACTTGTAGAGTGATAACAGATAATAAAATAAAATAACAAGCATATCATCAATACCAATATAATATAAACAACAGGATATGGTGTCATATCCCACAAGTGAACAATTGCAGATAACAACATATATAGCAATGTAAATAACTAACAGCAGCATATTTCAATTATCGTTTCAATTGAAATCAAATTTAATAAATAAAAGAACGTTAATCGTGAGTGATTGCTCACCTTTTGAGGCTAGAGAGAGGTTTGACGATGAAATGAGTTATGGATCCAAGCACGTATTTCGAAACAAAGCTAGTTGGGCACGAATTTAGATGGACAAAGCTGATAATAAAGTATTGATGAAATGAATCAGAATCGGCTAGATATTTGTACGGAAAATATATTTTATCATTCCCATTTCCATGAATAAATGTTTAATTTGAAACAAAATATTAAAATAATATATTTTGAAATAAATACTAATGTATATATTTATTTTAAAAATACAAAATACTTATATACTATTTTTTATTACTTTCAAAATGCCATAACATATTACATATGTACATAAAAAAATAACATGACTTATACATATATATACTAACGTATATACAATTTAAATTTATAACATATCCATATAACTTATATGTAGATCTTAACATCACTTTGTACACCTGCAACCTTTTAAAACACATTAACTAAAATCATAGGTTTAATATATCATTTATTCAAAGTCAGGTATTAAATATCACTATATAATAACAAGCTTCCCATATTTGAAAAAAATACAAGTATTTCAAAACAACATATGTAACTTTTGTGCATAACAAATATATATGACATACTTATATTTTGAAATATTAAAACTGTTATGTATATAATATATCTATACATTTTGAAACCGACTCATGAAAATATATGTAAATCTCATAGTAGAACAATAAAACTAATACATATAACTTACTTTACAAAAATATTTATTATAACACTATATACATATATAAACAACTTTGTAAAACTATTATACATATGCATATACTTATAGTAACTATATAAAATATAATATTTTCGTAAAATAATAAATATGTACACATGTCATTTTAAAGTAAATCCCTGTACTGATATATACATAAACCTATATATATATAATATATGTAAATCATACTAGGGCAGTTCTAAAATAACTGGTATATACAAAAGCATTGCAGGCTATATAAATAACTTATATAATAATATTTTAAAGTCAATAAAAATCAAGTAAAAAAAAGTATTTAACTTAATAGATCACAAAACCCTATATAACTTATACATGCGTAGGCTGCTAGTAAATAACTTATACAAACAGTATAAAATAAAAAAATAAAAATAAAATATAGCACACATACAACACGCACAGAGGCAGAGGACGAGAGGGGAGAAGCAAAGCATGGGAAAAAAATATAAAATAAAAAGAAGAAAATGGAGGTCATACCTTCAGAGCTCACGCATGAAAGAAGAAATGAAGGAAATGATGAGATGTAATTGAAAACTATTTGTGTACGAGGCTTATATTTATCAGGGTTGCGTTGATTGAGGTGAGAGAATATAGGCAAAAAATAAATTTAAATCAATTATACACGATTGCGTTGATTGAGGTGAGAGAATAATTTAAATCAATTATACACGATTGCGTTGATTGAGGTGAGAGAATATAGGCAAGAAATAAATTTAAATCAATTATACACGATTGCGTTGATTGTGTATCAGGCTATGGAATATATTCCTATCAATTTATACCCAAGAGGCAAGGAAATTTACGTATGTATTGGATTGCTAATAAGTTAGTAAATCCAATGCAAAAGTGGCAAGCAAATATTTATTGTTTTGAACGGTAAGTAAATAAAAGAGTTTTTATACCAAATTAAAACCATTGAATCAGAAAGAACGTGTAAAAGTTTACACGTGAACTTCAAGCAATCTTGAAACAGATTTTGAACGGCTAAAGAGAAATAAATTTGCTTGAAACGGCTACGCGAATTTGGAGATTTTATTCCTATTATAAAAATGAAGAAAAATGAAAGCGTAGAAATTTACACGTAACTTATCAAAGCTAGATTTAAAAGAAATTGAACGGCTAGGGAAATCATTTCTTTCCCACTTGGAATGCAAGGCTACAGATAAATTTAATTATTTAGTTAAGGTAATAAATTTTTATTAAGAATGAGCACTATAGATGCATTAATCAAATCAACCATACGCCCACATTAAAATAAAAGTAACGCATTTAAATTTATACGTTTTCTTATTTATTCACTATTTATATTTAGTAGAATAAATGTTTAAAGAGCATTTCATTAATTACGTACTATTTATATGCTAACTAATAAATCAAACGAATATGAACATACAATTTAAAACGTTCATTTTATATAGCTTATCTATACACTACAAAATTTAAAATTTATTACTTAATTAAAAATACGATTTGTTTACATCCATCTGATTCATTCATTATTTACCAAGAACTGACGTATATAAGTAAAAATATTAATTACTCAATTTAAAAAGTATATAATATAACATAAAAAAAACAAAACTGGAAAATGTTGTTCCGAATATATCCAGTTGAATTAAAAGATTTGGAAATTAGAATTTAAAGAATTTAAATTTCAATTAATGTTAAACTTTAACCAAAATAAGAATTGTAGAATTTTTCTTATTATTTAAAAATTTTTGGTGACAATTTATAGTTCAATTTAAAAAAATTCAACTTTTTTGTAAATTAAAACCCCAAAGTTTATAAATAAAAGAATAAAATACTTGTTAGAATTTTTGGGTTGTTACACTATCCCCCACTCAGAACTTTTCGTCCTCGAAAAGGAACAAAGTAGGAGAATAGAAACAAGCAGATGAAAAATTAGACTTTGAAAAACAGATCAACAATTTATTTAAAACCATATAATTTTTTTATATTTAATAGTTTGGTTAAACTCATTTTATTAAATCCATTCAATTATTTATGAGATCAATTATTTATATAAAACACTAAATTTTTTACTATTAAACCAGGTAGTATATAAATAAACAATATTTTAAAGATTATGTTCAAAAAGGAAAGGAAGGTAGATTCAGGAAACAGAATATAGGTGAATAAATAAGCTGAGCAGATAAGGTAGATCCAAAAGAATAGTATCAGGCACGAATCGTAAATTTCAAACCATAAGAGTCTCAATTTCATATATTAATACAAAATTTCTTTGTTGAAAAATACTTTTATGATAAAATACCTTTATATCGAAACCAAATTTTCTTTCGAAAATACTTTATAATTCGATGTTTCAACAAGTTTATCATCATTCTTGCAGACTCTGGCCATGCGTTGATCAGGCGCAAAGCTAGAATTCTTCAAGTACTTAGTAGACCTGTAACAACTCGTATTTTACGTGTCGACAAATCATAGCATAGTTTCCATCAGGTCGTTAGTATTGGTTGAGTCAACCAGAGTTAGCTCGTGTGGGTTGGAGCGACCTATAGATTCGACCGACCTATAGGAATTGAGACCCAGTAGTTATAGCGACTCAAGGGTTAACGGCCTAGGGAGATAGCGACTTAGAGGTATGGCCGAGTTAAGGTACTGACCGACCTAAGGTGGTTGGCGAGTTAGGGAGATAGGCCGACCTAAGAGATAAAGGCTTAGAGAAGTATGACCGACTTAAGGAAGTTAGTAGGTTAGAAGTTGACCGACCTAAGTATAGTGAACGACTTAGTGATTAGGTCGTATGAGAGTTAGGTCGGGCAAGAGAGTTGGGTGATAGGTCGGTAAGCCGTGGAGTGTTAGGTCGTAAGTCATCCAGGCGACTTAGAAAGGAGCGTGCATGCGTTAGGTCGGCAGGGGATAGGTCGTACCCAATATAGTTAAGTGTTAAGTCAGCCATGTGTTAAGTCGCGCGTATTTTTAAGTTGGCAACCAGTTTAGTAGTTAGGTCGGCACCTAGTTAGGTCGTCTAGAAGACTTAGGTGCAGGGTCGCCTATGGTGTTAGGTAGGTAGCATGAATGAGTCGTAAGTCGTGTCCCTGTTGAGTTGTTAGGATGATAGGCCGCGTGTGTGTTGAGTCGTTGAGGCCTTGAGGTTGAGTCGTAAGTCGTAGGGGTTTTGTTGAGTCGTGACCGACTTAAAGGGCAAATGACTTAAGGAGTTTCCAGCCTATAAATAGAAGGGTTTGGCTCACTTTTTGGGATCAAGAGTTTGAAGCGACGAAGTGCTGCCATTTTAAGAGCTCGACTACAACACTTCTTCACTTCTTTTCTCTACTCTAATCTAGTGCTTCCTTCCATCCAAGATTGAAGATCAAATCGAAGATCCAAGAGCTAAAGTTGAAAATCTCCATCCAACGAAGAGAGATTTCATCGTTTGAAGCGGAATCTTGTCGGATCAAGCTAGATCCTTTGCTGTCCAGATCTGAAGTTGGTAGCTTTTGAGGTGTTTAGGTGATTCAGTGAGTGGTAGTTATCTCTCACACGGACCCAAAGGAGTATATTGGATCGGTGGCTTGTTTTTGTGTTAAAGATAGTGATTTCATGCATTTTCCTTAAGTCTGCATGTAGATCCATTGTCCATAAAGTTTTGATATCCATTTTACTATATGTTAACCTATGCTAGTTCATTCATCAAGATATTGCTTAGAATTCATGCTTGTTAAATTTGGACTCTTTATTTACTAAATTGCCATTATAGTAGTAATCGTTTATTTAGATCTTGTTTGAATGATTTATTACTTGGATTAATGATTGATTTGATTGATGGTTGAATTTGGACAAGTTGGTCGAAGATGATTCAAAAGCTAAGTGGAAAGGCTCTTGAATAAGGAAAGCTGCTTGTAGCATATGAAGCGGATGACAAAGCTCATATGGATATGTTTGATGATGATGTTGAGATGGGACTTTGGTATGATGCGATAAGGCAAAGCATGATGTTGAGATGGACTTTTCTATGATGCGACGAAGCAAAGCATGATGTGAAATAGCCTTGGTTTAATCCAGACGGGATCATCCCAAGCATGTGGATAACTCGGTGATATGGTTCGAGTTCGTGGATAATGGTGGGCTCGAGAGGCAGCTTGGGATAGTTTGAGAATAGTCGTCGAGGAGGATGACTAGAAGGCTTGGATTTCATCGTTATTGAAGGTTCTAGCAAACTCAAAACAAGGGTACATGGGGCGCCCAAACGACTACAGGTAGGTTGTCGGGGGTCGGGACACCCAAAAGACTACAGGTAGGTGGTCGAGTACTCTGGGCAGATTCGATAGTCCTAGGCACGGGTCACGATGACGTGTGGCGTTATGTCTAGAACCGGGGTTACCATTAGCCCTTGACGGACGGATGAAAGAATGAGACGCTCATTCAATTAACGGTGAAATCGAGGCAATGATAACAGTGATAGCCAGAGTCATGGATGTTTAGATGCTTTGGTTGTATCGTCACTCGGCCTCAAGAGCGATGTTTTGTGGGTGCTTATCTGATCTTGGTTTAGGCCTTGGGGGTTTGCACTTGGAAAACACCGACCTTGACTCGAGTGATAATTGCTTTACTTTAATTGACTGCTTTGCTATGTTTGTTTCTGCTTAGTGTGTTTGGGGGCTATCACTGTAGAAAGAGGTGGAGTGGGATGGTTGAGTTCCTATTCCTTTTTACCCTTTATGCTTTTTTGGTATGTTTGATAGTTGATTTACTGCTCACTAAGACTTTTGTCTGACTCAAGGCTTTATGTTTAACTCTTATCACCTTGGGTCGTTCATCCATGTTGGGATGGGCAGACTAGGTAGCAGGTGACAGGTGCTGTTCTTAGTAACCAACGCTGTTGATGATGAAGACGAGCTGGAGGCTTTTGCATATTGTTTTCTTACTGTATGTACTGGATGTTCTGCTGTTTGTTTGATACTCTGAGTGTTATGTAGTGAGGCTTGATGTATTGACTATTCAGATGTTTGTAATAAACTACTATGAGTTTATATGATAAGTTCCTGTTCAATGAGCTTCACTATGTATACTTTTCTATTGTATTTTATCCCTGTGCTGTGAGTAATACGATAGACTATTGTGTTTACCCTACCTTGATGATCGTCCATGGCGGCCTGGCACTCTTTTCAGCGCATTATTCCTTGTTTAAGTGCAGGAGTCTTGGGCGGTCGTCACATTTGGTATCATAGCTTTGGTTAATCAATTTTAGCCAACGCTCGCTGATGTAACTACGTATGAGAGATGTAATTGTATTTTTATGGAAGATTACTATATATATAATATAGTAGCTTAGAAGAATTTGAATTCCTTATGCAGTTGTTTCTCAGGGTATATTAATCATTTTCTAATAGATATTAGGAATGAGTCGAAGAGGGAGACCAGCTGCTAGGGAAGGCCGTGCTGTTGAGGGGGCTGCTGATTACGCTTCTATGTTCGAGGCTATGATGACTTCGATCATGAGGAGGATGCCAGCTCCGGGGCCATCAGTAGATGTGGGAGTTCAAGTTCAAGCTCCAAAGCCAGTGGATTTTGCTAAGTTGTGCAAGGACTATACTGCTCCAGGAGGAAAGGTTTTCTTGGGGACAGAATCAACCATTGAAGTCCAGAGGTGGATAGATTCTTGTAGAAGGATCTTTGGTGATTTGGGAATTGAGGATGCAACTAAAAGGAAGCTTGCATCAAGACAGCTTCAAGGAAGAGCTTCTGATTGGTGGAATTCTATCACCATTGATACTCCATAGGAAGAAATTACTTGGGAGCAATTTTAAGTTAGATTTGAAGCTAAGTTCATTCCTACAGCTCAGAAATCCGTTCTGTTTAAGAAATTTGTGGAGCTCAAGCAAGGTGGAAGACCGGTTCTTGAGTATGTTTCTGAGTTTGAAGCTTTGTCCAAGTATGCTCGGTCATATATTGAATCTCCCTATCAGAAGAATGCGAAGTTTGTGACAGGCTTGGAAACTTATCTTGGGAGGCAGTTAGTGGATCATTTGGATGACCCATTTGAGAAGCTTGTGGAGAAAGCTCTCAGGCATGAGAATCTATTTCCTAAGGAAGGATCTGTTGTTGCTGTAACCAAGGAAGGGTCTAAAACACATCAGGGTGGCAACAAGAAATGGAAGCAGCAACAACAGAAGGGTAAGGATGGCCACAAGAAGCTGAAGGGTGAAGTGACCTGCTACAGCTGTCAGCAGAAGGGCCATCTCTCCAAAGATTGCAAGAATTCCAAGGTCCCAGTGAAGTGCTACAACTGTGATAAGCCGGGGCATATCAAGAAGAATTGTCCGGAACCGAGGAAGGACAAGCAGATTGTGCAAGCTTATGCTTTGGGGGTTATGCCATCGTCTTTGATAGCTCCTACTGTGGAAGGGAAAGGAAAGAGTGTGGTGGTTCAAGGTACTCTTTCTATATGTGGTGTTCCAGTTAGAGTGTTGTTTGATACTGGAGCATCGCACTCCTTTGTTTGTAGTGAACTTGTAGGCCGGTTGGGTTTGAAACCGGAGATTGTTGATAGACCATTGGTTGTGACTAATCCAGTTGGGGGTTCGTCTTGTTTGTGTATGGTATGCCATTGTCTAGTTGTATCGATTCATGATTGCTCTTTTGTTTGTGATTGTTTTGTTCTGAACTTTGCGGGGTTCGGAATTATTTTGGGTATGGACTAGCTTAGGAAATATGCGGCAAGGGTTGATTGTAAGAGGCTGGAGGTGACAGTCGAGAATGTGGAGGAGTGAAAGGTTGTGATACGATGTAAGCATGAAGAAGGCGTCTTCATGAGCTTCATGTATTCGCTAGTTGTTCCACGGGATGGACTGTCATCGGTGCCTATTGTGAATGGATTTGAGGATGTCTTTGACGAAGTCAAAGGGTTACCGCCGCATAAAGAGATCGAGTTTCGTATCGATCTAGTTGATGGAGCCAGACCTGTTGTGATGCCTCTTAGGCGGATGGCGCCTAGGGAACAACAAGAGTTGAAGGTGCAAGTTGATGACCTTTTACGGAGAGGATTCATTCGGCGTAGTGTGTCCGAATGGGGTGCACCAATTGTGTTTGCAACCAAAGCGGATGGATCGTTGAGGTTGTGTGTGGATTATCGTGAGCTGAATAAAGTGACTAAGAAGAACAAGTATCCATTGCCGAGAATAGATGACTTGTTTGATCAACTTCACGAAGCCAAGGTGTTTTCTCAGATGGATTTGGCAACGGGATTTCACCAGTTAAGAGTGGCTAAGGATAGTGTGCCGAAAACTGCTTTCAGGACACCATCCGGTTTCTTTGAGTGGCTGGTAATGCCATTTGGATTGACCAATGCACCAGCATATTTTATGGATCTTATGAATAGAGTGTTCAGGGATCAGTTGAATAAGTTCGTACTTGTGTTCGTGGATGATATTCTGGTTTATTCCAGAACCGAGGAAGAGCACAAGACGCACTTGCGTATTGTTTTGGAAATCTTGTGGAAACATCAGCTGAAGGCTAAGTTTTCGAAGTGTCACTTCTGGAAGAGTGAAGTGAGGTTCTTAGGCCATGTTATCTCTGGAAATGGAATAGCGGTTGATCCGCCAAGGTGGCAGCGATTCGGGATTGGGTTAGACCTAAGAATGCATCTGATGTAAGGAATTTTCTTGGATTAGCAGGATACTATCGTCGGTTTATCAGAGACTTTTCCAAGATAGCTGCACCGTTAACAGGATTGACGAAAAAGAATGAAGTATTCAGATGGGATGCTAAGTGTGAGCAAGCTTTCGGAATCCTGAAAGAGCGACTTACAAGTGCTTCTGTTTTGACCATTCCAAGTGGGAATGATGAGATGGTGGTTTACACCGATGCATGTGGTACTGGACCTGGAGCAGTGCTAATGCAGAAGGATAAAGTTGTTGCGTATGCAAGTCGACAACTGAAGCCGCATAAAAGGAATTATCCGACTCATGATTTGGAGTTAGCGGCGATTGTATTTGCTTTGAAGATGTGGAGACACTATCTATTGGGAGTTCGATTCGAGTTGTTTACGGATCATAAGTCACTAAAGTATCTTTTCTCCCAAAAGGATTTGAATCTTCGACAGCAACGATGGCTAGAGTTTTTAGCATCATATGATTTTGGTATAGCCTATACTCCGGGAAAAGGTAACGCAGTGGCAGATGCGTTAAGTCGAAGACATGCAGGATTGGGAGCCATGTTTTCAGAATGGAAGAGTCTCGAATATTTGGCTGAATTTGACTTCAGGCCCAGATGTGAATTGGAACCTGAGATATTGGCAAACTTATCGATAAGACGTACTCTAGTGGAAAGAATTGGCGAGAGCCAAAAGCGAGACGATAAGCTTGTTAAGATTATCTATGATCTGGAATCTGGATTGGACCCAGAAAGGAATAAAGGATTCGAGGTCGATCGAGAGGGTTGGCTTCGGAAGCAAGGACGATTAGTAGTTCCTGATATAGATGGATTGAGAGATGAAGTTCTTAAGGAAAGTCATCACTCGAAGTTGACAATTCATCCAGGTGGAAATAAGATGTATCGGGATATGAAGAGAACCTATTACTGGGAAGGTATGAAGAAGTATGTTGGAAATTTTATTTCTAAGTGCATGAACTACCAGTTGGTAAAAGCCGAGCAAAAGAAGCCAAGTGGATTGCTTCAGCCGTTAGAAGTTCCTACATGGAAGTGGGAGCAAATATCGATGGATTTTATCGATGGACTACCTAGAACCAAAGCAGGAAATGAAGGGATTTGGGTCATCGTAGATCGATTGACTAAGAGTGCAAGATTCATTCCTGTTCGATCAACTAGGACGGCATCGAAGTTGGCTAAGTTGTATGTTAAGTGGATAGTTCGATTCCATGGTATTCCGAAGAGTATAGTGAGCGATCGAGACCCCTTGTTCACTAGTGGATTTTGGAAGAGCTTCCAAGAAGTTTTGGGGACCGAGTTGTGTTTGAGTACAGCTTATCACCCCCAAACAGATGGTCAGACCGAGAGAGTCAACAGAGTCTTGGAAGATCTCCTTAGAGCATGTGTTTTAGATTTCAGAGGATCATGGGAAGATCATCTTCATTTGGTGGAATTTTCATATAATAACAGTTACCAGTCAAGTATTGGTATGGCACCGTATGAAGCATTGTATGGAAGACCGTGTAACTCTCCGACATGTTGGTTGGAAACTGGAGAAAAGCTGATACTTGGGCCCGAAATGATTCGACAGACTTCGGATTGTATAAAGACCATTCGGCGACGAATGAAGGCAGCCAAAGACCGTCAGAAAAGTTATGCTGATAAGCGTCGTAAGGATTTGGAATTCGACGTAGGTGATATGGTTTTCGTGAAGGTTTCTCCACTGAAGAATGTTATTCGACTCGAGAAGAAAGGAAAGTTGACTCCGAGATTTGTTGGACCATTCCCGATCATCGAGCGAATTGGAAAGCTCGCTTATAGATTGGAGTTACCAGAAAAGATGTCGGGTGTGCACAATGTTTTTCATGTATCATATCTACGGAGGTATGTGCACGACTCGAATACGGTGGTTTCTGTTGATAGCTATGAAGATTTGGAGGTTGATCCAGTAGTTAAGAGACCTCGTAAGCCGCTTCGTGTTATGGAGACTGACACGAAACAGCTTAGGAGGAGGATAGTCAAGTTGCTCAAGGTACAATGGAGTGATGATGTTAACGACTGTACATGGGAGGAGGAAGAGGGGATGAAGGCAGCTCATCCTGAACTCTTCGAGGTATGGCCCTAAGGTGTCGTGATGTCTCATGAATTTGTAACTTATTCTAGTCTTAGAATTCTGCATGCTAGGCTAGTAATTGGATGCATGGTTTGTTGATTGCTATGGATGGTAGGCATGCAGAATAGTTTTGGTTGCTCTTGATTGTTTGGAATTTCGGGCGCGAAATTCCTAAGGGGGAGATAATGTAACAACCCGTATTTTACGTGTCGACAAATCGTAGCATAGTTTCCATCAGGTCGTTAGTATTGGTTGAGTCAACCAGAGTTAGCTCGTGTGGGTTGGAGCGACCTATAGATTCGACCGACCTATAGGAATTGAGACCCAGTAGTTATAGCGACTCAAGGGTTAACGGCCTAGGGAGATAGCGACTTAGAGGTATGGCCGAGTTAAGGTACTGACCGACCTAAGGTGGTTGGCGAGTTAGGGAGATAGGCCGACCTAAGAGATAAAGGCTTAGAGAAGTATGACCGACTTAAGGAAGTTAGTAGGTTAGAAGTTGACCGACCTAAGTATAGTGAACGACTTAGTGATAAGGTCGTATGAGAGTTAGGTCGGGCAAGAGAGTTGGGTGATAGGTCGGTAAGCCGTGGAGTGTTAGGTCGTAAGTCATCCAGGCGACTTAGAAAGGAGCGTGCATGCGTTAGGTCGGCAGGGGATAGGTCGTACCCAATATAGTTAAGTGTTAAGTCGGCCATGTGTTAAGTCGCGCGTATTTTTAAGTTGGCAACCAGTTTAGTAGTTAGGTCGGCACCTAGTTAGGTCGTCCAGAAGACTTAGGTGCAGGGTCGCCTATGGTGTTAGGTCGGTAGCATGAATGAGTCGTAAGTCATGTCCCTGTTGAGTCGTTAGGATGATAGGCCGCGTGTGTGTTGAGTCGTTGAGGCCTTGAGGTTGAGTCGAAGTCGTAGGGGTTTTGTTGAGTCGTGACCGACTTAAGGGGCGAACGACTTAAGGAGTTTCCAGCCTATAAATAGAAGGGTTTGGCTCACTCTTTGGGATCCAGATTTTGAAGCGACGAAGTGCTGCCATTTTGAGAGCTCGACTACAACACTTCTTCACTTCTTTTCTCTACTCTAATCTAGTGCTTCCTTCCATCCAAGATTGAAGATCAAATCGAAGATCCAAGAGCTAAAGTTGAAGATCTCCATCCAACGAAGAGAGATTTCATCGTTTGAAGCGGAATCTTGTCGGATCAAGCTAGATCCTTTGCTGTCCAGATCTGAAGTTGGTAGCTTTTGAGGTGTTTAGGTGATTCGGTGAGTGGTAGTTATCTCTCACACGGACCCAAAAGAGTATATTGGATCGGTGGCTTGTTTTTGTGTTAAAGATAGTGATTTCATGCATTTTCCTTAAGTCTGCATGTAGATCCATTGTCCATAAAGTTTTGATATCCATTTTACTATATGTTAACCTATGCTAGTTCATTCATCAAGATATTGCTTAGAATTCATGCTTGTTAAATTTGTACTCTTTATTTACTAAATTGCCATTATAGTTATAATCGTTTATTTAGATCTTGTTTGAATGATTTATTACTTGGATTAATGATTGATTTGATTGATTGTCATGAGTTAGTTGATTGATGGTTGAATTTGGACAAGTTGGTCGAAGATGATTCAAAAGCTAAGTGGAAAGGCTCTTGAATAAGGAAAGCTGCTTGTAGCATATGAAGCGGATGACAATGCTCATATGGATATGTTTGATGATGATGTTGGGATGAGACTTTGCTATGATGCGATAAGGCAAAGCATGATGTGGAGATGGACTTTGCTATGATGCGAAGAAGCAAAGCATGATGTGAAATAGCCTTGGTTTAATCCAGACGGGATCATCCCAAGCATGTGGATAACTCGGTGATATGGTTCGAGTTCGTGGATAATGGTGGGCTCGAGAGGCAGCTTGGGCTAGTTTGAGAATAGTCGTCGAGGAGGATGACTAGAAGGCTTGGATTTCATCGTTATTGAAGGTTCTAGCAAACTCAAAGCAAGGGTACATGGGGCGCCCAAACGACTACAGGTAGGTGGTCGGGACGACTACAGGTAGGTGGTCGGGACACCCAAAAGACTACAGGTAGGTGGTCGAGTACTCTGGGCAGATTCGATAGTCCTAGGCACGGGTCACGATGACGTGCGGAGTTATGTTTAGAACCGGGGTTACCATTAGCCCTTGACGGACGGATGAAAGAATGAGACGGTCATTCAATTAACGGTGAAATCGAGGCAATGATAACAGTGATAGCCAGAGTCATGGATGTTTGGATGCTTTGGATGTATCATCACTCGGCCTCAAGAGCGATGTTTTGTGGGTGCTTATCTGATCTTGGTTTAGGCCTTGGGGGTTTGTACTTGGAAAACACCGACCTTGACTCGAGTGATAATTGCTTTACTTTAATTGACTGCTTTGCTATGTTTGTTTCTGCTTAGTGTGTTTGGGGGCTATCACTGTAGAAAGAGGTGGAGTGGGATGGTTGAGTTCCTATTCCTTTTTACCCTTTATGCTCTTTTGGTATGTTTGATAGTTGATTTACTGCTCACTAAGACTTTTGTCTGACTCAAGGTTTTATGTTTAACTCTTATCACCTTGGGCCGTTCATCCATGTTGGGATGGACAGACTAGGTAGCAGGTGACAGGTGCTGTTCTTAGTAACCAACGCTGTTGATGACGAAGACGAGCTGGAGGCTTTTGCATGTTGTTTTCTTACTATATGTACTGGATGTTCCGCTGTTTGTTTGATACTCTGAGTGTTATGTAGTGAGGCTTGATGTATTGACTATTCAGATGTTTGTAATAAACTACTATGAGTTTATATGATAAGATCCTATTCAATGAGCTTCACTATGTATACTTTTCTATTGTATTTTATCCCTGCGCTGTGAGTAATACGATAGACTATTGTGTTTACCCTACCTTGATGATCGTCCATGGCGGCCTGGCACTCTTTTCAGCGCATTATTCCTTGTTTAAGTGCATGAGTCTTGGGCGGTCGTCACAAGACCTGTTTCAACACCTAGTGAAAATACTGAAAACTTTTAAAAACAGATATGAAAAGTACAATCCAAAAAAAAATCACCTGGATCGCAGGATACATAACAATGGTTACGCCTGGATCCCCCAGGAAACATTCATATCGTTTAAGCATTCACCGCCTTGCGAATTACGCCATGATAAAAAAAACCCGTGGACCGTAGGATACATAACAATGGTTACGCATGGATCCCCCATGAAACATCCATACCCTTTAAGCAATCTCTACCTTGCGGATTACGCCACGACAACGAAACCGGTAGACCGTAGGATACATAACAATGGTTACGCCTGGACCCCCCAGGAAACATGCTTACCCTTTAAGCAATCTCTGCCTTGCGGATTACGCTACCCCAGAAAAAAAAGACCGTGAGTTACGCCACGGTAGGACGCTCGAGTATCACATTCGGAAAACCGAAAATCAGAGAGAATAATATCGATAGAATGAATCCACAATGTGGCCACAGAGCGGATATCAAGTAGAAGACACTTTTCATATCATTACTTCGAAAATATATATCATATAGTACCTTTTCAAATCACTTTCAAATATCATACCTATATAAAGTCCATTATATATAAGATTTCAATTTCAAATCGAATACTTTCCAAAATCAATAGTATATCAAATCACACTTATATATACTTCGCCTATATAAGATTATACCACCCAAATTGAGTACCTTACCAAATCAATAGTTTTCAAATCAACTTCATACTTATACAAATCAATTCTATATAAGTTCGATAACTCCCAAATCAAGTATTTAGTAAAACAAGGTTCTCAATTTCAATTTCTTTCAATATCATTTCGGTTTCAAAATCATATACGATTTCACCGAATTATTTCTTCCATATTTAATCTCTTCAGTTTCAAACTTTCCAAATAATAGGTTTAGAAAATAATCCTAGTTTCCAAATCAACATAATTTAGGTCAATCAAATTCATTTCCAAAATCACCATATAAGTACTGGTTTTAATTCCAATCTAATTTCAAAACCAAATATTTTTCTCAAAATCAATTATACTCAAAATGGTCTTCAAATTTGTAACCATCCCTTTAAAACCTTTAAACTATCTATTTCCATTCAAAAGATCCAAATTTCCTTTTGCAAATTATTTACCTAACAAAAGTTACAAATTTATTTAAGTCATACTCTTCATACTTTAAATATACAAAACTAAACTTATATGCTTTATCAAATATTTGTACTATTCGAAATTTACTCATCCTTGAAAATTAAACCTTGATTTGGAAGTGTTCGAACATCCAAAATAGTCGGAGAAATCAAATTTTCAATTCAAAAGTTGGAAATCAGCAACAAAACAGTAAATCAATTTCAATAGATAGGGTTATACTAAATCAAACCCGAAACTCGAGGATTGAACACCGGTTCATTCAAATCGCTTCAAATATATATATATATATATATATATATATATATATATACATATATCCTTTGAATATCAAATCGTACTTCGGAATTTTAAATCAAAATTGTTTCATAAAATCACTCGCACAGCAAAGCTACTAAAGTGGCCTCTCCCTCCCTCTGAAACTTGAAAATCAATGTCGATGATGCGTGCACTCATCACCGAAATTATTCTCTAGCGACGTAAGTGAGTTCTGGACTTCTATTTTCTTGAAAATTTCTTTAATTTCTTTGAAATCATAAGAACTCATTTGAATTCATTTGAAACATTTCTTTTTCGGAAAATACCTTTAAATCGTATTATTATATATTTCCAAAATTTTAAAACCAATTCCAAAACACCGGAATTCAATCCCTCGAATTTCAAATTAAAACCCTTCAGTTATAGATTATTTTTATAGAAATCCATTTCTTATAAAATCTTAAAAATTTCAAATCCTTTCGAAACTTTTATATAGAATAAAAATTTCTTATTCATTTTATATATAGGTATATAATCCTTATCGAAAACATTTTCACTTTTATATATAGAATAAAATCATAGTTATCAAAATAATAATTTCGGTATATAAAATTTTTTATAAAATACAAACAAAACCCGAATTTTCAAAGGATGATTCAAGAATGGATTTCCAAACAAAGGTAGAGATACAAATTAGAGGGACTCTAATCAAATGGAATTCTGATTCGAAGCTAGGCCCAAACGAAGATGAGATAATTAAATTTCAAAATAGAAGATGGATATTAATCGTGGGCGACCTTAACTGGGTCAACCATGACTTCAGGAATATGATTGATGCGGAATTCTAAGGCAAATCGACATTCGATCGCCAAATATAGAATTCGGCATAACCAGAGATAGCAACATCTAAACCGAGGATATATAAATCTTTGGCGAATCGATGCTATGGTAAAGGAGTTTCACCCCTTTACAATCATTCCGAGCTATGGGATACTCTAGAATCTAGAAAACACGAATAGGGAAAGACAAGAATGGATTTGGAACCGAGGGGGATTTTCCAAATTTCAAAGGAGAACCGAATCAAACAGGAAGAGATTCAAGCTTGAACGAAAGTGATTCTGTAAATAAATTTGCCATATATGCTAAGTTTGCCTAGAGCCAAAGCTCTGATACCAACTGTAACGACCTGCTATTTTCAACCATTCGCATCCGCACATGTCGGACTTGAATTGCTCAAGATATCAGATTGTTTATTTATATTTTGCAAACTTAGCATATACAGTAAATAAATCAATCACAGCATCACAGACACTGAGTAATACAATAATACGCAGCGGAATAAATAAATAGTAGTTCATGAAGCTACTATACAAATATCAGAGTTAGAAATAGAATACAACATAATATCTCAAATACAGCAAAGTCTTCAGTATGAACAAATGACTTCTCTGAACTAATCAACTGGAAAAGCTGAAAGCTGAATCGATAGTTGGATCTCCAATGAAGCTCCAAACTCCACAGGTGAGTCTCAAATGCTGTATCACTCAGTCTGACCCGAGCGTAAAGCAAAAACACAAAACATTCGAGTCAGGATTAACGTTCTTATATCAATAAATCCAACTCAAGTGAAATATCAACTGAAATACAAGTAACGTAAAGGATGTTTGGGATAACCATCCTCTAAGAGTATATGGAACTATCTACAAGGTAGAAATATACACTATTACATCGAGGTCATTTCAAATTAATTTATGCTTCACAATAAAATATCATTTCATTTCAAATATATATATTTTCAAAATATATATAAATATTTTATAAAGTAGAATATTTGTAATTTCCTCAAACTTAACAAATCACTTCAAAATCAACCCGACTTCCCTATTCAAATTAAATTCAATCTCAATTTATCAATTTCCATTCAATTCAGTTTCTGACCAAACAAATTCAAATTATATATATTTCAAATACAGATCTAAATCACAAATTAACCATTTAAATTCTATTTTATTTCAAAGCTTTAATATTCAACATTCCAAAGTTCAATTTAACAGTTTCATATAGACTCGATTTAACCTTATTATTTAGTCTTGAAATGTTCACTTAATAGATTCAATATTTATTAAATAACCTAAATTTACCTTTAAACTAAATATTCCTTTCGATTTGTTTAAACTTGAAACTTCCATTTAATCATTTAAATCAAAATTAAGGTATAAATCAAATCTTAAATTTCAAATTCAATAGTTCAAATCAATCCAATTAAGCAGAATTCTTAACTAAATACCATTTCAAATAAATTCAACTTTATCTTCTCAACCTTAACTTATTCAAATTATCACAACAATCAGTTTTGAAATATAAATTTAAATAAATACTTAAACATATTATATGGATTGATTCAATCTCAATAATTTTATTATTAAATCTATATATAAAATTTCCATTTATATATAATATTTTAAGAACCAATATTTATTAAAAACCATATTTTTTTTCAAACTATAGAAATTATTTTCAAACATTTATATATATATATATATATATATATATATATATATATGTGGACCAACGATGTTTGTATATAATTTCCTACCCTATTGTCAAGGGATACAGACATTTATTATTTCAATCCGAAATTTAAATATATGGGTAGATATCACTTTGACCCACAATCCCAAATTCAATTTAATTGAAAATCGCTTGGGTTTATCATTTCAACCCATAACGAAATTCTCCTATTCTAAAGCCCGTTCGGGTATGTATCATTTCAACTCATAGTGAATTCTAAACTATAGGGAACTTGTAGAGTGATAACAGATAATAAAATAAAATAACAAGCATATCATCAATACCAATATAATATAAACAACAGGATATGGTGTCATATCCCACAAGTGAACAATTGCAGATAACAACATATATAGCAATGTAAATAACTAACAGCAGCATATTTCAATTATCGTTTCAATTGAAATCAAATTTAATAAATAAAAGAACGTTAATCGTGAGTGATTGCTCACCTTTTGAGGCTAGAGAGAGGTTTGACGATGAAATGAGTTATGGATCCAAGCACGTATTTTGAAACAAAATATTGAAATAATATATTTTGAAATAAATACTTATGTATATATTTATTTTAAAAATACAAAATACTTATATACTGTAGTTTATTACTTTCAAAATGCCATAACATATTATATATGTACATAAAAAAAATCACATGACTTATACATATATATACTAACATATATACAATTTAAATTTATAACATATCCATATAACTTGTATGTAGATCTTAACATCACTTTGTATACCTACAGCCTTTTAAAACACATTACACTAAAATCATAGGTTTAATATATCATTTATTCAAAGTCAGGTATTAAATATCACTATATAATAACAAGCTACCCATATTTGAAAAAAGTACAAGTATTTCAAAACAACATATGTAACTTTTATGCATAACAAACATGTATGACATACTTATATTTTGAAATATTAAAACTGTTATGTATATAATATATCTATACATTTTGAAACCGACTCATGAAAATATATGTAACTCTTATAGCAGAACAATAAAACTAATACATATAACTTACTTTACAAAAATATTTATTATAACACTATATACATATATAAACAACTTTGTAAAACTATTATACATATGCATATACTTATAGTAACTATATAAAATATAATATGTTCGTAAAATAAATATACACACATGTCATGTTAAAGCAAATCCCTGTACTGATATAAACATATATATATATATATATATATATATATATATATATATATATAGGGCGGTTTTAAAATAACTAGTATATACAAAAGCATTGCAGGCTATATAAATAACTTATATAATAATGTTTTAAAGTCAATAAAAATCAAGTAAAAAAAAGCATTTAACTTAACAGATAACAAAACCCTATATAACTTATACATGCGTAGGCTGCTAGTAAATAACTTATACAAACAGTATAAAATAAAATAATAAAAATAAAATATAGCACACTTACAACACGCATAGAGGCAGAGGACGAAAGGGGAGAAGCAAAGCATGGGAAAAAAATATAAAATAAAAAGAAGAAAATGGAGGCCATACCTTCAGAGCTCACGCACGCAAGAAGAAATGAAGGAAATGTTGAGATGTAATTGAAAACTATTTGTGTACGAGGCTTATATTTATCAGGGCTGCGTTGATTGAGGTGAGAGAATATAGGCAAGAAATAAATTTAAATCAATTATACACGATTGCTTTGATTGAGGTGAGAGAATATAGACAGGAAATAAATTTAAATCAATTATACACGATTGCGTTGATTGTGTATCAGACTATGGAATATATTCCTATCAATTTATACCCGGGAGGCAAGGAAATTTCCGTACGTATTGGATTGCTGATAAGTTAGTAAATCCAATGCAAAAGTGGCAAGCAAATATTGGTTGTTTTGAACGGTAAGTAAATAAAAGAGTTTTTGTACCAAATTAAAACCATTGAATCAAAAAGAACGTGTAAAAGTTTACACGTGAACTTCAAGCAATCTTGAAATGAATTTTGAACATCTAAAGAGAAATAAATTTGCTTGAAACGGCTACGCGAATTCGGAGATTTTATTCCTATTATAAAAATGAAGAAAAAGGGAAGCGTAGAAATTTACACGTAACTTATCAAAGCTAGATTTAAAAGAAATTGAACGGCTAGGGAAAACATTTCTTTCCCACTTGGAATGTAAGGCTACAAATAAATTTATTTATTTAGTTAAGGTAATAAATTTTTATTAAGAACGCGCACTATAGATGCATTAATCAAATCAACCATACGCCCACGTTAAAATAAAAGTAACGCATTTAAATTTATACTTTTTCTTATTTATTCACTATTTATATTTAGTAGAATATATGTTTAAAGAGTATTTCATTAATTACGTACTATTTATATGCTAACTAAATAAATCAAACGGATACGAACGTACAATTTAAAACGTTCATTTTATAAAGCTTATCTATACACTATAAATTTTAAAATTTATTACTTAATTACAAATACGATTTGTTTACATCCATCTGATTCATTCATCATTTACGAAGAACTGATGTATATAAGTAAAAATATTAATTACTCAATTTAAAAAGTATATAATCTAACATAAAAAATACAAAAGCGGAAAATGTTGTTTCGAATATATCCAGTTGAATTAAAAGATTTGGAAATTAGAATTTAAAGATTTAAAATTTCAATTAATAATAAACTTTAACCAAAATAAGAATTATAGAATTTTGCTTATTACTTGAAAATTTTTTGGTGACTATTTATAATTCAATTTAAAAAATTCAACATTTTTGTAAATTAAAACCCCAAAGTTTATAAATAAAAGAATAAAATACTTGTTAGAATTTTTGGGTTGTTACAGTTTGCCTTAAACGTGTACACATAGTGTGAGTTTTCATTCATGCATCATCTGATCAGATTTTTTGGGCGTTTGATTCAACAACCAAGTTTTGAAAACATGTTGTACAATAATTAGCGTAAGATGGCAAGCATTTTGCTTACTTCAGACCCTCAATCAATCGGGAGCTTTGTGCACTGGCTGAGAACGTTGGATGATAATAACCCGTGAATGGGGCGATATATAGTTTTACGATCTATCAATTTTACAATATGCGTGGAGCATGATTTTGGTACTAGCTAGCCAACTTTCTCGGCATCGCTTTCCTCTACTATTATTCATCTGTTAATAATGAACATTTAATCAATAGAATTTCTACCATGTCTTTTTTGAAATTTCAAAAATACCCTTAGTCGTATCTCTTTCCATCAACGGAATCGCATTATCGGTCTGCGGTCTCCACTATCACCCTCTTACCTACCATCTATCACTGGAATTTCGCTAACGATCTGTATCCAACATGATTTTTTAAAATAAATGTGTTGTGACCACAAGAGCATTTGTACTGCTAACACGCATCCTCCATTAAATTTTATTAAATAAATAGCAAATACATTTAGCTATTAAATGTACGTTCGTGCAATTTATACTAGTGTATATAATAACAAGACATGATAATTCTTACGGTTTCCTATCAATTCTGCGATATGTGACCATGTTTGTTCAAACGCGAATGTTGCTTCAGGTTTTAAGGGCAAATATGTGTTTGCATAAGTTATGTTAATTGAGCAATTGGTCGCAATTACCAATGTTTTCATAACCGGACCGTGAATCAAGCCGTGATGACTCAAGATTCGAGGTTTCAAAGATTCGACCGGTCGAACCGTCAAGAACCACACATTTTTTTTTTTTGAAAATTAATACATTTAGATACAACGTATCAACCATAACAACACAATAAATCAACATTTTCAATAAATATATACGATATTAATACATAATCCACACATTAATCCAATGAAAAATTAAACAAAATTTATTACACTAGCTGCACTAATTACGAACAAAAAATGGATGGAGATTTGAAAACATATTTTGAAACGAAGAAATTGCTCATATGAGAGGGTTCAACCGGGTTCAAATGAAGGGTTAAACCATCAATTTAAAGGTCGAACCAAGGTTCTTGCATGAAAGATGTTTGATTGAGTTCCCGACCTTTGACTCTCACGGCTCGGGGTTATTCGCGGTTAAACCGCGGCAGGGTCGGGTTATGAAAACTATGGTAATTACATTAGTATACCATGCTTTAAAGAGTTAATTGAATGCTTCCAATCGTATACTTAAGCCATGCACATGAACACAAAATTATGGCAATAACAATTCCAGTGATACTGGGAAGTTAAAATTTATAGACATTACTCCAACAGATGGATATTTTATTTATGATGGCCATAGTTATGATAAAATCACAAAATTATGCAATTTTGATTCATAACGATACATGCCTTGTGTTTGATTTGGCACGTTCACTTTTGGTATTTAGCATAAAAATAAGAAGAAATGGTATTTTTGTGTAATATTAATATTCTTACAGCATTGTGAATTCCATCATGGGGTGAAAAGGCCAATGTGTTGAATTTGGACTTAGTTTTGTATTATTGCCAATGAAACTCCTTTAAGAGTTAAACTTTTTGTATGAAATGCTTCACAATCTAATTACTCTCGTAAGACATGTCTTCTTCATGGATCATTTTCTTCCTCGTTACAATTTTCATTGCTACATTCACGGGTTATTCTTGTGCCTCTGATGCGGATACAAAGGCAAATTATCTAAATGCCTAGTTAATTAATTTCCATCTACATGAAATATAGTTAAACATGCTTTCATCTTCCGTATTTTCAGGTGTACATTGTATACATGGGAGATCATCCTAATGATGTTTCATCAGTGCAATCACGCCACATGAATGTGCTTAACAAAGTTATTAAAAGGTCTGCATTATAGAAACTTTGATTTTGATTATTGTTCTACCTGATTATAGAAGTGTAATCTTAAAAATATTTATATTTTATTTTATCTAGTGATGCATCAGACCGTTTAGTTCATAGTTTCAAGAGGATCAACGGCTTTGTGGCACATCTCTCAGCTGAAGAAGTAACAAGGATAGCTGGTAAATATATTGTTGAATATTAGATTTTGTCCCTTTTTCATACCTTTTCTTCTTCTTGCGAAACTTGGTATAACTAAATTATCGGAACTTGGTCCCTTCTGTTTCTGAATTCATTTGCTTTTGTTCTTCTGATTCACTATTAAGAAAATGATAAACTCTTAGATTAAAATGTCCAAAATTTGATGTCAACTTTTTTGGACCAAAACCTGTTATTGTATTGTAATGAGAGACCAAAATTTTGATATCCCACAAGTAAACAGATGCAGAAAGTAGAAACTCTATGTAAGATGTTCGAAATTAGATAAGTGTAACATGTTCGAAAGTTATTATAGGATAACAGATTGGAAGATTACACGGCTGTAATTGTAATTTACCTTGTGACAGGAATGGATGAAGTAGTTTCAGTCATTCCCAACAAACTAAGAAAGCTCCACACTACGAAATCATGGGATTTTTTGGGCTTTCCGAAAACAGCAACTAGGGTGAAATTTGAGAGTGATGTGATAGTTGGAATGCTTGATACTGGAGTTTGGCCAGAGTCTGAAAGTTTTAATGACGTGGGATATGGTCCACCCCCGAGCAGATGGAAGGGAATTTGTCAAACTCCTTCCAATTTCACGTGCAACAAGTAAGTACTTAATGGCAGATGCAAAAAATTTTGGTTGTAGACATCATTTTACTGAAGCTTTTCACATGGAAAATGAGACCACCATGGTTCAACATTGGTAAAAATGCCTAATTTAACTGTACAGTTTTCAACATTGGTAATAATACTAATAATTATTATTATTTTCTACTACCTATGAAACCAAACATCCGCTTGTAAACTCCGGGGAAGTATGTTTACACATTATTTCAGCATCCTAACCAAAAGCTAGACGTATATAAATGTTGATGTATAGCTAATCACTTGATGCTTAATTATGTGTACTTTACCTATAAGTTTAACCAGTCGTTAAATATATTTTTAGAGGGTTAGCGCTAGACTGGGTTCTACACTGCTGCTCCAGTTTTTTGTATACGTACATAATTCATGTGTATTGCACAGCAAAATGTATACATGGTTATCAACTGAGGTAGTAATGTGTGTATTTTATTTTAAGTTGTAATCTAAATCATTTAAAAATGTCGAAAAACCCAAATAATCATTTCAAAATTTAGTTTATATTCTAAGAGTTCAAAAGCAAAGCATAGCGTCATATTCAGAGGAACCAGTGTATTTACATATGTAGAATGAATTAATGCGATGATAGATACAACCTGATGCCACATGATACAAGATTTGACTGTTTTCGGAGATATCCTATGCATTTAAGAGGATCAGCTAATGTCCTATACCAAGTATGATACAAACATGATTACTAATGTATTAAGGTACCCATAGTAAATAAGTGTGTCACTAAGTGTTTCCTTTATAATTTAAGGCGGTTTTTTACGTGACCAGGCCCCTTACACCACCTCCATGCACAGGATGATAATTTACAGAGGAAATGTGTTTTATTTTTTTCGAAATAACCATTCATGTTCATTATGTGATCCAAATTCGTTTAAATGTTGTGCATTGCAACATTACTTATATCATGTGATGTCAACAGCAAGATCATTGGAGCGAGGTACTACCACTTAGAAGGAAAAATACAAAAAGTAGACATAGCATCACCTAGAGACTCCGAAGGGCATGGGTCCCACACTGCATCTACAGTCGCGGGTAACTTCGTTTCAAAGGCCAGCCTAAGCGGCTTGGCAGAAGGAACAGCTCACGGAGGAGTGCCCTCTGCCCGTATTGCAGTTTACAAGATATGTTGGACGGAAGGATGCTACGATGCAGACACACTAGCCGCATTCGATGATGCGATTGCTGATGGCGTTGATGTAATTTCCTTTTCTATTGGGGGTGAAGCTGTGGAGGATTACTTTGAAAATGCAATTGCCATTGGATCTTTCCATGCCATGAAAAATGGCATTTTGACGTCTTGTTCTGCTGGGAATGACGGACCTCAGTCTATAGAAAATTATGCCCCTTGGATGATGACAGTTGCTGCTAGTACAATTGATAGGAAGTTTGTTTCTGAAGTCAAATTGGGCAATGGTCAGAATTATCAGGTATATTAATTGTTATTGTCTTCCTATAATTTTGTTCCTGTTTATCTACACTGAAGCAATAATAGTGGCATGGTTCTAAAACCAAACATTCTGAGTATGATCGACGTAATGACATATATTTTAGCCGTCTTCAATAAATAATTTCGTGTGTTAATTTTTCCTTCTTAAAACTTGGTAGCTGATATCTTGATCCTAGTATGATTAATCTCATGTGTTCTAAAACCAAAGATCTGACCAGTTAACCCTTGGCCTTTTCTTCTTCTTGATATATTAGGGAATGGCAATCAACACTGTTGGCTTGGAGGACAAAATGTATCCACTTGTGTATGCAGGAAATGTGCCTAATGTTGCCCAAGGTTTCAATAGTTCTGTGTCCAGGTAAATATAAACACGAAATGCATTTGAAAAATATTTTTTACGAGACGACCTTCTTATAAAATGACAATAGAAAAGTGTATTAAGACTCAATTTATTGCAGACTTTGCTCTAATGGGACCATGGACAAAAATTTAGTGAAAGGGAAAATTGTTCTTTGTGACTCGGTGAATGCTGGAACTGGTCTTTTTGAAGATGGTGCTGCTGGTGGAATAATGCAAGCCGATTTGGATGTGGCCTACATTTTCCCATTAACTCTTAGTGTTTTAGGGCCTCAAGATGGTGCAAATGTTTCCCAATACGTATCCGAGTCAAGGTGCGTACGAATTATTCTTTGTATGGTTAATCGTCTAAAATCTTTAAGAAAAATTATCTCTTTCTACATAAAATTTCCCAAACGTCTCCTTTTGGGTTTTGAACTCTTAGAGACCGGAATAACCATTTTTAGTGAATTTTTTAGAACTACATGAATATGTTGATTATTTATCCTTCAATAAGAATAGTTCAAGTGCCGAAATACTAACCCAGTATAAATTTTTAAAATTATGATCTGTACGATCCTATTTTATGTGTACTTAGATTGGCATTCAATTTTGACAGCATCAATGCAACGGCTACTATTTTGAAGAGTCAGGTGGTCGATGATCCTGAAGCTCCTTACGTTGTTTACTTCTCATCACGAGGGCCGAATCCCATCACCAAAGACATTCTTAAAGTAACATCAGTTCATTTGGTTTCATACAAACTAAATTCCAACATAATATTAGTGTTGCAAAATCTTTCTAACAAATTAACCTGTTCATATTCAAATAGCCTGACTTGTCCGCTCCTGGAGCTGATATATTGGCAGCATGGTCTCCAATGTCATCTCCGTTTACTTCGTATAATATAATCTCTGGCACGTCTATGGCATGCCCACATGCAACTGGCACTGCTGCCTATGTTAAGTCCTTTCACCCAACTTGGTCTCCTGCTGCTATCAAGTCTGCTTTGATGACAACGGGTACGTTTGAAATTGCATTTTTTTTTCTCTTCTCAATTTAGACCATTTTATAGAACAAACTGAACATTTAAGCCACTTTAAAAATTATTTACAAAAGCATGCATGCTTCTATTTACATATGACATAAAGTATCATTTTGTACTGTCACACTTTCAAACTGGATTAAACATTTTTATTTTTTGTATTTCGGAAAATAAAACTGTTAGCGCCCTTTGAAATAACACCCGTGTACTTTTTTTATAAATGCACTGGAGTAATTTGAAAGTGAGCCACTATAAAATGATGTTTTACACAGAAACAAGTTTGTTTCAGTATATAGTTTTCAAAGTAGTTTAAATATGTAATTTGTTTGGTAAAAGCGGTCTACATTGTTATATCATTCTTTTATTTTCATGGTGCATATGTGAACATTTAGATCCTAAATTTATTTCACACCAGTTAATCTACGATACATACCAAATATATGGTTATGGTGAAACTTTTTTCGATTGAACATGTGTAATATATATGGATTCTATGGATATTATAGAGTCAATAGATATTGGACGATAAATAGTATTTAGCAGTTGGATTGTATGCCATGCAAAAGTGCCAGTTTCTAATATTTTTGCTTTTTCTATTTCCAGCTACTCCAATGAGTGCATCTAAGAATGTGGATGCAGAGCTAGCATATGGTGCAGGTCAAATACACCCAACCCAAGCCGTGAACCCTGGTTTAGTCTACGACGCGTACGAAGCAGATTATATACAAATGTTATGTGGCCAAGGCTACAGTGATAAGAACCTTCGTCTAGTAACCGGAGATAAAAGCACCTGTTCGTCCACCAATAATGATACCGCAGTAAACCTGAACTATCCTTCATTTGCATTATCAGTACAAAAAGGGAAGCCGTTCTCAGCTAGTTTCAGAAGAACTGTGACTAACGTTGGAGTAGAAAGCTCGGTTTATAAAGCTACCGTGAGAAGTTCTCCTGATGTTAAGGTTCAGATTAAACCGGATATTTTAACTTATAAGTCTTTACTTGAAAAGCAGTTATTTGTTGTTGAAATTGAAGGAGCGACTTCTGAAGATGTGGTTTCGGCCTCTCTGGAGCTGTTTGACGGTGTTCACAGAGTCAGAAGTCCAATTGTAGTTTATACTATTACAGATACAAGGCCTATAAAGTGATTGTTTTGAAGCTGAGAAAGCTAGGATTGAAGTTGTGTGATCCTCATTGATTTCTTTGATTTTTTTAAGGCCTGTTAAATGGTCCATGCGTCCATTTGTAGCAAGAGCATTGAAAAATGAATAAAAGGTTAATTTTCTTTAATGTGGCTATACGGTAATATTTATGTGGCTATGTGGTATTAAACTTTAAGCTGCATTTGTTTTACTTGAAAGTTCAACTTCTGAGATATTAATCAAAACTTGTTTGTTTCTTAAAAAGAGCGATAATCTTTGCACTCGCTAAATCACCATTTTTCACCTACTTCTTCCCAAACGCTTATCTCATCTATGCACGCCCACACCCAAGCATTCTTTCCATCTCTTTTCTCAAAATAGCTTTTGGCAAACTCATATTTCATAATTAATTCTCATTTTAAATTGGTACGCAATATATCTAAAAGCGTGCACGTTGTTCAAAGCTTCACGTATGACGATGTATATTCGGTGGCTACTTTTGATTTCTTTGATTTGGGGGTGTGGCTCGAGGTGGGCGGTAGTTGCGGCTATGCGTCACCACTAACTCGGAAGCGTAATTGGTATAGCTATCCTGACATTGTCTAGTTGTGCCGTGTCACCTACCCTAGCAAGCCTTATATATTTTGGTTTTGTGCCATACCTATGAAGTGCCATCTGACGACGCCCAGTACGGAGGAGATTGCGGTACTGTATAGACTATAAGAATATATTATGTGTTAAGGGGAATATTGGGTCACTCCTTAACGCTATTTTAAAGTAAGTTTATTTTACTAATAGACACTATTATAATAGCGTATATTACCACATAGTAGATAGTTTAACGGATCCTTAGGAGATGTGAATCTCAAATATCTCTTAAGTTACTGCACTCACGTTAGACACTGGATAGAAGATGTCAAAACCCGTAAACATCTCCGACGCCGTTCCACTCATATTATTTACCTTTGATTTAACTTACATAAGATCTTTTAGTTCTGACTCGAGTGTTTTGTCTTTTCAATTCGCTTGGGTCAGCCTGAGCATTTCAGGATTGGACGACCGTAGAGGAGGACGAAGACGAAGATTTATTATTATTTATCATAATATTCCACTACATTTATACTATTCAGCTGCATTATTTATTGTTCTCTGGTATGTGTAACTCTGATATGTATTATGTAAGAATAATCGAATATTTTGAAAAACAGCTTCATGAACTGTATATTTGATTATTATATTTTATCGTTCCGCTGCAAGATTCAGTTTTATTTTATTTCTTTCTCTACTTTTCTTATTTACCCCATAACAATCCACCCTTCTGTATGGTTTAAGTCTGACGGGTGTGGTTTATCGTAGATTTAAATCGTGCAAAAAAGCGGGACGTTACAAAATAGGTTAACATAAACCTAAATAATGTTTGGAATTTGTTGTTGTTTTGGTTTATGAGGGCAAGGATATTTCTAATTATTTGAATGTATGAATAATCTGTTGAGTTTTATCTAAGACTGTTGAATAAATGGTATACTTAGTAGTTTATTTGTCATTCTATGCAATTTAAAAGTTTCTATGCATGAACAAACTATTTATTTTGGTTGATATGGATGAATAATTGATTTGTATCGATTTCATATGATGATTGTATGCTGTGGTTGCAAGTGATTGTAGTTTTATATTGATTTATTTATTAGTGGTTGAAACAACTTTAAATACTACATTTTATATGATTATTGACTTCTTTGGACTATATAAGTGAAATACAGTTTATGGAAGCAGTTGCTACTGCTTTTGGTTTCATAAAATAAGCTTTTATTGCCCGACAAATAGGTACGTTCTCGGATTACAGTTTTCTAGCGATATTATATCATTTTTCCCGCTGTTGGGATGTATTATTCTAAGAATATATGGTACATATTGTTAATTTTGAAATTATTATTTCTCCTGAGCCTCTCCGTACAACAGAGACTGCCAAAATTTTCTGCAAAATTTTGGACTTCAAAAATTTTATGAATTTTTTCCCAAACTTTTGTTACTTGAGTATATAAAGGATTAAGTGTTATAAATTGATATATTTTATTTAAATTATTTTATTTTGTAAATTTATTGTTTATAAATTTAATATTTTGAATAAGATATGCTGATTTCTAAATTCCTTCTTTTCCCTCCTTTTTCCTTTTCGGGGATGAAATTTGAGTGGGAGAGAGTGTAACGACCCGTAAATTTTCGATAATTAGACTTGTTAAATTAATGAGATTTTGGTAATTTAATATTGAAAGAAATAAAATTTTGTAATTTGTTAATGAAACAATAAATAGGATGAAAGGTAACCATATTAATTTAAGTCAATTATTAGCAACTTTAATGAAACTCCAACCAATGGAATAATGAAAATATTATACTTGGTTATAAAACTGAATATAAGAAACAAATGTAAATATTTAATTATTGTATAAATAGATAGTTAATGGTAATTGAATAAAATCAGTAATATATGAGAATTGTAACATTTGTTTATGAATAATGAATTCATAAGTGTAATTAAAAGTTATCGTAACGATGGTTATAAGTTACATGTTTATTTGGTTATAAACCATTTCAATTTCAATATATTTCAAAGCTTTAATATTCAACATTTCAAAACTAAATTTGATAATTTCATATATATCATAATTTAACTTCATTATTATTTAGTTTTGAAATACTCACTTAATAAATCAAATATCATTTAAATAAAACTCCAAATTACGATAAACTACATATTTCCTTCAATTTATTTAAACTTGAAATATTCATTAAATCACCTTAAACAAAAATCAAGTTATAAAATCATATCCTTTAAAAATCTCAAATTCAATAACTTTCAAATCGATTTAATTAAATAAAATTCTTAATTAAGTACAATTTCAAATAAGTTTAAATTTATCTTTCCAATCTTAACTTATAAAAATCATTATAAAAATCTATTTTAAAATAAAATTTTAAATAAATACCTAAACATATTTTGTACAACTAAATCAAACTTTATTAAATTAAATCTCATTATTAAACTTATTTAATTTAAACTAATTTTTATATATATTAAAATAGTAAAATTATAGGTAAATTCTAAAAATCTAAAATTTCAACTAACTTATAATTTAAAATTTTCAAAACGTATAATTTTAAAAAAAATCTAAAATTTAAATCTTTATAAAAATACATTTAGATAATATCTTAAAATCCATATTTATTAAACCATATATTTCTTTCCAAAATCATATAAATCATTTTCAAAATATTTATATA